>JAOXJM010000033.1:31452444-31464008 GCA_026413425.1 Tringa solitaria
CCCTGGAGGGGTTCAAGGCCAGGTTGGAGGGGGCTTGGAGCAACGTGGTCTGGTGAGAGGTGTCCCTGCCCATGGCTAGGGGGTTGGAACTCGATGATTTTTAAGGTCCCTTCCAACTCTAACCATTCTATGATTCTATGGTTTTTAGCCCTGAGAAACAGCTGACTTGTTGACACTGAAGTATCAGGTGGGATGAGTCATACCATTTGTTTAATGGGCTTTTTTCAGGACTCAGGGTCCTGACATTTTGTCCTGTCTATCACAAAACACAAATTCTACACTCATCATTCATTTCCTTTTTTTGTATGTACAGTGCTGAAGCCTTGGACTGTGAACAGCCTGTTTGTCTCATCCAAGCTTTTATTTACTGTTGTGACCAATTGTGTGTCCTACCTTGTGCTGCAAAAACTAATTCACAATTTCCACTTATCTAGCACTTTGCTAATCTGTTTTAGCATTTAAAAAGTTGTCTCCTGTGAACCAGATCATCTCTTTTAGACCCTACCTCCCTCTCTGTGATCAGAGCCCTTCAAAGTAATCAAATTTTCCCAAAGATAGAATTTAGACTTATGAGAAGATATCCATTAATCTGCTTGGAGAGTCATCCAGTAAAACACATTTGAAAATTCAGACAAACTGCTCTTTGAAAAGATCTTAATTCTGCACTTTTACCTCTGGAATATAGATTTATTTTCTATCGTCTAATTGACCCAGAGTACAAAATTCATTAAGGTAGTTCTGATCGTTTACTGTCACTGCTTCTCAGATGACCTCCAGTGGTACTGGTTTTCACTAGTTAGTTAGTGCTTTTCTAATCTACAGAAAAGGAGATTGCAGTATGTCAGTGGTGGCTTCTCTACTTTGAGAAATACTAACCAAAAATAGCCTTTATAAGTGACAAAACGAAAATGTTAAAAAAGAAGATCCATCCCAATTCCAGGGACGAATGTTGTTCTTTAATCTGATTATAGTGTTGTTTTGGGCGGTTTCTGTTTTCTTATTTAGTTTCATTAAATGGTTAAATGCCTTGCCAGTTGTTTTGTACCTGGTTTGCCCCTTACTCATGCAGAGCGATATCTTTATGCTTGCACTGATTGATTTCTCAGGGGGCTCTTGAGCAAAAAGTGTCTGAGCCAATGTCCATGAAATTCAAGGCGATTTTTTTTGCAGAATTTTCCTCATTACTTACCAGGAGTGTAATACAGAATAGATGCTTTGAGATTTGGCAGGAAAATTGTCTTTTGAAATATTTGCATTCTCTAACTGGCAACAGAGATAATGCCTTTGGAAAACATATGGGGATACCTTGCTGCTCTCCTTTTCCTTGCCATTTCTATTCTAGGAATTAGTGTCAGTTTCTAAAATGTTAATTATATTCAGGGTTGTGAGAATATGTATTTTCTGTGCAGACTTGAGCAGATGTTTTTGGTGTACCTTAAATTAAATGCTGCAAGGAATGTTTGCAGTGGCTGGGAGGCAAATCCCAACACTGTGTCCAGTTTGTTACAGTAATCCTAATCTATGCAGTGGGGTGAAGAGATATTAGCAGGGATGGAAAACAGCCTGTTCCTAATCCTTGCTGTTTTCACGGCAGATGAAACAAAGAGCAAGAGCAAAAAGAAGCATGAGCATCAATGCAGTGGTTAGTGTAATGAGATGAACAGAAATCTTTATTATATTCATTAAAAAATTTCAGAAGTCATCTGTATAGTAATGCCTTATCTGAACCTGATCACAGAAAAACTAAATACCCAGGCTCTGAGGAGGCTAAGGCAAAAAGATGCTGGGGCTTTTTGTCTTTTTAAGTACTTTGTGAGTGTCTCAAAAGTAACCCGGGTGGAGATGTGATTTTTTTTTTTTGTTCCCAGCGTTATGTTTCCTGTGCTACTGAAAACAGTCTGTCATGACTCTGCCTAGCCATCATTGCTGACAGGCTGTCTCAGAAAAACTGAAACTTTGGGTTTTGTTATTTCCTGAACTTTTGTCTAGTTTTCCAAAATTATTATTTCATCACCTACAGTTCAGAATTGCACACACATGTTTACCATTTCTTCTCTCCCTGAAAGACAAAACATCCTACAGGGGCTCTCTGGGAGGTAGTGTAAGGTGGGTAAACCATCTCCCACAGTGGCTCCTTCCCACCCAGGTACTGGAACTGCTTGAAGAGTGACCACCACAATAAATCAAACATATCCTTTAATTCACTCTGTGCATGGGACATCGGGAGTGGAAAAGATTTCCTCAATGCATGGGGTTTAATAGCACTGGTATAAACAGTCTACGAATGGATGCTGTGCACCCTTGCCCTATACCGGTTGTGCTATAGGGTGTGCAGTAGTACCTAATCTGCACAACGTGGTACAGTGTTTTGGTACTTCATGCCAGCAGTCTCAGTCATCTGTTAACTGTTATACTTCTGTGCTCAGCAGAAGACAGCACTAATCTCTAAATACTTGCATTAAAATTCTCTTCGGACGGTTACATTTTCTTGGTACCATGCCATACGCATCGTTATGGAACTGCATAATTATGTCCTTTGCCTCATTTATTCTGTGGATGAAATAGCAATAAAGCAGTGAATTCCAGCACTTGGGTGAATGATTTGCTTTGCTCTTTAGGACTGCAATGGGAGTAACACTGCATTCAGCATGTGCAGCAAAATTAGACTGTGGGCTTACAGCCAAGAGTCCTAAGTACATTCAAGATGCTGCTGGCAAAGAGGGGCTCACTGCGAAGGTCTTCTGCATGGCTGGAATACAACGTTGTGAGGGCAAAGCAAGCACTGCTTGTCAAACATCCTCTGACACTTAGCCACCAAGGCAACCTAAGTACCAGTGTAAGAGGTTCTTCCTTCCAGGTCATAGTGAATATACCTAGTGAGGCAGAAACCTAAACTATGCATGACTTTATTTATTGTAAATTCACCGTGATGCAAAATCCTAAGAAATTGATTCAAGAATTGTTCTTCCTGCTCCATTAAAAAGTGACATGATCAAAAGAGACTGAACCTTGCATTAACTAGGCAGTAAAGTCAGGTTTCTATGTTTTTTGTGTATGTGAGCCATCTGCTGAGCTTAACCATTCATTTTAATTTGTCAGTACACTAGAAGTTCTACCAAGCTGATACAGGCAAAAGCAATTTCTGGGGAGAAATGTAGACGTCTGGTCATGAGAAAGAAATATTTCAGCACTCCTACCACATGTGACAGATAAGCAAATCTGTCCCTGGTGCTGACTTTATTAAACCCCTCTGTGCTTAGTAATAAAATACTGTCACGTCACCGCTACCCCAGGTAATAGCAGGGGAAGTCTATGAAGACCTTCAGTGGATTCATGATAATTGGAAAATGTGTAATACACACATGCTAGGAGAAAAGAATAATGGTGAACCATCCGAAAATGTGGAGATAGTGTGGTTAATATACAGCCCGAATGAATGTCTCATGCGTTCAGGAGCTGCCTGGAATAATAATTAATAAAACTGGGCTCAGAATGAAAGGGTGGGTGTGCTAGTCTCAGGACTCTGCCTCAGACTTGCTCCGTAGCACCAGTTATTTAAGCTGCTTTATACAGTGGAATACTGTGATTCTCTTTCTTCATGGGCTAAAAAAGATGTATCGCACATGAGGTCAATTGAAAAAAATGTATCATCAATTTTCTTCTTTGACACCAAATTAGTGCCACTGAACTTTGGAAAAACTCTCGCTGCTGCTGAAACAGAGTTCTAGTTTTCCAGCATTTCTTTATTCATTGATGTAGTTAGCATTGGTGGTTGTCAGAAATATTCTTCAGGTGCAGACTTTGAAAATCTATGAAATATTTCCAAATCATGCTCTTCTGACATTTTACAGCAATTTTGAAAAATTTAATGAACCAGAAGATCTTTTTTTTCTAAGGTAGTTCTAGTATGCCTGTGATATGTGTACATAATACTGTCCTCAGATAATCTAGGGTAGAGATAGTGAGGGAATTATCTTCGTAATTAAGCCAGTAAGGCACACAACTTCCTTCAGGAAGGGGTATTTGGGTAATTAAGCTAGTAAGGCACACAACTTCCTTCAGAAAGGGGTATTTGGGTAATTAAGCTCGTACAATGGGCACGGCACATATTGCACCTTTTGGGTAATCTGACAGCCCTGGAGACTCCACAACAAAGTATATGTATTGATATTTTTAAACTTATATTAAAACCCAAATGCTCATTCTTGTTTCGTTTTCCTTCCTCTTGTCTCTCCCTGACCTCTCTCTATTGTTCCTTCTCTATGGAGCTTTTTAACATCAACATCTCTGCACATCTGTTAGCACAATGGGTTGCCATAAAGAGTCTCAGGCAGTTCCTACAAGGTCACTCAAAAACTCGGGTTGGAATACAGATTATAACCAAAAAGCTGCTTTAATTCAAAGTAAAATCAAAGGGCAAATTGTGCTTCCAAGTTTCCTCAGAGGTAGTACACTTTACAACTATGAAATCTGCTATTGAGTCATTCATGCTGTGCTCAGGCATTAAATGAGTAAACTTTGAAGAAAGCTGTATGTCTTTATTGGAAGTTTTACAGCATCTCTTGCACTTTATCTACAATAAAGATGCAGTTATTTTTTTAAAAAAGGAAAATATGTGCTAGAAATTGATTTAGGGCATAGTCAATAACACCTGCACGTAATAAATAAAAATGCTTTTGTCTTATGCAAACTTTCTCAGCAGTAGCTTTCCAGGTGTTTCACAGCAGTGATCGGTAACATTGAGCACACTAGACTTGGCATTTTTTCGTTACTTTACTGAAAAAAAAAATGAGTCACAAGCGACTTTATTATTCATCCAGGTGTAATTCTTAAGGAAAGGGAGACAGAATAATGATTAGTCAGTCATAGTCCAGGTCAGTGACAAAACTGGAAGAAAAGCTAAAACCACCTTAGCTGATTGTAGAAACACCCATATGCGGTAGGAAGACCAGGCTGGTAACACAACAATCTTCATAGGGAAAGGATCGAGCCACACCTAGAACTGTACACCCTTGCTAGAGAGTGGCTATGTAGCCCAGCAGTTTGAGAAAGAGAGTGGGGATTCAGCATTACGGTTTATGCTGGTGTTTCATGCCGCTATGCATTCCTGTGACATTGATACGCAATCCTAGCTTTATCTCTAACTTGCTCAATGGACTGGAAAAAAAACCAAAAAGGCCTTTGCACGTTGCAGAGCAGGTTGCTCCTCAACCACGCATGAAATAAGGTGCCAGCCAATACAAGATTTGCTTATTTTGCCTCTCTGAAGTTGCAACCACATTGCATTGTGATAAATAAAATATGAGATCTTGTTGACCAGAGACTAATTTTTTGCTTTCTGCATTTATATCTTATGTAGAAGGTAGAAACAAGACCTGCAAATTCACAGAGATTTTCTGAAGATTAATTTCACTGGAATACTATTCTTGACAAAAGTTGAGAAAGCTAAAGCTCTGAGGTTAGCCTGTGGTAAGACCTATTTAATGGAAGTGCAGTTATCGGCTGTCGTGTAGAAAGAGAGTTCATTTAACTCAGGTTAACTCGGACACTCTGCCAAAGACCGTAGTAAAGTGTTGTAACGGATGACGTTCACAACTGAAGGAGCATTCTAGGAAAGCTACTCCTCACTGTGTTGCCGCTTCCAGGCTGAAGCAAAGGACTCCTTTCCTTTCGGTCTTTCTGCATCATTTCACTTATGCATGATCCGAAACGTGCTCAGGTCAAGGGGAATCTTTTCTTTGAGTTGAAGGAACATTAGCTCACGGCCACACGTCGAAGATAATTGTAGGAGTATTTCTAATGGTTCATCTATTCTCTTTTGTGTGAATCTAAGAGAAAGAGCTTTTCCTCCTTTTGGATGCTAACATTTGGGCTATACTATCAAAAGAAGAAATCTATATTCTGAAAGCCTGGTCTCCATAAATACTATGGAAAACAACCAATTCTTTGTGTCTTCCATTTTCTACCAAGCAGCAATTAAGTGAATATCAGCAAGTAAGTGAACCTTGCAATGTCTCCAAAGTCAGTATTAACATCCCCATTGAGAAATGAAGATGTTGGGGAACAAAGGAAATAATTGGGTGTTCCACAGATATAAAACTAGACAGTACAATCTGATATACTCTGTTATGCATAGCTATTATGTATTAAGTTGCACAGTTCTGAATGCACATTCACGTGCACTTTCCATAAGGTTTTATCACAGAATAAGGTGTTTCAAATTGTCAGACATTGATGCATTTTGTACACTTAATTGCTTATATTTTCTATTTAGTGGAGAAGTTTACAAATACAATAATCCTTCAGAGATTCCAAATGAAGAAGTGCATTTGCAATTTCTTTTACCCACAAGAAAAGAAGGAAAAGGAACAGCAAAACTTTACTGTGCATAAAGGGATGCATCTGTTGTAGTCCTTTCCTACCCATATATGATAATGACTTTCCTGTTGGTTTTGAGATAACTACCCTGAGGAATAAAATATTGCAGCATTTCCCTGTTACAAATTTATGGGTTTGACTGAGTAAATACTGCTGTTTTGGCCCCCTGCTTGTTTTAGATGGTCTTTAAGAAGAAAACAGTTTTACTGAAATGACTAGAAATTTTGGGAATTATTTTGCTGGGAACAGGAAAATAACTATTCCTAAGCAGTACCTAGGAGACAAGAAAAAATATGTAAATCTCCTTACTTTCTCCTGGTAGTTTCAAAGCTGGATGCTTTGGAGTTGTCATCCTGCTGGATACTGGTGATACCAGTGCTGTGGGATGATGGTTTGAGAAATCTGTTCCTTGTAGCTGTGTTCTGGCTTGTAGTGACTTCTTGCTGGAGAGGCATCTCTCTAGCATCGTCCTGTAGAGATGTCCCTTTGCTGCTGGATAAGCTTCTCTTCTTATCTTTGTCAGGATTACCATCACTTGACTGGCTTGCAGGGGTAGAGGTTGTAGGACTGGAGGCTTTCTTCACTGCTTTCATTCCCAGAGTCTTGTTTGAAGATGCAAAAGGAAGTCCCTGTGAAGCACTCCCTTCGGCAGCTTGGCTCTCAGAATGGGGTGACCCCACAATTGTGGTCGGAGATGGAGTCAAGTCTGAGTGACTTGTCTGCGTTTCACCATCCTGGCCTGTGGTCCAGAACTTTCCTGGTGTATTAAATCCAATGCTGGCACTCTGTAAATTAAATAGGACCAGCAAGAAGATTATCTCCTTCATTCTGCTGTTTTGTAAATGCTACAAGTTATCTCACATTTATTTCCCAAACAAGAAATCCTGTAGCTTCTCCCTCCTCCTGAGCTGCTGCTCATACAGTGAGCCTACCCAGAGGATGCCCTGACAGGCTTTATTTTTGTAGAAAGGAAACAGGTTTTGGTTTCAAAACTGACTGAGGAAGCCTGGTTTCCTGTTTCTGTGGATTCCTCTGCAACCTGTGACCCCTTGGAGAACGGGAGCCTGTCAGCCTTTGTGGGAGGAAAAAAGAAGTTTCTGCAGAAGGCACGGGATAAAGTTTAATGGCACAGTAGAAATGTGGAAAAATATGTTCTGTGAAGTCATCCTGAGGGATAAAAACTGAAATTATTACGTAATTTTCCTTTCACATGTGCACGTATGGAGACTTGACACATGTGCCCTTTGGATGGTTCGTACTTGTGACCTTGTTATTGAAAAATAGTTGGTAAAACTGGTGTGCTGCATAAAGCTGAAAGTTTTCCGTGTCCCCTCTTTTTGTTTGAATGTTTAAGCTCACTGCTGCCAAAAGTGAGGAGTTGATAAGGAAGAGGTTCACACTATATTCATCATTGTACCACATGCCTTCAAATGTAATAATTTACCTATAGGTCATTGACCATTTATGCTGCATCCTATTTCTGGAGTTCAATCAATGATGTGTATGAACTATCTCTATAGTATCATTTCCCATAGGTGTAACTCCAGATTCTCTGGGGTACAACAAACACCTATGTGGGCCTGGCAGAGGTGGCATTTGATCTATGGGCAACACGTGCCCTTCTGGGACAGGGTACTTGAGGGCATTTCAAATAGTGTTAAAAGCTTACATAGGGGCAACTGAATCCCATCCTAGATCCCCGTTGACTGTAACTGGAGTTAGACACATAGTTCACATGCAGATCTGTATTTATGAACCTCTAAATCCATAGCTCAAAAACGGAGAAATCTCCCACCCATAGACAAGACTGAAAGGAATATCCTGGATCACCGAGTCCATCCCTTCCTTTTTACTGCATACTTTTACAATTAATTAATTACAATTAATATTATTCTAAAGTCGTATTATTCTAGAATAATATTATTTGCAGCTTAAACATAATATTGGGAGCTTTACAAGCGGAAAAGGTCTGGGGAGATGGCTATTCCATACAAAGAGTAAAGATAACTTTTTTACACCAGAAAGGTAGACAAATACTGGAGCATGTTACCCTGAGAGATAGTGGGATCTCGATGACTGTAGATATTCAAAACTCAACTAGACACGACACTAAACAGCATGTTCTAAGCCCTGCTTTGAGATGGATTTGGGACCCGATGACCTTTGGATGTCCTTTCCAATCTGCATTACTCTATGAACTTATGCTTGTTAGCTGCCAGGTTGAATACTGTGGTCAGGGAAGAGGAGAAGGATTTTTTCCTCCTCAAGTGCCATTCTCCAGCTCTCTGAGATTAGGAGGAGTTAGTTTCTTGTTGAAGGAAAAGAAAAGGAAAAGGTAATTGCTGAAGAAATTGCATAGAGAAACATAACATGACATTTTCAAGTAGGGAGAAAGCAGTAACAATATAGACCTGTCAGGAACCAAAGAGATCTGAGGGGGCATTGTCAACCTGTTCAAAAAGCCTCTAGCCACTGACACAAGCGGTGCACTAAGGACTGTGGACAATGCATGTATAAAAGCAACCTTGCACACCTGGGAGCAGAACTGCAACTCCTGGGCATGCCTCGTATTATTTGAGGATCGCCTTTTCTCAAAAATAGAAGCAAAATCCCCATTCCAAGGAAGTTTGATGATTAACAGTGACACCAAGAAAAAACTGATAAATGACTTGCAATTCTTTTCAGATGATATTTAAAAAAACAAAACTAAACACAACACAACAAAACCAACCCGAACATGGAGGATAAACCGTTAGCTCTTATTGCAGTCAAGTAAATCTCTGTGATGGCTTGTTCCTGTTGAAAGATTTGGATAACAATGCCTTGCTTTCAGTTTGCAGGTGATAGTCTGGCCTTTTAGGTGTGCTGAAGGGTTGGGTTTTCAATTTGCTATGATTTTATTTTTTGTGTTATTGTCTTGGTAAAGTGTAGGCTTCTATTATACAGGTGAAACAGATGCCATTTTGTGATACAACATCTTAAGAGAGAAATGCAGTTGGGCTCTCTTTTGGAGGCTTTATTTCCCCACTCTTTTTCTTATTCATAGTGAAAATCTATAAATGCCATTTGAATGTAGGACACAGGAGAGAGTCTGATGAGCAATCTCATTTGAAGGCTAACATAAGCTATTTCATGTAAGTGTTTCTCTTTTTGAGCTCTATATTTGAGATTTTACCATTACGTGATTTAGCATTTGTTATCCTTTATTTTTAGAAATCCCAAGATAAAATGAGAGATAAATTAGTCTTGACCGTATTTGCAAATTAAATGCAAGCTGGCTTTCAAAAAGAAAAATCACAGCAGCTGCGTACTGTATTTATTTATACAGTCAGAGTGCCTAATAACAAACAGAGCTTGTATTCTGCTCTGAGTTACTCCACTGCAAGTGTTAATTCTGCCTCTAAAGTCAGGGAAGCAATTGCACATTTCCACCAGTGCAGAAAAGAGCAGCGTGAAAGAGTCTGGCTTTTGGCGGTTGGTAGATTTCATTACAGCAGGGTTTATTTCCCTGACTGAATACTCCAAAATGAAAATTTATTGTTTATATGATTTTATTAGTACACGTCTGGGCTGTTGATTAAAAGAAAAAAATTGTTTGAAGCTGTTTTTATTTAGCAAAACAACCTTGGGACTGTAAGAAACTCAGGATATCCATTTTCAAATTGCTGCATGCTGGATCTGAATCCCAAGCTCATTATAGATAGTATTTCAGCGTCAGTTCATATCCAAACGCAGCCTGTCTCAGTGCAAATTGAACCTAGGAAAGGATAAGCACTTGGATGCACTTGGTGAAACTTAGGTAGAAATAAGTTCAAAATTATCCTGAAAAATCGCACTTAACTTGCTGCTTACTCCCTTATGCATAAATCCATAGGTGCCACATTTTTTATTAGCTGTGTAGCAGTGTTACTAAAATCCCTGCATGTTAGGCTGGCCTCATGGGCTCTTATTGTAAAATTTAAAAATTGACCTTGCAGCAAAAGCTGGACCTCAAGTTCCCAGTGTGCTGATCCCAGAGTCTATACTCATGCATGCTGTTGTACACATATTCTTTCTTCAGTTCAATGAGTCTGAACTTCTGTATGTATTGGCACATTCAGTAGGAGGGATAGAGAGTCTCTCATCTCCCTCGAGAGCACAGGACAGTGAAAGAAGCAGTTTCCTGAGAGGTGGAAACAGGGTCTGAAGGTTCAACTGCACTCCTGGGGGTCATTTAAATCACCAGGCTATATTACATAAAAGAGCAGTACCCTTCTACTCACAAAAGAGTTATCTCTATTTGACACCATGGAAGAAAGAACAGTATTATTTTCAGGGTCACAGCTGTGGCTCTCCAGATAAGGCAAGTACTTTACTGAAGCCTGAGTAAGCTGACCAAAGGCTGGGAATTTAGAAACACTTTTATATTTAACATCTGCTAATGGCACACACTCAACACGGTGACTTCAGACAAATCCCTGCTCATCTCATTGAATCACTTGAACCATCTTCAGGGACTTTCAGCTCTCCCCAAGCACTGCAAAGGGAGCATCAGCTTCACTCTCTTCTGCAGTTATCAGACTGCACAGCCACTTTGGCAAAGCAACTGTTGATTCTCCAGATTATTTAAGAAGTTCTATAAACTCACCTCTGCTATGCTGCCATGGTCTGTCTCACAGTTCTCTATCGTCCTCAGTCCTTGGGGTTTACTAGTAGTGAATCTATCCCCAGTCTTAGTAAGAGTAGTCCAAATCCACAGCGGCTTGGCACCCCAGAACTATCCGGGCCAAGGACTGCACAGCCAGATCATCTTCACTACCTGTGCTGGAAGCTACAACAACAGCTGTAGAAAACTGCTCAGATGATGGGCTGTATGCCTGCTTAGCACCTACTCTCACAAATGCTATGGGTAGAAAATATGAGTTTCTATGTGAGAAAGCTGGGGTTGAATAGCAATTGATTCCACTGGTGTGCCTACTAACAGGAGAATTTGGCTTTCCCTTGTCCCAGATATAACACAGTTGTATTTTAGATAATTTTTCACATTGCTTAAAGTACTTCTTAGTACCAGTTGAGCTGGTCCAGTGAAAAAGCCACTTCACTTTCTTCTCTCACACACAGACAGGATAGGGCAGCACTAAAGACATGAAAATAGGCACATCAGGATCAGGAAGAAGAAGTCACTTCTGTAGTCATTCTGCCATGAT
>JAOXJM010000033.1:31464108-31481947 GCA_026413425.1 Tringa solitaria
CATTCTGCCATGATGCAGAATATTCTTATCCAGTTATATGAAGAGCTCTAGTACCCCACTATATCAGCAAATAAATTTTCTTGTTCTTGTCGTAATGTTTCCCCTGTAAGCTCCAAGAGCATATTCAAGGCTTCTGAGCAATTCTGAATCCCCAAAT
Source organism: Tringa solitaria (assembly GCA_026413425.1). NCBI lineage: Eukaryota > Metazoa > Chordata > Aves > Charadriiformes > Scolopacidae > Tringa > Tringa solitaria. The sequence goes on from JAOXJM010000033.1 coordinate 31,464,266, forward strand.
TTTACTTTTTTTTTTTAAGTTAACAGCTCGTATCCAGTGTATATGGCTGGTTAGCATTAATTAAAAGGACAGAATATAAGAGATGCTATCATGCTTATTTTACATTTTACTGGTTATAACTGGTTATTACATTATAACTGGTTATTACATTTCACTGGTTTTACTAGGCTACATTTTACTGGTTGTAACCATTGTGTATTAGACAAGAATATTTCTCCATAAAAGTCAACCCAGGAAGTTCAAATTTTACATCTGAAATAAGATTCAATGAATCAATAAAATTTCTTTACGTTTGTTTTGATTGCATAACACAGAGCACTGTGTCCATCTCAAAAAATAACTCCTTTGAATCTTACTTTGCTTAAAACAGTGGTAACAGGAAAAATCATTACTTTGTGTAGAAAGGACATAGCAGCAGAAGTATTTTCCAATTAAAGGTCAGTATGTGTAGTTTGCATGGTTACAGCATGAATTCTTAGTGATTTTGATGACTCAGCTGCAATGTGGCTCCAGCTAAGGCAGCGTCATATTCCAGCATCAGCATCACTCTTGATCAAACTAAGCAAACAAAATACCCTACAGTATTTGAGGATACCTTTGCTGAAGTATCATATAATAATGTAAATCATGTAGCTGTGATTTTAAAGTGTATTCCAATATATTCTTTTCCTTTGCCTGTGGGCAAGTTTTTAGCCTTCAGAGATGTTTATGTATTGAAAATATCTTTTATGTGGGAAGTGTGGCAGTGGATGAAGGAGATTGCTCTCTGCTTTGCTCTAACTTCAGCCCATCCTTAGGGTAAAATTGACATCAGGTAGGTGGAAATTGGCAAAGGTCTGGGTTACTTTTTAAAAAAACAACCCTGTGAGCTCTTCCTAGTACTTCCTTTCTAGAAATGGTTTTTGATATGCAAATATACCGAAGAACACTAGGATTTTCCTAGAACAAAAGAAATAACTTGTTGGTGCAGAGCTCTAACCTTGGCCATTTTCTTCCCTGTAGTGCCTCCCAAGTGTGATGGAGGCACTGATCTTCAGTGAGCGTTGTAGCCTCTTTTAGTAGTCTCTAGGGGATGGTGCTAAAAGACAGTTTATCTTAGGGAATTCTCACATTACTCTGGAGACCAGACCATTCCCAAATGCCAAAAGATCAGCAAAAGACATAGGAAAGCAGCAGTTATTTTTGTAGCCTTTAAATCCAAGACTCAGAAAAGTTTGGCTAGCCCCAGGAGTCAAGGCTTTACTTTCAGGAAGGTGTAGTTAGCTGGGGACTAAGTAATTATTTCTGGAGGACAGGAATCTTCCTAGATGCACTTTTCATCTGTCTGGTAGTGTGTGATTCCTACACCTCTCTGCTACAGACAAAGCCTCGTTAGCAATACCCTATGAAAAAAACTGATGCTGCTAGAGATAAGCACTGAGAAGCTCCCATGCTAGCTCATTCCCTAGTATACCAACCAATAATATTCTGTGGAAACTAGAAGGAAGCCAGGGCCGTGACAAAAGACCAAAGGAGTAAAAGTTTCCTCTGCTGGTAGCACTCACATCTGTGCTGGGCTGCTTTCTCACAGCTGAGGGTGGCTCCACGAGGAGTGATCAACCTTCCCAAAAAGCGGTGCTACAAGTGACTGGAAGAGCAGCATTTACCTGAACACTGGAAGCAGCCAAACCCCTTGGCATTCTTATTAAGGGCAGGTCATCAAGTGCTGCTAATTCCCCCGGAGCGTGAATCACATCTGTTTTGCAGAGTCTAGTGCTAACAGACTGCATTCAGGCGGTGTGTTCCTTTCCTTTGGCAAAAACAGTTGCCTGGTTTGTCTGTGTGTAGGGAGGAGAAGGCAGATCAGGATGCTCCCAGTATAGCTTTGGTAGCAAAAAGAAGGGAACAATGAAGTGAGAGAGAGGCAACTGAAGGGGAACAGGGCATCCGAAGGAATGGAAATTTGGATTTGCAACTTTGACTGAGCTTTCCTAGAGCTCGGAGGGGCTTTTAATTCCAAGCTTTCCCTGATATGGATGAAACAAAAAACTTCAAAAAGTAGAACACCAGAATAATGCCTTCACTGCTTTGTCTCCAAGGGGTTTCCAAAGAAGTGCCTCTCAAACTTCCTTGTACTGTGTGCCTGTGCCAGGATGTAAAGAAGCACCAGATGAGTAAATGAAATGTGCATCAGGGCTACTGCTGGCCTCACAAAAACAACTGGGAGTCCAGAGTGAGGTGAGAGCCCTTTCTACCCTTGCTTTCTCCTTTCCATTTCCTGATATATAGTAAAGGATACCTAGGACATTTCAAAAGTAGCAACCAGAAATGACCTGTTATCATGAAGTTAATAAAACTGGCAAATCTATCAAGCTGCATGAGGAGCAGCCTACAGTTTGCTATGTCTGCACGGTGGAAATATGAGACTGAAGTGATAGTTGATATTCCTCCCATCACTGTGTTTCTTATAACTGCTGTTTCCATGGCAAATATACAGACTTGGCTTTCTACAACCACACACTTTTATCACTTTTCTTGTAGATATGTATTTCATAGAAAATAGATTTCTTCCCCCCTCCCTGTGCAGCTCAGTCTGGAATGAGAGTCACAGCTTGTTTAAGGGATGGTGAGAAGCCATTTGCCTTTTTTTAAGCAGAAGGAACTTCGTGTGAGGTGTGCAAAGAACAAATCTTAATGGATACTATCAAAATGAAAATTTGCTATGAAAAGTCTGCATGTGATTTCCTAAGACCACAGGAGTTCTGCATATGATGTTTTGTTGTTCTGCATTTTACTCATCTGGGGCATCTATGGGTCGATTTAATTTTCATCATTTTATACACAGAATTGCTCTGTTTCCGTTTTCCAGCACTGAGGTCCCAGTGTTGCAACTGGTAACGCGCAGATAGCTATGATGTGCTTCCATTACGCATCAGGCTATGGACTGGTGCCAAAATCTGCCCTGGAGCATTTGAAAAGGCTTAATGAGATAGAAACCTAAAAAGGAAGGTGATAATACAGCTGTAAACATTTCAATATACATACATTTATATCTAGGTTTATCTATAATTCTGCCTGCTAATTTTTTCTACTGTGCTTGAAATTTGTCCAGGTTTGGTTGGATACGTGACTAGAGCTTGTCACTGTTCATAGTGTGGGTGTATGAATTACACAAGAATAAATGTGTCAGTCTCTCATTTTTGTAGTGAGCTTTGGTTTGATAATCATGTTCTAGTTCAGTAGGGAAAGAAATTATATTTGCCTGGTGTTTCCCAATCGGCATCTTTGTGGCCTGAAGTATATTGGGTCAGGCGATGGTAGTGTCTTAATTTCATTCAGATGTGACTCAGAGGTAGGTTGAGTATCCCAGAACTGAACCCGTTAGCTGCACATTGCAGGGGGATCTGTAAAAGTAGCTTTCTCTAGAATGGAGCAGTCCTGTGGCAGAGAGATGTTTCGTCTAGCTGTGTCTGTAACCGGGTTTTTATGTGAATAGGCTTGGTAGAAGAGCTGAGGATGCAGAATGCCTATGCAAGAGATTAATCTGATTTGCAATGGCTGTCTGGAGCCAATGTCTGATGCTGATTTAAACCTACTCAGTCTCTTTTACGGAATTTGCATCATCACGTTGTTCACCCTTTTCCTCTACTCATTAAGATACTTAAGGATCTATGTTCCTTAAGATTCAGCATCTGAAGGTAAGGCAAATTACCGCCAGATGTGTCCAGTGAGGTTTAAATTTTCCAGTCAGAAAATGGTGTGTAGCCATGGGGAAAGCCTAAAAATATGGATTTATCAGGAAAGATATTCCAAGCCCGCTGACATTTACTCTTCATTGTAGCCTTTGACACAAGAGTTCAGAAATATCCTTTTCACACAGATTTAAAATCTCACATTCTGCTACTGTGGGGATTGCTACTATATAGGGCCATGCTTTGTTTTCCTGGAAACCTTGATAATATGTGAAGCTTATCTATATTGAAGGCTTCTGATCTTGCAACAGAAGGATGTTGTTCAGAGCTCTAGGAGCGAGCCCTCTGCTATTTACAGAGAAGCTTCCCCCATCATATGGATAATAGATTTGAGAGACTTTTCTCTGGCCCATGCAATTCTGTTCCTAGAAAATTAGTTAGCAGTCTTGACATACCCCGGGAGAAAAACAGAAGGAGGGCAACAGGAACCTCTGTGTGCAATCTCCATTTTGAGCAATTGTAGATTTGTTGTAGTGACTAATTTTTCCCTTGAAACCAAAAAGCGAAGGAGGGTTGACTAATGTGCTATGCTATGGTTGCTGCATCTGGGAGTTTAGAGTTGGACTGGAGCCTGAAGGAGCCTAATTTAGAAAATAATGAGCTTTAGAAGTGAGTATTAAATCTAAATATGTGCATGTATGCTTATGTGTAGTAGCCAGGACACAGTAAGTGCCACATAAGTGTTTGGATTTGAAAGGTCTCTCTTTTTTAGCTGTATCAGTAAGAGGAAAACGAGGTTAAGAGCGGGTCAAAGTAGGTAACAGCAAGCAGTAACGTCCACCAGCAACTGACGTCAAATGGAAGAGCTGGAAAACCTTGTATCAAGTATATAAGCATGATTCCTTATTTCTGACCCTGGATTCTTTATTTTCTTCACATTTCAGATTGAAACCCCAGGAGCATGCCAGTAAATCTACAGAATAGGTTTATTTCTTTAAAAAAAATGAAGTCTTATTTCCTCAAAGTGTTTGGGGGTTTGCTGTTGTTAGAAAATCCCCAAATTAATAAAGTGTGTTTTTCATCACCATGCCAGTCACCAGTGGTGAAAAGATGAAAGGGAAAGAAAAAGAAGAGAAACAAATTGAATAACTGAGAAAAAGCTTTCAAAATAAAAATCTCTTACAAAACAAAACAAAAAAGTGAATGTAAAATTGCTCCACTTTGTAAGCTAAGAATTTTAAATTTCAAAGCTTCCCATGAAACTGTTTACCTCTCTTCTGTCAGCTCTGCTACAAAGCTAGACTGAAGATGCATTGAATCTGATATGTTTTATCATGTGTAGCTAAAAGGTAAGACCTGCTACCAGCACTTTTAGCAACTGAGAAATGTAAGACCACAGTATGACACCTAGCATGGTGTTCCTACAGGAGGTACAGCAATGTGGGCCTGAATGATCTATCTTCTGTGCTTATGAAAAGATCAGGCAGCATCCCTGAGCCTTGCCAGGAAGGCACTGAGATTTGCTCAAGCCCTCTACATAATACTCAGACACTGAAAAAGAACAGAAAAAGACATTTTCCAAGCATTGGGCAACTACATAGTTCAAACCTGGCACAGGAGCAGCAAAGGTGCTTTGGGAACACAACCTCTTGTAGCGCCCAACATGAAACCATTTTGAAACGGATCAGCAGAAGAATTAGGAGTGGGAAAGGCCTGATCTTCCCATCAAGGCTAAGGCTTAATCCACCATTTCCCTTTCTAGATGGAACAGGAAACATCTATTATAGAAGGCTCTGGCCATAAGCACCAGGATTTTTCAGAGACCTAGAAACAAGACAGCAGCCACTAATTGGCCTGGGAGGGTGGAGGCCTGGACTTCATATATTGTATTGCAGTGGATATCACTGGTGAGAAAGGTCATGTAACTTTTATACATGATTTTAAGCTCTTCCAATAACAGAGAAATAAATCCTGTCTTACAACATTTGCAGAATTGCTTTCTTCAGCTGATCCTACTGCATGTGCAAGTGTTTTTTCACTCCTGGAGAATGCCAGAGCTCTGAGCCCTTTGGGGACGGATTATTTCTATCTCCCCTAGCTCTTTTTTTCTATTTAGAGGAAGGGGGATAAGCTTCTTGTTTTGGTTTCCTCGAAGCTTTGTTTTGTCTTGTTTGGTTGTAACAGTAATTAGCTAATGACCAGGTAACTATTAGTGACCTTGTTTTAGTGTTTGCTTAACTTTGTACGATTGTATGATGTAATACTTATTGTTATCTGTACTTGTACACAGAACAATAGAAAGCAGCTATTGTGTGTAGAATGAATTATCTGTGACTCAAATAAAATGCAGCGTAAAGGACCACAGGCATAGAATCAGAACAGGAGCTTTAAAGCACAGGAAAAACGTCGTGTCAGAGGATCCACAACTATCAACAGCTCAACACTGGTCAAATATTGTTTATCAAACAAAAGCAACCTTGGCAGCTGGGTAGAAGCATTTCTAGTGGCAAGGGAAGAGAACAAAGAATTAGTATATAACATGTTAAACACACAGATGTGGCTATAACATGATATCACAGACCAAGGAAGAAAGAGCAGAGTGTAGATGCTGTTACGAAACATAAAAATGACCCCAACCCCAGATCCAGGGGCAAAAAGGAAGAATCAGCACCCCGTTCCTCCCAGAGAGGAGATGCTGACTGTGCTGGAACTCCCTTTCCACAACCATCAACTTTAATACCCAGAGGGGCAGTGAGCTGAGCACAACAGCAGAGGAAGAGGTAGATTCTAGGAAGTTTGTGAATATGGCTTTTTTAACTGCATTTCATTTGAACTGTTTAAGTATCATTGTAACTGGACTAAAAATAATCTTTCATATGGATGCAACAAATTGGTAACACAGTGCAGAGCACGGTCTTTACTGCGAGTACAGACTGGAGGTAGAAGGGAAAAAACATCAGCGCGTGTTGTAGCCCAGCACAAGCCTTGCCAATAACTGGGACCATTCACCAGGGGTGTTTCCCACTACTGGAGGGAGCCATTCAGTAGTTTCATTTCTTCTCAAAGGAGCCACTGTCAGTTATGTGCATTGCTGGTGAAAATCCATAGTGCCACAGAACAGGGCAAGCCAGGCTGTGCCCGGCTTCCTGGGAAACTGTGGTTCTATAAAATGGGTTGTGTGGTCTGCTGGGAAATACAGGCTTGACAAATTTATGAGGCACAGTAAAATGAAGTGACGATGGCTTATTCCTGGCTTTTCAAACTGCTTGAACTGAGCGGCACATTTTACTGCCGTGTGGCAGGGTAGGGCCTAAGGTACTTGCTTACGATTGTGTGCGAGCAATGCCCACCCTTTGCAATAATAAAATTTTCCCTGTGAGCCCTATTTCAATTTCTACATGTTCTGCTTCACCGTTGGTTTGCCACTGCCAGCTACATTTGCTGAGTTTCAATCAGTCCTAACTGATAAATTTGTGAGACAGAGGGGCGGAAATGATCGCTGTACTTTGGGATGATGCTAGCTGTTGCTGTGCAACAAAACATGCATATCTAAAGCCACTCAGGCAGGCATTGTAGGGTATATAAAAGAATATGGGAACACCTGACTGAAGGTCCATCGTGGTGTTGAGTAACCCACAGAGGCAGGCAGGCAATAAATATGTTTAATACACAGAATCTCTGTATACTCCCTTTAGTGTGCCCCAACATTGTCCAGATCAGGTGTGGGGTGGCAGTGCATCATGGCTCCCCTAACCTGAGTGCTGGGTCTCCTTCTTAGGGCCACTGACAAACTGGTGGAGAGGCTGGGAGGTGGCTAGGGACCCCTAATTTGACCGGGTTATATTTCTATGGCTTTTTTCCCCATTTGGTATGGTGAACTTGATGTTGGTAAAAGAGGAATGAACCACCTATTTACTCAGAAAGAAGTAGGGGGAGTCTCAGAAGTACAAGCCACTCCATTTTAGTAGTATGTTTCCAAGGGGGTTTTGAAGTCTTACGCTTCATAACATATGGGAAACCATTAAAAATTAAAGTGTGGTTGTTCTTGCAGGATGAGATGAAGAATGCAGGTATTGTAGACATGGATGTGAAGGAAGTATTCATTAAGTATTTTTTTATAGAAATTAAATTGGAGTGATTGGTGGCAAGCTTACGTTACCATTATTTTCATTACTCATTTAATTTCATCATGTGGAGTTGCTCTTTTCAAAATTGCTTGCATTTCTAACACACCCAGATCATGGCAGCTCCCTCTCCTCTAACCCTAGTCTGCTTAACCTGGGCAGTGGTCAGTCTCCTGTGTGCACAATAAATAGGAGTTTTGGCTTGGAGCAGTGACAATGTTAGTGCGACAATATGCCTTCAGGCTGCTCTGTCTCAACTTATAAATTCAGTATAAAAAAAACCTCTCAATATATAATTTCTCCTTTTGTTTTTAGTTTCCTACAGAGGGAACACTATTTCAGTACTATTTCACAGAGAGCTTCACTTTTTCCCCATAAAATTACCAAGTCTATACAGTATATCATTTCATTATTATGTCCTAACATTAAAGTCCATACCTCTCTTTTTGAATCTCAGCTGACTTTGGTAGTGTCAAGGCTAGTTGTGAGATAGAATATGGTTTTAAACACATATAAAAGGGAGATGATAAAATCTAACATGTTTCTTATGGTTACTTAAGTTGGTTAGCTGCTCTTGTGTCCTTTTCCCTGTGTTGCAACAATAGGCTCCATGGGGAGCAGTCATCTCTGATGGGACAGTACTCATCATGAAGATGAGAATACATCCTGTATGCAACTTTTAGATAGTAAAAGTAGTCAAATGGAGAAATCTTTTGCAGAGAAAATAAGCAATATGCAGCCAAGCCTCTCTATTTTCTCTGGATCCTGAGAGCACAAAATGTCCTTATCTGCCCTGAGCAGCCTCACCTGACCCCACTGGGTACCTATGCCCAGCCCTAACCCCAGCCCCCTGATGGAGTGATCCAGGCTACCCTTGTCCCCTTGCAGTGTTCTGGTAGTCCCTGGGCTGGCAGGAGCCCGCTGCTGCCATCAGTCCTATCCTGCCTGTCGACAAGGTCCCTGCTCATGATGGAGCCATCCAGCACCCTGTTCCATCTCATCCCTGCTGTGGGGGGCAGCCCCCATGAATGCTGCTCCCTCATGGTGAGCTCAGGCACAGCTTTGGGGCCTGGGACCAAGCTTAAATAGGACCCCTATGCCCTTGTACAGAGGGTATGGGATGGGAACCCCAAATGAGGTTACTCAGGGCAGTTAAGGCTATTGGTGCCCTTAGGGCCATGATGCTATTCTCATTATCAATGCAAACATTCATACAGCCTCTTTATGCTGCCCTGAGATCCAAACATTTGTTCAGAAAGAGCTTTGTTGCAGAGAAGCAGCTGTGTCATGTGCACCCTTGTAAATCTGGAGATATTACAAAGCTCAGATATTGAACAGAAATCCCACACTGAAGATGGTGAAAGCCTGAGCATGCACAAAGAAAATTACATATTTTAGCATGGAGCACTGACCCAAGTGCTAATGGCACAGTCTGTCTAAACTGTCCTGCAGGGTTTGAGACTTTTTTCATCTGCTATTGGGATTACAGATTTCGGACAGAGAGCCTGTATATGACAGAAGGAAAAAACCTGTTCAATAGCTGGAACAGTCTCATTAACTGTTTTCTCCAAAGGATTAACACATCTCTGTATTTGACCTTTTGCTATGTTCTTTCCAGTTTGTAGATACTGAACTCTCTAGTCAGCCAAAACGCATCTAGTTCAATGAGAATTGGGCTTAAATGAAAATTCTGCTGGTTCCTTCTTCTGTTACCTTAACAACCAGTATCTTTACCTCACAAGTAACATTTTCATCTGAAGTGCCTCCCTCTTCCACATACATTTCCATTTTGAATATTCACTGAAGAATGAAACTGGAAATGAAATATTACAAAAATTTGTATATGCCTGTTTTTGCCATAGGACTTCAAAATGTCATAAATCAAGCAGCTCTCCTGTCAAGTTGTGTTTTGTTTTTTTTTAATTTACCCCCATTAAAAAGGGAAAACTTCTTGTTTAAGCAATTAAACACCAAAGACAAGATTATAAAATGGATGAGATCAGTGGGAGGTTCTCCATTTTCTCCAGCAATCTTTGGATAAGGGTAAGCAGGGGTGTTTAAAAAATAATTTCCTTGAGAAGCAACCAGTAACCAAAGTAGAATTAATAACTAATCTTCAATTTCTTTCTAAGAAAGAAGTTCTGCCATGTTCTACATCAGCAACTCCAGGAATGGCAGTTTTCAGTGGAGGACTGCAGATTTTTTAGATTAAAAAGAAATAAATCTTCAAAATTCAGTTAAAGCTGTAAGATTCTCAACAATTGTACATGTAATAGTGCCACCAAATACATACTGGCATGTAGTCCACAATATCCTTCAATATGGTAAGGCTTAAAAATTGTTACATTCCAAGAAGTTTTGTCTGGTAATCTGCCTGTATGAAAAAAATTCTTTATATGGAAACACTCGTAGTTCAGACTCCACAATTCAATAGTGCACATCAGCACGTTCTTAAATTTAAAGTACGCACACGAGTAACCCAGACTTAATGTACGATTAATGCTCATTTCATTGAGAAGAGTCCTGATATTACTGACCATATTCTATACATTTCCAATGGATGTCTGTCTCTGGGACTTTTAAACTGTTGTAATACTAAGTTTACTTTAAACTCTATCATGAATGCACTTTGAGGATATAACCAATTCATATTATGCTTGTGAGTTTTTTATCCTTCAGTTTGGTATTCAGTGCAAATTTTCAGTTAGTAATGTTTTTCTGACAGATTAAAACCCTTAAGTCATCATATTAAAATGTCTTGCAATGATATTATACTTTTAAAAGTTATGTTTCAAACTTGTTAAGGCCTCAATCAAAGAAAGCACTTAACCTGTCCCGAAGCACATGTTTAAACACATTCTATCAAGTCATAAAATAATGGATTTATAATCTATTTGAAATGTCCCCCACAAGTGGGGGGAAAAAAAAAAACAAAACAAAATAACAGAAAACCCACAATCTTTTCTATTACATTTGTTTTGAAATGGATAGTACCTAATTTTATTTTGTCAGCAGGATAAATTACTTTCCTTAAAATTCCAATGAAATTTTACTAGGCAAGTGCTTAATGACAGCTAGCTGCTGCTGGAAAACCCTTGGCTAAATTCATAATGCTTACTGCAAAATAGGTGACCGCACTTGCAGTTCTTGCCTTGATTAGCTCTTCTGCTGAAGACAGGCGGGTAGATTAGACAGACAACCAAGTTTCTTGCTTTCTCCTCTTCCCACTTTCCTCAGTCTTGTTAAGTCTCAGATTTGCTCATGGGCTGGAGTTTCTAGTTTCATCTCCAGAGCTGATTACACTTACCTCAGTCACCACACCAGATGAGACAAAGCAGAGAAATAGAGCAATATATATAATCAGCTATAAGCTCTGCTTCCAGTTCATCTTTACCCCAACTTCTTCCTCCTCTGTTCTTAGTGGTTTATGCAGGTCTACACCTGCAAGAGAATAGATTCAGATTTTTGTTTTCAATATCATTTCCATAAATCTATATTGGGGTGACATTTATGCCAGGAAATGTGCTTGAAGATTGTATAGATCAGGTATGCATCTGTACCCCATGCTGCCTATCGAGCAGAACTTTTTAAATGCTTCTGAGCATCTTGAAATAAAAAAGCAGATTAACAAAAGAAAAATCCTCAACCTCCTCCCATTTTGCTGAACACAACAACTGGTATAACACTAGGATGTGATTCACACAATATTTGAAGCTAACAATACCAATCATCCTTAAAACTAACTCCTATTTCATCTGCTCAGAGTGGTAAAATTGACCTGCTCAGAGTGGTAAAATTGACTTAGACATAGAAGAAGAGGTAGTATTGTGGTGGAATTACAATACAATAGCTGTGGTTTTTTACAATATTGGAAAATCCTCATTACAGGTGTACTGAATTTATCATACAATGTAATAACAGTATCTTCTACAATCCAGATACCACATTTTTAGCAACAAAATAGACAACAAAGAGATATTCTCTTACTGATAGGAAAGGAGCCTGTGCTCATTCTGTAGTTGTGTGCATTTGTGCAACTCGGAAGAAAACAAAAGTGAGTTGTACAAAATGCATTAATGGATCCATTGTTTTGTTGCCGGACAAGAATGTTCAAAACCGGTGTAGGCCATAATACATTTTTCCTTTTATTCACGACTGCATTATGGGAAGATTCACTTCAGTGCATCTACATTACTGGTTTAGATCAGATCAGGAGAGCACTTTTGAAGCAAACCTCCCCTTCCCCCTGACTTACTGGTTTGTATCACAGACCAGTCTCAGAGTATGCAACTTTTCTATTTGGATGAAAATAAACTGAAAGCTGTGCTCATTCCACTCATGAGTAGTCTGTCCACGGCACCACATTAGAGATACTCTAGAACATCTTTGTTCCACCTACATGTCTTGTGGACACTGCATCCGAGCACTGATTGTTTCCACAGATCTTTCCTTACAGTATCTTCCTGCTTGTATGTATAGAGATGGCCAGGAAGACCTGGTCTGGAAGACTCCATGACTGGGTGAGGAAGACCTTCTAGAAAGCAGGAGGAGATTGCAACATCTTTTGTGGAGCTAGTGACTGTTTAGGGAGAGAAGGTCCTGCGGCAAGGCCATGTAGCACCACCTGCAGCCAGAATCCTGCAGCTCACACAGCCTGTGGAATTGCAGTGAAGAACACAGAGCAGTCAACTAATCTGAGCTAATATGGAAGCAAGAGTTGCTGTCAGAACACGGCAATCATGGAGGAAATCAGGTATAAATTATTTTTATGTTCTTTTGGGCTAATTGGTTGGGCTAATCCAGCTGGGCTTCACTAGTAAATTGGGTTTATTTGCCTAGATTTTGCACAGCTCATACCTGGCTTTTTGAACCTTTTAATCTTCTTTAGGGAAAGGGACAAGGCAGATCCACCTCAAAGCTTTGACTGACTCAGCGTCTCATACCAGGCCATGTGTAAAGTTAGTTCGGTGGTCCCTATGAGGAATTAGTCTTCCACAGAGCTGGAGTAAATGGTATCTTCAATCAAACAGGTAAAGTCAAATGGAGATCACTGAAGTCAAAAGCAGGCAATGGTGGTTTTCGGACACTAGATGTGTCAAAACTGCTAAATAATAACATTGTGTTGGAAGGTGCTGGATGGGAGCAATACAGCTGACTTGTAGAAAATGTTAAAGACACTGGAAATGTTGTTCTCAGACTGAGATGGCTTAATGTCAAGGTCTCATTTTCTCATTGATGCTGGTAGTACCTCACTACACAGGCGACCTCCACAGAGTCATTGCTATATTATTTGAAACAGACAAAAGTTGGAGTGACTGAAACATAATCTTTTAAAATCACTACATGGAAATTTAATACTCACCATTTCTTTAAGGTGTTCAGCTCACTGATTTTAAGTGAAGAACATTAAAATTCATTTAGGAAGCTGAATGCTCATTTTAAAAATATGTCATCAGACACATTTCAAATTGAAACACAGGCTTGCTGATGACGGGGAATGCCTTCCTTCAGCAGAGCATTCAAGCTAGTTATAGAATAATGAACGCTGCATTTGGCTCATGAATAGCAAGAGGAAATTCTTTACAATTCCGATTTATGCCCTTTTCAAGTAGTTCTGAAACAGTTTAATATTTGGAGACAGTTTCATAAGTACCTAGTAACGTGACTATGAGGACACCTACAGAATATAGCACTGATGAGTATACGCCACAGATACAAAAATTTTACTGCTTGTTTAGACACTAGCAGTAAATAATAATTATCATCAATTGATTGAAACATTGAAAACACATTAGCCCTGTATAAACAGTTTATATACAAAAGCTTAAGGTAGACTGTAACCAAAACATAAAAACCTGTTACTTATTAGAGGGGCCTGATTAGGGTCGGTAGCGGTTAGCTTCTGCTGCTTCTAACCAGAACAGCACTGTATCTGGCAGCATGGAAAGGAAGATATTGAATGGGTTTGTGCGTGGTGTACAAAAGGATGCATCGGGTTCAATGCATAGCAGCATAACCAGGAGTCTTTTAATTGCAGAGCAAATCAGATCAGTCTCCCTCAGAGATGCTTGAAATCGCAGCAACAAAGGTAGCATCTTGTGGTGTGTTTGCCACAGTTTGAACGCGTGCAGACCTTGGCTGTGAACAGCAGAGAAGATTACAGCGGAAGCTGAAGAGAAACAATCCATTCCATATTGTAAGTTCACTGCTAGAAAGGCTACGAGGATGCTAAACTCTCATTTCACAGGGCAGTTGGTACCCAGGCAGGCAGTGATCTGTGATTATTGGGTACTGTGAATGGTTCACCTGTTTCATTCCACTCCTCCTCACATCCTTCATTTGTGCTTTATTTCCCTGTTTGTATCTTGTCATGAAACCAAGATAATAAGTCCTTTTGAGCAAAGAATATTGTTTGATCATGGCTGTAAAGCATCAAGCACAATGGGGCATTCATCAGCAGTTATGAGTGCTAATAAAAAGTGAATGCAAAAAAAATACATTGATAGGGAAAACAAATTTTATATCTCCTGTAGATAAGGACCGTGAGGAGTGGCTAAACTCCTGAGATGCACTGGTTCTGCACAAGTTCTGCATCTGTGTTTAAAAACACAAAAGGTAATCTGCATTTTGGCCTAGGGAAAAATGCAGGTGCCCAATATGAAAGCAGACCAGTCTTATAGGATGTTTTTCCTGGAAATAGATGGAACTGACTATTTGTTTTAAAAAAAGAATTGCAGCCATTCCAGGTGAGATCATTTGGATTTCTTACAGAGAGCACGTTGCAGGGGAGCAACTACTGAGGGGTTTGAGCCACAAAATTGGGTATTGAATGCGCCTTTGGGACAGTGCAAAGTCTTAATTGTCTAAATGAAAAAGCTTATTTAGATAAACTAAATCAGTAGCCCAGTGTTGGGGCACAGCCAATTTTGGGCTATTACAGGCAACAATGCTGCAAATCTGGCCACTTGTTTAGCCACTTTAGGTGACTGACTTCACCCACCCAAGCATTAAAATCTAAATGTCTCTCAGTCTGACAGCAAGTCACTTTAGAGTCACTGGTGGTACAAACAGCCTGGGGAGCAAGCACTCTTACAAACTTTTATCCTAGTAGAGATTGGATGTGGTTTCTGTAACTCTGACCTTGCTGTCTCGCAGCGTTTAAAACAATCTGATCCAACAGCTTGTAGGCTTTGGCAAATAAAGCTTCTACTCCAACTTTGGCAAATACAATCTTTATCTAGTATCCCCTCAATAAACTGCTGGAGAAATAATTTTCCTAGCACAGTGGTCCCACCATGTCACCTTTCTTTGTGTGTCCTCACTGTCCCTTCTTTTCCCTGGACAGCACACCTCAAGGCTCACTGTGACCTGTCCTTACCTGACCGACCACCTCCTGTCTGCTGCTAACGGGCCAGTTCTTGCCTCCCTTCTGCCAGGTGCCTGTGCCATCTGACCATTAACCATTGTCTGAAAACATTTCATGCCCTCTCTCCACCAGCCTTCATGCATGAAAAGTCATTCTCCAGAAACCTCGACTTAGCCCACTGACAACTCGCAATTCATTTTTGGACACGCCCCTCATTGAGATGCCTAGGAAAATTTGCTTTGAGCTTGACCATGGCCTTTCATTTTGACTACTGTCACCGTATTTGCTGCTTTGTCCTCCATTTGACCCTTACCTCGCTAACTTGTCCCTTACTTAAGTGATCTTTCCAGTCTTTTTGTACTGCCTCCTGGGCATCACTGCAAATGTGAATGCTTCAAACTGCTTGTGAATTGAAACAAATTGGAGAGCCTAACAGAAATTAAATGTTTTTAATGTAGGTTTTTTCCTAAGAACTGGGCTTGAGGCTGCTCCTGGAATGGCAATTTAAATTAAATTAAATTTACAGGTACATTTATTTTGCACACAAATATGAGGAAAATTTTTATTTTTTCTGTTGATTGTCTACAGTGCCCAAGTCTGAGACTACATCCCCTTGTGAAGAACTCTGAAACGGCTTCCTGCAGTCACTGTGAGCCCTGCTTACTGCTGCATATAGATAAACCCTAACACCCCATGTGTTGCCTTAGATTTAATAATTTTAAATCAAGACAATTTTCGGGCAATAAAAACATAGGCAAGAATAGTACCAGCCTGTGGGTTGGATAAGATAGGATTCCAATAAGTGATTCCATGTAATAAATAGCAGATCCAATGAAACTCGAATGGATAATGATGTTCTTATACAGATATTTCCTTTGTTATTCTTGGTCCCCGCTCCAGAGTCATTCTCTGCATTAATGTCAGCATGAATGGGAGTCGAATTGGACCTATAGTTGGTGTTACAAAAAAAATGCTGGGAACTGATAACAGTGTCATAATTTTTTTGGGATTGGAGCAGTACCAGCAAATGGTACCTAAGAGACCTACTTGGCTGGAAAGCTTGAGTGTCAGAATCAGAGAAATGAGAAGAGAATGATTTGTTGCCTTGTCTGGAGAACACTTTAGGCTTTTCTTATGGGTTAATACAGCAAAACATAATAAAGCAAACTATGTAGTCCTTATATACTTGTTCTGTATGTCATTGTTCATGTATATAATTTTTGCACACGCTGAATGTTCAAAAAGGAATCTCCATTTTATGTAGCAAATATTGGTGAACATCAGATACATAAAACATTTTTGACTGAATGTATCAGATAACAGACTTCTAGCAATAAAGCTACAAGTTTGTTCGCAAGCAACATGAAAAACAAATTTCTGTGTTAAGATGCAGTCATGTGTTTTGATCGCTCATATGTTTATCACCTCTGGATTATTAATACCTCTGGTGACAAAAATGCAATCTGATTGAAAATTGCCACTTTTGTGTGAGGTCTACTTTCCCTTCAAAATTGTAGAAAGAAGACAGTTTGATAGAATGAAGTATGCTCCTGTCTGGGTTTTGTACTTGTTTAAACTGTTTGCTTGTGACTAACTTTAGTATCTAATTAAAGCTGCTGCCTTCCTGGTGTATCTCTTGAGAAATGCTGCCGTCCAGGTAATTAATTTGCTGTGCCTGCACTGGCTTAGATACCTATATTTGCAGCAGGCTACTTTAGAGCATGCAGTCTTATCATTGACCTTGGAGACACCTGGTGCTGACCTTTCACTCAAGAAGGATTTGGAACAAGACAGGCATCAGACCTGACCCTGGATGAGGATTCCTACTTTTCCAGCATTAGCATTTTCAGCGCTATGAGATACTGCTAACATGTTGCATCACGTGCGAGGAAGATGATCCCTTATTTCAGTTACAATCAACTCATTGGCACTGTGTAACAGGAAACATCTTAAAGAACAATCAACACTGATTTTGCCAGGCACCCTTAGGTAGCCTCATCTGATGTACTGCGTGTCTCTGAGTAGAAACATGCTGCCAGATGGCCTCCTTGGCACTTAAGCTTTTCAGAGTACAGCTTTTCTTAAGGTCCCAGGTGCAACAGATAAAAGTTGCTTTGCCCTTCAGCACTGAATTTCTAGCCCAGATAAGTTAATTACTTATGAAATGTTATCATTGCTTTGCAAGATATGATGTCTCTGTATCTTCAGCCTTGACTGCAAGTAAAGGAGGTGAAGGTTTTGCCAGTAAGAGAGGTGGTATAAAGCTGAGAGACCCTTCTTTCTGTTGGTTAGATTAGTATAGTTGGCTGATATTTACCAGATCAGAGCTGTACATCAACCTTCTTTAAATATAAATATACGTACACACATGTATATCTGTCTCAATTAAACCACTTTTAATATATATACCTTGTAAATATTCTCTCTCACATATAGATATAGATATAGATATAGATACAGATACAGATACATATACATATACATATACATATACATATACATATACATATACATATACATA
>JAOXJM010000033.1:31490947-31507459 GCA_026413425.1 Tringa solitaria
AGACGGGTTGACATGGTCCTTAGGAATATGGTTTAGTGATTTTTATTGCTTTTTTCTTTTTTCTTTTTTTTTTTTTTTTTGTCAGAGTTGGGTTGATGGTTAGACTAGATGATCTTTAAGGTCCCTTCCAACCTAGATGATTCTGATTCAGCAGGATAACAAGTAGGATGAGGGGGAGACCAGCAGCTGAGTATTTCTTGTCTACATCCCAAGCAGGCAGCAGGGGCGGCTCTGCTCCTGAGCAGCGTTAACAAAGGCTGGTGTGATAATATCTCGGTTCTCTAGCTGTTAGGGGTTGCAGTGCAAAAGGTGGTGAAACCCATTTATGAGTGGAGGAGAGGAGCAGCACGCTGCATTTGAGCTCCTGAAGGTTTCTCCTTTGTGTCTCTGTAGTTGGGTTTTCAGATATGAGTTTCACAGCCAGATTATGCTGTGAAAGCTGCCTGATGTCTTGCCAAAAAGAACCTAACAATATGGGGCTGAGAGGGACCTGTTAATTATTTTCAGTTTCAACAGTCAGCTCTGTAACATCTACCCTTCCATTGCTGCTGGAGCATTAGTAAGATGTAATGTCTTTGGTCCAGATCCCCTAGGTGATATGGTCTCCCACTGCAATCCATGGAATTTCAGTGAACGTGGAAAACATCTGGACCTTTCTGTCCAGGCTGTTGTTAGCTATTATGTGAAAGCTTGTCCCATAATTCTACCTCGTAAGAGCTCTATTAAAAAAAAAGCTGCTGCTTGGGATGAAATGTGGTCATTGTAACATACTTCTTTCTTTTCCTTTTTTTCTTTTTTTTTGGGGGGGGGGCACAAGGGGAAGCTTAAAACTCTGAGGGAGGGTGGTCTGTTGGAAGAATAAAAGAATAACTTCTTTTTTTTTCCACTCTCTGAGATAAATTCTGTTCTTTCTTCCTCCAGTCTGCTTTGTCCTGCTTTTTAATATCCAGGATACTGCTCAATAGAGTCTATAGTGTGTTTTTATGCTTTCAGCATATGTTGTGGGTTTTTTCCCCCCCCTTAAATTCCTTTGCTGATATACTCCAGCATCGGCTAGCTGCAGTCAGTGGCTTTGTCTTGACTCATACGAGCACAGCATCAGGACCTTTCTTGCTGTCAACCAGTGGCCTGGTCATTGATTAGAAAGGAGGACTGAGGCTCAGCAGTCTCTGTGCTGCATTGGGTATGCTGTGAATTTAAAAACTGTGTCTCCATGTATCCTTCAAGAGCTGTTGGTGTGAAGCGGTGAGGAAATGAGAGGTAATGCTTACCCCCACTCGCTTTGAAACCAGGAGCTGAGAGTAAGAAGGATGCTCTTGCCTGCTGCTAGTGATGTACTGCTCAGGAGCTCCTCTGAGCTCTGTGTGTGCTACCAGGGAGCTGAAGTTTTTGCTCAATTGACTCTTCAGTGCATGCTCAGTACTCAGGAATGGAAGTTTCCAGTCTGATCACTTTTTATGTGTTATACTTGGGCAGGACAAAGGAACAGTTTATGAGGAGCAGGGTGGCTAGCGGGTGAGTTGTTTACTACTCCCTGTGCTTAGCTGGCATATGGCCTTCGAGTAGAGCAGTGCAGTCATGACCTATTTGGCAAGACCATCCAATTTCCTCTGATGCACGCTCTTTCGTAAGGTTTCTTGTTTTCCTTTCATAGTAGAAAAGCCAGCGGAGTAGTCAAGGAACTCAAGATCCGTCTGGTGGAATAACGGGCTCCAGCACTTGGGAGCAAGTGTTCTCCTTAGATGATGATTTGTCCTTCCCCCTAATTTGGGCTTGTGACTTTAACCAGCTCTGACCAAGCCACCTGAATCTTGGGGAGGGATTGCTTGGAATAGTCTGTCTCTCAAAAAAAAATGATTTGAATGACATACAGACAAAAAAATGATTTGCATTGCCAAACTACTGTTATACCATTATTATGCCACTTTCTTTTTGGCATAATGACAGTGATGATAATAAGTAATGAAATGAAGAGAGTCTGTTATAATTACAAAAAGAAAAAGATTCTGGTTTTGGCTTCTCCCTCCCCTTGCACAGATGTGTATTATAGCAAGGAAAAGTGACATTACTATGTACTACCAATACTCCTGTAGGAGTGTAGGTCAGTGTCAGGTTCCTTGTTTTTTATATTATCCCTTCTCTGATTTCTCTCTTCCCCTTGTTATGGAGGGTACAATGAGCAAGATTATTGAGGTTTTGGGAATGACAGAATGTAAGACAGCTGGTTTCTCTCGGAAACAATGTGGATGACCAGCTTTTCTTTGTTGCCAGTCAGAAGTCGTCCTACTGAGTTCATCTGTTGTTATTTATAGGCTTGTTCTGGCTGATCCTAATGTACTTCTAGATCCTGTTGTAGCTGTGACTGCAGAAACAGTTACTTCCATGCAAGTGTGCAGTAGTGGGGCAAATAGTAGTGAGCTCTAACATATGCTGTAAGGTCTGGACCACCATTTAGCTGGTTGGTTGCCAATTAATGGATTTGGCTATACGTATCTCTGTTTTGTATGGGTCTGTGAGCTGAGCTTTCATTAAAAAGCCTGTCTTCCACTAACAGAAAGACACTAGTGTTTCTGTGTTAGTTGTGGTTAGAGCAGTATTACATCAGGGTAAGTGAAGTAAGAGTCAACTTGCATATGTCCCTGTGGGGATCTATGCGTTGCAGAGGTCCTCAGGGAGTTCTGTCATGCCATCCATCTCTTACCAGCCCCAGGGAACTGCGTACGTGGTATTCACAGGTTTCCATGAGTTTAGTAGCGTGGCTTGCAGACAATTACTTCAACAAGATGAATGAGGTACTGGGCAGGTCTAACAGTGCATTTAAAAGCATATGATTAAGTGTTCTGATAGACACACTGTAAGCCTGAAGTGGTGTTTAGTCTTGTTGTAGAAGTCAGTAGAGCCATCCTCTGTTTGGATTCCAGTATGTGTCCAAAGTGCTCTACTTCTTCAGGTCTCATGGTGCCACAAGATTGAGAACCAATGTCCTAAAACAAGTCCTTAGACATTAGCACCTTGGATTTAATAAAATGGATTATTTTTTCAATGGTAAGTATTTTCAGTGAGAGAAAAAACAAGTTTTTTTAAAAGAAAAAATCAGAATAAAGGATAAAAAGACTTCTCAGCTGTTAGCCTCATTGTTAGCTAGTTAGAGGAACATGTCATTTCACTTGATGCAACGTTTCTTTTTTCCTGTTATTTATCGTGGATTATTATTCTGCTCTTGCTCATGGATAACAGAGCCTTTTCCATGCTGTAATCAGTCTGATCGTGCCACAAATACATGGTTTAAGTTCCATAAATTGGCAGTAGTAGCAAGTAGGACATATTGATGAATGAACTTGTATTTTAGTGTTTAATCTTATTATTGTAAAGAATTGTGGCTAAAGTTGCTTTCTTCTGATATTTCTCTGCTCATACGTTTTCTTCTACTGTATTTCTGCTTATATTAGTTTGTATATGATTTTGCATGTAGTGTTAAGCTAAAATTCTGTAGATGTGAGAAGTGTAAAGTCAGAAGTATAAATGATAATGTCTCAAATACTGAATGACATACAGACAAAAAAAATGCATTACAAGTAAGGTAATTTCTGTGTTGGTAATAAAAAAAGAAAAAGTCATCCTGTCTTTGTCAGACTAGGGTATGATGATGAACTAGGAGCTATAAACTCTGTCTCCGTAGCGCTTAATTGTACATTGTGAAGTAACCACAGATGGTTACTAATCCCTGAAATGTAGCCAGATTATAAAACATGACAAGGACAAGTAGACTTTTGGTAGAGAAAAAGACATGGAGTTACATTTCCAACAGCAGTATGTGCTAATTTGTTTCTCTTCCCATTCAAGACGTGAGAGATTGTTCCCTTTCATGCAGTGTGGTAATAAGTGGCTTGGTCTTCAGTTACCTGGCAGTTACATGGCTCACACAGGTCTTGCATTTTGTCTCAGTCTAGTACTAGCTCTAGGCTTCTGTCTGCAGAATTTCTACGTAAATTGTCACCCCTACCAGTGACAAGGAGGACACTGGATGCAGCAGACCTTAGGTTGACCCCAGTGACATTTTCATATTTGTACCCTATCTACTGTTTAATGTTTCCCTTTCAGATTCATTTCTGGCTAAATCTGGCTAGTACTTCTAGCTCACCCATGACTTTAACCTCTAGTTCTTTCTGTGGTTCAATAACCATTGTTAACCCCTGCAAACTGAGATCTGGAGAAGAGTTGTAAGATGAAATTGTAAGGATCTTTTGGAAACTTTGGCTCTCATCTTCTGCAAACACATGCATGAGTCTCATTAGACATAAAGGGTAACATTGTTTCTGCATGGAGTCATCCATGTGACTTTGCAAAGTGGGAGGCTTAATTAACATGGCTATTAAGAAAAATGGTAAGGAAGTCCATATGTACAAGAAATAAACTGCAGAAGAGTTTCCAGTATTATTCACCTTCCCACAGTCAATATATGCTCACGCGGTTGCCCTTTATTGATGGTTTTGCCCTTACCTTTAGGTTGAATTTCTCTTGAATAAATTTTAATAATCGTAGGAAATACTGTATGTAATCTGTATATACATCCCTCTTTATCATCCATCTAGTCTTTTCCAGTACTTAAGAACATTTGTTTTCAACCTATGTTGTTCTTTGTTTAGGTTCCAGGACCAAGGAAGGAGTTGTTCATGGTGTCACAACAGGTAAGACAATTATCTCTAAATTTCAACTACTTCCCTGTGTTTGATTAACCAACCACTTAGCTGTTAAAAATTCTGTGTATTTTTTGAGAGCACTCCAATTTATGAATAACAGAAAAACATAGAAAAATAGAGAAGCAGATACACTGTTTTACAATCAAATATGTAAATTTAATATAGTTGTTTCTATGTGAGAAGGGGTTTTCTTGAGGGATGTTCTGAATCAAAGACAAGTTGTACTATATGAGCCAGGAGACTAACCAAACCAGATTCCTAAATATAAGGCAGTAACTTGCTTTTTTAGAAATAGACAAGTCAAAGGTCTTTCTATTTTTGATAATTACTGAAGGTGAAATATTCTCTGCTGGAAAGCTATAAACCAGTTGGCTAAAAATGTGAAGTCTTTCTGCATTTTATTTTACTTTTTTGCTATGAAGAACTTCAACCTACAGAAACTGAAAGTCTGGATTGGGTGTCCAGGTTTGTCTCCTTGGGATCTGAGGAGGCAGAAAAGTGGAGTGGAGAAGAGGAATGCCACTGGAGGAGGACTGTGGAAGGGAAAATGCGGAGGGAGGACTTTAATTGATGATTTAGGAGCTCATAGTCGGACAAGATTGATGTTAGTGGACAAAGCAGGAATTATTGCAACAAATGAAGGAAGAAAAATAATGTAGAACTCCTTCAAACAGTAGGGACTGTAAGAGCTACGTAGGAAGGAAGAATCCCAGGGAGTATTTGCCGTTAAGGCAGACAAAGTCAGCAGTGTTTTCATGCTTGAGTCTTTTAGACTATCCATAGTGAAGCTGGGATGCAACATGGAGTTTCACCTCTGCAGTTGCTAAGTCAGCCCCACCACACAATCACTGCTGTTAACTGCAGCCTGTGTGATTATACCCAGCCTTGGGAATGGTAGATGAAGCCCATGATGAAATACAGAAGGAGGAACCTGTGTAAGCACCCTTGTGAAGGGCACATCAACCAGCCCCTTGCAGCAAGAGCTGCATTGAGACCAGCGGTGAGAAGAAACAACAGCAAGTTATGGTCATTGGTGACTCCGTCTTGAGCAGAATGGAGGCACCCATTTGCAGACCAGACTATATTTTCAGGGACGTTCTCTGTGGCTCCAGTCAGGGATGTCACCAGGTAAATCTACAGCTTAGTACAGCCTTTGGACTATTACTCACTCCTGATCTTTCATGTGGATACTAATGGTTTTGCAACCAGAAGTGCAAGGTAGATTAAAAGAGGTTTCAGGGCCCTGGGAAGATGGCTAAAAGGTTCAGAAGCACAGGTAGGGCTTTCCTCAGTCCTCCCAGTAATGGGGAGACTTCAGAGGAACTGGTGAGCCCAAGACATCAATACCTGGCACCAGGACTGGTGCCTCTGCCCGAACTTTTGTTTTTATGATCACAGAAGAGTGAAATACAAGATATGCTAGGGCCTGATGGGATCCACCTGCGCCCATGAGGAAAATGTGCTTTTGCTGGTAAGCTGGCAGGACTAGAAAGGGCTTTAAACTGGCACATCTGTGGCTGTAGAGAATTCCATGTGAATTTAATACCCAAGTATTGCCTGTCCTCTTAGTGGTTCTTCATCCCAGCTTGAGGTCTGTTTCCAACACCACACAGAGAGCACAGTTTCAGATGAGGTGTGCTTGCTGCAGCTGCCCCATCACCCCCTCCATTCCTAAAAGATTCTTATGACTCCCCAGTGTGTCCCACTGGAGCTGAAGGGGTGGGAAGATGAAAAGGAGAAATGGCTTTCAGGAAAGAAAAAATTTCTGAGTTTCAATAAACTGACGAGTTTGTCACAGTTATGAGGGTTTTGAAATGTTTTTTAGTACTGCCTAATCTATCAGTAGCAACAGCACTTTCAAACTTTGAAGTTAATGCCAGGCATGTATGTCCACATTGCCATTTATACGCTGAAACAAAGAGTAAATTTGCATTTTAAATTGATTTGCAGGGATCATTTTAGGTACCAACTGAAGCCAGTAACCAATAATTTGTAGTAAGTGGCAAAAAGAATGGAAATCTTTGATCTCTACTGAGTGCAGAAAAGCCTTAGCTGACCATAGTGCATTGAATAGAATGTGTAATTTTCTGCTGTAAAATACAGGACTTCTGAAGATGTAAAGAAAATACATGGTCAAGAAATTTAAGGTGGTTTTCCGCTAAAAAATTAGAAACCAAATAAGTGAGTGAGTAGAAAAGGATTTCTTCTTCCTTTTTGTTTTGTGTACAGCAGTGTATCAGTCCCCTGTGCTCACATAAGCCAATGCAAAGGATAAACAACTGTACGTAAAGTAACTTGGCAGTACTTGATATCACAACTGAAGTAAAGGAGAAGTCAGTCAAGAGTATTTTTAGTAACAAAACTGAACGGAACATCTATGGTAGTTCTTCAGAGTTTAGCCTCAGGCTGAACATGCATGCGGTTGTTACAAGGTTTGAAATCTCAGCTTGTTAGACCTCAATTAAGAAAAATATTCAGAGGGATCATTACTATAACCAGTAGAGGCTTGCAGTGGAATGAGGTTTGAGGCATGTATATCTGCACCACAAATGTGGGAACAGCAACTGACAGCGCCAGCAAGCGAGTTAATAGAGGTGATGTTCACCAAGGTGGGCTGTGGTAGAGTAGAAGTCAAGGGCATTTGTGCATGTATGGAACTTGCTGAGGCACTGGGACTCTGTCGTAGTCTATCTTAGTGAGGAGCTTCTTTCCCTCCTCCTGAGAGAAACAACTGAATGCTGTGAGTATCCATCTTGATCTGATTGCAATATGTGTAGTAAGACAGGACATTTTAAGTAGATGAATAGAATTTTTGACAGGTCTGAAAATATGTTAAATTTTGTTCTGGAAGATACTAAACAGACTATAAGGCAAAACATACGGAAAGCACATCTGTTACGTGCTGTGTCTATGAATAGAAAATGCAGATGAGTTACTGGGAATTTTAGGCAAAGCAGTGGTTGCTCCTCACCCACTTAGGAAAAGGGTGACAGTGAAATACCCCAAGCTTGGAGATGATGGGTGCTGTGCAACGGTTTGCTTCCTTCTGGCCTATTAGACTGTTTGAAAGGAGGTTGGCTGTTGAATGCAAATAGAGGACACGCAGGTTAACGTGTGGCTGTGAGGAGACCTAATGTGAAATCCCCAGAGCATGGTTTCTAAAATGAAACAGTATGGGTTTGGTAGTGTAAGAACAGAGGAATTGCTTGCGTACGTATTTTAAAAATTGCAAGTCTATTAAGAGTTGTTCTGGCAAGCAGAGAAGATAGGTAAAAACAGATTTGGGTTCACTGTAATGATGCTATATGAAGACACTCAGAAATGCTAGTGAGGCTGTTTTATAAATCAAATCCATTTAAATCAATGCTATTAATGTTGATGTGACAAAACTGCATTTGCAGGAACCTACTTGTCTTTTTTCATAGGCCTAGGAGTTTACCACTTCTGGTGGTTTTATGATGCACCAGCGGGTTAATATTGCATGAAACCTGAGGTGAAATAACACATTTTGTTATGTGAGTAAAAATGATTCAAGAGGTTGGAGATGGTCAAATGCAAACTAGAATCACATATCAAAATGAGTGTGTGTTCACAGTTGTGCAGTCAGTTCTTTCTTACTGTCTGAGTTCCAAGGTCTTGCTAATTTTGCTATTTTTGATTAGTTTGCGGTTTAAAACCCTTTACTGGTAAAGGGACTGAGCTGACACGCCTCAAAGTGCTGGACAACTAAATACGTCTTTCGGTCAGTTACTTTCCAAACCCCAAAATGTTAAACTAAGATGCTTCTTCCTTTAACCAAAGTGTGACTTGACTGTACCACGTTTAATAGCATCGAGGCACTGTAAAATGAGGATCATAGAATCATAGAATGGTCTGGGCTGGAAGGGACCTCCAAAGGCCATCTAGTCTGACCTTCTCACAGTCAACATAGGATACCAGGCTGTGATTCACAGGAATACCAGGATACCAGGCTGTGGTTCACAGGAATACAGTGAGCATGTTATTTGTCAGGTCACCCTTTCCCAGAACTACTGAAGATGAAACAGCTATGCTTAGTGGTTTTATGGGGTGTTAGCTTGCATATCAGACTTGCCTGCCTAATTAGGATTTCTACTGGCCTTCGGTATTTAGTGAAGTAAGAGTAATTTCATTAATTCAGAGACATCCATTGGTTTTCATCTACTTTTATTGCACAAAATTGAAAGCAACTAGTTCTCATTTTGAATTGCTCTGAAGTTTTCACATTATTATTGTTATGTAGTTGTATATAAGTCAGGAAAGGAAAGCTTCAATGCTAGCATTTTTTGCACAGTGCTGTAGTCAGTATTAGATCTTCAGTTTCAAAGTTAGCCTTGGCATGATCTTTGTAGACAATCCCATGATCATTTACTGGAATGGATAGTCTGCATAGACAGGCAAAAGTAATCAGGTCATAGCACAGCAGAGCTCTGCAGAAGCTGATTTACTCTGTTTCTCAGCACTGTGATGCAAAGCAGACATCAGCCTTAAAAAGACTTAATGGCTTAAGATCATTAAACAACTTGATATTCAGATTATTGTAATTAGCTGGTATCAACCCTCCTGATTCTGAATGGATTTGTTTGTGCGCACTTAATACTTTTCCCCTGTTACTATTTAGTGTAAGCAATAGAGTACATGAGACTGGAAACCTATTTTGTTTTTTCTTCTCCTGTCGTTAGAGTTCCAGAGCTGAAGGGTCACCAGGCTAGAGCTTATTTGGAGAGTCACTCTGGTAATAGGAACTTTGGTAGTGTTTAGATATCCCTTGGAGACAGGAAGACCTCTCTCTCTCTCTCCTACTAGCATTGAGTGCTTTTGCAAATCTGTGCTACATGTGTATAGTTTGCTGGATTTATCCTCATGGCTCTGATTTCTGAAGCAGTGTATGAGAGATCTTTCAGGGTACCTCCTGTGATAACAGTAACAAAAGTAGTATATTTAAGATAACTTCTATTTCAGACGTAGCCTAAGAAAACTAGCAGGCATCTTCTTCTTCCGGTAAGAGTGTTAGCAGCCCGATTCTTTGCTTTTTCATTTTGTTAGCAAGTACTAAGCCTTTCCTAGAGTAATGTGTTTCTGGGAGGAGAAAATAGAGTTTGGACAGGGTTTTCCCAAAACACTCTAGTTGTGGGAAGGGCAACCACTCGATGGTTGCTCTTGCTAGGTGGTTATACTTGCCACAACAACATAGTCTGAGAAATATGTGTTTAATAATGGCATCAGGAATTAGGTATTTTATATTGTGGCATCCACAGTGCACCCAGTTTCACTCTACTTCTTGATATTTTGGTCTTGAGGTGCAGGTTTTTTAAGATCTTGAGATGATGAAACTAATTATGACTATTGACAACGAACACGGTGCAGCCATGCTTTATCATTTCATCAGAAGGGAGGAGTCTGCTTGAGAGCAGCTGAACATGCGATCCTTTGGCAGCATCAAACCTGCTGAATTTGTCTTTCTTAAATGTATTTTGGAAAAGGGAGTTTTCAAAGCAGTGTATGTTGCCCCCATACAAAAATATTATCAGAAGAAAATGTTTATAAAAAGGACCTTGATTTATGTCTTCCGTTGGTATTGTTTTCTTTTTTCCTTCTCTCCCTAAAGAGGAATGAGACAGAGGAAAAATTAAAAACAATACTGAAACTTACCAAAAATGCATTTCTCCATTTTACTTATTTTATTTTTAATTTTTTTTGAGACTATCGCTTACTTTGAAACTTATTTTTTGCAAGATGATACTTTTGGTTTTTTTTTTTACATAGCTCTATTTGAGATTTCTTCTAGATGTTCTAAATAAAATCAAAGCGTTGACAAGTTTCTGTTTCATAATGTTGCTCAGTTTATTTCTGAAAGGCTCTGTACACAGTCAGATCTTAATATTCTTTGGAAGATATAATGGGTGACAAGGACACATACCTGAAGATATGTGTTTGCAAGAACTAGTGAAAAACTTCCTGTGTAGATTTCATGTATAGAATCCAGAGCTTTTATTGACTGTTGCTGGTAATATTCAATTGAGGCATCTTCATGTATGTCTTCCTGCACTTAGCATAATGTCAAACCTTCCCTGAGGGGAACATTTGCTTTTCAGCAAAACCCACTTGATTTTTATTTTTTTTCTGGAAAAAGCATGTCAATAGACTACAGGGGGATACAGTGAAATTTCTCATGAATTTGTATCTTATTACCATGTATTGGTTGGAAGATCTTTGGAACAGACTGGTTTGCTGTTTCTACTTTCAGACAATGTGTAATCCGTTGCTGTCCTGCTCTATAGTGAAAGCTCCTGGGTTTGGTCATAATAGAGATAATACCTAATTGGTTACTAATTTTTCACTTTAACTTTGTTAGACTGAGCATTAAATGATCTGTCTGCATTTTCAGAGTATATTTATTATTTGGGTTTTTAATAAAAGTCAAATATTAGGCACATTGTCTACGTTTCTCGCTTTTTCCTAATTGTTGTTTATTGTTAGTCATAGCAATCTATGCTGTGTGCTCTGTGATGTGGGCAGATGATACTCTTTATGTAAGGAGTTGAAGAAATCTAATTCATCCATAGAAAGTCTTTTCTTCATATGTGCTTCCCAAAAAAAGGTCTCTGAAAGGTGGCCTATCTGCCAAGCAGAATCTATCCCATGCTCATAAAAAGTGTAAATAGAACTATGAATGCATGGCATGAATCAGATGGGATTTGGGCTGGAGAATAGTACAGGATTAGTTAGAATTACAAAGTTATATGGTGCACATTTTTAAAGAACAGTCCCTTGTAAAAGATAAGTAAATGTGTTTTCTTCTGAAAATCTGGCCGTGTAACTTTAAGGCCTGAAATCACCTCTTTTCTTAGAGCGGTTTCACTATAGTGCAAGCTGCTGTCAGAAAGAGCCCTTGGGGATGAATGAGCAGAAAGAACCCACTAATATTCTGAAAGGTAAAATGGCAACCGCTGATGTATCTGTAGGCTAAATGTGGTGTTGTGTCCCTGGCGCTTTGAAGTTAGCTATTAATCCAGTTTGTTTTGGCATCTTTGGCATTCAGTCTTTTTGTAGATTAGTATGTTCTGGATGGACGCATCAGCACTGGGGCAAAAATCTCAGAGAACCAGATAAAAGGTGGTATTAGAAATTCTCTGAGTGACAGTAGCTCTGCTTATTAATCAAGTATATTTAAAAAAAAAATAATTAAGGAAAAATCAATGGCTTATGAGTCTAGTGTAAAACAATATTGTCTTCCTTGCCCTGTAACATACAGCAAGTGTTTGGTGGACCAACTGGAATGCATTTCCAAACCGGGGATATATTGAATGCAATTATTATACATTACACAGTGAGTTAGGCATAATAAGGGCCCATAGCAATGATTTTTCTTCCCTAAAGTACAGCTAGACATGAATGAAAATGTCAAATGTCTTTCATGTGAAAGAAATTGAGCCACAAATAAGGCTTTTTTTACCTCTGCTGTTCCAGTGTTGCCAGATGGATGGTCTCATTTCTTAAGAACCTCTTGGGGTGCACAAAGTGTAATGGCCTTATGTCTCTTCATGATGTTGGACTGTCAGTGATAGATGCGACTCTCTGAAAAACTTATGGCTCCCAGAGTCGTAATGTGTTTTTTCCATCTTCTGCGTCTCCTCAGTGGCCGAGAAGACCAAAGAGCAAGTGTCTAATGTTGGAGGAGCTGTGGTGACAGGAGTGACGGCGGTGGCCCAGAAGACAGTGGAAGGAGCAGGGAACATTGCTGCAGCCACAGGCTTGGTGAAAAAGGATCAGTTGGCCAAACAGGTTTGTTTATTTAAGGCTTTTCCAGATGAAGAGGTGAACAATGGGTGGCCTCCCTGAACTGAGAGGCAGATGGAGTGTTTTCTTTTGGTTTTGTCAGTGGTATGAATGCAGGATGATTTGTGTTATGCTACACAAATGAACAGTAAAGAAAATATCTGCTGTTTATCTATAAGTTTATAGCTTGTATTTTGAGTGACCTTCGGGATTTGGGAACTTGAGTAGGATTGAACATCTAGTTTTACTCTTCAGAAGAGTCTAAGCAAATTTGGATTGCTGTTTCAAGTGTGATCTAGTGGTGATTCTGAACTCAGCAGCCTTTAGCAGGAGGGGCCAGCAGCTGTAGGATGTACACTTGAAGGGGAAGATAACTGTTTTTCCAAATAACTGAGGATGGAAAAGCAGCCTGCTAGACCTGAGAGGCCAAACAGCAAATCTCGGGTTTAACAGCACAATCTGTTTCATCTGCAGATGAAGAGCAGAAGGGGTCACGTACCAATCCACTGACTGGTTAGATACATTGCATTTAACATCAACATCTAGCTGGATGCTATCTTCCATGAATATAGTGACATGAACTCAAAAATGCCTCCGAACTGCTCTGAACTCTTTGGATTAAATTTTCTTTAGCTCATACTATAAAACACTGTGTAAATATTTTCATTTCAGCACAAAGGTAAATAATAAGTATTTGCACAATACCAAGAGCTACTACGCTTTCATTGCTGATACACTTTCTGGTCATTTTCTTCCACTTATGGTAGGTGAAAAGTGACCTGATAGCTGGTAGGAACGATGCTTTCCAAAATGTGTTGTTTGGACACAAAAATAACACAGAAAAGACAAATACCTCCTTTTGTACTGTTTTCTGTATGACCATTTAAGTGTTAAGAAAAATGTAAGATTATGAAGAATATTAGTATTTGCACAAAAATATGGGGTTTATATGGATCCAACATGAAGTTCTACGATGTATCTTATTTCCAGTTAGTGTCTAGAGGAGCTGTTAAAATTGAATACTTAAGCTTTTTTTTTATCCTTATTGAAGTGTATTACTGTCTATCTGACAAATCCTATTGGTGCTTTGGTTTGGGAGGGGGGAAAGGGGCATTATGTTGTGGTGGGCTTTCACTCCACTGTGGTGGATTGGTCTTGAAAACATCTCACAAGCAGTTTTGTTCTCTTTTAAAGCAGTTTTCCTGGGGGGGGCTTTTTAGTCCTTTTTTGTTCAGTGATAAGTAAAACGTTGCTTTTGTTGTGGCTGTGGTCCTGTATAAAAGCTATGTTGGAGATTTACAAAATCGAGTATCTAATGAACTGCCAGGGGATACATGAGTATGGTATGGCCACTGTAGTCTATACCCTTAGCTTCTGATAAAGCTCTTTTGTAGTTTTATGCTAAGAATATTCTTTTCTGTTCATAGGTCTTTGACCCTTTACTCAGTGTCATAAGGTTCATCATTGCTGTAATACACAATTGCATACTGTAGTACGGACCATACCTAATATCTTTTTATCTGAATATGTACATATAGATCCTTATAATTATAAGCTAGGAAACAAATCTCTGCTGACTTTAATTCTGTTCTGTATATTGTAAAGCTTAAATATGAGTCATGATGGCTGTTTCAGAATAAAATCACATCTGTGAAATTAAAGAACATCCATAATGTACATGCATGTTATTCCACAGCCCTATAAATAGCGTAATTATTCTGAATTGGTGCTTTGTTCTTTAGACATGCAAAACCATTCATTTGATTCTTGATACTGGTATTTTTAGACTGAGATTCTCAGCTATGTATGCAGTATGGCCATCGAGCTTATTAGTATCTATAGCTGTTAACGGACTGCTCTGCATCTCTGTCTCTTACTGGTTTTGCAAGGGATGAGTAGCCATTTCAGGGATGTTAACATCAAAATTCAGTCATGTAAAGATATTCTGCATTTCTGTGAAGTTCAGAGGTACATGAGATTGACTTTTTTGCTTGGATTTTCCAGGTAAACTGACAATTGGGTGGGGACCAAATGTGGGCATTCAGAATACCAGTGGGACACAGGTCCCTTGTAGGAAATAGGGTGGGTCTTTCTGAAATAAGAGAAGGTACCAACCAGAAGAACAATCAAAATATCAATGTAACTTGGTGGTTTCTATCTTTATGAGGTTATATCTCTTAAGCCTGTGATATCTCTAGTCTACTCTAAACCTGGAATAAGAGACAACAACTAGCAAATTCATTGCTTGAGCTGGGCTAGCAGTGCCTTTGGCAGATTATTCTTCCTATAGACATCTATTTGGAATTGTCCTAAAGCAAATAGCTGTGTGTCCTATGTGCAAGATGAACACTTACCTTGCTCACACAGTATAAGCAAAGTCATGGGATTTGACAGGGAATTGCAAAAGAAGCTTATCCATGAAAAATGAATAGAAGCAAGATTAGTGACTGTTTTTCCACAGAACTCTAAAAGGCATTAGCCGATAATCTGTTATTTTAGTTGGCTTCTAAACTTGTAACAAATAATGTCTTCCAGTTCACATGGACCTGCGTAATCAAGTCCAAAT
This sequence comes from Tringa solitaria, assembly GCA_026413425.1. NCBI lineage: Eukaryota > Metazoa > Chordata > Aves > Charadriiformes > Scolopacidae > Tringa > Tringa solitaria. Next base: position 31,506,011 of record JAOXJM010000033.1, read on the forward strand.
CCTCCAACTGAATGTAGTAAACAGTCACCTCCTGAGGCCCCTGCCAACCCAAATTATTCTGTGAACTGCTACAAACTCGGCCTCCATGCAACTGTAGGAGCTTCCTTATTTGCTATCAATTACAGAATTGGGGACTGTGAAATAAATATGATCAGCTGCTTTCAAACGTGTGTCTGGAAGCCTATGTAAAGTAATGGCCATTGCTGGCCAATAGTGATCTGCTCACCTGTGTGAGAGCCTGTAGTTTTGTGAGGTGACTGGCATCTTTCTTGTGCTATGATGGAAGTCTGGTTTTGACTTTCAACTCAACAAAAACAGCCATAGCATTTCTTTAACTGTGGATTCACCAATATCCAGGGTTGGGTGGGGCTTTGAGCAACCTGGTCTAGTGGAAGGTATCCCTGGCCATGGCAGGGGGGTTGGAACTAGATGGTCTTTAAGATCCCTTCAAACTCAAACCATTCTGTGATTCTATAATATTCATGCAAAGGAAATACTAAGCAGATTCTTGGCAAAATGCTTTCTCAAGAAGTTTGTCCAAGGTTGCCTGGTGCTGCCTTTAATACTAGAGTGCTTTGGACCATGAAGAACAGGTTTAACCACCCAGTTGAGGCCAGGCTGGAGGGCTGGTGTCACATCACAGTGTCACCCAACCACCCCATAGCCAGTGTAAGCTGGCAATGCAAAGTGACAGCTGAGACTAGTGAGGGACAGGGCTGACATGATAGTGCCTGGGGGATTTTCAGTTTGGCAGAAACTCGCTGCTTAACAGAGAAAGGGAAGTGGCAGCTAGTAGCCTTGTATTCATTTTAAAAGGGATAACATACTGCAAGTAGCATTTTAATAACTGACAAAACAATTCTTAAGATTAGAGTCCAAAAGTTCTTTCATGCATTGCCAGCATGCATCTACTCAAAAATTATTTCTAATGCACACTAACATTTAGCATAGAGCCTATTAAAAATGGATTAACTTTTTATAAACTAGTTGTAAGTTTGAGCCTAAAATCTGCCCATAATAATGCTGTTATTTGTAATCAGTGGGACTCTTCCTGGAAGCAGAAAAGAAGTTGCTTCTCTTTATCATGTTTTCTTCTCTCTGTTAAGAGAAGACGATAAACTGAAGTACTGGGTTATACAGATAAGACCTTTATTTTACATTTATTCTGTGCCTTTGCATGTTTTATTTCTGTGTACAGTGTGTGTGTGCTTCTAAATTACTTGAGTAAAAAAAAAGTCATTATTAATGACAATTACATTTACTGTAGAAATGAACTTGTTTTTTTTCTAAGTTAAGAAAGCTGTGAAATCCTTTGAATATTCTATTTTCAGCTTAGCATGAACATATAGATCTATATAGTATGGGGGGGTACTAGCTAGTGGATACCTGGTGTATAGTATTGCCTGAGGACAAAATATGGATTATAAAGTTTATTATTTCCAGATAGGT
>JAOXJM010000033.1:31507559-31519624 GCA_026413425.1 Tringa solitaria
AAAGTTTATTATTTCCAGATAGGTAATTTATTGTTGTTCTTAACCTCACTAAAATGATATCATTTGGTTCTCTAGCTTCTCAACAATAAATCTGTTGGTAAGTTCTATGATTTTTATGGTGAATAACTTTATCTATATTGTTCTAGCAATAAAATTCCCAATCAAGCTGAAACCTCAAGGTACTTTGAGTACCGTGCAAAGACTTTCTGTTCTGTAGATCTTACTGAAGCAAATAGAATAACAGGCCTTGTCCTTACCATGTTTAACATCTATATGGGTCGTGTTTGGTATCTATATGTGCTAAATCATTTTTCTTTCTAGAGTATCTCTTAATTTAACATATTTACAGTAAATAGCACTGTAAACACAAACATAAAATTACAGTAGCAGATAACAGACAGGTAGTATACTGTCGTGGTTTAACCCCAGCCAGCAACTAAGCATGGAGCTGCTTGATCACTCCCTTCCCAGTGGGATGGGGGAGAAAATCAGAAGAGTAAAAGTGAGAAAAGTCATGGGTTGAGATAAAGACAGTTTAAAGCAAAAGCCCCACACCCAAGCAAAACAAAACAAAGAATTTATTCACCTCTACTCCTTGGCAGGCAGGCGTTCAGCCGTCTCCAGGAAGGCAGGGCTCCATCATGTGTAATGGTTACTTGGGAAGACAAAATGCCCTCACTCCAAATGTCACCCCTTCCTCCTCCTTCCCCCAGCTGTTTATGCTGAGCATGATGTCATATGTTATGGAATATCCCTTTGATCAGCTGGGGTCAGCTGTCCTAGTTGTGTCCCCTCACAGCTTCTTGTGCACCCTTGGCTTACTCGCAGGTGGGGTGGGTTGAGGAGCAGAAGAGGCCTTGACTCTAAGGGCTGCTCAGCAGTAACTAAAGCATCCTTGTATTATCAACACTGTTTTCAGCAAAAGGCAAAACACAGTCCCATACTAGCTACTGTGAAGAAAATTAACTCTACCCCACCCAAAAACAGCACATACATTTACAGCACAGGTAATATAACTCATTGGATTAATTACCAAGCTTTCAGGGAAAAAGGCAACTAGAAGTAGGAAGACTGTCAGTTTAGGCATTAGGCTTTTTCTTTTTCCATAGAAAATATTATTTCACATAAAGCCCTTTCTAATTGCATTTAATGTGAAAAAATAATTTAGAAGAATGAAAGTGGTGGTAACTTTGCTCTACTCCTCCCTGCCCCCCCCCCATCCCAGCCTGTGTATCCTGGGACTCCTTAGAAGCCAAACACTGTCCTAGCATAACTATTCAGTGCAGTGGACCCCAGAGGTGTAGAGTATTTCTTGTCTATCTTACTTTTCTTGTTCAGAATAGCTAGTCTTACGAACGACCAAATTTTTCCATTGTCCATTATACATTGCTTAGAGCCAGGGGTGAGTCCACTTTGGGGAATCACCATAATCAAATACACCCATATGCAGGAACCTTCTTCCTTTTTTTTACAGGGAAGCTCCATGAGACATCATGCACTGCTGAGAATAAAGACATGATGAAACACCATTTAATTTTGATGAAATGAGAGCAACTCAGTTTTGATTAAGATACCAAGCATTGCAGTGTAACTCCAACCATCTATTACTTGTTCATTTGAGGAATTTTACTAGGAGAAGGGATGCAAATCCTCTGTGTTCCTCTGAAGTTTCATCTCTTTTTTTCAGTGGCAGAATGGAGATTAATTTATTAAACACCCATTTTGAAATGCAACCAACACCTTGTCTTTCAAAGATTTCTGTTGTCTTGTTGCAAATTAAAATTCCTCTGTGTTTCCAAAAAAAGTGTTAAATATCATCTGTAGTTTAAAAAGAACAAAAAGCTGCATCTGAAATCTATTTAGAAATGCATTTATATTTTGCATTTTAAAAATGCAGAGATTTATTTAGAAATCCCTCTACAGAAATCTTATATGGAAATAACTAGAAACTTGGGATCAACATTTGGCTTTTACTGAAGTTATCTTGGGCAGCAGTCCCTGAAGTTTAAGTGCCTAACAATGAAGTCCCCATTGCTGTTTTAGTAGCCTCCTCACTTCCTGCATAGTATATAAATGCCTTGCTTAGTACTTGAAAAAGCTCAAACAGGCATTTCTCATTTTGTATATTTTTGAGATGTATTTTGTATATTTTATTTCCTGCTATGCCATAATACTGATGTGCCACATGGAAAATTGTTTAAACTTTTAAAACTGACTTTTTTTTTAATGCACTTCTTTGTAATCAATGTTCCAGAAACAGGTGTAATCATGGCAAAATTTTGGTTTAGGTGGAACCATGCATTTTGATAAACTATGAATATCTTAGTTTTCTGAGTGCTTGGCTCATTGGAGGATCACTGTTCTCCATCTTCTTTCCAGTCCATACACAAGGCAATTAATCTTGAAAAGCTTAGCTCAGAAACACAAAGCAAAAGCTACTGAGCAGAGAGATCCAATTTACTTCAGAAATGGAGCCAGGGAGTTTTTCCACCTTTCCATTACATTTTATGCTATTAGCCAGCTGATGTCCCAAAAGGCTAATAGACCCCAATGAAAAGCAGGACAGTAAGTGGGAGTTACGTGAGACTCTAAAGTGTTTTTCTTTTGTGGGAATAAGCAGGTTTATTCATCTCCCCTAGAGTTTATTATGAGGAAAAAGTCAAGCCTTGAATTAAGCTAAGAAATTTTTAATAAGATTTTGGCATGGCAAATCCAGAAATAACCTCCACCCAATTAACTTCTGGAGTTGATGCTTTTCTGTAGATGCTGTGATCAGGCTGCAGGGGTGCAGCAACATATAATTGTCCTCCTCAACTACTTCTTGTCTACTTATGGGTTTAATGTAAGGTCACAGTAGAGAATGGATAAGTTTATGATTAAATATATGTAATCTAGATCCCTAGCAAGCCAGCTGAGCAGCCAGAGGTCTAGCCCTCTACACTTGAGCCCCTTCTGCCTTGTGGTGCAATGCAGAGGGGTGAGATTTTGGATTGTTCAGGGTGAGCCTGGCCATGGTTCAGATGTGACACTCTTGCTTGGTCTGTAGGAGCAATTACAGCAGTGGTTTGGAAAGCTTGCATACTGTGGTTTCTGGTAAGATAATTAGCAGACAGTAGGTCTTCCTCAAGGAAGCCAAAGTGTTTTAGATGATGTATGTTGGAGAAAGCCTGATGTATGTTGGAAAAGGCCTGATCAAGCAGTCACAACTGAACATCGGTCACACAATACTTGCTTTCACATTTCCATTTAAATCATAATATGTAAAGAGCACATAGTTTGAATTAGGTTTTACTTTTTTCTTTATCATTTTATTTCTTTATCTATGCATAATATATGAGTGACTGCTGCAAAACAGAAAGGCTATATAGCAGCAATTAGCAATGTTTCAATTTTTAATGTATGTAGATGGATTGAGAGTGGAAGAATCAGGAGATTCCCTGTTACGGGATCCACATTGCTCAAGAGCTGAATCACAAAAGACCCCTCTTAAGAGAAAGCACGTGTTAGCTGTTGCTTTGAATTCATGAAATGGGGCTGTCAATGAACTGACATATGTCTTTGATTGTAGCATAGCTGGACTGTAGCGTAAAGGGCCTTTCTTACTGGTCTCAGAATTAATGTTGATGTATTTTATTATAACATTTGTAACAAATCAGTTCTGTAAAGCTAATCTTGAAATAGAAAACTCTCTTTTATTATAAATCATAAGGCACCCATAGGTAGACAATGCTAAGGTTTTGACTACTCTATGTACTACTTTATGTACAGAGTTAAATCTCCCCCTCATGGCAGTGCACATATTTTTTTTATGAGAAAGCTTGAGAATAATCTAGGTTGTACAGAGGTATGAATGTCAGTAGACTGAAATTGCAATACAATCCCGTATGAATGCTCTGTGGAGTGCAAGTGGCTTTGATTCAATGTTTTGTAATTTGTTTCCAAAATAAACTCAACAATTACTACAGTTTCATTAATACAATTCTGTTTTCCTTTGGCGTTTCCACATGGGCAAGCCCCATATATGTAGCTTAGTATATGTTGATACTTCATAATGGCACTGTAAAGAACAGTAGAGTGCTTGAAGCAGGCTCTGATGTTTGCAAACAATTTTGTTTAGTGAGATATGCAAATGATATCCACAGAAAACAGGTTGATAAATAGAAAAGCCATGGAAGTCACCAAGCCAGCAAGAGAATCCCATATTTTTCTTTTACCTTTCTTTTGCTTTATGATAGGATTTTACCTGTCACTTCCTTCATGGCAGGTATGTGCAAGTTCTGGTAGCACTTCTGGACATGAGTAGCTTAATTTTATTTCACTCTGAACACCACTATTTATATTTAATATATATTATATATAGTTTAAATATTTAAATATTTAAAATTAGACTGGGCAAGGTAGAGATGAATATTCCCAGAAAATAACAATACGCAGGAAAAAGAGGTGGTGGAAGATGGATGACTTCAGGTAGGACTGCTAGAGTTTCTCTGTGTGTTGAAGAGAATGTTGAAGTGCTGGGAGCATTCTGAATTGCAACCTGTGCTTTGCCCCTCTGGTTAGCAGAAAAGATGCCTTTCCAGCTGTGGGGCATGTTGTCAGTACTTCTTCTCAGAGGGCAAAATAACAGTATTTAAAGGAAGACCATGTTCTCTGTGTCAAAGCACTTCCATGCATTGAGATCTGTGATGCAATCAGAACTTGAGTCACAAGGGAAGAAAACTTGTGTGGTATTATCTAAATAACCTGGGAGGTTATTGTTCTTCATTAATTCAGGAACAAATATGAGCTTAATGTAAAGGTCTTGTGAGTTTTCCTAGCTTCCTAATGGCTTTCATGCTGTGAGATAACATTTTAGTGCAGACTGATGTTCCGGGTATACCTGCTGCCTTCACTACTTCTGACCACAATGTATTCCTAATTACCTGTGGAGGAATTAAGTTGAGGAGCTTTAGGGTGGCATCATATTGCTCTTTGTTTTCTATCAATTGCTCAACCACAGCTTTGACCCTGGAGAAATAAAATACCCCCATCCTTAAACTGAATGTGGCTGTCCCCCTTGATCTCCAAGAACAAGAATTGTTTACTAGCTGATAGAAGGATGAACACATTCTCCACTAGGAGTTGTTCATATGTCAAGATAGTAAGATAGTATTTGTAATATCTACAAATAGTAGAACATAATTTTTCATTTCTTTTTCTGTAGCTTGTGAGGGAAAAGCGAAGTACGCTTCCTGTCCTTTCACCAGGAGACTGACTTTGCATTTATTATAAGGGTTTGCTTGTCTGCAGTCTGTGCTCTTTTTCCTCCCTCTTGTGTTTGTTACCTTGGTCTCCCTTCCACCTCCTACGTCCTCCATCTCCAATTTCCTTTCTAACTAAACTAATACGCCCCCGTAGCACATTCCAGGCTTCTGTGTTTGTCTCCCCTGTGTATGTATGGCCGTGGCATTATGCAAGTCTCCCAAGCTAACATGGGACCAGTTCTGTTCCACAGTGTCCCAGTCTTTCCTATGCATCCGTCTGTGGGATTTTATGCAGTACTCCCGGAAATGGTTTGGCTTTTTTCTGCTTTAAATAGTTGCCAATCCCATGTTAAATATTCAGGAAGGTGCTGCTCGCTGAGATGATTATGTTTCAGTTCGTTTGGGGATGATTCATATTCATGCCAACTATTCCTGTTCTTGCCCACTGTTGCGTGAAAGATTTGGCTGTTTCAGATGGGAAATAGTTTTACTTAACCCATGATAGCTGGACAAGCTTAATAGTGGTGGTTTTGTGCGACTTAAGGTACAGGTTTTATAAGCTTGCAAACTCTACTGGGTTACAGTAATGATCTCCTTAACATCTTCTGCCGTGTTTTAGTGTTCCTTTCCTTTGCTGGCCAAGATGAAGCATGTAAGCCTTGGAAGGTAAGGAGCTTAAATGTGATTCATTCCGTGCCGATCTGGAAGTCATTACCTTCAGTGGATTTGTGATGATAACTGGTGCCATTTGCTGATACTGTAAAAGCCAAACATTACAGCTGGCAGGTGTTTTTTTTTTAGCTAGCAATGAAAGTTTATGGTGCTGAAGTGACATTTTGGCAAAGCACTGCAATGTGTGTTTATGTCTGCCAGTCTCTATTCAGCAAAGCACTGCAGTGGGATGCTTAATGGGTATGAGTGGCAAATTGAGGTCCTGGATTGATGTGGTGATGAGGGTTGTATAAACTGAAAAATGTTTCGGCTGAAGTGTGGAGGAAATAATTCTCTGTGGAGAAGTAGATTAATCTATATTTTCAGAATATCAATCCAATGTAATCTCCTAAAAAACAAAAAACAAATAAACCCCACCTGTAGTTTGAGGAGAGAAAGGAAGAAAGAAGACAGAATGTTTTTATCAGGATTACCTATTTACTGGGAGTCCTGTTATTACTATTAGTAGAAGAAAAGTTTATATGAGAACTAGTGATAATCAGCAAATACCAGTGGCATGTGATACACATCATTTTGTGGCTATTTTGACCGCTGATAAAACTTCCTGAAGGATCTACGGGTTAACGGGTAAAAGGTTGTACATAGCCTGGGAGTGTCTGGGACTTCTTCAGAGCTGCCAGCACATAACGGAAGAAAAGAGATGAACCATCTTTTTTACAGCAAACTGCCATTAACCTATCTGGCTCTCACTTGCTTTCAGCTGTGTTAAAGCCATCCCTTAGAGAAAGTTAAGTGGCCTCTGTAAGGATTATTGGTAATAATTTTTCCAGTTTTAAGTACTTGTCTCAAAGAAAGTGTTTCAAAAGCTTCTGAAGACTGGAATTTGTTACTGGAGAAAGCTACATTGAATGTCTTGGAAGTACATCTGAAAATGTAGATTGCAAACCTTTTTTCTTTTTTTGCCAGTGGTTTGTCTAATGTAAGATATTCCCTGTGAGGAAACTGGAGGTGTAAACTGCTAAAGTTGTCCTCTAAAAAAATGTGCTTTTTGCAGGAGTGAAGCAGGCAGAGAACCTGATTCTGAAATGTGCTGGACATATTGATTGCTCTCCAAGCTTTCAGTGTTAACTTTCAGAGCTGTTTGCTTGTTCTTTGTTAGCACATTCCCAGGAGGTTTGCCAGGGCTAGGTCAGAAAAGTCAAAATGAAGCTCAAGATGAGGAGACACGGCCAATAAAGAACTCATTTTGCTCTGCTTAGTAGGTTACATACAAACAGAAAGAGGAGCAGTCTGTAACTGCACTTCCTTCAGAAGTACATAAAACAGGATTTGTGCATTTGAAGCTGCTTAATCCCTCTGCCCCACCTCCCACTCCATCCTGCATGGAAGGGACATCACCTAGAGCAGCTGATACCCTGCCACTACATGTCAGCCACGTGTATTTCTTTTCTGGTGCTGTGGGACAAAGTAAAGGCTCTAGGCGTTTTTTGGCTGATCTTTACTGTACCTTTTCATTGTGAAATGTAATCCTTTCTTCATGTGCTATTTTATGTAAAGAAGATATGTGGATTTTTTAAAAAATTTTTTCTTACTAATTCCCTGTGATGGGTTTCGGACCCAAAGGGTGCACTGGTCTAAATGGATGTGCATTGCCTTGCAGTGGTGTGAAAAACTCAATTAGGGTGTCAAGGTGAGTGTCACTCACAAGGGATTTGTTCTTATCCATAGAGACAGTATTTCTAACCGGGAGCGTGCATTTAAGCTGAAGAAGAGAAAATGCCAGTGGTTAAATTAAACTATCACACCTAAAGAAAATTATTTTTACGCTTAGAGATGCAAAATATACTTGTGGAAGGATATTACAAGGGTAACTGAGCTAGGGTAGAGAATGCTTCTGAGACTTGGAGATTCTCTTAATTTTCTGTGAGCCTTTAGGAAGGAGGCTGGAAGCTGTAAAACCTGTTGCCAGTTCTAGTATTGAGAACTGACTACCAGCTTCTGATTGCTCCTAATGTGAAGTATTTATAATTAATTAAGCTAATAAGTTATAATCAGTTAATACTTTAAAGGTGTTAAAATGTATGGTTTCATTTTAAGCATTTATGCAGTCACTGGAACTGACCAAAATGCCAGTTTGCTAGAATTTATATTCCTAATGCAGTTTATAGATGATAATGTGTGCATGAAACACTTATGCTTTGCCTAATGAATGTATTTATGGCAATTAAAAATAATAACATTACACTGTGATATCAAGCAGTTCAGTTCATTACTTAACACCCAGCATATCTTAGCCATGTAAGATTTGCACTCTAGGATGCTTGGTTAACCCCTGTCTGACTCAGCTAATGCTTTGTGTAGTCGATCTGAACAAATGCTTCTTTTCAGATTCTTCGTAGCATCAGTTTTAATGGTTGGGTCACTTTTAATTTTGTGCATGTGATATTTCATCTTACAAATCCCTCAAGATATAACCGGCAGAGTTCAGATAGACATACTGTATGTAAATGCTTTTGTAGAGAAAGATCAGAGATCAAACAGAGCTGGAGGCTGAATTAATTTCCCTCTCTGGAGAAAATTATTCGAACGGGTTGTTGTGGATGAGTGGAATGTACCTCACTCAAAAGAGAAAAGCAGCACTATGTTTTATAGAGGTAAAATAATAATTTGACAGAGTTCAATATATTCAATGGAATTTAACAAAGTTTAACAGTGGTTTACCAGGGCTCAATAAGTTGGATGACAAGGTTCACCTTAATAGTTACTGCATGGAAGAAACATACAAAGGAAACTTTAGTTAGAATTGAGTTAGAATGGCTCAGACAGAGACCAGAGATGAAAAGGCTTTCCAAACTCCTTATGAAGCCTAGGTGTGTCTAGGTCTAATCTTCACTATCTCAGACTTGGACAACGGTTTATACCTACTGGACTTACCTATACAAAGTCTATAATAATTAATATGGAGTAGCTACATGGAATAGTAATATTTCATTGGTATTAATTCAGCGTGCTGTCAGTCGGTTACCGAGGATCTGTCGTGAGTAAGGGATCTCTCGGCCTTGGGCAAGGAAGGATGTCTTAGATGAGGGATCTCACACTTTGAGAGGTGTCCCTGCTCAAGGTGAGAGTTACCTGGTGTGCAGTCCAGCTGCAGTTCAGGGAGAGCTCAAATTGGATTCATCCTGCTGGTAATATTTACAGAGTGAGGTAGGTGACTGCTGGTCAGCACTATAGACAAGACAGATGTCTTCATTTTAGTTCTGGTATCTTGTTCTGTGCTCGGATTATCTTGCATTTTTGGGCTTCGAAATCACCTTTCAAAATATCTTTCCAAGGCACCTTCACTCCATCATCCTTAAGCCAGGAGGTCTCCATCTCGCAGGTTCACCACAGGGTGTGAGGCCTGTGTTGCTCCTTAGTCAGCCCGAACCAAAGTAGGAATCGAGTGTATCTGTCATACAGGTCAAGAGAAAAGTCATTAGAAAAGTGATGTAAATACGCGTGGATCCTCAGATCGAAGAAAGATCTCCCCCTTCCTCCTCTTTCTTCTCTGTACTACGAACTTAGAAATTTGTATGAAGTGCATTTGCTGTGTTTGATTGTGCTGGACCAATGCACGTAGCAGCTAAACGCTCTTCCTTGTCCACAGCATGGAGACAGGCTATGTGCTGCCCCATTATGAGCATATATTTGCGTAGCAGAAAGTTATGAGGTGAGGGCAGGAGGGATTAGTGATGGAGTGCAGCACAGGGTTGTCAGACCAACAGGTGGAAGGTGGAATCTTCTACTAGAACCTTTGTCTATCTCAGTTGTTTCCTTTTGCTAGCTTGGAATTTATAAAACAGCTTCTTGAAATGAGGATTAATTTTTTTTTAAACATCATTATTTCCAATAAATTTCATGTGTTTACTTTTTAAACAAATAAGCAATAACTATTCTAGTAGCTTTGAAGAAGGGCTTGTGTTCATATTCAGCTGACCTGCTGTCTAAACCAGAGTAGTGAACTTGCTTTACAGAGTCATCAGCATAATGTTTCCTTCATGGTCTATTTTTGGAATGGGTGGTGTGCTCATCATTCACAGGAAAGGTAGCAGATTTAGCAGTGCTTCTTTCCACCTCCTACGCGCCATCTATGCATCTATGAGATGAGGTTTTTGAGTCTTAGTCCTCTCTGCAGATTTTTTGTTGAGCTTCATTTGAGATGTAGGCTTTATAACGCGGCTGGTTGATCTGCTGTAAATGCCTGCTGTTGTCCAAACTGAGAAATCAGGGAGGCTGGGAGAATAGTGAAACCGGTTTAAACAGCAAAGCTTAGGCCTTGCTTTGGAATCTATTTGGAATGGTGTAAACACCTTGATGACAGTTAAGATGAGGGTAGTGGATATGTTCTTTTATCTCTTCCTGGTTTTGTTGTTCCTTAGCTTAGTTTTATGCCTCTAGATTTTGTGTAGTACCTAATGGAAAGGGAAGCAACTAAACAGAAGCCTTTGCTGGCCTCCTGAAGGAGAATCACGCTTGGCAATTCATCTTGGTATGCAGGCTACGAGAAGAGAACGTGAAGAGCTATCTGTCATACTGGAAATAAAATTGATAAGTGTAGCTGGTCAAGGTATCAACTCCAAGTTAGCATGTTCTACAGACTGTGAAGGACAGTTACTTCAAGTTTTGTCTGTGCATCTTGGATTTAAAGTTGGCTTGAGAATAAGGTAACTGTCTTGACCAGGACAGATGGTGCTAAACCCAACATGGATGTGTCCATTGACAAAATGCTATTGAAAGCTGCTAACACACCTTGTTTCTGATGATAAATCTTGTTAGCCTGGCAGTGTATTCTTTGTGCTAATTGTTACAAAGCCAAGTACATAACTGTGTTATTTCAGATGGATTGACAAGGTTAGTTGGCAGGTAAAGTTTTCTTTTTAACTCTGTCACTGCTTCTCACTGCAGCTCTGAAATTTCTGCTGCCACTATATTAAACATCTTGATCAGTTCCATGATGCTCTTTATCATTTACAGGGAGAAATCAGAAAGAAAATTTACCTTTGTCAGGTGTTGTGTGTAAAGTTTGCAGGCTGTAATGTTCATCCCATTTCAGGATCTGTTCCTGTTTTAGCAATCTTATGCAAATTTAGCTAAAGACTAATCATAGCTGTGGATGCTCTGTCAGAGAATCTCTTGATTTCAGGAGGAAGATGCACAGAGGATTAGGACCTGGTCAGAGTTGTCTGTGCAATTATAAGGTTTCAGGTCTTCAGGTTTTTAAACACTGATTTTGTTTTTTGGTTTTTTTTAAATTTTTTGTTTTGAAAGTAACCTCTCCCTTTGTTTTGAAAGTACCCAAATCATTTAGGTGAAGATGAGCAAGTCTGCTCAATGGTGTTTAGAGTAACTCTCTAGGCAGGGCTTGGTGTTCACAGTCATATGCATCTTAGTACCTCTGCCACACATTATCCATTTTAGTCTTTGATAGGGGAAGAGTTACTATCAAACGATCCTTTGGGGGAAGAAGAGGCAGAGGGCAACTGTCTTTAAATCAAGAAGCATGCACTGCTGTTCTAGGACATGCAGGAAATAGCAGATTTCTTTCACACCTGGCATTGATATCTCCTCTGAAATGCTCTGAGTTTTTTTCTCTGTGTCTTCCAGTTAGCAGAAATCTATTTTCTGGAGACAAAGCAGGTGATGGGGATGATGGTTCAGGTTCAGGAAGGATGGAAAGACTGGGTAGAGGAGATCTGATGGTCAAGGAATGGGTGAGGGGGAAGGTTGGCCATGCATGAGAGAAGGCAGCTCTTTTATGCCCTTAATGTTTAGGTACCATGAGGCAACCTCTTAATCCTTTCCTTGCGTTATGGGATGCTGGCACAGAACTCCCCCTCCAGAAATCTCTGCTTCTGCTCATGGGCTGCTGGGAACAGGGGAGAAAAAGGGCTCAGCCTGTGATACGGGATGTGTGATGGATTCTACCTTTCTTTTACACCCACCTGCTCATTTTTTGACAGCAGAATAGTGGCTTTGAAGTCTACCTGCCCTGGAATTTGAATACATCTGGCTAGTGTTTTGCCATCGGTCATGAATGTCATGGTTTTGGCCAGACATTGGTCTTATCACTCTGAGAACGAGCAGTTTTCTCTACAATATGCTGTTAAT
>JAOXJM010000033.1:31520680-31539636 GCA_026413425.1 Tringa solitaria
CTGTTAATTTCAGAGAGTTAGAAGAGGCCTAGCTAAGATGTAAAATTACTGAACATAAAGTTGGTTCTTTTTTACTGGAACAATGAACATTAATCCTATGGGAGAAAGAGATTACATTTGAGATTCTTTTTTATAACTGCTCTGCATCAGTCCTAATGCTGATCCCAATTGATAATTGTCCGGAGACTTATTTGGAGCGGAACTTAATCCGAGCTGACTGCTTTTGACTATCACATCCTAACACTTAAAGCTAGAGGTTTTTGCATGTTCTGTGTTTAAAAAAGCAAGGCTTTTGAGTGATTGTTTTTCAAGGACATAGATTCAGCTAAGATTTCAACTTATTTGAAAGGATTTGTACAGTGTCCGTCATGTCACGTCCTCTTCTAGTGCTTTCCACCCTTCAATGCCTGACGCTTATATTGAGCTGTGGGCAAAGCATCACATCAGCCCAAGTGTTGCTAGATTCTGTGTCGTTGACGTGGCACTAACTTACCTAAATAACACCCCTTGCTCCAAGGACAAAGAAAGTGTTATCTTAGGTTCAACTGAGTCAAATTCTGAGGATCTGGTATTTGAATGTGTTTGCATGCATGAAGGAAGTAGAAAAGTAGTTTTCAAAGATTAATGAGTTTGAGAAAAATCTAAATCTATGTGCTTTGTGTTTATTAATTATCCAAGTTTTAAAAAATCTGAATACCTTCTAATATTTCCATTAGGCTAAAAACTGTTCATACTGTGTCTTAGTTCAGTCTCTCTTGCAAACACGCTTGTGTCCTGTGGAGGAGAACTATCCTTTTGGTCTGTAAGGGGTGCATAGTGTTTGACCACCATCGTGCCATTATCTTCCCTGCTACATTGTTATGATCTTTTTAGCCACCCTGAGGAAGTAAAGATGACCACCTTGTATTGGTAGACGCTAATCTGCCCTTCACCAAGGTGGCAAGGGGGGTGATTGTCCACCATAGGGATGATGCTGACACTCAAAGGAAGTGCCAAAAATTTCAACAAAGTGTAAAGAATTTCTTTCTAGATGCTGTCTCTTCTCTTATCCCTTTATACTGGTTGAGGAGTGTTTGTTGGGTGTATACCACAGTTGTAACCACTTCCTGCCCTTGACCTCCCAGGTAGACTGGTAGGAGATCAGAACTGGATTGATGCTTTCCTGCTTTTCTTACAAACAATCAACTTACCAGTCAAACTAGGCTCTGTATTACCCTAATGTTCAGATCAATTATTTAAGTCTATCAGAGGCTACCTTGCTTGCCCATGTGTAAACAGGTACCTGACTTTTATCCAGAGTGGCTACATAGGAGAAACTGAAGATGTAGTTTGGCTAGAAACATCTTTATTAAAATATAGTGATGGTCCAAGAGAAGTAAGATCTTAGGTTGACTTTTGGGCTTTTCTTTATATTTAGCTGAGCATATTTGGCATTTGGGGAGAAAAATGCACCTGTCATAGCATTTACTAAGGATTCTTTAGAAGGAAGAAAATTTGAAATGATTTGTAATTTTTGTTTTGACATGAACTGTCCACTGCTTGTAAAAATCACTTAGACATAGTTGTTAAAATCATGACATGTTTCAAGCTACTGTATGTAGTATAATAATGAAGAACTTCTGTGTTACAGTATCTCATCTGTTATGGCTCTTATTGTAAGATGTCATGTAATTTCAGATTGTGATATTTGAGATGCATTGGATTGTTTTGTTTTGTTTTGTTTTTAAATCTGCTGGGGGGCCGGGTAGGAGGAGGAAGAGGAAGGAATTTGCCTGGCTTTTCCCCAGACATTGTGGCCTGTCTTTCACAACACTTGACTCTGTTGATGACTGGCTCTATTTGTTAGAAGAACACACTGTGCTTTGACAAAATGTCATTCTGCACATGCCACTGTTTGAGACTGATTTGAGAGGTGAGGGCAAAGAACTGCAGAAATCTTGTTTATCTTTGCAAGCACTGCATGAAGTTTCCTCACTTGTTTCGGAGTAAGTAACTAATAGAAGTTTGGAAAGCCTGCTAGTAGGATCCAAGCTACACAAGCTTAGGACTGAGGGAGCCTGACCAAGAAGCTTCTCTTTGGTTGACGAATTGAACTGTGGATCTCAAGAAGCACAACCTGCCACAGTCCTGAAATCAAAGGGCAGGAGACCAGAGTCCAACGCTTGCGTGCTCTGTGTACTAGCATTAGAAAGACTTGGGACACACATTTGTTAGTTGGAGGGGTGTGTGAGAAAGAATCGTTCACTAAAAAAAAAAAATAAAAAATGTTCATGCTTGACTGCAGGCTTCTCATTATAATCTTTGTCTAGGAATACTGGACAGGCTTAATTGCTTAAATGCATTAATGTTAAAACTAGAAGTGCATCAAGGGTAAGACTTTTCTATTCTTCAGCCACTCAGTAGTGCTTTGGTGAGCAGGTAAACTGAACTGCGGTCACTGGGGCTGCTCAAGAAGTAAGGAAGAGTTCCAGCATTTGACAGATGATTGCAGGAAAAACAAGTGGATCTGAATGGACATATTGATAACATTAAATAATCTAAACTACATACATGGATATGTATGTAACTGGTAAAGTGGAACTAGAGTACTTAGCAAAGATAGTACATTGTTTCATAGTTGTTCTGGTTAATAACATGCTTTCTCAGTCATGTCTCTAAGTAGACCAGCTACAAAGAGTGCGTAGTTTCATTAAGCAAAGTCAGTGCTCAGGATATTTCCATACAGAGTTTTTTTTTACCTTTTTTTTTTTCTTTTTGGACTCTGTGTCCAGAACAGTTGTGACTCATTTCTGCTTAGCTTTTACTGTAGGAGCAATGCATGCTGCAATGTTCAAATTTCTCTTAATAATCTCAACCATCATCTGGTAAAGTTGTATATGAGAAATTATAATAATTGGCCTTGACAAACAAAAAATCCTGAGACTTTGCTACTAGGCATTATTGAATAATAATTAGAAAGGAGTCTCTGGAGGGTGGAAATAAATGGGGTGTGTAATTTTACTGCCCTTTAAAATGTGACGTGAAAATATTTTGTTCTTTGTTCTTTGCATTGTTCTTGCATAGCATCTTGAGTGTCGTCTTCTCTGCTTTACTGTGGGAGTCATCATTAGTCATCAGGACAGGTGCTCCATTCCAGAGGCATCAAGCAATAGATGCATAACATCCATATAGTATAGAGCAGCAAATAACGTCACATTCTTTACCATGGAAGAACGGTATTGTGGTCTGTTAAATTCATCCCCTGATCCCATTTGTTATGTGTCTGGCTGCATGAAGAAGTGCTGTTTTGAGCCTGTTGACTGTCAATTCAGTCTTGTACTATTGTTTCTTTGATCAACCTGATATGTCTTGAAGATTGGCTAGATTTTAAATAAATTAGAATTTATTAGGGACAGGAGCATAAGGCTGGTACAATGGCAGATGCACAAAGGTGGCAATTAAGTTTTCTTGCTTCCTTTGACAGTAAGTTTTTATCTCACTGATTTCTCAGCCACCTCACGATGGACTCACACACTTTGACGGTGAGTACAGCAAGAAAGGATGGGCAAAACGGGAAGGGATGATGTTATCATTCAAACCTACTCAACAGAAAACTTGTGTTCCATTTATTGGGTGTTTGCTTTCTATTCGAGATTGGTCTGGTCGTTAAGTGCTTAATTATGCCATAGAAACAGTTTCATTTTTTTGAGACTGTGTGGAGACTGAACATCTGAGAATCTGAGATAATTTGGTGCATGGCCGGATTTCTTACTGAATACTCTATTCCACTTCTTGATCATCAGTACTAATATAATTGTGATATTAGTAAAAAGATTAAGAAGTGCAAAAGCTAGGGAGTAGGATGTGCCTCTCAGAGGGAAATTGTTCAGTTCTTCAGCTGTGAATATACAAAATAATGTTCAGTCAAGCGTTGCACATAAGTGCCTCACAATAAATAAAAAAAATTTAGCACAGATTGGACACATTATTGGACAGATCATCCAGACTGTCATGTGTTTGGTTTCCTGAAGTACTATTGTATAAATATGCATTTATACAATAATATGTGCCATGGTCAGTGATGCCCTTTAACTTATTTTCACATATGAAAGACCAGCATATTTCCTACTCTGTATGCAGGCTTTTTAACTCTGTAGTAAGTAGCAATAATTTATAACCATCCTGTCGTCTTTTTTTTTTTCCTGCTTTCCCCTTCCTCCTTTTCCAGCCCAAGCAGTTTAGGTCTTCACTGCTGTATTCTTTGGAATACAGTAAATTATGAAAGTCTTCTTCAGACTGCCAGGAAAGCAGCCAATTATTGCAAGGTGGGGCAGTTTTTGATCTGACACCAGACAGAACAATAGCAAGGCTGGTGACCTTTGGGTTCTCAAGAAGCTGTTTTTACAAGGACAGAATGGTAGAATGCTTACGTTCTTCATGTCCATCACTGGAAGGAAAGGCTTTTAGGTGGAAATAGAACATAAAGAAGTTTTTGGCTCCTGTGGAGTTTGTCATCTTTGAAAATTCTTCACTCTTATTCCTGGTAGTGATCAAGGATGGAGACAAGTTTACAACAGGGAGACATTTCAGAAGAATAGATCTGCAGCTATTTAAATATCACTGAGCTGTGTGTGAAATTTTGCACCAAAGTAATTACACTCTTAATCTCAGAGGAAGAATTGTACCTTGCTTATCTTTGCCATCCCTTTTAGTGCATGCTAATTCTTTCATCCTTGTGACTTAAGTGTTAGGTTAGTACTTGGGCTAAGTATTTCCTACCAGAACACATATGCAGTAGCATGAGATATATATATATATATGAGATATATGATAGCAGTACCATTCTATGCATTCTTTTCTTGACAATGTCTTCCTTCTGTGTCATGTTACTTACACGGGATTGGTTCACGTGCCACATATAAATGTCTATTTCTGTTTGAGAAAAGAGATGGGAAACTGAATTAAGTGTTCATTGCCATTTAGTATTTAAAGATATGGTTATATTCAGACAGCCTGTACTGGCAATGCTGAGCTCATATATGACTTCTTTTGCTTAGTCCATACACAATAGATATAGAAGCTGCAGAAACAACTGGGTTTGCATGCTCCTACTGCATTTTAGAAGATAGTGAGTACCATGAGTCCTAGTCAGTCTCTCAGCATTGACTACATTAGCTTCGAGACCAATCGTTGTGGAGAGTGAATCGCTTTACCTCTTGTATGGCTGGGGAGGAGGATCCCTGGAAGTGTTGAAGGCCAGGCTGGATGGGGCTTTGAGCAGTCTGGTCTAGTAGGAGGTATCCTGGTGCACGGCAGCGGGGTTGGAACTGGATGATCTTTAAGGTCCCTTCCAACTCTAACCATTCTATGATTCTATGCCTTATGTATGTGCCATAATGTATTGAGGGGTGATGCAAGCAAGGCAGTGTGCCTATAACTGATGTGTTGATACTTCTTTTTCTGTACCTCTAATACTGCAGCAGACCCACCAAAACCACATTCCTCAATCACAAAGGGATTGTCTTCTGAGCATCCACAGTGCTTCACTCAAACCTAGTATGAACTGAAAAACTTGCAAGTAGAACATGATGTGATTTTTAGTAATATTTGGGTGAAGAGTCTTGTGCTGTCATCTGAGGTCGTGCTGTATCCTGAAGAGTGTAGTTTGGATGGATGGAGGAATACAGTTCTCTATAGCTTTATAGGTGTACTGCTTTTTTACTTTAGGAGGTTTTCTGGTTGTTTTTTTTCCCAAGAAAAAAATGCAACGCAAATAGACCTCACTAGAATAGGATACTCAAACATTTAAACTGACAAAAATCATTAGTCCTTACATTCTGAAGAGCATGCGGATTATTTCAAAGAACTTAAAAGCCAAATGTCACTTTTCATCTTCAGAACAGATGCTTCTAGTCTGTTGGAAATGTGAGGCAGGAAGCTTGGATTTCTCTTGCTGTTTGGGAGACAGAAGAATACAAGCTACATTAATTAGCCCAGTTAGTAATGTTGGTGGCAAAGGTGGGAACCTGAACTGGCCAACTGTCTGCCAAACCTATACATGTATCATAAGCATAGTTTTGTTGCCTCGGTATCGATTTTGGCACCTACAGGTAGTGTTTAGCTGGCTCAGTGGAACATTCCCAGGGGCTTTACCAGGAACTATTTACATTAGTTAAAATTCACCAGCACTTCTAAAGCCTTTTAGAAAGTATGCTGTCAACAGTTTCTGAACAGTGAAAGAAATCTTGATGCCATCTGTCTAATCAAGCACAGCCCAACTCTGATGAATTGCTTGTCCTCTTAAACTTAAACTAATTAAAATTTTATTTGGGTGATGACTGTTTGTCTTCAGCTTTTTAAAGATTAAGTTTCTTACAGTAACAGGGAAACAAAACTTGGTAGCAATCTCTTTCAACAACATTTCCATTTAAAAGCTTCTAATACAAAGGCAAGGACCAGTGTGAAATTCAAACACGATATTGAGTTGAGCATTTCAGACTCAGAGCTGCATATTTTGGTATTGCTGCTTCAGAGCGTTCAGAGTTGAGCCAGATTTACAATGTATATTTAAATTTTGCATTGTACTTCTTGAAACTATAACCATCACCGAAACGTTTGAAGCTTTTTATGCTGTTGATATTGTTGTGGATTTTGGAAGGAAAAAAATTAGTTTTGGCCTTCTACACTGTTTGCTGCATTAAAAGGAAACGTTTGCTAAGTTCTCTTTGAGTCAAACCAAACTCAAATGGCTGGAACCTCCGTTAACATGTGTCGCCATAGCCTTATTTGTTTCTTGGGTGGGAAATTTCTAAAAATGAATGTATAAGAATATCAGCTGTAGTCCTGTAGTTTGTCTGTCTGGAAATTGTTCTGTATAGCTGCTTTTGGTAATTATTTTTTTTCTGGGATAAACCAGGTCAGAGTGAAGGTATATTTAGTTGGGAATACAGTAGGCTGGGAAATCCCTTTGTCTAGAATGACGTTTTATAACATGAGACACGTTTCATACTCAGCAGCCAACGCCATCCTGTTGCTATAGAAGAGCAAATGAATTAACTCCTGATTATAAACACCCAAATAATTCCTGGGAATGGGAGCATGGAGCATGCGCTATTGAGGACAGAAATAATTTTGTTTCTCAGAGGGAAAAGGGGAGAATTTTGAAACAAACAAAGAAAAAGAGGGATGAGTGTCCTGTAATTTCTCTACCCTCATCAAGAGTATTTTTCTTAGTTGATGATGCTGCTATTTGTGATTTCCGTTGCCATTAGCTTGAGTAGACATTGATCTTACAGTAAAAAAAATAGAAAAGTACTTAAGAACATTTATCTAGAGGGTTATTCACTCTCAAGCTAATTAATGAATAAATGAATATTTACAGGGATATTCACCCTCAAGAAGATATGGTGAGTATCAGGAAAAGTAACAGCCAAAGCAGTCCCTACCTTCTTGAGAACTTCCCTCCAACATATTGGAATCGATCATATGGTGGTGATAAACGTAAAAGCTGTAAGGCTGTTAATCATCATATCTTTTTTCATATCCACAGAGGACAGAAATGGCCTTTGGCTCATTCTGAGTTCTTGTACTTTCCCTTCCACATATGTAAGGTACGCTGAACACATTGCTTCAAGTAAGGGAAGCATCCCTGGCTACTTTCTTTTTTAACTTCCTGGTGCCAACTGACTCAGAGAAAACTTTTCCATTTTTAAGGAGTCACATTGATTTCCTTGGGGCATGAGTAGTTGCTACAAATACCCATCTTCCCCCGCCTTGGAAATCAGCATTAGATGTTTTAGTCCCTTTGCTAAAAACACATCAGATATAAGAATGTAAGAAGAGCTAGAAGCATTGGTGTGGCATTGGAGTCTTATCTCAAAGATGTAGGACATGCATAGTGTGGTCTTACTCCACAATATTCTCCCTTTACCAGCAGGGACTTGTACTTGAGGGACTTCTGAACTCAGAGGTGCCAGTAGGCTGTATGAAAGGTGCTGTGTTTCTCTGTGATACCCCTCAACTTGTCCAGCAGTGATTAGAATGCATGTAACCCTCGGCAGCCGCAATGTCCTACCATAAGGCGTTTCACAGCTTAACTGCACAGTCTGTGTGAAAATACTTTTGTCTGTTTTGCTCGTGGCACTGGTGATTTCATTTGATGACCTTCAGTTTTCATCTGTGAAGACAGCTGACCTATCATTCCCTATCATCTCTGTGCTGTTTAGCAGGTAAAGGACAAGTTGATGATCAAAAAATATCAAATCTGAGCTCTTTCAGTTGCTCTTCATCATGATATTTTTTGTTGTTAACTGGGTTTCTGTGTTTATTTGCACTTCCTGAAAAATATTCACACTGTAAAAATGTAGGATTTCCACTTCTCTCCTATTTTGTTATGTAACTTACTTAATCAGTAGAGCTGTGTTCTTGTCATAGAATGCATGGTCATAAGAAACTGGGGGTGAGGGGGGGAAGGATAATCCATCCACCATCATCCTTGTAGAGATCTTTTTCCTGCAATACATTTTCTCATGCTTATTTCTGAACTCGCTTACACAGAAAAGAAATTTGAGCTGTTGTGTCCACAAATGATGTGTGAACAGATTTCAATTTCCATGAATTTGCCTATTATTCAAAATTATTTGGCTGTTCCAGCCTATTGATTGCTCTGCCTTTGTTATTTGCAATTTATTTGTACTCTGCATTTGGTCACTGATTGCATGTAATGTTCCTATTCTTGGATAGAAAGTCTTCCAGGCTCATAAAGCCCTTCTGAAGGGACTGTGCAAATATTCTGGCAAATACATTACCACATGCGTATTTGCAGTGGCTTTTCATATGTATGATAATAGAATGTAAATAAAAGAAATGGTGAATGTAATTTAAATGGTTATAAGAATTGTGTTTGTATGAGTGTTCTGGAATATTTTGTGATGGATTAGTGTTACTACATCTCCCGGATACTTTTTAAAATGGATGTTTTAAAGGCACTGTCTTCAAATTTCTCTCCTATACACCATTGAGAAAGGAATTCATTCTGGCTATTTCTGCATGATAAGCCTTAAGTTATTTTATACTTTATTTGAAATAAATAAATTTCCATAAGCAAATGTACCACTTAGTCCAAGACAAAATGCAAGGAACTGCTTCTGTCCCAGGAATGCTCTGATGCAACAATTTGGGCATCTGCTTAATTTAAAAAAATATTTAAGACTAAGCAGTGTCTTTCTACAGAGAGCATCATCGCAGCTGATGTTGGGAAATTTTGGTGGGAAAGGGAATCTGCCATTGTGAGTATGCATGGCCATTAGCTGGGCTCTTCTTTTGTAACAAGACTTACTGAAATAGTTGATTGTGCTGATTTGCAAACATTTGTCATGAGCTTTCAGAGATAATGGCCAGAAGTGAAGGGGAGAGGTGGCATCTCTGTGCTTTCATTTAGGTCTTTCTGTGGTTTTAAGCACATGTGTGGGTAACACTTGGTTACGCTTGGATTACGTTTTCAAGGTTTCCTGCTAGAAATAGTTGTAGGTTTTTAAATGGAACTTTAGGCTAGTGAACAAGTACTGATGTGACTTCTGGGATAAATTCTGCAGGTTTTGTGCCTGAGATTCCATTTCTAGATTTTTGTGGTTTTGTTCTATTGCCAGTACTCAGAATTCCTTCCACTTCATTATCACTTCTAAATTTGTGACTAGTACACTGTTTTTAGTGTCAAGATATTTAGGGAAATGTTTAAAAAAAAAAAAAAACAACCCTTTAGTAACTAATGAGGCACCTTTCTTCAAACTGAAATACTGTCATTTATCAGTATTCTTTCTTTTCAGCCTCTCAATTATAATTCATAAGGCCTTGTTTTTATTCAAATCAATTTGAATTATTTTTTTAATTAAGATTTTGAGGTACAAAACCAGCTTCATTAAAATCTAAGTATATGAATTCCACTGTGCCCCCTTAATCCACTAATTTTGCAACTCTGTGCAAAAGAAGCTATCTCATCAGGCAAGATTTGCTCTTGTGTTTCATTGCTGGTGGTCCTGTTTCCCTCCAGGCCCAGGATTTTCAGCTGTGCATAATGCTGGCCTATTCCTTTTACCAGTGCAGTCAGTGGGAGATTTACTGATTTCTTCTGTGACAGCAGCTTTAGGGCCTGTGTGGTGTGGTTCACGAATACCCTCACAGATGTCTAACTTTTTGTTCATGAAGTGCCAGAGTACCAATGTGACTGTCTCTGGTTGTCAGCTGATTTTCATTGATGCTTATTTTAGACCACCTGAAGACCTGCTTAAGTATTCAATAGAAAATTTGGTAGGAGGGTAACTAGACTTTAGAAATAAACGTAGCATTTCACTTCTAGGGTTTTTTTTTTATCTTTTGGTTTGGGTTTTCTTTAGTTTGTTCATATAGGCTTGTCCTTGTTATTTTACTCCTTCCTCTGAAGCAACTGGAGGGAAGGTTGCCTTCAAATGGGGTGTTCTTACTCTGTCGTTAAGACTATGAACAAGGAGAAGCAGTGTTTGCTTGAGAAAGTGGAATAACATACCCATTTTAGCTCTTTAATGATGCAATTCTCTCCCATCAACCTCTACTCTCTGTGCCCTGGGAGTCTATCCTTGGCAGTCCAGAAAGCAATTCAGTGAAGCTTTGTTTGCAGATAACTCTACAATTTTTACTATTTCCAGGTAAAGGAAACTTAAATTGCTGGTTGTCCTGTTGCATTTTAAAGAGCAACAACTAATTACTTTGTTTCCTTCTCAGTAGCAATAAAATAAGTGATGTCATTATGGCATTAAAAATTAGGACACTGTCCAAGGCAATTGTTGAGTCACCCCTAATCAGGATTCTAACTTTAGGGTGTCCAATTTGAGATTAATTAGAAGTGTCCTAAAATAGGTATTTCCAAATTGCCTCCAACTGGGCTCCTCAATGTTACTAATTCTGAACCACTCTTAAATGAACACAGACTTGGCCAAAAAGCCAAACAACAAAAGTTCCTCAAACTGGTGATTAAAACCCTGCACTCCACCCAAATGCGTGCCATAAATAAGGGACATACTCCCACCATGACAAAATTAGTTGAGGAGAAAAAAGGCTCATGGTAAAACTCGTAAATGTCATCTTTGTTAGCATGGCGCGTGTAGGAGCCTTTTCTAAAAAGGAGGATTCAGTACAATGTGAATAGATGAGTACAGTATGTTAAGCCTGGTGAATAACACAGTAAATCTCAAGTCTTGCATTATGCAGTATGTTGTTGGGAACACTATTTCTCTCTGTTTAATTTGTAAGATGTACTGGTTCCACCAACTACAATGCAGCCCTGAAATTATTGCTCCTTTTGGGAAAAGGAAACGAAATAGGGTTTTGGTTTCATTTGTTTGAGCCTCTGAAAGATACAGTACTGTTGTGTTCAAACAAATATGGTACAGAGTTGTTGGAGAGTCTGGGGACTCCCAACTGCGTAGCAATGCAAGTACAAATTAAGGCAGGTCAGACGGAAGCTTTGTTAACTATGCACATGGTAAGAGAACATTGGGATGGTGTCTCCCCCTCTGGGTCCCATCTTCTGCCAAGTGACTGGCGAGACCCAATGTATAGACTCTTTCAGAAAAAAAGGTGAAGAAAAATAATCATTTTCTTGTTAACAAAGCCAAGTATCTGTCCCTGGGAGAGATGGACTCAAGTAGCTTGCTCACTGCCCCACATTCAAAGAAGGAATGAAATGGTAAGAAACATCACAATGTGGGGAGATGGCTCTTGGTGGAACCTGTAGGGGTTGCACACCCCAGTGTTACCTTAGCTCAGAAGTGGGGAGTTGGAAACAATCACTAACTGCTAGATTTTAGTTGAAAGGAATGGCTTTTTAATTAGGATGAACTTCTTAGCCAGACCTCTCAAATGTTAATAATTTTACCACCACAAAGTGACTGAGAGAAACCAGAGATAATTTAAAAATATAAGATTTTTCTAAAGGCTGTAGCTATAGTCAAAAAAGCAAAAGGAATGACCTCTGTTTGGGAAGTTCAGGAGATGTGATATTCACTATCATGGCTTTAATAATTTTTCTGTACCTTTGCTGAGAGTTCAGCACCTTTTATGTTTCAATTAACTTGCTCCCTATTAAAATACATTTTGATGCATAATTCTGCAGGAAGTGTTTTTATTATGGTTCTTGGTGATTTCTTTGAACAATGTGAGAAACACTAAGGATTCTGACTAAAAAAGGAATCAAAAGACAAACTGAATTAGAATGGAGATAGCAGGGAAATGAAAATTGGCTACAGTGCATGTCAGGTGGATGTGCAGAGTGAGCTATGACTTCTGTTGCAAACTCATGGAGAAATCACTATACCACTAAAATCAGGGATTGCATCTTCCACCCGCCTAATCCTGCTGTGAGCAACATGAACTTGGCATTAGCTACCAGGTGAAGCCTTGCCCTAGAGCTTTGCTTTGGTGGCATGCCTATCAATTCTTCTGAGGAGGAGCTCACAGATGGCAGGTGAACATGCTTAGCTACACTTTGCGGACTCAGCTTCAGATTTTCCTGCAGGAAAAGGAAATAAAACCACTTAGTCATTTGAGCAGAAGAGAATCCAGTACTAGTACATACTCTCCCCGTTATTATTTTTTAAGATCAATGAACAGAGGTGCCAGGGATTATGGAAAGAATGACATATAATGTACTTGCTGCAATGAGAGACTGGAGATAAGTAATTGGCAGGCTACATTTCTGTGTTTGAGAGATCAGCATGGGGGCTGAATGAATATCAGAGTCTGTAACCTACACTAAATAATGAGGGTATGCAGCCAAAACAGCTATACCTGAACTGTGGCTAAGGTAATGATAGGAGCAGCATACACTGGGGAAGCAATCTGTGCTATTCCAAATGTGAAAATAAATTTTAAAAATTAGTTCAACAGGCAAAAAGTTAAAAGCAGTGACAGAGTACCAAGTGAACCAGCAAGGTATCCAACACGCAAAATGTGGCTGAAAAACAGTTTAAGGTTTCTTTTTTGGCTAAAAAAAAAAAAAAAAAAAAAGGAATATTCATCCTGAACAGCTTTAGTTGGGTGATACACAAACTTTCTTATAGGTCCCACTGAAAACCTGAGTAAATGAGAAAATCTGTTTTCTCTCTAAGATTTGTGTCCCTTCCTTTTCTCTGCTGAGGACTGGGAGTTTGTTGTGTATGTGAAGTGCACACAGGCAGGTTTTCTTCAATGAAGACAAAGCAGTTTAAAGGACAGTTATTCACGGGGTGAAACTGGGGAAGATGGAACATGTGAAGGCTTTGTCAGGGCATTTTGACATGTTTAGTTGAATTGAAGCTCATAAATTCAGGGGATGTAATCACTAACAAGTAGATGTTTTGCACTTGGAAGCAAGCAGTCAGAAAAAACAACAATAATGTGTGATAATCCACCTAATAGCAGACAAACAAGTAGTCAAAAGAGGCTCCACAAAAGTTTGGGAAGTGACATTTGCAGCTGGCAACCCTGCAGTGAAGACTTCCCAGCATTTCAAGAGAAAATCAGAAATGGATATATTATATTATACTGTATTAAAAAAAAAAAAGTAATTTCTATGATTTGGTGTTCTAGTGACAATTGGGACAGTGATGTTTAGTTAAAGATACGTGTAGGGAGCAGGGAAGAAGATTCAAGGTTGCATGGATCAAGTGAAGCTTTTTCCAGGTTCTTCTAGTACCAGTTGAAAATGAAATGACTGATACCGAACACTAGCTGTATCTGTGTTAGGGCCAGGTCAGTCCATAGTGAAAAGGATCACTGAAACAGCTTCCACAGAGTAAGATACCTTAAGGGCACATTTTGGGCTCCTCACTAGAAGAAAGACGTTGAGGTGCGTGTCCAGAGAAGGACAACAAAGCTGGTGAGGGGTCTAGAGCACAAGTCTTACAAGGAGTGGCTGCAGGAACTGGGGTCATTTAGCCTGGAGAAAAGGACAGTGAGAGGAGACCTTATCGCTCTCTGCAACTACCTGAAAGGAGGCTGGAGCATGGTGAGGGTTGGTCTCTTCTCAACAGGACGAAAGGAGAACGACGTCAGGTTTAGATGGCATATTAGGAATAGTTTCTTCACTGAAAGGGTTGTCAGGCATTTGAACAAGCTGCCCGGGGAAGTGGTTGAGTCACCATCCATGGAGGTATTTAAAAGACATGTAGATGTCATGCTGAGGACATGGTTTAGCGGTGGTCTTGGCAGTTTGTTTGAAGTTGTCTTATTAGCTTTTTGGGTTTTTTTCCCTGTTTTCTTATTGGTTTTGAGTAGTTGAGAGACCTGTTTCCTCACTTAGTTCACATATTTCCCATCATAGAGAAACAGAGCAATCATAGGCAAGGACTTAATAGTTTCACCAAAGCTCCTTTCATTACACCACAGAAGTTGGATTAGTGATGATAGCTTTTGCCAGTTCATTCCTTTTTCTTTTTGATTTTACACAGTAAGAACTTAAGAGAGTGTTTCCCTTGGTATCTGCACATTTTGTTTATGTGTGTTCTGTTCTTTGCTTTTATACCGATTTCTTAGATGCCAAATAACATAAATAGAAATTTTTTCCATATTTAAATAAACAATTTATTGTTTTAAAGAAGGAAAAGAAAAGTAAGTCCATACTGCTAATTTGAACAACACTGTAGAAGTGTGAATGCCAGCATAAATTTCTTCTAAAACTATATTATTATTTTTTTAGGTTGGTAGGTTAGGAGTAAAGAGGAATACTCTGCCCCTTCTTACAGGTGTTGCTGTGTAGGATCTTTAATTATTCTCACTCTGCAGGCAAGAACAACAGGACACTTGGCTTGACTTTGGCCTCAGGAAAAGTTATGACAAAGAGACAGGAGCATAGTTTTTTGCTTGTGGCAGTGACTCATTCTTTTTTTTTCTTGCCCTTCTGTAGCTATTTGCTAGTGGTTTGTGGACTCTCCTTCCCTGATTACTCTTAAAAACCACTTCCTCTGCTCCTCCTCACTGTCCAACCACCTCTCCTCTCCCTCCTAGAACCATGGGTGATGGTTCACCACATGGATAACTGAATGCTTGGGGATCTGGAGAAAGATGCTGTCACTCTGTCTGGAGTTGCTGTACGCCTGTTTCCTGAAATGATGATGCTTTCCAATATCACTGCTGGTTCCTAACTGTTTTCACGGGCACTTTTTCTGTCCATGGTAATGCAAGAGGGGTCCTCGTGGTGGAGATAAGATGCGGTAAGGCTGACAGCCTCATATTTTGGTCTCCATTACCATTTCTAAACATCCAAGAGTATAAGCCTAAAGGACAGATAGATGACAGTTCTAGTCCTGAAAAATTTGCAACCAGAAAGTATGATCCAAAACTGACAGGGCTTTTGGACATAGTGTCACTGACTTTGGATCTGGGCCTTTTGCCTTAATGCCAAGCACATTACCCTCATGTAGTTTTGATCAGGTAGAGCATAAACTTGGAAAAGTGCCAATATACTACAGGCTTGTTTTCTTCTTAGGAAGCTATTGCAGTGTGGGAGCTCACGAATTAGTCAAAGATGCCTTTTGAACATGTGTTGCTGACCACTGTTAGTAGCAGCTATTGAATGCTGCCCAGGTGGTCATTTGATCTGATTTGTAGTGGACTCCTGCGGGTGTAAAACACTCAACCCCTAATATCTGTAGTGGCAGTAGCAGCCAGAGATCAACCAAGCAGATCATCACATGGTCTCTCCTCTTTCTTCTCTTTCTTAAAATTAATGGCTAAAAAGTAAAAATAATTTAAATGATTGATTTAGATGATCTGCACTGACAGATATATAGATAAAAATCTGGCCAGATTTTCAGAAAAGACTAACTAAACAGGATATACTTCAAGAAATATGTTTCTAAAAGCTATCTTGTTTTGATTATCCAACCACCATTTGTTAATTCATCCAAAAGAATTCCTTACAGTCCAGTTATAAATTATCTTCTCTAGCAAAGTTACTCATAGTGGATAAAATATAACGACATAATTTTCTAGGGTTGTTTGGGCAATTCTGTTTTATTGTACACTTAAATTACATTGTGAAACATAATATACCTGATAATATCTCAAAGTAAAAGTATATTAAATCAAGGATTTGTCATTTCCAGTGTATTTTATATATTTTGTTTATGCTTTCTTAATCTAATGCAATATAATTAGGAACTTCTGGGTTTGGTGCTGTAAGTTTTCTTTGACATATCAAATAAATGTTTTAATATTCATTTTAGTACTGCTGTTCTATCAATTTCTTCATTTCCTACTGTGAAAAAACATGGGTTGGTCCACATGGCACCCAGGAAGCCTCTCTGCAGAAAACTGGGTAATAAAAATGACAACAGAAAAAGAGTTGATTCTTGGAAAATAGGCTAAGTCTTGCAGTTGTGCAGCAGGAAAGTGCAAAATTAATTAAGTAGTTATTGAGCTCAGTAGTTTTAAGTGTGGGGGAGGAATGGCTTTGTTTTATTGAGGTTGGAGTCTTGGCAGCAAGGGAGGAGAGGGAGGTGACTTTTTAAGAAACATTCAAACATTCTGAAATCCTGGTTTTCTCCTGGCTCAGTTGGGGGGGAAAAAAACGTGTAACAGTTGTAAGGAAATTACTAGCTGCACTATTTCGTATTGGAAAATACAGAAAGCAAAAGATATGCAACTCTGAAAGTTGCCTCCCACAGATCACATTGCAAGAAACACCAGGACTCGGTTTCTGTAAAAGACCATGTGTGCGCTTGGGTTCATTCTTCTGTGTGGGTATGTGAACTTAAGGGTGTGTATGCAAAAATCCTGAGCAGGATCAGGACATGGGGGTGCTGTAGTTAAAATAAGTTGAGCTGACGGGTATCTTTTGTTGAATCTTTCTCATGGAAATCCCAGTGCTTGGGCTGAGTGAGGGTCATGGGGATCAGGGTTACATCATGTTCCTTCAAGCCTGCTTGCACCAGCTATCTCAGTTTGTGTATATTTCTTCCTTAACACATATGGCATCAAAATAGCTTCAAACCTGAGGGCAAGAACTGTTTTCTGGCTGTGATAGATGCTGGTGGTGATACAGGCCTGACATGAGTCAGGTATTAGTCACGGAGCATTCTGTGCATTCAAAGATGCAGGCTGTAACTTAGCGTGCGGAGAACGGAGTGGTTTTACGTAGCGAAGCCCCTACTTCCCATTTCAAACAGATGAGCAGGTTAAAGGCTTTGGATCTTATTAAGGGCCAAGGCCGGGGTTGAGGTTTTGGTTGGCACCTATGCCAGGGATGCCATGGGGAGAAAGCAGGGGGTACTTCGTGTGTTTGACAAGTGCCAGCTACACCTAAAGGGACACAAATCACTCCAGTCCCAGCCCAGCCATGCTGAGTCTGATGAAGAGCACCTGTGAGCAGCACTGCTTGGGCTGCCCTTCTCCACCTGCCAGCTGAGGGTGTAATGGTGCCTCTCTAGTGCCTACGGTGTTTGTCATGAGCTGTGCCCTGCTGTCAGCAGGCAGTGGCCGTGACATACTTTCTGCTTAAGAATAGCAAAAACCTTCTTCACTTTACATAAAAATAAAAACCACATAAAGCAGCTGAGTAGCTCATAATCCTGATAGTGTAAAGTTGGCAGGAGAGGCAGAGCTTTCACTCCTTGCTTCTAGACGCTAACGCGGGCTGTGCTTAGATGAGGAGGGAATGAGACTTGTGATCAATGTGTGGCTCAGTGTTTGAACATTGCCTGACTTCTAAATGCAGAGTTCAATTGATTTCCCTGGCAAGAGCTATGTCAATGTAAAAATGGGGCTTACAATGGGATATTTTTAAATATTCTGAAGTTGTAGTTAAAACTGGATTTTTGACAGACTCGATACACCATCCCGGATCTTAAGCCTGATTATCTCTGTGGTACCCTGGTGGAAGCTGAGCTACTTTGAAAAATAGTCCCTGGAGTATACTTCATATTGTAATAAATTTTCCAGTCTGAATCTGCCAAAACACTTTTAACTCGCTTTTCTGAGCTTCTGACTTGCACTGGTTTTCTCAGGCATCAGGTGGATTGGAATTGTTTTTATTTATTTTAAATAAAATGCAATTGTGTAATTTTGATTATGGGAGCTGAGAGCACAAGAAAAACACCCAATATCATGAGAAGGGTGACTAATGTTGGCAACCCTGGCAATGCTGGTAGATGTTAGAAAGAAGAGCAGATGGCAGTTCATGATTTTTTGAGTGCTTTGCTTATCTTGGTATCTCTAATGTAGCCCTTTAAAGAACATTACCTGAATTTTAACTTTTTTCTTCTCTCACAAAAAAAGAAAGTGATAATAATGATAATTTTTTCAAAGCAGAGACTGTGTTATGATCACATCTGTTAATGTCACAGCACTGTACCTCTGCACTCGTACAAAGATAGTTTGCACTTGGAAGACACTGCTTTGTATCAGCAGTGAGCATTTTAATTTCAACTTTTCCCTCCAAAACTTCTCGGAAAAAACCCCAAAAGTTGTAAGTACACATGGCATGCTCTTGCCTTCAAAATCGTGGCAAGCCTCTGGGCTTATATGGCTTTGTAGCAGTGCAAAGCTCATCACTCCACGCTTCAAATGAACCTGAAGAAGTAGTCTGGGAAATGGAGAGGTTGACCAGAGGGAGGGACTGGGAGCCAGATCCTGCTGTGCAGTTTGTAAAGAGCAAGCATCAAAGGGTGGCTTTTGTTTTTGAACTTCACAGATATTAAAATAGGTTCTTTCTCAGCAGTCATGTGGCACTAAGAGAAAACAACTAACTACGCAGTCTAATAATTGATGGGAAAGGGAAGAAAAGTCATTGAAGCGCTGGCAGAGCTATATTATCCCCAACGTGGCAAATGCAAATTTGAATCTGTTACTGAATGTATGGAAAGCTTGAACAGATAGCGTGTGTACCATGAGAGGTTATGATAGATCACAGAATGACAGAATCACAGAATTGTGGTGGTTGGAAGGGACCTCTGAGATCATCGAGTCCA
>JAOXJM010000033.1:31554099-31581374 GCA_026413425.1 Tringa solitaria
TTGGACTCGATGATCCCAAGGGTCTCTTCCAACCTAAATGATTCTATGATTCTACCTGTTCCTTGAGTCAGAACTGGCACCTGGGGGTCATGGGGTCATGCAAAATGTACTCAACATTTACAACAATGGGACATGGTCTCCCCTCGGTTTATAAAATGACATCAGTTGCTTGACAAAATGAGAGCACAGCGTGCTTTGGGAGGGAAGGCGGACACCCTTAGCTGTTCTTTCCCAGGGGAGGTGTGGGTGGGCTTGTGAGGTAGCCTGATAGCACCAGTCCTGGGCTGTGCAAGTCTGACAGTCACGAAGCTCTGTCAAGGCAGGCAGGAGTGCTGACAGCCCAAAATGACACCACCATCGGCACCTGGGAATGGCAGCGTGGTGTGCTCTGCTCCAGCCGGCCACAAAGGCTTGCTTTCCATAATATGGGATTGGAGGGCACGAGACTCTGGAGACACAGAAGTAAAAGTCTTACCCAGAGTGAGGTGCTTCAAAAAGATACAGGTGGGCATTTGCTTTTTCTTAAGAGAATCCTCAGGGGGCAAGCAGGTGTCCTCACCTCGCCATTCTTTTAACACCTTGTTTCTTGCATGAGTTGCAATTTTCCCTTTTTAAAGTGGTTTCCCTGCAAAAGAGCTCACGCTCCCCAGTTAAAAACTGACTTCATCTCTGAGAAGCTTTTGTTTAGCTTTTCAGATCTTTTAATAAAAAGCTTTCTCTCTGGAAATGCCTTTCTATAAGGTTTAAGAATAGGGGTGGCAGCTTCAAGAGAAAAAAATGTGTCTTTCATACTAAGACAAGAATTGGCCTATTGGGTGTTTTTCCTCTTCAGTAAATGAATTAGGATATGGAATTATTGACCATGAGAACATGAACTTGCATTTCTTTGTTTTAAAGGAGGTAAATAATGATATAAGGTGTACCTCAGATGGCTCTTTATTACTGGTGGTGCTTGTTTACTTTTGTGATATCCTAACTTTGGAGGGATGATATATTGGGAGCAGAGGGAAAAACCATTAAAAATGATGTGGTCACCTATGCTACACAATTAAATGGAACAAATGTGACCTTCAGTAATATTCTCATCTGAACTCCAGTGACATCAATATGAAAGGTGGTATTTGTGTTCCTGTTTGCATCTGGAAAAAGGTGATAACACTTTCCCAGGCAGAGTTCCCTTGATGGTTTGGTATGGGTTAATGATTTGCTTAATTTGGAAAAATATTGGTGTTGTGATTTATGTTGTGTTTTACTAGTGCTGCTGATTGTTTTATTTCAAGCTGTAGAGAAATCTCCATCCTGAACTCCTTGAAGGAACTTGGAAAGATGGTAAATTCAGCCTTTTTTAGGCATTGTGTCTCTGTGATCCTGATGGACAGTCCAGACCCATGGCAGAGGTTCCTAACAAACAAACAGCATATAAGCTTTGAAGCTCTTCTTTGAAATTTGACTGGCAAGTCTTTTTCATCATTGTTACCAATGGTTCTGGCAGTTTCACTTGCCATCTGTTTTCCTGCTAGAGATAACGTTAAGCTGCATACTCTTTTCCTCGTGCAACCTCGAGACTGATTTTACGCACAGTTTTGCTTGATGTACCAATTGTTAGCTGAAGCTGTTCCTTAATGATAGGGGGAAGCAGAAATTAAATAATATTTTGGATTAAACAGGAGTGCAGTAGACCGGAGCTGTAGGTCCTTAGAGCTGATACATTAGATCAAGTGCACAGTAACACCTTTAAAATTTGCATCACACACGTTATTTAGCTATTTCAGTCCAAGCTGATAGGGATTGATGCTACCTCTCATAAAAGTGAATAGGCACAAATACTCCTAAAAATTTGCTTAGAAGCTAGGGTAATTAAATATTTCATATAAAATAAGCTTAGGAGCTTGAGTGTTTCGATAATTTGGGGCAGAACTGTAATTGGGCCCAGGTTTTTTTTTTATCATTTCATGCTTGAAAAGTTACCTGTCATGTTAAACACCCAAAATTACTAGTTCTTCTGGAAGACACAGGCCTAAATAAAGATATTAGCAACATTATTCATTGGCATCCCTTGACCTTTGGAATTTGTCCATGTTCTCTCTGCTGTAGAGCAGCGCAGGGTGTTAACTGGTAGCAGGCACATGCACGGAGGCAACTTGGCAGAACAGTAGGCATCGACTCCACACGGACTATACTGTTTAGGCCTAAAGGAAGACTCATATCTGGCCCCACTCAGAAGCAACGGGACCAGATATCTCCATACTGAGGCCTTTAAAGTCTGAAGTAAGAGCTAGAGGGAAGAATGCCCATTATGGAAATAAGCCTTGCACACCATAGACTTTGATGACGAGGGTAAAAAACATGTGTATGTGCACATGCAGCAGTGTCAGAAAAGGTGACCAAACCAAGGAAAAAGAGGATTCATATCTGGCAGATAAAGTCACAATTTGTGCATGGAGAGATGCAGCAAATGAGGAACAGAGTATTATGACTAAGGTCATCTGGTTAAGCCACAGAGGGAGCTGATAGGTGGCAAAAGGTGAACAGCAGAAGCATGATAAACACTGTGTGAAGGTAAAGAGGGTTTACTGCCACCTGCTTTGTGTATGATTGTCTATTTTGTGTTAAACTCACAGAGGTGAGTTTCAGGTTTAGCTTCTCTTATCCTAATTTTGTCTATATCCTAAAATTAATTTAGCATCACTATTCTATAAATTGTAAACTTTGAAGAATTACCTCATTAGTCTGGGTTGTGACTTAATTTTGTATTTCTGTCTACACTGACAGCCCGCAGGATTTTTTTTAAGTTAATTTCTTCCTGAGTGTCTGTAATTGTTTTTTTAGTGCATTTCTGTCTAGATTGGCAACTGTTATAAATCAGCATGGTCACAATAGTTCCACTGAGCTACTCTGCCTGCTTTCATATCAATTTTCTTACAGTTCAGGACAATCTCTAGCAGTCTTTGTTCTGGCAAAACTCATGTTTCATCTCTGTGAACTTCTTTAGTAACAACTGCTATGGGAATTGGCCCAATTAGAATGTTTTTTTTCCTTAATAATTCATGTTTGTTTCAGATGGTAAATAGTATCTACAGGACAACAGTTAAGTAGTCTTATTCAGGAAGTTATTCCTTACATCTTTGCAATCCCATTAATTCCAAGCGCTGACATGAAAATTGCTATGTAAAATAGAAACGGTTCTATACTCGTAGAATCATAGAATGGTTAGAGTTGGACAATAAGAGATGCCCAGAAAAAAGTGTAAGATACTGGGTATCAGGTAGTGCCATGTATCATATACGAATACTGCATAGAGTAACATGCTGGTTGACGTAAGAAAGCATGTAGAGGTGTGACCTATTAAAGGAAAAAAGCTTTTCCCAGTATAATTAGGTTCTAAACTGAAGGAAGAAAACAGCATGCAATATGCTGATTTATAATAGTTCTCCCTTTTTTGGCCACTTTGAGATGTACTGTGAAAAGGCCAAAACTGTAAAATAAACAATGATTTATGAGAGGATTGATGTCTATAACATTAAAAAATATATAACTGAATTACTATTTCATTTGTTTGTCTTGATACTACCCAGTTCTTCTGGCCTGCTTTTATAATTACATTTGCATAACTGTAACTGTATTCTCCAAGTAGCTAAAAAGAAATTATTGTGATAACTGGTTTAAACAATTTGTGCGGGACTGTTTCCTAGATCAGTTTCTTAAGGAGCAAAAACCTTGTCTTGGTTTGCTTCATGACTTGACCAAAGTATTTTCTGTGGAATTGAAATATTTTCCAAAGATATTCAGCAAGTCAGTGATGGGGCCGTTCTTTTGTTCAGATTGACTTCCTGATCTGTCCGTGGCAAGAGAGAAATGGGATATCAGCACTTTAGCTGTTCAGAAAGATGATAGCAGTCATTCCCATGAATTCCCTGTAGAACATGAAGATCACACTGGAGCTGATGTCCTCTGGCTCTCCACAACCCATTGTATCATCCCACAACCAAAGGACAGGCCAAGAAGCCAACCGCTGATGGGGAAGAAAGACACACTATGGCGTAAATGACAAGGCAAGCAGTTACCGTTTGTCACTTTTCTTTCCCTGTTTCGAATGTAGAATGAAGAAGGCTTCCTGCAGGAAGGAATGGTGAATAATACAGATGTTCCTGTGGATCCTGAGAATGAGGCTTACGAAATGCCTCCAGAGGTAAATCTGTTGTGATATTTGCTGTGAGTGCACCCAGGAGAAGGGCACAGGAGGGGGCTGCATGCTTGAGTTGCATTAGCCTGGAACAGGCCCGAGCTGCAAGGGCACAGCAGAAATACAGTCTCTTTGGCCAAGGTGTCCCAGAGGTATAGTGCTGGGAATCAGAAATTCCATTGCTTTCTTGATAGTAAGGAAGTTTAATGAGAAAATATTCTGTGTGTTTTGAAACATTTGTGCCTGTAAACAGATAAAACAGTAAACTTGTATCTTTTTCTTATGTTTGATAGCTAATATGTGAAAAATTGCGCCTTCATAGATTGTTTTAATAGCTTGTCCATTTATCAAAGCATCATGCTTTGTAAAACACGATAATTCGTTATTATACTCTTTTGTTAATGCCATTATGGGAGCAACTCATTTTGTTGTTTTTCATGCACCCGCTATCTAAAATATTACTACGATGTCTGGTGTGCTGCATTGGTAGTTGGAGTGGCAGTTTTACAGCAGAACAGATAATTAGGCTTAAAATGAGAGACATAAAACATTTAGGCCAGGATCCAGTAAAAGACTTAAAGGCACACTTGATAGCTAACACCTTGAAAATCACTGAAATTATGGAGGCTGCTCATGTACCCGTAGTTAAACAGACATTAAATGATTTACTGACTCCTGTGAGTATCTTCAGCACCTGGTGTGCTCTTCAGCCCAGAGGTGGTCCAAGTTAATTCCCAAGGGTGGCCTCGTGAGTTCCTGGCAACATCAGCTGGATGGCGTGTTAGCCACTGTAAAAGTGTAATTCTCCTGTAAATACCACAGCTTGTAAGGTACAGCATCTGGAACCTGTGATGAAATAATAAATGGCAAGATCCTGATCACATGAAAATCCATAATACTTTGAATCCATTAGGACTAGAACAAGCAGTGAAAGTAGGATGTATTTGTCTAAAATACTAGTAGCGCTGATTTCTGCTCTCCTCATTAGGAAGAGTATCAAGACTATGAACCTGAAGCATGAGAGTCCTTTCCTTCCTTTATATCTCCTGAAATCTACTAACTACTAAAGACGTCCCATCCTGTACAAGTGCTGAGTTCCAATGTGCCCAGTCGTAACATTTTTTTACAGTTTTTACGGTGTATTTTGAAGTCTTCCATCAGCAATGATTGGAGTATCTGTGACTGCATCCACCTTGTTTCAGCATTTCCCTCCTGCTGAAATGAAAGCTGGTTGGCAGGATCATTGTTGTGCTGTGGATATTGTGGCTTCAAGTTTAAAAGTTAAAAAAGAAAATATTAAATAAAAACACCTAAGTGTCTACTGCTTATTTCTAACTCTGTACATGTTTTGTTGATAGGCTGTCAGTAATTTGATATTGTTTATGATACAATTTTTATTTGTTTCCTATGACTATTCTTTCTGTGCAGAGATGACTTATTGTGAGAGCTTTATATATATGTGTATGTATTATACATATAAAAAAGTAATTGAGCATGAACTATGCACCTATAAATATTAGCTGTTGAAAATTTATTGTTTTGTGATGTGTTTTATTAACTTGTGTCTGTAAATAATGGTGTTCAACTGAAGCGAATAAAACGTAACCCATTAAAATGAACTTCTAAATTAGTGATGATTTATAGCACCTTCTTTCCTCTCCAAAACCCCACGTTAAAACATTCAGGCTGTGTTGCTTCCTGCAAAGGAACTGGAGGAACAAAACCAGCAAATGGAAACCCAGTCTACACCAAAAACAGGATGAAGAATGAGAGTATGGGGCCTGGTACCTCAGCTGGACTGAATTGTTGACAAAATAGATTCATTTGCCGTGCTAATAAACTTTCTGTTGTAAGGAGAACCCAAGAGTCAATGAATCCATTAATAATGGGTTACAGCAGATTATCAGCAAATCATGAGGTCCTTTGAAGAATTCCTGTTTCAAGGTTGTTAAAGTGTTGGGCTATACAGAAGAGTGATGGATTAGTTGCAATCAATTTGTCTTGTATAGAGTCCCATTTAGCAAAAATACAGTCTACTGTCTGTTTTTAGACATGGTAATTTTAGTTATTATGTTGCCTGGATACTTTTCCATAGAGTAAAAAGATTTAAATCTGAGATGGTTTTCCTTCTCACATTTTTTATTATCTGTTATTTTGCATCAAACATTGCCTCTAACCTGAACATTACAGTGTTTTCTTTCGTTTAAGGTTCTCTAATCCCAAGTAGGATTTTGAACTTCCAGCTAGTCTTTCTACTGTTGTGTGGCATGGATCTAAAAGCAGGTAAGTATATTGTCTGTTTTTATAAATGGGGAGACTTAGGCACAGCCACATAATGCATGTCACTGATATGTGCAAAAAGAGACCCAAACCCCTGGAGGCTGAACTCTCAACTTGTTCTTGAACTGACCTCCTTTATGGCTTTCTGCAACCTTCCTGGTAGTAGCATTGCCAGCCTGGAATAGATCTTTCCAGGTATGTACCCATCCCAGCTGTGTACAGTGGGAGCTGATGGTGTAGTGCTATGAGCCAAAATCATATGAACGTACTGGTTTCACGATGCTTAGAAAACCAGTGCTTCCATTTCCCATGTCATCCCCCAGCCCCAACCCCATATTTCTAAGGAAATTAATTTATTTCAGAAGAACTGCTATCAAGCTCTTTCTTCCAAGCAATTAAAAATCCCCTTGATAATTTCAAACAACTTGTGAGTATTTTCATCAGCAGTTAAATCACTTAATGGAGGCTAAAGTCCTGCAATCTTTTGCAGAAATCTTTCACGCTAACCTGTAACAACCGACTAACAATGTGCGGTCTCCTTCACAGGTGGTGTGTCAAAAGAATTTCTTTCTTGGACATCTTTACTGTTAAAATTCATCTTAATGCCTCTGTGGCAAATCTATTGATTGCATCCGATTGATCTGTAGAAAATTGGTATCAGGACAGGGCACAATGTAAGATACTGCTTTTATATTTTTTAATGCTGTTCAAGGTTCTTTCTGTTCTAACAGAAGGAATCAGGAAGAAAAGCCCAGTGCCGTAGTGTGATTTTTTCCCAGCATGCTAGCAGGGACTCATCCACCAAAAGCAACAACTGAGAGCAGTCAGGTGCATGATATAGCAGCCTGAGTAGAATACCCATTTCTGTGGTTCATCTTCTCTTCCACAGCTCTCAGGTCTTGACTGCTCTATTGTTTCTCTATTAGGGAATCAAATTAAACTGTTTTGTTGCTCACGTGTTGTAAATAAGTTGTTCACTTCTTAAATAAGCTGTGGGGAGCCCTATGTCTTAAAAAAAAGTAATAAGAATAAATTGACTCCTGAGACTGGCCCATTGTCTGAGCTTGTAGGAGTTAATTATTTTCTTTCATAGGTTAACATCAGCAAATCATTCAGAGTTTTCAGGTCACTCAAAATGTACCATAGGCAATCTGTTTAGTTCTAGTGCCTCTTGCAGACATGCCCTCAGATGGCCCCGAAAGTCCATGGGACCCCCGGTTACTATGGCAGCACAGTGTGATGCACTGCTCTGGTAACAAGCTGCATTTTAATTAGATACCTTAAGGGCTCTCTGACTATCCTTTCCAGGTAAATGCCATTTCCTGGAGTGAGATGAATACCAACACACGCATTGCAAATGTCGGAATTGTGTTGGATGCTAAAGCTAAACTAAATAGATACTGATGTATTCAGATTTTTTTGTAAGTGTCTGCCCTGGGTATTAAAAAATGCTCCTACTATTGTGATAACATTTGCTTAAGCAATTCCTTCCAGAGGGGAATATACCTCAGAGCCCTCTTTTCCTTAAGAGCCTGGATTTTAACTCAAACTGAAAGCAGTCTTCTGCCCTCGAATTATGAGATAATGAGTCTCACCATATCCTAGTCCTCTAG
Organism: Tringa solitaria; assembly: GCA_026413425.1. Classification (NCBI taxonomy): domain Eukaryota; kingdom Metazoa; phylum Chordata; class Aves; order Charadriiformes; family Scolopacidae; genus Tringa; species Tringa solitaria. The sequence goes on from JAOXJM010000033.1 coordinate 31,562,176, forward strand.
GGAAAAAAACACATGTTGCTTTTTTGTTCTATTTTGACAGCTTTAATTGGTATTATAATGGTTCTTAATTAGGCACATTGTAATAATGTTTTTATTACTATAAATAATAGTGTTAATATTTCTGTTACATGCCTTTGTTATAATGACTTTCAGGTTATTGTATTTGAGGGATAAGGCAAGAAATGCCCTTATCTCCTCTCCCCAAGACTTTCCTTCTTTCCCTCAAGACATTTGTAGACAAGTTAAGGTAAATTACAGTGTCCTAAACTTGAGGAAAAATAGCATGCCTGCATGTCTTCAGAAAGCACATATTTTACTCATCCTGACTTTCATAGCATGGGCAGTCTAGGCTTAGTAATTCTCACATGGAAACATCTGACATGGACAGCAGGTCAATCAGCTGCAGCAAACTCGGAGACCTCTGCCTCCGAGAGCTGGGACACTTGGAAATTCAGGGCTATCTGTTTAATGGCTGGAATTCTTCCAGGAGCACAGTAGAAGACAGGTACAGAATGGTTACCTACACATATCATAAATATTAATATACCATGTAGAACTACTTAGTTGACTCTAAGATTTCATTGAATCATAGAATTGTAGAATACCAGGTTGAAAGGGATCTCAAGGATCATCTGGTCCAACCTTTCTTGGCAAAAGCACAGTCTAAACAAGTTGGCCCAGCACCCTGTCCAGCTGAATCTTAAAAGTCTCCAATAATGAGGAATGCACCGCTTCCCTGGGGAGATTATTCCAGTGGCTGATTGTTCTTATTGTGAAAAATTTTCCTCTTGTGTCCGACCTGAATGTCCTCAGAAGTAACTTGTACCCACTACCCTTCACCTTTTCCATGTGACTCCTTGTAAAAAGGGAGTCTCCATCTTCTTTGTAGCCACCCATTAAACACTGGAACATGGTGATAAGGTCTCTCCTAAGCCTTCTTTTATCAAGGCTGAACAAACCCAGTTCTCCCAGCCTTATCTCATATGGCAGGCTCCTCAGTCCTTGGATCATCTTTGTGGCCCTTCTCTGGACCCTCGCCAGCCTGTCCACATAGTGGGGATCAAAATACCACAGTTTTGCAGGTGTGGCCTGACAAGCCATGAGCAGAGTGGAATAATGACTTCTCTGTCTCTGCTGGTGATGCCCTCGTTGATGCAACCCAGCACCCTGTTGGCTTTCTTTGCTGCAGCAGCACACTGTTGCCTCTTATTGAGCTTGTTGTCCACTAGGACCTACAGGTCCATTTCCACAGAGCTGCTCCCCAACTGGGTAGATCCCAGCCTGTGCTGCAGTCTTGGATTATGCTTTCCCAGGTGCAAGACCTTACTTTTGTCTTTGTTGAGGGTTTCAGAATGGGGTTCTTCTTACCCCATTCTTCCAGTCTATTGAGATCTTCCTGAAGGGTGGCGCTCCCGAAGTGTCTACTTCCCACTCAGTTTGGTGTCATCAGCAAACTTCATCAGGGTACTCTTGATTCCATCACCCAGATCACTTAGGAAGATATTAAGCGGTGTTGGGTCCAATATCGATCCCTAAGGGACCCCACTCATGACAGGCTGCCAGTTTGAGAAGGAGCTATTTACCACCACCCTCTGGGTGCAGCCTGTCAGCCAGTTCCCCACCAGGCTTTCTCAGCAGCGCTGTGGCCTTATAGACTGGCAAAATACCGTACTATAAATACTGCATGGTACTGCATACCTCAGATGTTGGATTTGAACACAGTAGTTGCCCTTAGGTACTGCAACCTTAGAGGTAATTACGCGTTCAGGTAATTGATATTTAGTGACATATCAATGCAACTTAAATCTTTGTGTTCTGCTCTGGAATAGCTTAGGAGGTAAGCGGGAGAAGGTAGATGGTTTCTTGATTGTGGTTTTAGGTTTGATTTCAGTTCACACAAGGCTTCCAGTGACTTTGACTAAATTTTGTGATACTTTTTTGGCCCCCAGCTTAAGACTTTCAATATTACTGGAAGAGACACTAATAATGGTCTTCACAGGGTATTATCATTCTGCTTGGATATACGCAGGTCTGAACTAATAGCATCAGTTTTTACATAAGCAGGCTTGCTATTGAGTTACGGTAACCAAAAACAAATGAGATCTTAGCCTTTAGTATCTCCATGCTGAATTTTTAATGGAAAATATCTTCTGTTTAAATGCAGACATAAACAGCTTTTCTCAAGCCTGCCTGACATTTAACGTGTAACTCAGAAGGTTCCTCTGATCTAAAAAAGGCTGGCAGATGGAGAAACAGCAGGTGGAACCTCAGAAGAGACAGCCAAGAGGTAACAAACAGGGTAGGAAACTAGGTCAGATGAGATTTCTTCCACATTGGAAGAAATGCTTTGAAAATGCTTCCTCCAGTAGAGGCATAAAAGTGATTTTTCAGTGTGTTTCATGAATATTCACATCTCCAAATAGGTTGGAGTCTATCGGTATCTGGTACATCTATAGGGCATATTTCTGTGGAAAAGTTGAACATCTAAGATTTACGTGTGCTTTTTTCAGCTGCAGCATAGAGGCCAGAGCCTTTACAAGAGGCCAGAGCAACCATGCATTTCTGATTATTAACTTGAGATTTAACAAGGAGAATGTTGTTACAAAAAGCATTTCTTTTTCTCCACTAATCTGCTAAATTTCCAGAGGGTTGTCATTACTGTCAATTTTACTGTGAAATCTTATTCCAGCCATTGTGTCTAGTGCGTTGTGATGAGGCTACGAGCATGCCTGAAGAGCTGGGGTTTAGTCTTTGACCCTGCCTCTGAAAAGAGGAAGGACCTCACCTCCTCAGGATGCTGTATCCAAAGACATGGTAAGGCAAAGGCACTGACCAAAAGCACTGAGGCGGAGAGGCACGGTGGCTGCTTAAGGAAGGCAGAGGAGGAGGTTAGAGAAGCAAAACAGGCATGAGAGCCTTGCTGGGAATTGGCTGGCATTCATCCTGCCTCCCTCCCTCGGGCAGTGCTTCTGGTGTCAGAGGCTAATGATAGAAAATAGCCCATGGTGTTACAATGCTTCCAGGGACAGACACCTCAAGGAGCCCGGTAAATTCGGATTGGAGCTGCTTTGCTCTCCGTGAGGCAGAATTCCCACGCTGTTTGAGGAGGCCTGGCTTCTTATGTTGAATCCCCCCCTTCTATTTTTCTGCCACCTGAAGTGCTCTGTACCAAGAAAATAAAAGCAATTGATTGAGGAGTGTTCTAGATTAGTAAATAGAAAACAAAGTATGAAAGCTGATTTTATCACTCTCCTACATAGAAAAGGGAATTGCACAATGCCCGAGAGGACTGTTATCCTCTGTTGTTTGATCAAGAGCTTTATTCATGTGAATTTCAGTTGTAAAATTCTGTGAAGCCTTGCAAAAATAACGAAGATGGTCATCTAATGTTAGCGCTTGATAAGTTAGCATCCTGTCAAATTGGTTACATTGCCCACCCAAAACCAGAAAAATCTTGCAAGGAACAGCCTTAGCAAGGAGATAAGATAGTGATGTTGAGCAAGAGTGGAAAAATGTCTTAATAACCAAAAATGTAAAGGACAATAATTTACAAATGCTACATAATAAGGCCAAAAAAACCCCTAAACTGTTATTTTGGTCCACTAAGTGGCAACTTTCATTGGCAAAGAAAGGTGATGGCAGCTCCCACGGAACACTTGAAACAAAACTCCTATTTATTCAGCCTCCTCACTCCAAAATCAAGTTCCCTTCTGGCCCAGATTTGCAGCAAGAGAGTGACATATTTCATTTGAATAGTTCAGTATTCTTAGGTGTGAAATAAATGAAAGTGAATTTAAAGCCTTCAATTTTCTTTTTCATTCTCAGTTTTATGAAAGCTCAACAAATTAAAACATGATGATAATTCCAGTCTTTTACAGTCTGTGCAAAAGGCAGTTGCTGTGCACTAAAGGGACAGATCTCCTGTATTAAAACATTTCATGGACAGATGAGTTTTTCCACCCATTAGGAGTTGTTTAGTGCCTGCATGTTTATAATCTAGGTTTACTGTTGACTGCACCTGTTAGAGACCTGCTATTTGGAAAATGCTTGAAGAAAAGAAAGGAATTTTCCTCTCATTTGTTTTCAAATTTCATACATTTTATAGTATGTCTGCAATATGATCTTACACATCATTATGAGGACACCATCCTGGGTCATACTGGATACATAAAAGTATACATATATATGTATTTTTTTAATGGATACTCTGTGTGTGTGCACCCATACAAATATGAATGGGCGTTACCATTAAGTACTATAAAGTGCTGCTATTGTAATAATGGTCTTTGTTTGGGGAGGATTATCCCAAATTCAAGAAATGCATTTTTAAGGTGTTTAATATAAATACTAGGTACCATATTTGAAAGCCTCGCAACTAACAGGCCAAGCCTTCATTAGCAGAGTTTTGCACGTGTAACCACATAACTTTACAAGTCCAGATGTGGCTTATCTTGGCTCTAGCACAGGGTTACCGACGCTCTTTGGTCCCTTACAGTGAAATATGCCATGTTAATAAAGATGCACTGTCGCCACTACACTTCTGGACTAGGTGTTCTTGATGCTAGAGCGACATCAGTCAAGAATCATATTTATTCTCACCAGTGTTGTGTTCAGTGCTCTTTCAGGGGCTGAAGCACTTGTCACAGTGCCAGTTCCACTTGACTGACTGTGATAATAAAAGAACCCTACCCAGAAACCTTGTAACCCATAGTTACACAATGGAATTTTTTGGCAAGCCTTCATTACGTGAGGTTGGCCTTCTGCTCCTAGGAACAGCGTAGTTTTTCTGAAGCTCTGACTGCCAGTGGGACGTTGGCTCCTATGTGACCACGCACAAGCTCTTCATGTAAACCATCATGTTAAATCAGGGTAGTCCATCTCTCTCTTATGAAGGGATAAGCTATGCTTATCTCTCTCATGAAGGGATAAGCAATGCTGCTTAAATAAAGGGAATTATCCTGAGCTTGAATATACCCCTAAATAGATGAGTGTTAGCAGAGCAGCTCTGACCGGGAGCAGCTTGATGGCATGGCAGCTCTAGGAGGATGTTAGCTGGGCAATGGGAGTCAGTCTGGAGGAAGTGAAAGCAGAAATGCACACTTCCTCAGGAGGGTGGGTAGATCTGAAAGACAATTGTTAGTGAGAGGAGTGCACTTTGTGGAGAAACGGCATTTAACGTGCTGATAAACTGCCCATCTGTTTTCTCTCTTAGATCACTTTATCTTGTCTTAAATGTTACAAGGTTACTGGGGAAAAGGTCATTGCCTGTTCCATGACCATTCACTCCCTAGTACAAGAGGTATTACTGAAAGTGTGAGAATAATACTGTTAAACTGGAGGTTCAGGAGTTGAGTATGTTGCCTCCGGAGACCTTTTTGAATCTGCAGGAGAACGGTACTGGTGGCATCAGAGCAGAGTTGTTGAGTCACCTGAGTTCCTGAGTTCTCGTTACACAAAACACAGGTGGTGTCATGGAAAACAAAGTTTGAGTTTACTCAACAGTAAAGAATTTGGTACCCATGCACCCGATGTAGGGCTGTGCCTTCAGCTCTTGTGTCTGTGAGGGGCATGAAGGGTTGCCATTAGAAAATCAAATCAATGGGCAAATGCAGTTCCTACAGCACTGTAGCACAGCATGGGCATCCTTTGGTAGTGTCAGATATAGAGGCAGACTTTAATTCAAATTCTGCTAATTGCTTATGGTGTTGTGGTAGGAAAGTCACCTCAGCTGAATTTGTGACTCCAACTGTAAAACAGAAATAGCTGTACTTGCAAAGTGCTCACAGATCTGAGAGGTGTTATTCCTGCTAATTCTGAAGTTACTCTGACACCCTTGACTAATATGGACATAATATGGCAGAAGAAGATAAAGAACTGGAAATGAATTTGTAGCTAGTTGCCACACTTTGACAATTCTTTTCCTTTGCCTTCTCCTGTCATGTGTTTTTATGTCCTTTACTAGGGCTGACTGGCTATCTTGAATTTAAGAAACACAGCATAAGGTCAAGACAACTGAGCTGGAAAGTGTAAAAGAACAAGATTGCAGGCTCTCCTGTGTCGTGCGTATATTACTGCTAAAGTGTCCAAGCTGTACTATTTACAGAAGGCTGACTTTATAAAAAAGGAAACTTTACTACAAGTTGGTTTTTTCTAAATACCCCATTTATGATTCTATTGGTAGTCTTTTCCTCCAACTTCTTAATTTAAACTGAATGCAAAGAATGGGATTGGTTAGATCTAAAAGGCAAAATTTCTCTGAATTTCTCATTAAGTGAACTGAAACATGAGTGTTCGCATGTGTAGTTTGCACAACATCACTTTGCAACTGAGATTGATGTGTGTTCAGGGCCATGCCCCTGCCACATGCTGACCCCAAGACCTGGCTCCCTACTGCAATGACACCTGCAATAGAGGAGACCTGTGGTTTGCTCTGATCAACTGTGAACTTGTTGATCAGGGCAGTAAGACTCTAGTATGATCTCCGGTCATGTTGTACCCAAAAATAGGAATTGGAGTGCATCCTTCCTAGCCATTTTTTTACCTCCAGGATTTGGAAAGAATTTCACTTATAAACAAGAATGGTTCTGACACTATCCCCAAAACACTCCTGCCAAAGAATAGTCTTTTTTTCGCTTTTAACTTTTGTCCTTGTCTTTCTGCTGATCTTACAGTGCTCAGTTACAAAGCCAAAGATGTGTTGACTATCAGGTCATAACCTTGCCCATCCCTAATTCTCAGTGGATTCTCTTTAGAGACACGGCATAGAGAAAGTGCAGGGTCGGGACAATTGGAGTTGCGCTGATGTAAAAAAAAAAACAAAATCAACTTTTTTATTCTCTTTCATTTATTTTATTTCCAAATGAAATGGCTATGAACGTGTTCATTTTCATAGGTACATTACTAGATAGTAAGTAGGTAGCTTGGCCATCTGAAGGGAAACAGAGCAACAGAGCTAGAGAATGGAAACCAGCATTGTGGTGACTTCTTCATAATTATATCTTTTTCTATATCAGTGAATCTAGTTACATGCTACAGTGTAGCAAGTTTGGGTTTGCAGAGCCAAGAGGGAACCTTGGAATTAGTGGTCCAGGTGAGAACCAGGTGTGAACAGGCACTGGAGAAGCAAAATCCATTTTTAACTTTAGGGACGATTAAAGTCAGGCAGAGTCCAGATTTAATCTGTTCATTGCAACTCAAGAAGTTTATTTTCATGCTTGTCAATCTGTTTTCCTTCTCCAGGAAGGAGACCGGGGTCACCTTGCTGTTGCTTTTGAATCCCACTTTGCACAGTACTTTTCTGTTGAAAAAATCCTAAAAGAAGCCATCTCTTCCTACTGCCACCTAGAACATCATGGCTTCGGATTTCTGCCTCTCTCTTTGCTAATGTGTATCAGATTTACCTTCTCCAAAAGTAACTTCCTACAAATTTTAGCGGTCACTTAAGAAAAGCTTGCTGAAGCACAGAGGGACCTATCACTTTACTATTGGCATTCACCCAGTGAACCATTTTTAATGATATTGTTTGTAAGAAAATCAGTATTTGTGACCAACAAATTCGGTTTATCATCCAGCTGGCTGGTGTCATTTTTGTGTTTTCTGATGAGATTGTAAATTCTCTGGACAGGTTTGCAGCTTTTTTCTGATCTTACTTTCACAGGAGTTACTTATCCATGAAATACTAGGTGCTTCAATTATTATTTATTGCCTGCATTAGGAGGGCATCCTTGGGCCCCAGACATGATTGGGCCAGGAGCTTTGCAATATCAGGTTGAAGAAATGGACTTGACAAAGAATGTAAATGGATTAGCTGCTATTTACAAAGCTGAAAGGGACATGAGGTTTTGCTGACTTTTTAGAACATCTGGCATATCCCCAGTGCCATGCAAATACACAACAACATTTCAGGGAAAGGCTGTGAGATACTTACATTTTAAATGCCATCAGTCCCCTGTTTGCCACAAATTACATATGCTTGAGGGTGAGGGACATTGTTTTTCAGGATGAATTGGAAAAACCCCTAGATTGTAGACTGACCTGCTGGGGACTGAGTACTGGCCTTCCAATGCCATGTTCTTGCATTTTCTGACAAAAGACTGGGTAAACTATGTAGAGTACTGTTGGTGTCTGAGCATCATGTAGGGGGATAAGCCAGCACTCGGCTGCGTGCTCCTCGATTTGTTAGGATGTTACCTCAAGGTCAGGGCCAAGTGTTTCGCCTCCTAAGCTGTACAATCACACCTTACTTCTTGAACAGAGGAACAAGAGCGTTCCAGCAGGTATCTCTGCTTCTCTGCTGAAATGGTGCTGTTGGAAAACATATTATCACCCCCGTGTTGCAATATTCTCACCACGGGGAGATGCAAGGCAGAGGGCCCCTGGAGGTGCATGTGCCTTGCATGAGAACTAGTAATCTCATCCCCTGTTAGCCCAGGCCTTCCTAGACCTGTGGTACGAGTGCTAATGATCAACTGTGTTTAATTATAAACTGTCCAGATAATCAGGCTGGCTCTAAAGACTTGCCTATTGCTTTTTGAGAGTTAATTGGAAGTTTGTCTCTATAGTGGCTTAGGGATAGGGCAGAAAATTGCACAAATTCCAGGCTATCACTATTAGTTCTCCATGAGCAAAGTGCTGAAAATTAGTGTTGCTCTACTGGCTCTGAATAAACAACAGGTCAACCCTTTAAAATGAAAGAGCTGGGGAAATACTGCATTTTACAATATAGTTTTAAGTTTATAAAGCTGGAAGGTTTCAAAACAGAGAGGAAATCCACACTTGTATTTCCAAAACCACTATGCCACTTCGTTTTTTTCTGCAGAATGATATTTTGGCAAAATTCACTGTCCTATGAGGGATTTAAATTTGGATGGAAATTTGTTAGAGCATGTCTAGCACCACATGCTCTTATAAGATCTTTTCAGTATTTCTACCTTGAAAGCAAAAGCAGTCTTAAAACTGTCTGTGTTACTATCTGGATAGAAATATATTAGGCCTATCCTCCCCACCCCAGCAAATTCTGCTGTGTGGATTTATCATTGCTATTATTTTAGATGAATGACCTTCCCAGCTTCTGTGACTAACCTTGTTGTGGGATATCTTGAAAACCAGAACCACCTTTCAGGGTCATGTCTGAATATACTTTAAAACCCTACCAAGAATGTTATTCATATGTCATCATTTACGTACCATTTTTGAATAGGTTCTTCTTAAAAAGAACTTTAAAAAAAGACACCCTCTTGTGCTTTGTAGCCTTTTTTTTTTCCTTCTTTTCTTAAATACTGTTTGCTATTCAGGCCATCAGACAAGGAAGCTGAGGACCAGACAATCTGTTTAGAGATGAGATTTTTTTGAGCAAATGATCCACCAAATGATAGCGTACTGTTTATATTTCAGTTAATCTAGTGACAAAATGATATAAAATGAATTCCAAGTCAGGCTCTCAGTGCATCTAAATGGCAGTGCCGGCTCCTCCCTGCCTCCCTGTTGCTTCTCCCACTTCCCGTTTTCTCCTGTCTTTGCTGTGTGTGGGTATGCAGCCTGGAGCATCTCGTACCGCTGAGCAGCATGGTGAAGCCTGGGGAATTTCCAGGTCAAGACTTTAGGTTATTTGCTGAGTATGTCCTTTTGTCTGAGGATGTTCCCAGGAAGTCAGAGTTAGTGTGCTACCACCTCAAACACTTCACCTGTCTGTTAAGGTAGCATCTTTTTTGTGGGTATTTTAAAAATATCACCTCATAAATTTTTAGCTCTAGAGATGTCAGGACACAAGTCAGTGTGATGGAGATGACTAGTAAGAATTTCTTGCTTTGCTCTTTTATTTGGGAGGAGGTTACTGTCTTTGCAGCCTGCCCGGTACTTGTGGGCAGTCACACCACAGAGACTGCTCTTGATTTTTAAATTGCTATTGATGAGAAGTCATGATCCTTTTGTCACTTGTACTCTGTAACTCAGATGGAAAACAACACCTGCTAAAATGGAGGAAAACAGGCATGTTCTGTATAAGCAGCTTCAAAAATGCTCATTTAACTCTATACCAAATATATATCATTTCATATTAGTAAATTCACGTTTATTGCTTCAGCTCTTGATTTTCAGCAAGTCTCTTCCACCTCACATTTGCATTGGACTATCATTTTAAAGGAAACACAGAGTGTGGGGTTGCAGAGGACACTGATTTTGATTTTGAATCTGAGTTTTTAGTTTCTTCTTACAGCAAGGAAAAAAACCCAGTGACAAATCCCCAAGGAAGGTGGGAAAAGAAAGGCCTGTTCTTCCTCCTCCAATCTCAGGAAAAATTACTGTAGAAATATCCAGCAAGGCAAGTTTTCCAGCCTGTGCTTTTCACACCTGAAGCCTCCTTTCTTTTTTCATCCCTATATGATGATTCCCAGTTCCTCTCCTTACCCAACCTGGAGCAATCTCAGGTGTTTTGGGAAACACCAACATTCACTGATCCTTTGCAACATCCAGCTGTGGCTTCTAGGAAATGACTTTTAGATTTAGCACTAACTTGCCCAAAGGCTGGGACAAAGATGATGTGCAGAGAGGATGGTAGTAAAGCTGAGCAAGTAGAACAGAAACATAAAAGAGAAAGGCCTGTTGTGAAGAAGGGGAGAAGAGAGACAGAGGGATGCTCTGCCTCTTTTTCTGCCCTTAGTTCCTGGTAGGCATGCTCTGTGTGCTTGAAAATCTGGATCTTCCACCTCAGAAAGACTATGGTCACGACCATGCTTGGACAGAGAAAAACAAGTGGCTGCTTGATGGCAATAACATTAACAAAACCCGTCTGGACTGAAGCTGATGACTCAGGGTAAGATAGCATACTGCAATTATGCCATGCCATTCATTTCTAATCCACCTGCTGCTCCTTGTTGTTTATTTGTTTAATATTTCTTTATTCATCCTTTTCCCCGCCCTTCTCCATCCTTTCCCAAAATGATATTGCTAATGACTAACTGCATGTGGCACTCCTGCGGTGCGGTGCTCAGTACCGGGTTATTTCATGCAGTGCTGTAGTGAAACACCAAGTGAGAAAATTCCAGCCTAGGAAAGCAATAATTTATTACAATGGAAGTGAGCACTGAATGAGTCACACTGCTGACAGATTCTGACATGCAACCAATCTATTAGAGGTTTGCCTTTCTGCCAGCTGTGTCTCCCTCTCTTCCCCAGATGTGCTCTTCTTAAAGGCTGCACAGACAAATATTTCCTTGCTTGGAACTTTCTGTTTGTTCTTATCTACAAAAGCTTTGGAAAAAAGACCCTAAGCATGAAAATTGGTAAACGTGTGAAGATGTAGCAGGGCTTTTCTTTCTGTCTTGTGATGCTTTGATATTGTAAGTAGAGAATGAATGTTAACAGCAGGTATTTTGGGACTGTAAAATATAGCCTGGAGGCTGATAACTACCTGGTCTATGGAAGGATATTTATGCTAGCTAAGTTTTTCCAGAAAGAGATCTGTATTATCATAGGTTTCCTTGGACTTTTGTTCAGGGCATTTGCTCAGTGCCAAGATATGAAAACTTAGATTAAGGCAGCACTTTAAGATGCACCTTTACTCTCAGATGCATACTAAAAATACTAGGTCAAGCATCCTTTACCTCCTAATGGTAACCAGTCCTTCTAAAGAGCAGACTATTGAAACCGGCTGGTACTTTCTTAGGACTAAAGACTGTGTGATTTGGGACCGTGTGAGTTAGAAGCCTTGTTTATCGCCCTGTCCACAGAACAGTCCTTCTGTCTGGAGACAGAGCTGTGCAAAGGGACAAAAAGCAGGAATCCTCTTGTAGAAACCGCAGCTAAGTGCTGCCTTCTCCACAGATGAACGACAGGTATCCCACAGGATTAGTCAGTCTTCTAAATTCAAAGTACAATTATATTTCACATTGTGGGCTGGGGGGAGGCTGAAGAATAAGACTGAACTTAATTAGTAATCCTTGTGTGCAAACTGTTTCTGAATCTCAACAGGAGTTGCTGGGAAAACAGTATGAAATAATATTTGAATATTGACAGTGACAAGGACTGCATAATAATTGAATCTCTGACACTTCCTCAGCCCTGGGCTGTTCCTTAAAGAAAAGGAAAAGCAGCACCAGAAAGTTATATACATTCAATTCTCTATATATAGATGCAAACACAATGTTGAGAAACTTGATCCAATTCTTCCAAGAGAGGAAGAATGGATTCTGGTTAAATTTAGCGCTCATCTGCTAGCTTTGGTAGTTTGTCTGGGGAAGGTAGGCTTGTTGTCTCCTTTCATGCCATCAGAAAAACTCTTTGTAAAGGCTGAGGTGACTCAAACAGATGAACTGTTTTATAGGTGTCCTTAACAGAGAGAAACAGCTTTTGTTGTATTCTGCATGAACTTTAAGTTGTTTTGAGTATGTATCTTAACCTGAGCTGCATTGCTGAATTCATAAAAGTGCTTCTTTAAGAATAAAAACAATCCCCAAATATCATTTTGAGGTTTGGTTCACTATTATTTTTATTTTCATCTCTTTTGCAAACAATTTGCTCAAAATGTGAACAAAATGTGAAAAATTTGAAAAATGTCAGCCAGCCTGCCCTAGTTAGCATCCAAAAACTTGAATTTTAGGTTAATGTCTTACGGGCTTCAATTAAAGATAAGAAATAGGATGAAGTACTTCTCAACAGTACACCAGACTTGTAGTAAGTCGTGTTTCTCAGAGGGCAAATGCAGTATATTTTTTCCCGAAGCGAGGGAACAGTGTGGTGCTGCTGCTGGGGGCAGGTGGGACCTCCAGGGACTTGCTCCTCAGTTATATCATGGCAAGAGCAAGGAAAGGGGCAAAGGTGAAGCACAGCAAAGTTCCTACAGAAAGTCGTTTGGGAGCATTTTGTTCCAGTGACAGGAATAGTTACAGAAATGAGCACAATGGAAAAGGCCAAGGGCACGACAGAGGCTCCGAGAGCTCTTGCAGCAGAAACTTGACCGAAGGGAATCGATGGCTGGAAGGAAGGAGGGAAGGCAGCACCAGGCATCTGCTGTGCTCAGAGAAGATGGGGAGGTGAAGAAGCAGCAGGGGTGGGCCCTGGCATGAAGTCATAGGCAATGCCAGGACAGAGCTGAAATGCTTTGTTGTAAAGCTCCACCTTCCAAAAGTGCTCAGCCTGCTAATTAGAAAGGGATATGTGAGACTTACCACTTCCACAGAGCTGTTAATGGACTGTTGTGTTGGACTGTTTTTTTCTAAAAAAACCAACTTGTTCCAAGATGTGTCTGGTTGCCAGCCTCACCTTACTGTCTCGAGAGGGAGTTATTTAAGGCAACACTTACTCTGGCAGACACAGCTGGTGGTTCAGACAGGGCTTGCGGGGAAGGAAACTGTTGGCTTAAGCTGTTTTATCTGCAAAGGCTTTGCTTCCCACTGGAAAGCTCGTGCACAGCTTTTACATCTTAGGTGCATTATTAACAATAACAGAATACGAAAGAAAAGGAAGCAATCTTTAAATACGCCCTGGCATGAATGGTTATGTGTTCTCTGAAATCGACCTTCAGTGCCAAGTCACCTCTAAGGCAGCCTCCTGCTCTTAAAGCACTGGATTTCTGTGCACTGCACAGCGGGGTTTTTAGATTAGCCTTGAAATGTGATGTTTTGCATCCCTGCAGCAGCAGTTACACCTGCAGCCTTTGCTTTCAGCTGCCTTCCTGTTTTTCACTGGGAGGTGGCAAGGCGCTGGGGTGAGGTTGCCTGCATCTCTCCAGCTGGAAGCGTTCCTGGAGAGATGGATAGGCAAGTACACTTCTGTCCATCACTGCCCACAAGGCCAGGGAACGGATTCAATCTGCTAACACTGTGGCTACAGTGTGGCACTATTCCTGAAAAGGGTTTTTTAACTGCAGCTAAAGACACGTGAGACCTGGAGATTGGAAAATATTCCTAATGGGCAGGAAGAAAGGCGTAACTATTGGTAGTTGTTTGGATTTTAGCTCTAAAAACAGGCAGCTCGATCTCTGCACTGCACAGAGTTATACCACTGGAGAGGAAGTTTGGAGATGGGTAATGAGTACTGGAGCTCGGGTGGAAGAGCTAGAGAAGTGCAGCATGAACAGAAAACTGCTGCATGGGACAGGCAATGTTTCCACTTAAAAGCACTGGTAGGAAAGGATTAATAAAACAGAAATTAATTGGTACAGTTACTGGCTTAGCTGAACAGACAGCCAAGTCTAATGTTTTCCCCTCTAGAGAAATCAGTGTACCGTCTTACTCAGAGACTGGAGAGTGCAGTCAGAGAGAAGGTGCTGGGGCAGCGGAGGTGGCAGAGACCCTGCCTCTGCTGGGTGTTCTGCCGAGAGCTCACGGGCTCGAACCGTGTGGTGGGGAGGTCGTGTGTGGTGCTCGGTGGTCTCACTACAAGCAAGCAGGTTTTGTCATCCCTTTACTTACGGTGGGTGTAATCTGACCAGATGCTTATATCTGATCTTGGTGCTATAAAAGGCATCACTTATTCTAGAAAAGTAACAGGGAAGACCCATTCAATACAAACAGTTTCCACAAAAATGCAACGAATCCTTTTCCATGGACTCAAAATATTTGTTAGTCCTTATACTTTTCAGTTTGACTGGGAAAGAAACTGCTAAAATACCATACAAGGCATTGCTACCATAATATTTCTTTAGCGGCTGAAGATTGATGGTACCAGAATGTTTGTAACGTTACATGAGTTGGGGTCAAATCTCATTAGTGCTCATCTGAATTAAATAAAAAAAACAAACACTCATCACTTATTTCTGGTGCCAAAAGAAATACAACTTTCTTCCCCCATATGCAGAAATTCAGATCATAGTTCCTTTATTTTCCTGTAGGGAAGCTATTACATGGGCATCAGGACAGTAAAGAGTTTGGGTTTTCTTTTTAATTATCTTTGTTTTCTCATTGCCTCCATAAAATTCATCATTTCTTTCTCAGCTTTTTATGTCTCCCTTCTGAAGACAGATTCTGTTTATGGGTGTACTATTCTTATGCTCCCCCTCTATACATTTTTATCATTTTTCCAATTTCGACTAACAAGTTTATTTCTATCTGGAGAGGGTGCAGAGGGCTGGAGAGTTGCAACAAAATTTTTACTTTTAATGCTAGCACAATTGAAAATTTGCTTATAGAACATTTGATGTCTCAGGTCCAAACTGAATTCCAGGTTGGTGAAAGAACTCAGTTCTGGCTATGGGCTTGTTGCTACAACATAAATTTCTCACTGTTATCTAGTTCCCAATAGCACCTTGGCTGGAATTCAGTTTTGAAAAGGTGGAAACCAATGCTTTCTATCCTTTCAGTTCAGGATTACAGCCCTTTCACAAGCTACTGGTTGCTGTATTACATTTCCAATCTGTGTGGCATCCTGAAAATATTAGAAACAAAGAGTTACGTGATTAGCCCAACTACTGGAAAACTGCCTATCGAGTACAAATGGTAAATCAGCTTTCCAAGCAACGCCTGCGTGGAGTACAGCCTGCTGCTCAAAGCACTGGCGTGACACTCCTACTTCTGTCTTTAGCTGATGTACTAGCCTGCCTTGGTTGCTGGTATTTCTTCTTTCTGGTTCTGTTTTTCTCCAGTGCTGTTTTCCATGAAAGATATCTTAGTCAATTGAAATGGGTGGAATAGGAGCATCATACTTTGCCTTTTTTTTCCTTTTAAAAACACACTTTTCGCTGTTGGCTTTTTCTTTCTTTCTTTCTTTCTTTCTTTCTTTTTTTTTTTTTTGTATTTTTCTCAAGATTCAACCATTTATGAGTGGTTTGTTCATGATGCTCAGCTTCAGTTATTTTGGAAGTGCCTTTCTAGTGAAACAAGTCTATTATGATTGTTAGGTGTCTATGTTATCTCAAAGCCCTTATTACACTGATATGGTAGTTAAAGAGGGCTTAAATTACAGCGGTCCCTGTCCACATACACCAATTACACTACCATACCTATTACTCTACTTCAAGTAAAGATTTATTTTTTTTTAAATATACACATTACATGTGTATATTTAAAATGTGTATACATCAAGTATCGATAGGCGGCAAATCTACTAGTGTGTGAAACTATGGGAAATATATATAGCCTTTGGAGCAACACTGTAAAGAAAATACAGCAGTCACTGTAATACACATGTTGCAATACTCTGCAATTCTCATGTTGAGAAACAACTGCATATTGCAATTTGCAAATATATTTATATTAATTTAGAATAGTTTTAATACGCCCATGGTCACTGTTTGTTACCTTAAGATTCAATGTATTCTCATTAACCAGAATGATATTTTGCTGTGTGCTCAATAATCGCCACCAAGGGATACTTGAAAAATATTCCCAGTCAATGACCCTTAAATACTTAGACAATTCAGAGCAATAAAATGAGAAGCAGACTTGCTTGCCACTCTTCTAATATAGCATGGAATTTTTCAAAGGAGCCTATGACGTTTAGATACCCTACAGGCTTCATACTGCAATAAACAGATTTGTTTAGTTTACTCCAGGTAACTCTTCAATCTTGTCTTGGCGTTTTAGCCACAACTCCAAGCCCAATGTGACATGATGGGAGTCTGCCTCTAGGGGATTTTGCAGGCACGGCAAAGAACTGATTTTATTAATGGTTGTGGTTTTAAATGGAAAATTGCATGTTGCTTTAAATAATCCATTTTTTCTCCTACCTGCTGTGGAAATGTTTTCCGTTTGATAAGTCTGCGTTTCTTATGCTATATAAGGCTTTATTCTACTGAAAAAATTCCATAACCTCTGGGATTTAAATTAATATTAATGTATTTATCTGTACTGTCCCCAGGAAAAGAAAAGTACAAATCATTTCTGGGATGTTAATGGAGATGTATATAATTCATTAGGCATCTGTTTTTAATATCAAGCTGCTCACCAGGGGGCCAGAACAGCTCTTGGCTTCTTGCACCATGCTTCACTTCCCTAGTCCTGCTGGCCACACTGTTCCTGATACAGGCCAGGATGCTGATGGCCTTCTTGGCCACCTGGGCACACTGCTGGCTCATGTTCAGCCGACAGTCGACCAACACCCCCAGGTCCTTTTCTGCTGGGCAGCTTTCCAGCCACTCTGCCCCAAGCCTGTAGTGTTGCACAAGGTTGTTGGAACCAAGTGCAGGACCCGACACTTGACCTTGTTGAACCTCATACCATTGGCTTTGGCCCATAAGAAAATATATTATGCATGTATTTTCCTGCTCTCTGCCCTTCTAATCTCAGACTAGCCTGCACCTCTGGTCTGCATGTGTTTTGTGTCAACTGGTGCTGACCAATGCAATCCAGGAAGAAAAGTGGAGCTTTTGGATCCACTGGCTGGGGTGCGGGTGTCTGTGCCCAAATGTGTGTCTTCAAAGGTGGAGTAATATCTTCACTGCCATCTCATGCTGAAATGGGAATCCATCTCAGAAGTGTGTCTTCAAGCAATGACGGATGGAGTTTGTCAAAAAGCAGGGTACTGCCTAGGATTTAGGTATCATAGTGATAAATCTGGTGAAGATGTGACATATTGGGACAGAAAAATGACAGAATACTTTTTTCAGTCATAATTTTGAGGGTAAATCAGCATGAGAACCTGTGAGTACAAAAAATTAATGCTTTCAAAAACACCAGAATGATTTGTGTATGAAAAATTAATCACCTCTGCTGGGGAAACTTGCAGTAGCTGTGAGAATAGAAGAGCACAAACACAAACCAGCAAAGATCTCTTAGGTATAAGCACAGCAGAAGGACTGCAGGGAAGGTGATCCCACGAGAAACTGTCAGTGCGGGTTTCTGTCAGCAGATGAAAGTAAGCCTCCTCTCAGGAGATGGACCGCTTTGTGGGGAAAAGAAAGAAAAAGCATCTGTCCCCTTCAGCTTGTTGCCTTCCTGAACTAGCACCATCATTCCCTGGGCCTCTCCATCACCCTGCTATTCGGTTTATCCACAAATCGTTTAATTTTACTCTTTCTCTGATCCACAGAGGCAGGTGATCTATGACTACTTTCAGTTACCCTGTCAATTCAAGTGGCAATAGACTCTGCAATTAGTCCAAAGGTTGAATCTATAACGAAGACCCATTAAAATGTTAGGTATTGGTGAGGAGACTATGGCTAAAGTTCTTAAGGGGCTGGAAAATTAAACTGAAACAAGCAACAATTAGAAATCCCATTAACAAAACATGTAAGACTATGTAACAAAATGTATAAAAAGATTTCAAGGTCAGATGATACTCAAAAACAAGAAAATATTTGGCTTTGCCCCCTCTGTATTACTGTATGATTCAGGCTTCAGTTAAATGTGCATCTTATTTTCTGCCTGATCTCCATCTCATTCAGAAAGACTGTCGCTACAAAGCCTTCATATTCTCCGTCCTTACAGCCCTAGGTAGTATTTATCCTACTCTGACAGTACCTTGAGAAAAGTACCCCTAAGAAGAAAAGTCGGCACAGAAAGAAAGGAAGACTGCCTGCCATCCGGAGCGCTGGACTGCAGGCATCTCCTCTGCCACGATTCACCCCCTCCCCTCTCTCCAGCGCTGTCAGTGGAGTAACAGACAGAATAAAGACCAAAAAGCTTCCTAGCCCATATATCAGACGCTACGTGCTGTGAAAATGAATCATGATTTCTTTCACCCTGTTGAAACAATAAGATTTTCTTCTAAGGAGATCCTTGAAAACATAATGGCAAGACAATTGCTCTCGCACGCAGCTTTGTGTTTGTTTTCCAAGGGCACAATCCCACTGTGAGTTTTGTGCTGTCCTCCACAAAATCATATTTCTTTTTAACCTTATTCTGCTTTCTTTTTCTCGAGTGTTACTGAGGTCTGAAAGCACTCAGCTGCTGCGGTGTAGTTTGTGTTAAATGCATGTTGTGGTTTAACCCCAGCCGCAACTAAGTGCCGCACAGCTGCTTGCTCACTCCCGCCCTGCCCCTGGCGGGTTTGGGGAGAGAATCAGAAGAATAAAAGTGAAAAAACTCATGGGTTGAGATAAAGACACTTTAATAGGTAACCCAAAAACTGTGCACATAAGCAAAGCAAAGCAAGGCATTCATCCACTGCTTCCCATCGGCAGGCAGGTGTCCAGCCATCTCCAGGGAAGCAGGCTCCAGTGTAATGGTTACTGGGGAAGAAAAAATGCCATGGCTCTGAACGTACCTTCTTCTTCCTATTCCTATTCCTATTCCTATTCCTATTCCTATTCCTATTCCTATTCCTAT
>JAOXJM010000033.1:31581474-31605858 GCA_026413425.1 Tringa solitaria
TGACTGCTTAGCAACAACTAAAATATTAGTGTGTTATCAACATTATTCTCATCCTCAATCCAAAACATAGCACTGTACCAGCTGCTAGTAAGAAAGTTAACTCTCTCCCAGCTGAAACCAGGACAATGCACAAACAAAAGCACTGTGATTTGAAGAGTCTCTCAGACTGCCTGACAAAAAAGATACGTGTCTCAAAGCAAGCCCCTCACATTTTCTACTGAGAATAATAGATGTGGTCATTTCAGTTAGCCTGGATTCTTTTTAATAAAAGAAAAAAAAGCAAACAAGAAAGTAATCAAGTCTTCAGGTTTACGACTGCTTTGATGTGAAATATTTCAGGGTTTGCTCCACAATCTGTTCAAATAAGGGGTAGAATGGATTCCCCTTGGCTTTGGCTGGCTTTGGTCCAGCCAGTCTCTCAGTAAGCTGGAAGCAGCCACAGAACGTTGAAAGACCCATAACTGGGTGGAAGCTTCCACCCTGCCTTAGGTATAACAGGACTGTGTAGGCAGATTTGGGCATGGTACTACGTGCTCTGATTTGAAGGTACCAGATGGTAACATGGTGATGAAAGGAAGTCCATAGATCATCTTGCTTTTCCAGATGCATCCCTGCCTTGGCTGGTATATAAATTTTTAATGAAGGACAGCATTTTTTTCTCTTTTGGACCTTAAATTGTTTATCTTGATGTAGGATATTACAATTTGTGTTTTCAAACCAGAAATGGAAGGGACGGTTTCTCTCAAGACAGCAAGATTATGCTTTTAAAAGAATTTAGTTTTATGACTGTATTTACCCACCTTCTGTTTGTTTGCTTCATTTTTCTTCTTCCCATCCTTTTCATATTTATACTATTGGAAATGTTATTAGTCAAGCTAACGATCAGTGCAAATACCAATGGAACTGTATTTCCTGCTGCCTGAAAAAGCAAAGCTTTCTTCCTTCAATTTTTGAAGAAAACCTTTTTATTTTTGAAATTAACTTTAGACTCATTTCCTTTATGCATTCCCAGTTATTGGCTGCTGTTCAGGAGGGCGTATGTGTGGCTCAACGACATGTGTGCACGAAGGAACTCCCCCACCCACGCAGGTGCTCCACAGGGAAGGTTGGAACCGCCCGTGGGAAAATCTAAAGAGCACATCTAATTTGGGGGCCGTTCAACATTAACTGCGCTGCCTGCCTCTGCTGCATCACCGAAGCCCTTGTTTGAAGGTTTCCTGTCCTGCCCTTCACTACTCTGGGCTGATGTTCTCTGCTTGGTCACCTGCTTTCAAATGCAGCATGGCCTCACCTCTCCTGAGCCCCTGGGGAGATGGGAAAGCAGTTGTGGGGTGTGACGCAGCCTGTAAAGCAGTCAGCTAAACCCCAGCCTGCAACTGTAAATGTGACAGTAGGGATTGGGAAGGATATTAAACCTCAGGTTTCAGGTCTTAAGCCAACCTCTAGTTGACTGGGACCGGGATGGGGTGACAAAGGACCTTTTTTTTGCTTCTTGCAGTCTAGTCCTGGCCGGGCTGTGCTGAGACGGAGAGGCGATCTCTGCAGGTCTGAGTGGCACAGAGCAATTTCCATTGCAGAACTTGATAAGCTTGTGTTTTAATTCTTAGTCCTAATAGTGTTATTACATGTAGGGTGGCAGTGCATATGGGTTTCAGCCTATCATGATTCAAAATTCTGTCGTGCTAGGAGCTCTGCAGTCATAAAAGCACATTTAATGCGCCAACTGCTTTCTAATAGCTCTTTTAGGTTATTCTATTGATAAGTGACATTCACTTACTGCTTTTGCTTATTTCAGAAAGATTTTTTGAAGAACCAGGTGCTACACCATTATCAGGAATCGGGTCATGGCAGATGCTTACTTTTCACAGCATTTGAAGGCAAACCTGCATTACCAAATGCTGTTAAATCATAACACTATGAAAAGGAACGAATACATTGTACCAATCTGTGTGCACAGCAAAGGAAAATGTTTAATAAGTCCATGATAACCTGGTTTCATATATTGAAGCTAAATGGAATTTATGTAATATATTAAATTTCATGTGTAAACATACCTGCGGATTTTTTCTTCAGGAGCTCAGGGTTTTGTCTCTCTCCAGTGAACCTGGATGCTCAGCGTGTCTCTGAGGAAAGCGAGCTTGGTGATGCGTCCTTTGGAAAAGCACATCACCCACCTACTGACAAGCACTGATGCTCTCTGCCTACAGCAGACACTGGCACTCAGATAATTGTTTCCTGACTGAGGTTTCTCATACTTCAGATTGTGAAAAATGTGTTGATACAACATTTATGGAAAGGTCTCAATTTCATTTGGTGTTTCATTTCTGGCGTGGCCCTGGATTTGGCTTTGGAGTGGCATCAGTGAACCTGGTTAATTCCAATGGAGGAGAAAAATCAGGTATCACTACTAATATCCTTTGGTTTGTTATCTGCTTAGAAGTTCAAGAACTATGAGAAATAAATTACTGGTATCTGTATCACTCATCACTGTTCATAGGTTGTCACATTTGGGGCTCTCACTGAATCTTACACAATTTTATGTATGGAGCAGGGATGTTTTCAGGCACAGATCTCGAAATAAGGAGCTCGGGGTTCAGCTGTCTCCAGAAGGACACGGCATCCTTGCACGTCCTGTGTCTTGGCCCAGGAATGAGTGTAGACAGTGTAGTGCTTGCCCTAAGTGGCTGTCACAGATGGGAAGAAATGGCATAAGGCATTCTCAAACATTATTCTAGGCAAACTTAACACGGTGCTGCCCCTGTTGACTTCACTGACATGAACGAAGGCTACAGCTAGATGTTTGGGAGGCATTGTGTGGCATCCTTTTTACATTACAGCAGATTTCCTCTACTGTTAGCAGAATTTCTTCTACGCCTTTGTGCCTCAAGTGGATAAGATCTTTGGGCCTTTGTGAAACAAAAGAATAGAGTTATTAAACATGAATTTACAAATATTCTTGCTTCCTAGCATAAAGAGTTGCGAGCCCCTTACCTTTTGGTGTTTTTTTTTCAGTAGAATTAAGGTGGCAAGGATATTTTTTTCCTGTTCTCCAGCTCATAAATAGAGGCTATAAACTCCCACTAGTATGCATGGCATGATAGCAAGAATTGCTGCACTAGCAAAGAACTGCTGACCAAAAAATGAATTTCTATAAGCTTTCTCAGAGCTTTCCCAATCTGTTCCTGTGCTACAGGCAAATCTTTACAGTGCAGTCTGTTTGTTGAAGAGGAAACAAGCCACCACTGCCTTCCACTCCTCAGGCAGAATTCCTGAAAAAGCAAGAGGCATTCATGCCTCATCCCTCTGCTTTGCCTTAATCTTCAGTGAGCTGGGCCTTTGGAGAACCCTCAGTATACCCCTCTTAGTGTAGGACTCCAAGGAGAAGGCATGTTGTTGGAAGGATGAATAAAAGCAGGATGGGTGAGAGTTTTGTACAGATGCCAAACCTCTGCTGGTCAATGGTCCCTTAGTGATCCTAATTGATCGTCACAGGTTAGAACAAGCCTAGATTGCCCTGATTTACTGCTGAAGCCACGATTGAAGCCACTGTCGCTGGAAGCTGACCCCTGAGATTCTCACTATGCTTTTGCTAAGACACAGTTTATTAAGGATCAGATCTAGCCCCTGCACCTCCCCCTGGAGAACAAGGCAGGGAAACCTTGGCAAAAAGGTATTAGCCAAGGGGGTGAGGAGAAAAAATCTGAAACAGTGCAGCACAGGTTAATATAAACACATTTAATCCTTGGACCTCCTCTCAGCATTAATCATTTCCATCTGTAGCACATGCCGCTGTTGCTGTCAGAGTCGATCCTTGTCCAGCTGGCTGTTGCAACTCTCGCACAAGATGCCAGATCTTCCCAGAAGCCAGGATCATTAACGCCATGAATCACGCAGCCTCAGCTGGCTCAGACCCCAGGGCTTTCTTACAGAGACTTTTGTGTCCATGCAGTTTCTCTTTTCTTGCTCACCTTGAGAAATGCAGTAGGGTTTGCTCTGTCATGCCTACCCCTTTCCCCGTGCAATGTTTATCTTTATGCTTCTGACACATTTAATTTGTTAGCTGTTGTGCTGTTTTAATTGATATCTAAAGCAGATCCCTGTGAATACTGCAGAAATATGGGAATGCTTGTTTCCACTTGCCAATAAATTTGCATCTATTGCATCTGTGCTATTTCATTTCCAGGGGTAAGGGATGCTGCCTTTTGTTCTGTGTTTATGAAGCACTGGAGCCACAAGAAAGTGTTCAGGCCCCTGAAGTCAAATGGAAGCTCTGAGGTCCTCTTGGACCTGAGCCACCAGAGTAGGACAGATGCCCCCAGGAGGAGCCGTGCCCAGTTGAACTCTCAATGTGAACAGCCATCCATTTTTCCCTCCTTTTAGGTGGCAAGGACAGGAAGACCTGACAGGCAAGGAGAACATGCACGGCCCTATTCTGCATGGGACCATGACTCTTCTCTCCAAAGCTCTGTCTGAATGAGTGCTGCAGGCAGGAAACCGTTGGCAGGGTCCAGGTCACAGGGGAAAATCAAAGCTGTGCCCTAGACCATCACCTGCAGGCATAAGGATGGTCCGACTCCTGGAGCTGATCTTGGGACTCTTCTCAGAGCCTGGACAGTGGCAAGACCCTTGCTTGTACTACCCTGGCTATGGCTCAGTCTATGCTACCAAGTTAGCCACTGTTTGAGCTTAATGTTCTGCTGCTGAAGGTCACCCAGTCTTGATGTAGACATCCAAGGATGGAGATTCAGTTGCTTTCATTCACAATGTGCTTCAGTGATTAATCACTCTCATGATGAAAAGTTGTATTTTACTCCCAGTTTTAATTTCCCCGGCTTTGGCTTTCATCAGGTGATCCAAGTTATGCTTTTCCTTGCTAGATTAAATACTACACTTCAGGACTTTCTTCTTCCCCCTCACCCGGGGAAGTATTGTGATTGTAATCATATCACCTTTCAGTCTTCGTTTTGATACTCACTAAATAGATTATCCTCTTCAAGCCTTTCAAGTGCAAGATGTATTCTTTGTCTCTCGGGTCATTGTGGAAACTCTTTTCTGCATCATTTTCAAATCTTTGCAAAGGAATTAGTAAATTAGGTGTAGTATGACACTGGGAGCTCAGGGTGGGATTTCTGGACATTGTGGCAGAGCCTTCCCCGAGTTGCTGCTCCAGGATCTCTCATGCTCTAAGCTTGTTCTGTAGTCTGTGTGTTTAGATACGGTGCTTTGCATTGAAACCTATTAACATGCAAATTTTGTGGCCAGGCTCAGCTTCTCAGATTCTCTCTGTTCTGTATGACTGCTTGTCTGTCTCAATATTTTCATTCTACCCATCTTTGTCATCTGAAAATTTGATCATCAAAGTTTCTAAAAGTACTTCTGGATTACTGGTGAAAACAATTGAGTTGTATCAGATCTAATATACTTCCATGAAAAAAAAAAAAAAGGGTTTCTAGTGAGAAACAATGTGATTTCAATTATCGTTCTTTAATAAAATTGTGTTCTTGAAATCTGTCAGCCTGTCAAGTCAAAACCATTTATATGAGCCAATTTTTATCAGAATAGGCTGCAAAGCTAAACTGTGCGCTTGAGTAAGGTCTGTGTAGACTACTCTACACACCTGCAGTTTTCTCCATTAAACACACCATAGATCCTCAAGGGTGTTTTCCATAAAACTGTGTTGGTGGCATTAATTACATCGTTCACTATCTATCAGTTGAATCTTGTATTAATTTCCTCATTATTTTACTTGGGACTGATGCTGACTTAATTTTTCTGGGTCATCTTCTTTTTAATTTTTGCATTTTGGGATGAGAAAAATTCACTAGCGGTGCATGCCAAAACCAACATATATCACAGCTTTTGAATTTTTGCCCTGTGCTGTGGTACCCACTCCTCAGGTGAGTGTTACAGACAGCAGATGATTTTGCACTTCTCCTGCAAGCAGGTACAATTGAGCACTGTTGCTTGATAATCAAAGGATAAATATTTGTTTGTTTTAACACTACATCTGCTTGAGAAAGTTCACTCCATTCTTAGGAGCAGAAAACAAATCAAACTCATCATCTGCTAAACACCTGGTTCTGGCACTTTTTTGTATGTCCATATTGCTTTTTTCAGTAGTTCTTTGACAGACATTGTCAGGAAGAAAATATTTGCAGGAAAAAAATGAGGGACACAGTAGGGTTAGAAATAGGTGGCCTAAATTTGCAGAAAACCCCACACATATTCCGAGCACTTTTAATAAAGGATATTTTGCCAAATTGCAGATGAAAATATCTGTATGTTACTAGTTTTGTCTCTCTTTTTGTCACCAAAAAGATTACTTTTTTAACCTCATATTTAAGAACTTTTAACATGGATGTATACATAGCTTTGCACTGCCTGTTGATTCTATTGCCAGTGGAAGTCTCTGATCTGTGCTGTCATTGCATCACTACTGACTCGGGGTCATGTAATGCACAAAAAAATACAGGCTAGTCAGACTGTTGTTTGCTGGAGACTGAATAGGGGTTTCAAAACTTCTTTCCCTCAATTCTTCTTTTTGTGTATAAATGGTGAAAAAGTATTAGTACTTAAACCATTTAATTTGTTTTGCTCCAGCTCTTCAGCTTTGAGTTGTTGTAATTGCACTTGAGAATGAAGTAGCTTGTGTTTGTATTATTATGGTTTTTTTTCATTTTAGTTTTTTATTCCTAAAAAGCTGTTGCATGCAGAAAAGAAACTAGATCATAGTGCTAAAAGCGTAATCTGAAACTTACAGAAAAAGGATGCTGTAATTTGCAAGCAATCTAAATCTTTTTAACAGTTACTATAACTTGGAAACTACAAGCACACCTGCTGCAGCATCATTGGCTCGCAAATGTACCAATTAAAGAAATCAGGAAAGTACCAAATGAGGGAATAGAGCTTGACTGATTTTTATGCTCTTCAGGTTTCTTGGACATTTCTCAGATGATAGGAAAATATGTCAAAATATGCTGAAGGTGCTCATTTGCATTCTGGAATTTAATCCCTTTATTTTCCCCTAGTCTGACTGATTCAGTGTTTGGATATACTCCTACTCTGAGCCAGAGCCCATCAGTCAATTCCAACATTTGACAAAGACCTTCAGGTGAGTCCTTGTTCCCCTCAGAGGAGCTTTAAAGGTTTGTAAGAGTCTCAGCTGTACGATGTAGAAATTTAGCTCCCCTGCAGATCAGGACAAAATTCAGTGTACCTAGTACACGTGAGAGTCTTATTGAGTCTTCATGCCCTCCACCCCATTTCCATTCTGCAAAAACTCAATCTGCGATAAATTGGAAAAAGTTCATGGGGATTTGGGCCAATAGCACTCCAAAACTTCTTGGGCTCAAAATATCTCAGTATTCAAAAGGAATGGCTTTACTGAAACTCCCTCTGTCATCTAGATTAATCTTCCGTTGTTTTACAGTTCATAAACAAAAGATCCAATTCACTATGAATCTGAGAAAGAGTTTGAGCCTGCTTAATGCCTGGCAATAAAAATACCCATGAGGTAGAGAGGCAATTAAAAAAAAAAAAAAAAAGAAGAAAAAAAAAACCCCACATTACCTTGGCTTGTACTTTATCTCACTGCTACCAGCTCTTTTTATACTCTGATTAGGCAGGCAGCATGTTGACACAGCCCAGACTGCATGTTCTTACATGAAAAAGCAGCAGTTTTAATTAAACACACTCGCCTCTTTTCTCAGAGTGACAAGCCTCATGCAATTTACAGTGTTATTCATTCTCCTTAAAAACGAATTTCTTATCTTTTTTCCCAACCATGAGCTTTCATTTTGAAATTCATAATTTTCTCTACCTGCAGTAATTTGCCCTGGTTCACAAGAATGGTGTCACATTAAGGTTCCTTGATTTTCCTGATGAATTATGTCTTTGGTTAAACCTCATATCAATACACTGGTCATTTTTCACTGAAGCCATTGCCACAAGGAGCAGGTCTAAGGGTTGAGGGAGGCCAGTTGAGTGAGGATGTAGATGATGGGCAATCTATATCAGAGATGCCTCCTCAAAGAAGCGTACCCCCCGGATCACCATCACACCCACACGGAGGAAAAGAAGGGTTATAATTGGTGACTCTTTCCTGAGGGGAACCGAGGGCCCAATATGGCAGGTGGGCTCTCCTCAGAGGGAAGTCTGCTGTCTTCCTGGAACCCGAAACTTCTTGGCTTAATATGGTCCTTAGACTATTACCCGTTATTGATTTTCCACGTAGGTGCAGAGGAATCTGTGACTCGCGGTTCAAAAGAAATAAAGAAAGGCTTCAGGGAGTTGGGAGGGTTGGTGAGGGAATTGGAGCACAGGTTATTTTTTCCTCACTCCTTTCAGTTGCAGGCAACGATGCTGGGAGGAGCAGATGGATCCAGTCGACTAATACATGGCTCTGTGGCTGGTATCACCACCATAACTTTGGGGTTTTTGACAATGGAATGGCCCATACAGCACTGGGCATGTTGGCATCAAATGGGAGACACCTCTCTCAAAGGGGGAAGAGGGTTCTTGCCCAAGAGATTGAGGGGCTGATTGACAGGGCTTTAAACCAGATGTGAAGGGGGATAATAATATCAGGCTTTGTCGGTGGCAAGCTGTGGGGTATCACATCAGGGATGGAGGGACGGGGTGTGAGTAAAGCCTTCAGCCTGTTGCCCTGAGGCAGGCTGGTGACGCTGCACAGCAGTCAAAGTCTTACGGAGGTGAGCCAGCAGCTCCTGGGGTAGTTGAAGTCAAAAGAGAAACACTTGTGAGACACCTAGAGGGTTTTTCCTCTAAGAAGGTGGTACAGCCCGGCTGAAGTGCCTCTACACGAATGCACACAGCTTGGGCAACAAACAGGAGGAGCTGGAAGCTAGTGTGCTGCTGGAAAGCTATGATATAGTGGCCATTACTGAAACCTGGTGGTATGAATCCTGTGACTGGAGTACAGCTGTTGAGGGCTACAAGCTGTTCAGAAGGGACAGGCAAGGAAGGAGGGGCAGAGGTGTTGCCCTCTATGTTAAGGAATGGTTAGAGAGTGAGGAGATATCCCTAGAGCTCTCCCTGGGGTCAGATGAAGAGAGAGTTGAGATTTTGTGGGTGAGGATTAAAGGGCAGGCCAATATGAGGGACACTGTTGAGGGTGTTTATTACAGGCCACCTGATCAAGATGGGGAAGTTGATGAGGCCTTTTACAGTCAGCTGAAAGAAAGCCTCACAATCACAGGCCTTGGTTCTCATGGGGGACTTCAATCACCCTGATACCTGACTGTACAGCCAGGCATGTACAATCCAGGAAGTTCCCCCAGTGTCTTGATGATAACTTCTTGATTCAGGTGGTGGAGTCAACAGGAGAGGTGTACTACTGGACCTAGTTCTGACAAAGAGGGACTGGTGGAGGACATTAAGGTTGGTGGCAGCCTTGGCTGCAGTGATCATGAATAGATAGAGTTCAGGATCGCAGGTAGTATGCGCAAAACAAGTAGGACTGAAACCTTGGATTTCAGGAGGGATAACTTCGACCTCTTCAAGAAAGTGCTAGGATAAATCCCATGGGTTAGGGCTCTGGAAGTTAGGGGGGCTCAAGAGAGCTGGTCAATATTCAAATATTGCTTTCTCCAAGCTCAGGATCAATGCATCCCTAAGAGCAAAAATCAGGCAAGGGAAGCAGGAGACCTGCGGGGTTGAGCATGGAGCTTCTGAAAAAGCTCAAGTGGAGGAAGGAAGTTTATACTGAGGGGAAGAAGGGACTGACCGCTTGGGAAGATTACAATGCCGTTAGAGTATGCAGGGATAAAACAAGGAAAGCCAAGGCCTCCTTGGATTTAAAATTGGTAAGGGATGTCAAAGTCAACAAGAAGGGTTTTTTCAAGTATATTGGAGGCAAATGGAAAACTAGAGAAAATGTGGGCCTGCTGTTGAATGAGACAGGTGCCATAGTGACAGAAGAATGTTATTATATTAAATTTTAAATTATATTATTAAATTATTCTATTCAATTATATTAACTGTTTTTAGGAAACGTTTTAAGATGAGAGTGATATTACCAGTTTCCTTCTCTGCCTTTCATAATGAAGTAAACAAGCCCAAAGAGCACTCTAAGCTGTGCAAAGGCTTTTGAGAAAAACATTTTGCAGGCTACCTGACAGCCGGGGTAACTTGAACTGCCAGGATTCATTTTTCTTAGAAAATTTGGAGCAAATGCATCACAAAGTTGTTCATTTAATGTAAGTGTACTTCCAGGCTTAAAAGTAAATCTGACCTGAAAACAGTACACATGAATCATAGTCCATGGACATCTGTGCCAACAGTGAGGCAAAGCTGAGCAAAAATACATTTGCAAATTCTCTCCTTCTAATTTGTACAATTTAACAAATGTTTACTATAGCTTTAATGGATCTAGTATATCATGCCAAAAGATGCCTATGGAATTAATTTTCTAAAGCAATTAGAGATGACTGTTTCTTTAGTGTTTTGTTGTATCAGTACTCAAAATAGTGTCTCCAAATTGCCAAGGAGATATGGAGCAAATCATCACCGAAGGCAATGGGGTGATATTCAACCTCTTGCTTACGGGTCTGGGCACCTGGTAGTCAGAAGGGTGCTACATCCCAGCAGTACTTGCTCACTCCAGTATCTCCAAGGAATACTGATGGTGTTCACACGTGGCTGCTGCAATGCATGGCTCCTCTAGGTACCTGGAACTGCATTCATATGGGGGCACCTTACTGTCAGAAAACTTCTCTAGGGAGCAGACTGTCACCAGGTCTTAAGCTAGGTAGTCAGGTAGCCCGTCGGGAAGGCTGTTGTCTGAGTATAAGCAGTGGAAACCTCTTATCCCTCTTGATGAGAGGAAGAGTGTGCTATCCTGTCTTAGGTTACAAGTGTTCCCAGCCAGTAAAGAGAGACTGAGCACTGTGTGGTGTATTGGGGTGGTTTCAGCCATTTCATGGGTGGGTCCCGTTCCTAGTCCAGTTCTCACCAACTGTTAAGTCAGCCTAACCATTAAGAGTCCAAGGTCTGGGTTTTCAGGGTTTCTTTCTTACTGTTTTAGTTTTTTAAATTAAAGAGGAGATGGAGCAGTAGTATCCATCTGGATGCGGGATAGCTGTCATTGTGCATGTCACTGGTTTTGTTTTTAATATGGTTTTGTGATTTTAGAGGCAGCCCTGTCTTGGCCTCTGCTTAGGCTCAGTACATAATGGCATTGCCTCTGCTGGCTGCACTGACTGTCACCATCCTAGGAAATTGTTAAAGTGACTGGAATCCAACTTGCAGAGACCCTGAAAACCTTCCAGATCTGTTGTTGTTCTACACACTGAACCGACCAAACCCTGCCTTTAGTTAAGAGCCCTACCATTATCTTCTATCTTAAATACCTCTGGAAAAAGCTGGGCATACCCCTGAGAGTGGGCTTGTACCTTCCACCCCGCACCTCAGCTCTTCTGAGGCACTGGTACCGTGGTCTTGCAACTGGCCAGATTCTGCCTCCTGGTGAGAGATGTTTGGCAGAGCGGCTGGAGAGGATGGCAAGAGAAAATCACACTGCCTCTCTGTTTCCTCTCTGAAACAGAGACTGCTTTGCCAGTCTTTGGTACAGTGTTTCCACTACACAGCTAACGTTTGGAGGATGAAGGCTAGCCCACTGAGCCACCTAAAGACCAAAAGGAGATTGATAGGTGCAGGCATGGTGACTGAAGGAGTAACTCTACTGCAGACACCTGCTTGACCTCATTCTCAGAAGCTGCACTTTAAACAGCAAAATAATTCACTATCTTAGCCATCGTTTGGATAGAGAGGGTGCTCTCTCGACCCAGTTGCGGGTTGCCGCAACTGCGGGTTTGCAGCGTGCTGCTCGGGGAGGGTGGGAAGGAACACAACTCCCCAGTCACCTTTGCTCCTATGGTGCAAAGTTTCATGGAGATGCGACTGAGCAGGAAGCCGAAATTCTTCAGGGTCAGGGCACGAGTCAGAAAAAGGCAAGGGCGGGATGGCGCTACACTGAAGGATTTCCCAGCTCAGGGACCACCCCTCCCCACTTCACAGCCCCAGCCGGAACCAGGAAGTCCCCGGCAACCAATCAGACGCGGAGGAGGCGTGGCCAGGAGCCGCGCGGGTATTTAAAGGCCGTAAGAGCCGTTGCTCAGATGGCTGGCGGCGCGTGCCGGGTGAGTGTGAGGGGAAGGGCGGGCTGGGCTGGGCTGGGCTGACTGAAAAGAGAACATCCGGAGACGGTCCCCACTGAGTCTGTAGCCACAGTCAAAAAGGACTAAAGCCACCCAAACTGACCTGCCGCAGAGACATGCCACCGTTCCGGCGACGGGCTGCATGGAATGTCTGTCACCTCTTGCAGGAGAAGAGCAAAGGCAGCGCCTGTGTGCGCTGTGAGCAGGTAAATGGTGTGCTCAGCCTGGTGGCTGTGCCTGAGGAGGGAGTGGAAAGGTTGAGTCACTATCCCTGGAGGTGTTTAAGAAATGTGTAGATATTCAGGGCATGTTCTAGTGGCCAAGATTGTGGAGGTCTTTTGTGTGTGTATTGGTTCAACTCAGTGATCTCGGAGGTCCTTTCCAACCATGAAGATTCTGTGAAAGCAGCATGCCTGTTGCCGATCCCTGTAGAGGTTTACCAAATTGGCCTCTTCACAAGGGAAAACTAGCAGCTGTTGATGTAAATTCCTTGCTCTCCTTCCTTCTTTGCTCTGCTATAGATTTCTGCAGGTGATGTTTTTTTAAATGATTACATTATTTGAGTGAAAGCAGTGATGGATCAGAGATGGAGCAATTTCTACTCCCACTTCACACATTGTTTTAAAGAGTCTTGCACTGATTGGTGTTGGCAAAATTGTACATAGTTGTTTCTTGCACAGGTGTTAAAGCTGCAGCTACCACATGCTATTTTGTGGAACTAAAGCAAGCTGCAATACAGTTATAACCAGCATCCATGCTATTGTTTTATCCACCAGCAGAAAAGCAGTAGGAAATGTTCTCAAATCGTCTTTTATTCTAGAGAACAGTACCACACAGAGATGGCTGCACAGCCAGAGTCCGCTGTTTGAGACATTATTCGATTCTTTTAATTTGATTTCTTCTATTTCAAGCAGAAATCTGTGAACCAGAAATAAAAGAAAATTTGATTTTAGAAGCACCTGAGCACAATATATTTGAACCAAAATATTTCCTTCACTTAGCAGCTGCTCCAGGGGACCATAATATTCTTGTTGCTGGCAACAAAGTCTGTGGAGCAGCAAGGGAGCCCCCAGGGTGTCTGTCCCGTGGGCATCCCTGGTGTACATGTTGCTTCAGAACAGCCCCAAAATCCAGCTCCTCCATCCCAACTCCATCATGGGAACATTGACATTTCTGAGAGCCCCATGCCCACCTCTGGTTTAGGGATTTCAGGATATTACTCTAGAGGCTGGAGCAGAGTGTAGTCAGGTTCTGCACTTTCAATTCATTAATTCAGTACCCAGGAACCCAGAAAAGTATTCAAGAAATCTCAAAGTACATGACATGAGTGAAATGTCAGACTTTCTTACATTTCTACATGTTATAGGCTTTCTGTACACAACATTTTAAATTATTTGGATCACAACAGAATATGCATGCCACAAACTGGGAATGTTTAGACAGTCTTAGATATATTAGGCATAGCTTTTTATTTCCAATGAGATTTATAAAACAAACCAGTTACCTCCAAACCCAGCACAGTAGCATTCACTCCTCTTCTCTGAATAATTCCAACTTCTGCCTGTCAAAGTTGACTGATTTTAGAGGCAATTCTGAAGAATGATTTCATTTTGATTTTCCTTTGTAGCGCCTATACTGCAAGCATCTGACAAAAATATTCCCGAGATAAATGTTACTACTCATGGTCCCTGTGGTCCCACTGCAAATTATTCACCTTTGTGTATTGTAAAGGGTGATAAAAAAAATTGGGAATGATCCAAATATTTGTTTATAGTAGCATTGTAAATCTAATTCCTCTCTTCCTGGTGACATTTTCAGATGTGTAAAGTGACTGGATCTTTTCCAGGCCCTTCAGTACAGCTTAAAGAAGTCCTTCCAGCAACTCGTTACTGACTTACAATGAGCACCATAGACTGATTAGACTAATAGTTGGCTTGGATTATGACTTGTAGGCTTTCCTACCTTAATTTAGATGCATACAATACAGAGTGTAACAACCACACAATTACACAGATGCTTTCTTAGAAATTGCCTAGCAGGGATGGATGATCCCCATTCAAATTTTCTGCTGAAAATTTATGAAAATATATGAGCAGAACTGCACTTTCAGCTTCTTTCTATTTATTTTTTTCTCACAGCTGAGGAATATGTCTGTAAGCCTCAGGATACATCCATGTGTCTCTGGCCTTTACCTTTTTTTGTGTTAAGAATTTGGCTACAGAGCCAAGTTGAGTTTACACTACACACTCATTGTTTACACTACGCAATAAGACTCAGAGATATAACATTATTGATCTCTCTTGAAGTCAAGAGAAGTCCTGTAAATGCCATAGGACTGAGTTCTGAATAATTTTGAGGGTATTCACATAGCTTCAGAAATTAAGGCAAAATCGTAGTCTTAAGCATAAGAAACTTAATGACTCCACACTGTAAAACTGCTGGATGTTCTGTTCTTCAGATGATGCTTGACTATATAAGTTTTTCTTTCTCAGACTAGAATGATTGCCAGCTTGCCAGCTAGCAAGCCTAATTCAGATTGATTTAACCATGAACAACATCTTTCATATAATCAAGTTATTTCATATCTGATGTTCTGGGTCTATTTGTTATTTTCATCTGCTGGTAGTTTTAAGTTTGGTTTCAGGTACAGATGAAGCAATGCTTTTCCAGTAGAAAATCTGATGAGCTTGATATAGTTTAAGCAGGGACTTCAATATCTAGTGCTGACTTGCATGCTTTCACCTGTGTATGCTTTCCCAGATGAGCTTGGCTTATCCTTCTGAACACTGTGCTGGTGCGGGCACGGAGTGTCCAGCTCAGCACCCGGCATACAGAAGAACCAAATCTAAGCTATCAACACAGCATAGACATCCCCAAGAAACTAAATAATGGAGAGGGGGATGTGTGTTTCCCCCCTTCTGTTCCTTATATACAGTCTGCCACTTCTGTCATATGCCCTTGTCTGCTCTTCATTACACAGTATCTAATTTGATATTTTTCAGTTGCTCTGAAAAGCCTTTCTCTCGGGACACTTTTGCCTATGCTTTATCTTTTCAAGCTGCTTCTTTGAGCTGAAATCCATCCATACAGTTCTTAAAAGTTCAACTCCACTTTATTTTAAAAAAAATGTAGTATTTTTGGTCCAGCTAATTCCCAACAGTTATTTAACAGTTGTGAAATTTTAATTATTTTTTTTCAGGCCTGCCCTGGCCATTTCTGTTATATTTCAGACAAAGGAATGTTTCAAATCTGGGGTGGGTTCTCAGGTTGCACTGAGAGCAGGTTGTGACATGTGTGTACATCAGATGCAGATGGGGCTCACAGAATGAGCTCTCTTTGCCCTTTCTGGAATTTCCAGGCCCTGGAAACATCTTACTAGTGGTCTACACAGGTGATTCAGACACAAATTGCCTTCAGCTGCTCATGCACCAGACCAGCTGCTTTGATAGCACTATATTGCTAGGACATCATATAGCTGGTCTTGGTTTTCAGCCCAGTTGCTCTTAGAAGAATGACAGCTTGTTCAATTTCAGGTTTAAAAAAAAAACAAAAAACAAACAAAAAACAAAACAAAACAAAAAAAAACCAAAACCTGAAACAGACCGGTTTGAACTTTTTGGAGTGACGTCTGCTTTTGTTTAGGCATATGGAACTCATTTATTTAAAGTAAAATAAACTTTGGAATTTTCATCCTCCTCTACATAGCGTATAACAGCAAAGTGAATTAGGTAAACAGAAGTCCAATTCTAAGTCAAAAAAATAATTCATTTAAAGACCTCGTCACATCTTGACAAGGTAAAAGGTTGCCATGGCCTGTATTTTTGTAACAGCTCCATGATGGCGTTTTCAGTGCCCAGGAGCTGGATTTCCTTGCTGTTTTCCCAGGTGTTGGCATGGAGGGACTTCAGGAGGAGTTCAGGAATGCACCTGGATTCTTACTACTTACTTTGATGTTGACCTAGAGAAAAGTTTGTGCTTACTTTTAAGCAGGGACGTAATTGGGAATGCTGCCCTGTTTGTAGATTTGGCAGATA
Source organism: Tringa solitaria (assembly GCA_026413425.1). Lineage (NCBI taxonomy): Eukaryota > Metazoa > Chordata > Aves > Charadriiformes > Scolopacidae > Tringa > Tringa solitaria. The sequence goes on from JAOXJM010000033.1 coordinate 31,597,685, forward strand.
ATGGGCTTTCTTCACTATTCCTCCTCCTCTTCAGTTGAATCTAATTCTCAGCACCTAATGTAATGCTCTCTGCTCACTCTTCTTTTATGTCTGTAAAATTTCAAGGTAGGTACGAGTTTGCCTGAAATCCCATTGTGGCAGCTTCTGGATTTGAGTACTACTGACACAGATTGAGGCATCATGAAGGGAATCCCAGCCACATGCTGAAAATATAAAGTCTCTGTCATGCTAATGCTAACCTTCTTTCTCCTGGTAACGTCCTTTTACGTCTTCCCACGCCCGCACCTCAAACTCCCACTCTGTAGAGGTTTCTTTTGTGCATGATTAGTCACTGCTTCTTCCTGCCAAAATAAACCTACCTACATTTTTCTTGTTATCATGTCTGTGAGGGCCCTGAAATTCTCTCTGAATTGCTTTGTTTGAGTGGTTCATCTTCTTTCCATTTATTTCTTTCTTCTTTGCTGTTACAATGTATTCATTGCAGAGCTTGAGAGGCCAGGAGAGATCGGGAAAAGCTGTGTGTGTCCTTTCAATCAACTGGTAACTAATGGTAGGCAAAATTTTTGCAAAGACCTGTCCTCAATATAAAGGCATTTCAGTGAAGCTTTAGAAATTGTGCAGCTTTTGTGAATTTTTCTTTGCAGTTTGGTGGGAAAGCAGAGCTCTCTCCAGCAGAACTGAGATGACTGTAATGGAAACATTTCATTCTGAGACTCTGAAATTTCACCAGTCGTGTGGTTTTGAAGGCAGCTTATGATTATGAGAATACTGCAGAACCATGCTGCCTTACATAATGCCAAAAAAGGGCCCAGAGTTAACTTATAGAATATTTCTTTTTAAATACTAGGAAACTTTGTTCTCACCTCCCTCTAAAGGAACAGCTTTGAGTGTTCAAGCTGATTTGCAAACAGTTCTTGAGCTATATATTAGCATAGTGATATAGTAATATCAAAGCAGCTGTGGAGAAGATGGACATGAGTAATAACAACTACAGTAGTCTCAGTGCCAGGGTCCAGAAAATTAATTGCACCCTCAGAAGATACAGGTGGAAACTGTATTCATGTTTTTCAATTCAAACATCTTTTTCTCAAAGGGGCTGATGGCTCTTCCAAACTTAGGGAATAGGATCTAAGGTGACAGATTCCTTTGTAAACTTACACACCGAAAGTCTCCTTAAGGTAGAGGAAAGGTGGTCCAAGATACAGTCTAAGCAGCTCACCTGAGAGCACTGGAGATTTCTGGCTGTTGCAAGTCATTTCAAGATGACTGGATGTAACAGCAGCTTTGCTTCAAACAAAGTTTTGTGCATGGATGCTCTTGCTGCCACATCTTAACTGCATAGTCGATGCAAATAGGCTGTGTGCATGAAAAATTGCTGTATTTAGTAATTTGTCGGGTTGTGTTTTGGAAAGTAGAAGGGACTATAAAGCAAGGGGCATGTGTCAGGAAGAAATCTTGCACCTTTCTGAGTAGGATCTGCAAGTTCTCACAGCAGTAAGTATAGATTTACTCACTGAAGACAGCTTGTGGGCAGAGTGGGAGCTAATTGAGGAAACATCCGACATTATAAAGTATTTAAATCAACTATTTAACGGAGGAGGGAGGTGCTCAAGATACCGGACCAAGCCGGGGAACAGCTCCCAGGGTGGGAAGCTACCAGGAGAGCGTGGTTTTGCCGACATTACATCGCCACCTGGTGACATGCCGGGGAGAGCAGCCCTTAAGCCCGACATTTGTCACTTTGGTCACGACAAGGACAAGCCATCCTCCCCACTGTCGCCAGGCTGCTAATAGCAAGCCTTTTGCAAACTCCAGCATGCCTCCATCCACCCAGCCGTGCCTGCACGTACCCCTTCTGCCGTGGCTGCAGCCGGGGAGGGGGCAAGAACTATTGGGAAATGTAGCTAAAATCCTGATGGTAGCTCTCCAAGAAAGATTAAAAGTACTAGCTTTGGCCGAGGGGATGATGCTCTTAGACTCAAAAGTGGTGCTGTGTTTGCTGTCCTGTTCTCCTAATTTTAGGATCTTTTTCTTCCTTTGTTCAGCTTTGAAGATGGTCTTCTCCACATTCCTTCTGTGTCACCAAATCCAGTTTTTCCCCTAAAGTGTAGGGAAAAGTGGAGGTGGTGAGCTGACATACATAAAAAAATCATCATCTAAGCACTTGGTGAAGCAGTGCCTAATGTTGGGACAAATTATTCCCTTACTTTCAGCTGCTTGATGTTTTTCACCTGTATAAAAATGCATAAATAACATAAGAAATTAAGTGAGCAGCCCCAAAAATTATACAGTACTGCTTACACATCACAGATGATGGCAAACTATGCCAAGAGAAAGAGAAAAGGCCCAAGTGAAAATCTGACTGCAAGATGCTCAGTCTTTAACAAGGACAGGTGACTAATTCTGGCTACAAAGAGGACTTAAAATATTTTTTAATTCTTCTGAAATAAGAAAAAAAAAATAGGGCAAAACATACCAGTACTTTAGCATGGTGAAATAAAGAATGAGTCAAGCTTTGGGATGTCTGTGTGAACCACTAGAATCAGCAAACAATTGAGATTTGTGGATGTATGAAACAGACTCAGACTTCAAATGCAGTAATTGAGTGTACTGGGTCCTTTTGCTAAAGGCATCTTTGAGACTGAAGGAAAAACTCTTTGAGAGGTGAAGAGTTACTACCTGTTAGAAGAACAGCTATTGGTGTAAAATGCATTTATACATTCACTAATGGTTTTCTCTAGATAAAGAGTGGTATGAAAGGTTCCAATTTTAATTGCATGTCAGTTTGAGTGTATTAATTACACTAATTAGAAAGTCAGCATGATGAGTCTTATTAACAAATAGCACCATGTTTTAAAAATATAGCTTAGTAAATCATAACTTTAAAAAATTGTGAGCTGAGCACCAGAAAACTTCACATATGAAGTTAAATATGACTAGTAATGTTTAGCTGGAAGGATTTCCTAAAAGTATAACATTAGCAAATCATCTCTTTAACCTGTCTAGAGTTCCTGTAAACAATTATCACTACAATGCTTCATGTGCCCGCTGCTGACCAAGCTTAAAATAATGGTCAGGGTTTCATATGCCCTTTGGGAAAACAGAACAAAAGAAACCCCACATTTGGGTTAGCTGTATAAGCACAAGGCAACAACAGAAGATGGCTGTATTGTGAGTAAGCAATACAGAAAAAAAGCCCACTCTTGGAAAAGATCAATCTAGACTTGAATGAACTAAGAAGAAATAATCATGTATGATCAATATTATTTATTTTAGCTTGAAAGAGAGACACATCTGTTCACTGCCCAGAGGTACAAACAAGTCATATTGGAGAACAAAGGTCTGGTTGCATAAATAATCATAGATGGAGCAGTGAGAGCAGAGCCATGGCTGTTCAGGAATCTGCATAGTACTAAGATTTCTACAAGTACTGATTAATTTTGCAAGTCCTGCATTATTTTAATAGCAATTAGTGTACTCAGCCTATATAAAAGAAAGCAAATTTATATTCAATTCCATAACTTGCAAGTTTTAAAGGCTCTACTGGAAAGCATTCAAAATGTACCGGACACAAATGCACATGGTTTGACTGATTGGTAATCAGAGTATAACATTTCAAAGAAGTGTGACTGCAAATGAAAAATGCTGAAAAAACTGCTGATAAATGGAGCTTTAGATATTTGCAGAGGCACTGTTCTGTATTTCTGTTTACAATCCTAGTTTTTATAGCTAATTGGAGACTTGATTTTTTTTCCCCACTGAAGAAACTGAGAAAAATGGCTTCTGTAAGGCACCTTGATGATTAAAGGTGAGTGGGATGAGCCCTACGTATGATGAAGAGCAAATGTGCCAAGTGAATGGATGATCACAGGCTCAGGGAGGCTCCAGGGAGCCTGGAGAAGGTCACCAGCTCATCATAGTTTGTCTTGAGCTGTGACGTTTTCCTCAAGATCTGTCTCCAAACATTATAGAGGTTTAGAAGTTGAGGCCAATCATAAAGGAAAAAAACCTAGACTCCTGCATGTAGTTTGTTCAGCAAGTTAATTCATTTAAATGGTTGATCATTAGAAACAATATCCTCTCCCCTTAATTCAGCCTGAGCTTGCAAAGGTACAACTAGCTGCAGTTATATTCATTAGACATTTTGTACTATCCAGTACCATCTTGTATTTGCATTAAGACAGCATACAGGTCCTAAAACATGTAGAAGTTGGTCGTCCAGCCTGTAACCCTCTGCTGGGTCTTCCTCTAATCAACGTCTTCCCATTTTTTGGTTTTACTGACGCTCAAGCTGTGACTGAAGCATCCATGCACATACACATCGTACCTCCTTCAGGAGAAGATACAGTGATTTCATGCAGGAAAGCATGCTCTGCTCCTAACAGTAGCTGCAGCCTGTCATTTTCAGGTGGTTTGGCTGCTCTGTTGCCTGGTCTTGAAGCTGCTCATCATAAGCCGAACAGTCAAATGGCAGAGAACTCCTGTTCCTTGGGCAGAGCTGATAGTGCTCTCCTAGGTGACTTGCTGTGCTCTGCATTGTCTTCTCAGCATTTTTTTCATTTCCCAACTTTAATTGTGTTTTGCTCTCTTACTGCTGGAATACCAAGGAATGGAAGAGACGTATCAAAGCTAGAACAAAATAGCTATTCAGGAGTGAGACTAGAAAAATCCCTTTTCTCTTTTGTTTTTCAGTTGTCTCCTAACAATGGCTCCCACTTAGCAAAGTTTCATGAGCAAAACCACCAGGCTTGCGCAAAAAGCAATTAGGGTTATTCTGCAAATATGCATGCATCTAAAATCTAATCTTAATGGGAGGAGAAACTGTCATTCGAACTGTTTATAAACCCATGACTCTTGCTATTTTGCTGTTGTCACATCATTTACTTGTGGTAGTTTTCTTTTGCAAAGACTGAATGTATATTATCAGATGACAGTGCCATAGCTTGGCACAGGGCTTGGAGCTGGGACTGCAACCTTCACTTGGAGAAACAGCGTTGCTGACAGAGGACAACTGCTAGATCATCTGGCTCTAAAAAGTCTGCAGAGATTCTCACAGATAGGAAGGCTGTAGTTTCTCTGGCCTCAAACCTGCCTTGCCTTCAGGCTAGCACAAGTAGTTGTGCAGTCAGGTGACAAGGCAAGACTTGAGGAGCTGAAAAACAGCCTGGCCACAACTATTAAAGAGGTTTATTTTTCAGCCTGTTCAGTACCCCATTATACTCACAGAGAAACTTGTGTTAGCACAAGGAAGGAGTGTAGAAAGAAATGATGGGGGAGAAGGGCAGGACTGCCTCTTTCAATGGCTGTGGTTGCTTAGGTAGGCTGAAGGTGTCCTTTGAAGTACAGCCAAAGGGTAGTCATCTGAAAATGTTTTGAGTCACCGCACAGCCCAGCTTGATTCCCCCTCCTTTGGAAAATGCAACTTAGACTGTTAATGCTGCTAGGTAATTTAAAATTTGGATACTTAGTTTGGGAGGTAATGTGGAGTAGACTCTGGGGGAAAACAATCAGACTGGGTGACACATCGTCACTGAACACTGTTGGTTGTGTTAAAGTCTTTGTCAGCTTAATGACGCACAGAGAACTAGGATCCATGTAAAGCTCAGCTTTGCCAGCTGGTGTAACTGAGATGGGAGCAGGCTGATATAAACCATGATCTGCTGTCAGCAACTTGCTCTTAAGGCCATGAAATCTTGACTCATGTCTCTTAGTGGAATGGGTTAGGACAGGATTACAAGGATGTTTCCTCATTGTGTGAGAAGGAACTGAGACATAGCCATTGGGCTGCTCTGGTGTCAGGAATTTTGTGAAATATTTACAAGACAGCTGTGACAGTAACTGTGCTGGTAAGGCAGAGGTTAAGTAAATATGAACGTGGTGGTGTCTGTCTGCTAGAAACATTTTTATCTCAAGTGTACTGGTGGGATAAATACTTATAACTTCTTTTAAATTAGGAGGTAATTTATCTTGCTTAGACCTTAGAAGTGCACATTTGCAAACAGCTCTTTAGAGAGTGTCACCTTTAAGATGCGTCAGTCATCTCATCTCTCTGACCTGGGAGAGTACCAATATGAAAGGAAAAACATGCTGCTAGCAAGCCTGGCCAGAGACAGGCTGTAGACATTTATAATGAATTAGTCTGGGATGAAGAGATAAAGAAGACCTTGTAAAATCACTTAAGAAGTCAGAACAAACTGTTCAGAGGAAAACATTACCTGTGAGGAGTGTAATCATAGCAGGAAAAATGAAGGTCATTCTAATGTCCTAACTTTGCAGCAAAGGTGTACTTGTTTTAAGAAAGGGAGCAAAATCCTTTGTGTGTGAAGCATGTCAGATTTTGACAAAGAGGGTGAAAACAAGCCTGTTTAATTTGAGCCAGTGAATAGTGACAGGACTTATGAGATTGATACTCATCAGCTACCATTATCAAAGGCCAAATATGATCAGATACACAACTTATCACCCACTAGTTGAACTGTGGTAATTTATGTGGAAGTTGATGGTCATCGTGACCAATGGAAAATAGAGCACATATGAAGAAGAAGAGACAATAGCCAGAAGTACACATACACTGGTAGGACTAACCTTGAGCTGTACCCTCAGGTACAACTAAACAAGATTGATGTTTAATATTCTAGTCCAATAGTCATGACTTTTTCCCTTACCAAGAGAATTTACAGCTTGTTTGTCTGAATACATAAAAGTACGTAAATCAAAAATAAGGCGGGATTTAGCCTCCGGGCTTCTACCCAGACATATGTTCTCAGTAAAAAGCAAATGCTCAAACTAAATTTGTGTTTCAGAGCCTGCTTTGACACTTTAACGTATGGATGTTTCCAGCATGTTCCAGTCATCAAAGTATGTGACCTTCAGTCATCTTCAAAACAACCTGTTCAGGAGCTCTTCATAATTCCAAAGGTAACATAACTTCAACAAAAAAGTAAATATATGTTCAACTGCTGTTGAATTAAATGGTTGGTAGTGAAGAGAGAAAAGGGCTCTTTCTTTCTCCTGACCATCTGGTGGAGAGGGTGTATTTTCTTATAAGGGGAATTTTCAAGGCCTTCCTACTTCACTCATATGTGTGACATGTAAGAAGCCAGAGAAGTGCTGGGCTGGTGAATGCAGAATGAAAAAGAAACATCCCTCAGATGTGATATGTACATAGCTCTGAAATCATACCTCACCTTTTTTTCTGCTGGGCTATTCACCATTAAGTACACCACCAGTTGCCTCACATATGTTCCGTCAAGCCCCTACTGTGTCCTTGGAGCTCTTTACAGTTTTGGGTTTCTCTTGCCTTAATCTGAGTTCCTCATAAATGTTTTAGAAAAGGGTGTTTCTTTTGTTGCCTGTGTATCTGGAGAAATATAGCCATAGCAAGAGTCATCCTGGTATCCAGAACAGTGCAACAGGATGTGTCAAAGACAGGTTGCAGAAGGGCATCATCAGCCAGCGTCTCCCCTCATAGACACCTCACATGATAGCAGCAAAGAGTTAAACAAAGTTGTTCATTCATTACAGAAAGGATTAGAGCAGGTTAAGCTGGGAAAACTATAAACTGCAAAATTATAAAAAACTGAATATGATAGGTGTAAATGTTAATTAGGAGCTAATTATCTTCTGTTAAGACTGACTCACAGGTGTTCTGAGCCTCACAAAAAGAGACAGGAATTTGTAAAGTAATGACAGGAACATTTTGACTTTGTTGCAAAACCTACCTGATACTGTCTGCTGCAATATATTCTAGTAGCTTATGTACTTTTTTATTTTTTGGAAAGGAGGCCTAGGGAAAACAAAGTGTTGCTACAATGAAGGGATAACACCAGTTCCACTTTTCACGCGGCAAGTTCTGTCTGTGGTGGATGTGGTCAGTCTGAGGTTACACAAACAAATGCAAGTGCAGAGGCTTTTTTTCTCTTTCCTGTTCAAATACATGTATTTTCATGTATAGTCAGAGGAAATTCCGGCACAGAAAGAGGGGTTGGGCAATTGATAATGTGAGCTTATAGATCTGGAGAGGACCTCCTGTCATGTGGTGTTACAACTGTCCATGCCAAACCATTTTTTTCTATAGTGGTATTCAGCTCTATTTGAATACAGCTCTGGTGAGTTATCGTAGAATCATAGAATGGTTAGAGTTGGAAGGGACCTTAAAAATCATCTAGTTCCAA
>JAOXJM010000033.1:31612997-31629357 GCA_026413425.1 Tringa solitaria
ATGGCTACAAACTCTTCAGAAGGGACAGGCAAGGAAGGAGAGGAGGTGGGGTGGCCCTGTATGTCAAGGAGGGTTATGAATGTCAAGAGCTAGTTGGTGGTAATAGTAGGGTTGAGTTCTTATGGTTAAGAATCAGGAGAAGGGCCAGCAAGGCTGATACTGTGGTGGGAGTCTCTTATAGACCACCCAACCAGAATGTAGAGAAAGATGAAATATTCTATAAGCAAGTGGGGGAGATCTCAAGATCGCTTGCCCTTGTCCTGGTGGGAGGCTTCAGCCTACCAGATTTCAGCTGGGAACACAACACAGCTGAGAGGGAACAGTCTAGGAGATTTCTGGAGTGTGTTGGGAGTAATGTCATGGCACAGCTGGTGAAGGATCCCTGCTGGATGTTTATTGCCTGGGTGTTTGAGGCCGCGTTTGCTGTGGCAGTTCCTGGGGCTGTTCTAGATATATCTGATGGGATGAAGAGTTAAAAGAGATAAATAACAGCTTACAGTCAATGGAAACGGGGAGAGGGAAAGCACCTGGGGGAATGGGCTGGTGTACACCATCAAGGTCCGCCTCCAGCTACCAGTGTGAGATGGCCTAAACTCCTTAGTATTTCCTCACGTCTCAGGGGAATCTTGCTCATGAAAAGCTGCCAGAGTGATGCTTGGTGCACACTCTGGTTGCTTGCTAAGATGAGGTATTTCTTAGCAGCTCTTAATCTGCCCAACTGTTGTGTATCAACATATACCTACATTTGGCACCACCAGGATGACTTGTGCTCCTGTGCATGGTGGTTCTGTGGCATTAAAGTGCATTTCAAGTGCTCGGCTTTTTTTCCATCTGTCAAGTTGAGCTTGACCATGAAGTCAATGAGCCTTACAGCTGTTACTAAAATGGTGTAAACCTAGAAGTGGAACTAAAGGACCTAAAACTGCCTGAGTTTTTGTAACTATCTTGTAGTTAAAAAAGATCCCTTATACTAAAGGGCGAATAACAATTTCATAGGACCTGTGTAAGCCACATCTGTCTATTTTTACTTCTACCTTATAGCCATGATGGTGATGGGAATGAGCAGCCAAACCCGGCTGCCATCTGTGGGCCTCCCCGTTTGTCTCACCTGGAGCTACAGGACAAAGTCACACCATGCCCTCAAAGCCTTTTTAAAATGGTAAGCGTACAAAAATGCTTTTTAATGTAACCAAGGTGTGTGTTGCAATGTTTATAGTATATGTGGGAGAGAGATGCAATTACGGGTATTTAGTCTGCAATAGAAGAAAAGAAAGCACGGTAAGAAAAAAATATCTATTTTTCCTCAGTTGCTTTTTATGAAACATATTTGAGATGCTGTAATCAGGCTTCTTTAGCAGTTCTACCTAGTATAAATTCTTGCTTTTGGATTTGTACAGATACACAGTGAAAATACAGTGAAAATATATCTCCTTTCCCCATGAGTGAGGAGACTGTTAGATCTAATGCAGTGGTATAATATTAGCTATAAGCTGTCTCTGAGGTTACGTTTTCATGATAATCTTACTGACCCAGAGATTCTCCTTGCCTTAGGGGCAGCTTCAGATGTGAGTGGACAGCACAGAGGTTTGACGAAGGAGCTTCTGCTGTGCTGTATACAGAGAAACAGCAAGTGGACACAGTAATAATCTGGCTGAACAACATATCACAGAGTGGCTGAGGCTGGAAGAACACCTGGAGGTCATCTGGTCCAACTCCCTCTGCTCCAGCAGGGCCACCTAGGGCAGGCTGCTTAGGACCATGTCCAGATGGCTTTGAGTATCTCCAATGATGCAGACTCCACAATGTCCTTGGGCAACCTTGGCCAGTGCTCAGTCACAGTCACACTAAAAAAAGGTATCAAAGTTCGCTTCTACATACTGGGTCGGATACTTAACTGGGACCATCCTTGCAGTCAATATAGTCTGCAGTCTGCTCTTCTGTCCTATGCTAAAAACTAGCCTTATTCTCCCATGTAATTCAGAGTCCTTTCAAGATCCAGAATCTGCCGTTCCCCTTTGTCTTATGGGCTGTCCCTGGCTGACAAGATAGATGGGTGTTTTCAGACTGGAAGGAAACTTTAATGTTTTCTCCCCTCTTCCTACATGTTTTTGAAAAAAGCCCTGAAGAACGTGACCCAAGCTCTTTGTGGCACATTGTGTTGCCACCAGGGGAAATCAGCTTACTCGACATTCAGCTTCATGCTAACTCCCAAGGGTACTGCCATCAGCTCAAAAGGACAATAGTTCATGACTGTACTGCCGCTCCCATATTCTCTTTCCAAGCACGCTCCATGGGAGAGAGGAGCATAGGCAGGAATATACCTCTGTTTTGATTTATTGCTGTATGACAGCCCAACTGCTGAAGTGCTGAGCATTTGCACGGCACCCAGGGGACAGCGGAGGTGTGCTCCGTACATGCCTCCTTTCACCATAGCTTTCCATGCACTGCACAGTGCATCCCTGGACAAACAGCTTCATAAAGGAACTGGAGGAAGTCTGCTTGCAACAAGCACACAGCTATGAGCACGTCGTGTCTCTCCACTCTGATTAAATGCCTGCTTTTTATTCACGGCTCCTTCCACTCTGATAAACATCAGAAACAGCCTAATTATGTTTTTCTCACTACTCAACTTCTGTTCATTAATCTTATCTACATGTATCTCCACGTTACGCCATAGAGACTTGGAATCAGATTTTTCAAAGGCTTTTAAGAACCTTAGGCATAATGATTTCTATCAACTATGGCAAGGACTATTTCTATAAATTCTTGTTTTAACCAATCAGCATAAGAAAAGCTGGTAGTTTAAAAAAACATTACACAAATCATCTGAGCAGAAGTGAGTCAGAGAATGCAAAGTCTGATTGATTGGGGGTTTTCAGATTTCCAAATTAAGATTCATACTAAACAGAAAAATAACTCAGAAACAGAGTCAAATTAAATAGTCTGTATCCTGCTATACATTTGGAAATTGCTGAATAAAACACCTAGAACTAAATTCTTATGAAATGTGGAATCTCATGGAAAATGGCATGTTACAGTATTGTGAGAATCCTTTTCCTTATATTGTCCTCTGAGACAATGTTTTGTCAAATCAGTAAAATTTTACTAAGTTCATTTTTAAGGAAGACATATTTTTTTTAAGGGAAATTAAGTTCCCTCATCGCTGCCCAGCCAACGCAATCCAACAATGGATCTTTTTCTGGGACTATAATGAAAACATGACCTAATTCCTCCCTCTGGCATTGTTTGAAAGTTTCAGCTCCAGCCCTGTAAATACTTTTATTTTGGTTTACTCACTGTCCAGTATGGACACATGCACCCTTCCATTCTTTCTGCAAAAACCTCATCTCTAGAAACAACCTGAATAAAGCAGGGAGAGATGACATTGAGAGTCACTGCTTGCAGAGAGGTGTCATGTGGGTTTCTGCATGGATTTTGTGTGCTGAACAGGTGCCTGTTAGGAAAGCCACAAGGCAATTTGCTCTGAAAAAGTACTGAAGGCAGAGGAATCACCCTCCTAGGTCAGATCATCCATACTGTCTATAAGTTCTTGGGATTTCAAAAAAAAAAACCCAAAAAACCAAAACCACCAAAAGACTAGAAATCATCACAGCAAACAAATATGGTATATTTTTCTCATGTCTGTCTATTAGTCAGAGACATATTGCAGGCAGAAACCAAAGGCTCTTATCCTTCTCCCAGTATGAGTATGGATATTCTTGAAATTTGTGTATGTTGTCAGCCTTTTCTGGGAGGTCTCAGTGTGGGTTAGGGATTTGCTCTGCAGCCATGTGTAGTGCGGAAAAGTGTATTGTTTTCACTCACCCCCTCTTATCCCCTTTGTTGGCTGGTCTCTTCTTTTGGGGTTGTGGAATGTGGTGGTAAAAGTTTTGTGGCAATTTTATTTTTATACATAAATATTAGATGTCCTCTTCCTTGTCCCCTGCCTTCCACAAGAAGTTCCCTGTTTGTTAATCTGTTTTCATGCAAGAGCTTTTCTAGATTCGTGATGACTTGCAGTGTCCCTTTCAAGCCTGGTTCAGTATCAGTGTCAGATGGTGCCACTACAGCTGGGAACACTTTGCCTCAAGTTATATCAATATCATCACACGGCTCTCTGTCATATTCACTGTCGTCTCGTTTGCCAGGCTGCTCTTCTGGGTTGTTTTGTTTGTAGCTGTACATTGAACAATGGCCTCCCTTCAGCAGATTACAGCCCCCCTTGTGCTTTCCAAGGCCCTGTAGGTGAGTCTGTTTGACAAGCACGTTCAGCAGGTTATCAGAGGTTATCATAATTTTGACTACAAAACACTCTGTCAAAGCACAATATTGAATTATTTAATCTCCTAAAGTATTTATGTATTTTAGCTTCGGGATATGTAGGGCTAAAAAAAGTAGGCTTGTGAGTGACTGAATATCCTTAGAGAAGGCAGAATAAATAATTGGTAGGTCATTTCTGAGAAGCATAAGGACATTCTTCAGATTGATAAAATATTGAATCATTTCTAGAACTAGGGAAAAGCAGCCATGCAAAGCATTTCACTTTGTCACGTATCAGTGGAGGAGACTCATCAGGTGCTGGTGAAAACATTAGCTTTAGAAGAAACCAATTCTGAGTGTTCACACAGAGTAGAAAGCAGAAGAAAGAAAACCATCCATATGCCATCAGATCCACAGCCTATTCTGCTGCCTGTGCTTTGAATGTCAGATTAATAACCATAAATTTGTGTGGAATGGGGCTGGCTGAGCTTTGTGTCTAATACATGCCAGTCGCCTAGGAGAGCTGCTCAGTTCAACCAGTGGTCACCACTCTCCCAGAAGGAGCTTAGCTATGGTAACCACCTAGCAGAAAGATATGTCCTCCGCACTCGCCAGAATGATGTGGCAACCCAGACAGAGGTCCCATGAAAACACGAAGCCATCCAGGTCTCAGGCTGCAGGGCATGCCAGAGCCTTTCACTAGTAACTGATGGAAGTGAAGACTTATGGAGGTGAGCCAGGGGCTCTTGAAGTAGCAGAAGCCAAGAGGGAAACACCAATGAAATACCTCAAAGGAATTAAGGTGTGTTTCTCTGAAAAGGTGACATGGACAACAGCCCAGCTGAAGTGCCTCTATACCAATGCAGAGTGTGGGCAAAAAAAAGGAGTTGGAAGCCACTATGCTGCTAGAAAGCTACAACCTAGTTGCCATTACTGGAACTTGGTGGGACAAATCCCATGACTGGAGGGCAGCTATTGATCGCTACAGGCTGTCCAGAAAGGACAGGTGAGGAAGTGAGGGCGGAGGGGTTGCACTCCATGTCGAGAAATGGACAGAGAGTGAAGAGCTATCTCTGAAGAACATCCATGAGCAGGCTGAAAGCTTATGGGTAAGAGCCAGAGACTGAGGTAACAAAGGGAACCATGTGGTTAGTGTCTGCTACAGGTCACCTGATCAAGGGGAACCTGTTGATGAAGCCTTCTTACTCCAGCTACAGAAGGCATCATGCTTGCAGGTCCTTATCCTGCTGGGGGACTTAAACACCCCCAACATCTGCTGGAGAAGTAGCATAGTGAGCTGTAGAAAATCCAGGAGATTCCTGGAGTGCATTGAGGATAACTTCCTCGGCCAAGTAATAGACAGTCCAACCAGAGGGAATGTGTTACTGGACCTGTTGGTCACTAATGCAAGTGAACTAACCAGTGACATTAAAACTGAAGGCAGCCTGGGCTGCAGAGTTCATGCACTGGTGGAGTTCACAGTCCTGAGGGATATGGATGAGGGAAAGGGTAAAATTAGGACCTTGAATTTTAGGAAAGCAAAATCCCAGATGTTCAAGGAATTAGTCAATGGGGCCCCCCTGGGAAACTGCTCTCCAAGACAAGGGAGCAGAACAGAACTGGCAGATCTTTAAGGACACTTTCCACACAGTACAAGAGCTCTCAATCTCTGTGTAAGAAATCAGGACAGGAAGGCAATAGACAGGCATGGCTGAGTAAAGAGAAGATGCTCCTGCTCATTGCAGGGTGGTTATACCAGACAACCTTTAAAAGTCCATTCCAACCCAAGCCATTCTATGATTCTACATGCTCCACAGATACATGACTGGGAGAGAAACTATAGACCTTCTCTCAATTGTGCCTGTCAAGATGATGAATTTCCTCAGTTACATGAGGACAAGCTGCTGCAATGTTCTTTTGCAGCCAGGACAGGTTTTCTGCACTGTTATTAAGTGGATTTATATTTGATGTTATGCTGGAAATCTGCTCCAAGAAGGGAAATTAGTGTCACCAAAAGATAATATTTAGTAGTGTGGGGTACTGAAAATCCTGCTACCACGTGGGAAAATAAATAAATATGTATTATTTGTCAGGTAAAACGAGACTTTCATGAACAGGGAACTGCCAAGAGCATCTAATACCTCTAAAACACTAAATGTGGCAAGGATTATCAGAGTTACCATTAATGTATCCCATGACCTGATAATAAATCTGATTGTTTTCACGTACTTGTAACAGTTTTAGATGATTTTCAAACTTTTGAGACAGCTGCATGACTGGCAACAGAGCTCTGTATTCAAAGTGACTTTTCATTTCTTTAGGACAGCCATTACTAACGCTTAGGATGGGCATCCATATTGAAATTTAATTCTTGAGTAAAGACCACCATTTTATCTGTCTACAATTATATCCACATGATGGTGCTGTTTAAAAACTGGACTGAGGAAAGCCTCATGCCATGGCTGTGAGACCTGACAGGCATGCTCTTGCCAGGTCAGTATTTCTGACATTTCTGGCACAGCATGAGGTTGCAAAGTGACAGAAATGCTCTGGATGGTGGTTATAGACCTGTTCAACATCATAGGAATTTTCTGACTTAAGCAAAAGCAAGGATGGGTCTGCATTACTGTAGAAGCTTCTCCCAGTAGTGTGGATAAAGCATGGCCCAAGAGTAGCTGCTATGAGAAAGCATGCCATGGCTTCCTCCTCTCAAGGAATTCTGAAATCCTGTGCTCTATTACAAGTGGACAGGAAAGAGGGAGGTTCTTTCATCTGAGACGTCTTTAATAACAAGAAACATACCCTGAAAGGGGTGATCCTGACAGACAGTTTGATGGCTCTTATGTCATTTCTACTGCAGAGATTTCAGTAGAGAAATCTCTGCCATTTCTATGATCTCGGCTGCTAATGGGAGCGTTCATTCAAAAGGCAACAGCATGTCAGGGCTTTGAAATGGCTCAGTGATGCTCAGCAGCTGAGACAGGGAAGCAAACTATGTGCACCTACACAGATTCCCTTTATTACCTCCTATAACTGCTGTGAGAAAGAAAAGAGAAAGATTTTAATGACAGTTTTGTCACCTTATAGCAATGTTGATAAACAGCTTAAAACATAGTTTCTGATTTCAGTGATGTTCAGTTTTCCTGACCTGAATGAATCACAGGATTACCAGCTTGCTAGAAGGCCAGTGGCACCCAGTGGGAGTGAGCCAGATACAATGGTGCCTGTATTAAAATAACACTAGCTGGACTGAGGCCCCTGAGAAACTCAAAGCCAAAATGGCTGAAATGCAACAAAATATCAGTTCCTACAGCTGAGGCTGTTTTCGAATGGTTGGGTTTTTCTGTTTTTTGGGGGTTTGTTTTTAATCAGGGCAGTGGATGTTTCTTCTTGGGATTTTCTTTCTTATTTTTTTATGTTGTTAGGTCACAGCAGCCAGAAACGGAAAAAAAATCAAATAGGCACATATTTTATAGCTATGCCCATGCTTCAGTGGTGAGGTAAAATGGGCACCTTAAAATGTGTAATACTGAGTCACATTTTGGTAATAATTACATAAAATTACATAGACTGGGAACTGTAGCAGCAATTTCCTGGAAATGTGACACAGTGATGGGTGTAAGTCAGACTAAGACCTTCTCCTGTCTTTCCCCTGTAAACTTACATTTGAAAAATATGCACCTAGAATCCTGCACATTGCTGTTATGAACTCTGGGTAATGTTAATCAATTGCTGTTAATTGACAGTGTGGCATGTCACATCCACCACAGAGTACTGCCAGTGCAGAAGCATTGGGTTGGTAATAGTCTGAATAAGCAGATAGTTTACACAGAAAGAGCTTTCCACAGCCCTTTAAGGTGACTCTTGAGACAGTGTCTTGAGGACACACTCTTGAGACAGCAATGTCTCCTAATGAAGTCCTAGCTCACTGGTTTTCACTCTCCTAGGTCCCTATATAGCGTATTTCTTTGTGTTTGAGGAATCCAGAGAGAAAACTGGCCTTTATCAGGACAATAGACAATTTAATTAAAATGCACCCAAAGCAATCCCTGACTTCTGCTTCATCTCAGAACCATCTGCTGAAGCCTCTGTGTTCAGCAAGCTGTCACAAGTGTCCAGGGTCTCCAGGTAATTCCAGGCTGCGGTTGATGGGGTGCCGTGGGGGAGAGGAACTTGCGTGACCTACTAGTGATTTTATTTAACTGACAAAAGCTGTGAGCTCATACCTCACACCTCAGTGCTGGAGGCTTTAAAAGCTAAATTATATCTTCAGGTAATATCAGGGTTGTTGATAATTAAACTGCCTTGTGCTGTGACTCAGTCAGAAAGCAAGAAAGAAATTGCATGCACACAGAACTCAGAAATTCCTTACCATGCACAAAATATTGGTACGACATGATGCTGGTAAGTCAGCAAGGGCGCGCATGCTATTTAGGTTTAGCATTAAATCCAGGTTCAGTACTAGATGTGTCAAAGCTAATGGAAAGTTTTTCATCTCCAGGTTTAACACCCGAGTCCAACATCAGGAGAAGACATTGTGAGGACACCAGCAAGATACAGCTGAAGTCCAATGGAAGTTTGCTACTGAGGCAGAGAATGGCCTGATGGAAAACGAAGTACTGCAAGTCCTAGTTCTTACATTACAAGGTGACCTCAGTGACTGCCCTGTGGTGAGTTGATGACTGTCTCCTATTGTAGCCCTTTACAGAGGTTCCAGATAATGAAACTGTGGCAGAAATGTAAAATCAGCGGTGGAAAAGCTGCTCTAACATTCGAGCAAGGCCCAATGTAACCTTGAAAGTTGCTGGCGTAGTCAGGCAATTAATGATTAAAATGCCATGTGTTTTGACCAGTACAGTGTCCTGTGTCAGTGAAAAAGCTTACATGTTGTTAAACTGCTCTTCAGCTGAGCCTCCTATCTTCAAAGTAGCCCTCTGGTCTGTCCACAACACTCACAGCACCAGATCAGCACTGGTAAAAAAGAAAAGGCAATGGAGTCACATGGGGTTTTGACCTGCAGGAAAATATGTCTATGAAAACCTCTAGTGTCTAATAAGGACTTTGTGCATGTTACTCGTTCATTTAGGGGTTTGCAATGTTGTTCATAACCAACCTTGGACAAGCAGTAGGGGGCAGATTGTCACAGCTGCATGCGAATTTTGAATTGTCTCTCTAGGGGGCAACTGTAGGGCTACAGAACTAGGACTGGGAGCAGGATTTAGCTTACGTACCTTACTGAGGAGCAAAGAGAATGGATGGGAAAGGCAGACAACTGGCAGTAAATAAAGCCTCTGGAGGAGGCTGATGAATGTGGATTGCCACCACCACTGGCTCAGGACTAAGGCTATGAAATGGAACGACAGAAAATAAAATTCAGAGAGACAGCAACCAGCCGCGCATAATTTTGCTTTATAAAAAGAAATACCATTTGGTCTATAGGTGCATCTGAATGAGAAGTAGGAATGAAAATCTGTTTTAAACCAGCTTGTGAGAATAGACAGAATAGTTTGCTATTTTATACCAATCTGTCTTTCTTTATGATTACTGTAAATACAGGTGCTTAGTTCTTTGAATTCCCATTTGTTCTGTTCTGGCATTATTATCTCTCCATCATTACCAACAAACGTGGATTTAGCCATCTGGGGGAAAAAAGTATATTCTAAATTATGTTTCTTTCTCCATTGTAATGTGATTATTAACTCAGATAAATGAATTTAAGCTATTCTTGGGTCCATTAGCAATCTGCTAGACAATGACAGTAAAGTACTCCCTACCTTTTTAAAAAATGTTTTGAGATGTATGGAGCGAGAGCATTAAATAGTAATTCACCCATCTGAGTGATAATACCAGTCATTACAGCACCTGTTCACAGACATGTCCATGAGTCAGGACTGCAGCTTGCCACAGCTTTCCTCAGTGATTTACAGGGAGAGGTGTTTTGGGGAAATGCTTTTTAGTGATTATGAAATGGGTCATATTTTGTCTGTCAGCTCTTCAGAACTGGTATGAATTTCTTTCACTGCCTGCCAAATTTATTTTACCGCTGACCACACATAGATATTAACTACAGCTGGCCCTCCTGTTGTCGCTCAAATGACATGTAGCCTTCAATGAGATTCCACAGATACAACTTTGGAAAGTAATATTCTATGATTTAGCTGATAATTTTAGTAGATGAAATGGAAAGGATTGCATGTCATTCCATTTTAGAAACAGGAATTCCGCACAACTTGTAAAAGTAAGAGAGTAATACTGTAGTCATGAGATATAAACATGTAAAAAACATGCTGACTGAGAAAAACCTGTTTTGAGACACTCAGATCTTAGTTTAGATGAGTATTTGAGGCACCTTTTATTGCAGTTGTAGTGCAGAATTTTTGTTCATTTTTCTGGTACTTCAGAGAGGTTATTGTTTAGTGACATCAGTATGTGTCTAGATTTCCTTACGAGCAACCAGCCAACCTTTAAAAATTGGAAGTGAACATGTTTCCCTACAGTGATTTCTTTCCCTATTTACTTTTCCTTCTGTTCCTTCCTTTTGGAATATATCTTTTCCATACAAATTTGGATTTTAGATGTACATATATAGGCAGAATATCTAGAGAGACTATATATTTTCATTAATATACAAACATATATCTTTTGTTTGTATACACACCCCCCAGTGTAATGTTACAGTGAGTTGGGAGTTGTACAAAATGGCCTTAGGTTATATTTTTAGCAAAAGTGATAGATCTGAAAAGAAAGTACAAATTGTAAACCTAAGGCATCACATTCCCATACTTTTCCTGTACCTTAAAGGACCCCCAGGGCTCTGCACAATAAATTTTACATAGGTTCTGACATGAACTTTTGTGTCAGGAGTCACCAACCTTGTAGATGTTTGTTCACTCAAGATCAAAAGAAGGGAAGATGCTGTGAGAGCTTTTCTATGAGTTCTGCCTGCCTTGCCTCCATAGATCTTGCTGAAAGTGCATTCATCATTTAAGTTAATGTAGAAATAAATAAATAATTTGGTATATACTGCTGATTTTCAACACTACAAAAAATCACCATAATCTTTTGCAAAATTTGATCCATATTTCCTGGCTTTTTTTCATTGTGGGGAGGAGGAATTTTTTGCTTTAAAGCTTGTGTCTTATTTACAGCTTAAATGCTCATCAGCTGCTGGCCTAACAGAGCTATGCACTCTGTTAGTGTAGAGAACCAGTTATGCCATTCCTTTACACGATTCTAAGTCTTTAGGTGGACATGTACACAAGGCAGACTAGTTTCTGAACTTAATTTTGCAGCAATACCATGACAGAAACATTTATTCCCCCCTCCTGTCAAGGAAAACAAAGGTAAATAAAAAAATCAAAACCGCTCCATAAGCCAAAGGGAAACTCCTAGTAAACTACTAGAGATTGCTTAGTAAATATAAAACCACATATGTATTTCAGTCATGGCCATGTCTAGCATAGAAATGCAGAGGGAAAAACAAACCAGGAATGAAATTGTTCCCTAGAACTAAGTTATCAGGTCCTGGGTTCTCTGATACGTAAATCAAGGAATAACCTAACAGGACCATGAGCACTCTGCACCCTAAGTCTCTCCTTCAGGCTGTTCTCTCTGTTGAAAGAGGGTGTAGGGGAACAGGAGCTTGCATGGGTACCATCCTACCTGCAGTTTGCATCTGTGTCTGGTGTGTGTCTCCACCACCCACAGTTCAGGTTTCCTCCAGGTGCCCTGGAGGGGTTGGACCATCCAGTTGACAGCTGACATCCTAATTCTTTCACCTACTCACAGGAACAGGCCTCAAAGCTGAGACTCCAAATCTCAGAAGCTGAATATTATGTTACTGGTGTCGTCATTAGAGCTGGGTCCAAATTTTACTAACATTAGTGAAAGAGTCCAATCACTGTAGGGGCTTTGGATAACCCCAGCGTTTAAAGGCAGAAGTCAGCAACAGTCTTCAAATGGGTGGGCTTGCTAGTGAGCACGTTTTATAGGGCACTTCTTTTCTCTCCTGCATATAAACAGTGGGCTGAATATACCAATTTATTTTAGCTGCTGGCAAAAGGTCAATAGCTGTTCTCTATCCTTTAATGGAAAGAAAGCATGAAGGAGCACTACAATTTAGCCCTTCTATCTCTGCACTAGATTAATTATAGCCAAAACGATCAAATCCTTGAGTTCACAGGCAGCATTCACTTCAAGGAGAAATAATTTCTCTTTCTTGTTGCTTTCTGTATGCAATTGTGCTAACCAATATTTTTAACAAGGCTTTTTTGATAACAGCAACATTTGATATTGAGAAAATCAAATGAAGCTGTGTCAATTCAGTACAGGATGAAAACTCAGGACTTTCAAAGAGGAACTATTGAAAATGCGAATAGTTTTATCTAATACAGTCCTTCAGGTGCTGAAACTTCAAGATTATTGGCAACTTCTGAAGATGCTGAATAGCAACACTGATTTGTTTGTTTTTTAATTGGCTGGGGAGAGCAAGAATGACTTTGTAGCCAACTGGCTGCTGCATCCCCCTTGGGGTGGGACAAGAACATACACTGCAGTTGGCTTCCTTGTTGATGCAGTTACTAAGAAACGTGATTCATTCCTGGCACTGTAACTTGCTGTCACCATGTAATTCTTATGTCCTATCTAATGCCTGAATAAGTAATGAACATGGTAAGTCTTTCTGTCCAACAACTGTGTAATTACCATATACAAAATGCAGCACCAAGAGAAGTTAAGACAATTCTACTATAGGGTGTGATAGGGAAATATGCAGAGTGAAACTGCCTCAAGAAGGGGAAGGAGATGACTCTGAGCTTCTGGCAGCCTGGACTATTAAGTCAGTAGCTGAAAGGGAAAGGTCTTGCAGGATGGTCTTCATACTGCCTTAATAGAGAACTTACCTTGCTAGCATACGTGCCAGTTTGTACACTAAAGACTGGAGAGATGGAAATGAAACATCTAGTTGTGGATTGAGGGCACCTCACTGCTCTGTACTTCAGAGTCTTTCTTGCACTGGGGTTTCACTGGTGAAACCCTGATCCACAGAAACTTTACATACCTCCAGAAGGCATGTGGCAAACAAGCAGGAGAATGAAGAGTTAACTTTTTGACTTTACACTGGGCCTTTAGGCAGTACTAAAGCTTCTAAATGCTTTTGTAAATATAGTCCTTCATTAAATATTGTTAGTGCATTATAAATGGTTTCTTATTCATATTTGAATAATAGAAACATTATTATAATTGATTTAGGGAAGCTACAGCCCTTACTACTAAATTACACTCTGTGTGTAAGGTCTTCAAATTGGTACCTCACCTCTACCTACCTTAGGAGGCTGTGAAAAAAATTCTTTAACTAGGCATTTTTAAAACAAGGTTACCAAACAAGGGAAGTAAATACATGTACTTTTCTAATGAAATGAGTTAAGCGACCTCAATTTCAGTTAAAAAAAGATGAAAGTAAAAGCTCACAATCAATAATTCTACCCCATGAAATAAAAACAGGCAAAGATTAATATGACATTCTGTTGGGACATGTGCATATGAACGGGAAACCAATTACCTCCCATAATGAAACTGGACAAAATTATATATTTCTACACACAGACAGAAAAACATATGTCCTTCTAATTCAACTAAATTTTCTATGGCAGTAAACCAGTACCTTTCTAAATAATGTCCTAGTAATATTTCTCTATAATCTGTTTCATCTTTTTCTTCCATAATATTTATCCTTGCATATTTCCCTGTACATTAGGTAAGTCTGTATATCAGGTTTGTCTGTATATTTTTTATACAGATTCTGAGGAAAGATTCACATTTCTGAGCACTCTGAAATAACTGTCCAGTAAAGGGTAGCACTTTCTCAGCCTCTGTGAGATGGTAAAATAAATTGTATGTGTGAATTCTCCTTTTCTACTATTCTTACGGTTTCCTGCTTTTCAAATAGCTATGGGCTGAATCTGAATATAGACAGAAAGAAAAGATAATAGTGCAGGATACTTCATTACCTGAATGTGGGCCCTAAGTTTGCTATGCCTGTAAGGAACAAGAATACTGGCTGCACATCAGGTCTCTCAGGACTCCTGCATCGAGTAGGGATGCAGAGAATCTAGCCAGGTTGGTAGAAATTAATTAAGTTTTTTAAACTGAGTTGTGGTTTCGGAGTAAAAAATCAACCAGAGCACGTCTTTATTTCCATGGAACACATCCACAGAGCCCAAGGCCAGGCAGTCACCTTCCTCTTCCAGTGTCAGTTGGCTACCAAGAGAGGTGATGATTCATTACCTGCTGAGCACAAGGACAGGCTGTACAGAAACCAAGATACGGATCTGATGCATGTCCCATAGAGTAATTACCATCCGTGTCAGGGTAACATACTTCCTCTTCAGTTCGTGTATTCGCCCTAGTTGTCATTCTTGTTGATCTCTCCCGGTCCAGGCATGATTTCAGTATTGTGTTAATGAAATGTGAGGAAAATGGCTGAGTTATATCTGCTCCAACTCTTTGCACCAGCCGCTTTTCTTTCAGCAGGCTATTCGTAATCACTGCTAACATAGAAAACAGGCTGACAGCCATGATGTACCTTTTGAATCAAGCATGCTTAGATTTTACTAAGTCTCCATCTCTGAAGATATTCAAAGCCCACCTGTATGCATTCTTGTCCAGCCTGCTCTAGATGAACCTGCTTTTGCAGGGGCGTTGGACTTGATGATCTCTGAAGGTCCCTTCAAACCCCTACCATTCTGTGATTCTGTGATACTATCTTTCCACTCCATTTCTTTCCCGCCCAAGAAAAAAAAGAAAAATATTTTCTTCTGTGTTGGTGTGCTTGAAAGAATTTTGTTTTCTGCATTCTTATGGAATATTTAAAACGCCTTTTCCTCCAGACAACAGACCTGAAAAATGCTGAGCGCTGGCTGCTCTGCAGCAGAGCACATGTGCAGATAAGTTTAAGCATGGATTTAAGAGTTTTGCAGGATCGGGGTGGAGTTAGCAGCATTTTTCTGGACAAAGGATAACTAAGTCCCCAGTCCAGTGAAAGAACATTGAAAACTCAGGTTTAGGACATTGACTCAAGAGCAGTCAGAGGAATCGAATTGTATTCAGAGGACTGTACAACATGCTAAGATGCAGAGGGTTGATCTGAGTTCAAGAAGCAGCCCTAGGTGTTTTCCCAGATAACAGGAGGGTTTTTTCTGAGAGCTAATGGCAAAGAAAACCTTTCTTGAGATTTGCACCTCTTTCTATAGCATTGTAGGTGTTTATGGTAGAATGCAGTACTGAAGTCTTGGCTGTCTCAGATGAAATATGAGCGGCTACTTACTGGTATTTTTAATAGGTCCGTTTGTCCAGTGAAGGGAACAAAAGATTATATTAGATGTCTACAGTATTTGGAGTGGCATGCTTTATCCACAGTAGAGGAAGGGGTCCCTGAACAGGAATTATAACAAAATAGGTATGCATCTTTTTTGTTCTCAGTACCTGTCTGTTAACTTAAAATACTAGCCAGGACAAGTCAAAGGTAAAAATCTGCCTAGAGCAACCATTTTCTTTGAAGTGTAGAAAACCAGCAACAATAGTTTTCCCTGTTCCTGGTCATAGCAATAGAATCACATGAAAAAACAGGAGAGGTGAGAACTTTTGTCCTGCATAGATATATTATTTAAATACTGGCACAATAGAGTTTGGCTGCACATTGTCTCTTCCTGCAGTTTGCAGGCATGTTCTTTCCAGATCCTGCGCACACCCTGTTGTTACCCTCATGCATAGCTGACAAATGAGTGAAATTAAAACAGTGTTTTATATCATCTGAAAATATCTTTATCGATGATCTGGATGAGGGGCTTGAGTGCACCCTCAGTAAGTTTGTAGATGTCAACAAGTTACGTGGGAGTGTCAACCTGCTTGAGGGTAGAAAGGCTTTACAGAGGGATCTAGACAGGATGGATTTATGGGCCGAGGCCAGTGGTGTAAGGTTCAACAAGGCCTGGTGCTACCTCCTGCATTTGGGTCACAACAACCCCATGCAGCGCTACAGGCTTGGGAAAGAGTGGCTGGAAAGCTGCCCAGCAGAAAAGGACCTGGGGGTGTTGGTGGACAG
>JAOXJM010000033.1:31630957-31662200 GCA_026413425.1 Tringa solitaria
AGGGAACTGGGGTTGTTTAGCCTGGAGAAAAGGAGGCTGAGGGGAGACCTTATCGTTCTCTACAACTACCTCATTGTTACCTCTGCTCCAAAGGCTGGGAAACTCTGATAGCGAGAGATGAAAATTCAGAATGATCAACTGGTTTTCAGTCAAGGCTGCAGTGACTAGTGATGCTGTCAAGGGGGTAGGGTTTCCAGGTGCATGGTGCTAGGGGGTGAGTCTTTGTGTTGGTAGAGAGACTCCCTGCCTCTACCCTGCACTGCCAGGATCATGAGAGGCTGGGCTAAGGATGGTGCACAGTAAGCTGGGTTCAACTTGTTACCAGAGCACCAGCTGAAGAAGATGCTTTTGGACATACGTGTGTGTGTTGACAGTTAGTGATAAGATCACCATCTACTGGTATGTGAAAACACTTGCCACAGCTTAGGTACCTATTTCCTGTACCATGCCTTCAACATTATGTCTGTCTTTAGATCACTTTAGATCCATCTGATCTGGCAACCAGCTCCTGTGCTGTGTCTCAGGACCCAGCAGAGAGCCCTAGTATCATCTTCTGCTTGCTAGAAGGTCAGACTTGGCTCAGCAGCTCACAAGTCAAAGTGTGCGTGGAGGAGTAATAATTAATGGGTTTGGGGTTTCCCTCTTGTTTAAAGACTTGGCTATCAGACGAGAATCGCTGTACACAGAAATGGCAGACACCCACTCAGAACAAAAGAGACAGCTTGCAAATGATCTGATAAAATTTTAAATGTCTGAGAGAGAAGCAGTGATCTTGAGGAGCTTGCAGGTGCTTGAAACCTGACTGCAGCCCATCCTTTGTTTGAGGAGATTACTCTGCAGCTAAGGTAGCCTCGACTGTAGCATTTAGGTTTCTTGCTGGAGATCTGGATGCAGTGAAGCGGTGTGATTTAATCACAGGGGAAAGCTCTCTGCAAAGCAGTCTGTGCTAGCTGTTTTCCCTGCTAGCTTCCCTGGAGTTAGATGTCTATAACCTGCTTATGTTCTCTACAGGAACCCTGGGACACTCAACATCTTTAAAATTAGGCCACCCTACTTTCCCTGTCTTCATGCACTTAATCAGAATTGCTTGAATGGATTCCTAGAACTTCCTTGAGCTTAGCAAAAGATGAAAAATTAGAAAGAGGGAGGAAATACTCAGAATTTAAAGATGCTGCGTCACCATCTAAGTCCTTGCAATTTTAGTGGGTTATCCCACTAGAGAAATGCTGGACAATGGGAATGTGAAATTTTCACATGGGGTACATAGAGTTTGGAACCAAATGTCTATGGCTCATGCATAGCTTTTGCTTTATCTGCTGCTCTCATTGAATTTCCATGGAGAGATTTCACAGACAATAAGGCTTTTGACTCTGTCTCATGTGGCATTATCAGAAGATAGCTAGGGAAAGTACCACAAAACATAAATACTCTTTGGAAAACTCTGCACAGGAGAATACTTAGCAGTGAATTCATCACTGAGGTGAAAGGATGCACTTGAGCAGGATTCTGCCAGGGTCTGTCTTAGGTCTGGTCCTTTTCTGTGTCTCATGTAACAGAGACAACACATACCACGTTTTCAAACAAAACCAGTCTGGAAGGATTTGCAAATAGAGTTTAGTGGACCTCATTAGCTGGTCAAAATCATCTCGAGAACTTGGAGCAATGGACTGGAAAAACAGGATGCTATTCAACAAAAAGAAGTGAGTATTCCTACCTAGGCAGGATACAGCAGATTAGCATTGGGTATAAATGGTGCATGGAGCCAGTTTTACATTGCAAGATAAATGTAAGACTCAGTGTAATAGGTACTGCTGTTCCTGACTTGAAGCTGCAGGTGGACTGGCTCTTTCAGCCCAGATTTTCTTTGCTTCCATGCCAACTACTAGCAGCAAGAGAATGGGTAAGGTAGTACATAGGTAGGAGAGGTCTCGTCTGTGTTTTCCCCTGAGATGGCTAAGTGGGGCTATAAGCTGACACAGACACATGACTTTATCTCTGGGCTGAATTCCAGCTCATTAGCTCTCCTGAAGTCCAAATTTCTGCCCAGGATACAGACACAGGATCCCCATAGACATTAACGAAAGCAGCACAAGCACATCCAAGGGCAAAAAATAGACCCACTGCCTAAATAATTCCTGTGGGTTTTGTTACATATAAGATTGCAAAGAACATGTTCATGTTAGAAGAAAAAGAGCAAATGGAATAAAGGCAATTTAATGGCTAAAATATAAGTGCTCATAATCCCATCTCTCTGTGCCACCTGCTGCCAGCAGCAGTTATTGGAGCTGGAACTAGGATTTAAAGTTATATGAGTCATTTGAGTCATTCAAGCCAGTTATATACCAAAAATTTATATTACTAAAATATAACCCTAAGGATGTTTCAAAGGCATAAATAGTTGCAATCAATGCAAAAAAAAAATCAGGGTTTTGTTTTTTATTTCCTATACAAACACCCCTGTTGACTATAAGAATCTAGGCTTTGGAGGGCAGACTACAAGATCCTGGACTGGATTTTTGGAGGGAATTTAACCTCCAGAATGTGCATATCAGTAAGACAAGAATATTTTCAAAAATTACTAGCAAGCTAGGAACCAGACTGCTATTAGTTTGCACTAGCAACCGTGCTTGTACATTTCTTTGTGAACAGAAAGAAAAGGAGCCATCAAGAAAAAGAAAAGGCAAATGTAAGAGAAGTGGTTTTACAAAGTGAGAATGGTAATTCTTCAGTCCATATCTGTGGGTCATATCAACCAACACTTGCAGTAGTTGGTTTCTGTGGACTTTGGCTCATAATTCAATCCTGCATGGCAGACCTGGAGCTCTGGGCAGCAGTAATACTATGGCACACATAGGGCTGATTGTGGATAAATTAGATAATTGTACTTGCAATGAGGGAATGTGGCAGGTTGATTTTTTTTTTGGCCTTCTTATCAGGCAGTGAGAACAAGTAAAAACTGGTAATCCTGAGTGAGAGGTGAATCTCACTTCGTGCCTGATCTTACCCTCACATCTAAAATATCTAAGCGATTCACATTCTTTCATACATTTATCCTCACAATGAACCTTTGACACAGGAGACAAATTCCCTGTCTTATGGAACTGTGCTGCAGCAAAGTTAAAAATACCTCTCACATTTACTAGACAGGACCCTGTTGTGGATTTACTCTATTATGTCGTCCTAATAACTTGGTGGACTGGGTATAGCCATCCTAATTAAAGCATTTGAACTTCATTCTGCACAGAATTACTCAGGCATCCCTGAAAGATACAACTCCATAGGCAGTCATATCCCCATGGAGACAGAATCAAATTGCTTTTTTACATCACTGAACTGTCACTGCTCCACTACGCTTGTACAAAGCAACGCCTTGGCTTTGCAGACCAGGAATGTTACGCCTTTCTCTCACAAATAGCAACATCACAGGAGAGGGAACAATCTACCTTTTTAACATCAACATTCTGTTCTCCCTCTGAGAACCGTGACCACCAAATACAGTTCAAGGAGCAGTTTTGGAATAGAGGATAGCTTCTAATCTAGCATAAGAGGACAAATATTTTCACGTAAGCCCTAGTTGTGTACATCCCCCTGCAAAGTCACCAGAACAGAATCTGCTACGTGCAGATTTTCTATTTCATAGTGACACCTGCAGTGCTAGGAGGAAAGTGCCACTAGCAAAAGCAGTGCTGTTCAGGTGTTTCATATTAGGAGCCATGCTGATTAGCTTTGAGGGCAGGCTGTGAGCCTTGGAAGACACTTTCCAAAGAGCACAGGTCCAGCACAAGCTCATCTATAGGCTTGATTAGGAGCAAGGGCTGATTTCTGGATGTTACTAAGCTGGGGTTTCTCCACTCCCTGCAGTAGGTCTAAATCACATCTACTTTTGAAGCAGTGATAACTTCCAAGGCTTCCTCGGATTTCACCCTTCGGATCTTTAATTATAACGACTGCGTATGATTCCTGTGTCTTAAACAAGATGGTGTTTGAAAGGTAGTTGGGGAAAATAAACAGCTGTTGAAAACCTACAGTAGAGTCCATCTTATGTGTTGGGAAATTTAAATTCAGAGACTGACTTTGCTGTCTACATCCCATCTAATTATAAGGAATTCCACACACACTATTATTTTTATAACTATGGTGATCTTTCTGAGAGTTTTAAAACTGTAAAAAATGTTTTGGTTCTTTTTTTTCCTAACCAAATTCAGCCCTGACCTCTAATGTGTTTACACTGGCAGCTCTTGTCATAAATCTAAACCAGGACTGAGTTTGTTTGTGAAATTCATTGCTAAGTTTGTGACAAAATGTCCTTCTCCACAGACAGGTATGGTTCAGAATATGTTTCTATATTGTCCCCTAGCTGTAACTGTGCCATTCAGGTTGAAACAGCTGAGCTGCTGTGGGTAATCTCAACAGATAAATGCAACTGCTGCCAAAAATTGGTGCATGCTACACTCTCACTAATACTCTATTTGGTTATATTCACCAGTTTTTGATACAGGTTTAACCATCAGTGTTACCATCAACAGACATACAACCCTTAAAAACATTCAAGTGTATCCAATAGTAGCCAGACCTCAGTGAACCATAGAAGTTTGATGGTAAAGGCTGCCAATATTAATGACCAGTGCCTCTGAGGAAAGGGAATGTTTCTTAGAGGACAATTTATGAACAAAATTTCTTGTGTGTTCAAACGAGTGGGGCATTGAATTTAGCTTTCCAGAAGGAGCTGATGGTTATATTGCACACTTGTTAAAATGCATGCCTGAAGAATTCTAATTTCACGCTTACATATATGTCATAGTGATGTTTTTGTGCACAGAAGTAGAAATATATGGAAGTAAATATTGTAACTGGAATGTGAATTTTTATATTTTTTTTTTTACATCTAGTGCTGGTATTCTTCTTGGAAGTGGAAGAATGAGACAACAGTTAAAAGAAAAGGGCTGGATCTGAGAAAACCTAACATCAAACCTTACATAGGTACAATACACTAAAGAAAAGTATGTATTTGCAGACCTTCACTTTTCATTACTTCCATGTTCCCATTTCTGATGGGAGGGCAATTCATGGCACATGGAAGTGTCTCAGGTGAAGCACTCTAGGATTTATGGAAAGCAAAATTTTTACCCTCATTTCTGTGACTGCACCGAGGCCTTGGGAAAGTGACAGATTTGTGTGGGGGCATAGATATTTCCAGGCATACCAGCAATTTCTTAAACCAATTATTTTATTTAAATTGCTTTAAGACTTCTTGCTTTCCACCTTTTTTTTTTCCTCTGATCACCTCTAACTGAATGGATGTTTCCTTTTTATACTGCCTGTGCTGTTACTTTAAGCTTTTAATCCACCTGTTTAGAAAGCTCTGTTTGGTGTAGTGATCCAGCCCTCTGTGTGCAGAGATACTTATGGCAGGGGAGCCTCACTGCTCCCAGCCATGTACAAAGGATCTATGTGTCGTACTAATTTTTCATCTGCCAGACTGATTACATGAATACAAAGGTAGCATGTGGTAAGAGAACGGCTACAAGGTGATGGTGTTAAAATGTATGTCCTATTTATGATGAAAGTTGGATTGCTTCAACTGAGAACTTGTGATAAGGAAGCTAAGCCTGCTTTTGTTAGCAGGAGTAAGTTCTCTTTTGTCGTTCCCCTACACCTTGTTAGTGTCTATAGCTATAGCTATAGCTAGAGTCTATAGAGGGAAGGGGATTTAGAGCAGCAACTGAGCAATGTTTGGGCGTGCATGTGTATGAATTATACTCTGGCCATGTTATTTGATTTAAACACCAGACCTGTGTAGGAGGAAACATGGGTATGCCTCTTCTAGAGGGCCACAATCCAGTATGTGAAGACAACTGAAATAAACGTATAATGATCCTAAAGTCCTCAGGAGAGATCACGAAAATCACAAAATATATGTTCCAGGATAGAACATGCAATTTACATTATGCAGTTGCTCAAATTTCTCTTGAGGGACGGTCTGGTTTTGTAATATTCGTGTTGTTGCTTGGACAATTCCTTACTATGATTTTCTTCCATAAGGCAAGTCGTAAAGCAGGAAGACTCTTTCGTATCAGCCCAAGGAAGTTTGGCCAAGGGGATAGGTTCATGGACAGTGATTGGGGAAGCTTGGTCACTCTTCCTGCCTTTACTGGCAATCCTTTTCATTGCATTGAATAATACCTTTTCCACTGCTGCTTACCTCGCTTTTTATCTCTACTGCCTGATCAGCCTGAAAGCTCTCAAGGTCAATGATGTCTTGCATGCTTGTACAGCACTCGGCATGTTGGGGCCTGTGTCTCCATCTGGGCTTCCAGGTGCCAGGCTAAGTAGTAGTTACGGTAGTAGTGATGATAATAATAATAATATAAAGAGAGTAGCAATAATAATAGTCTAAAAAAGAATAGGCAAAGACAACACGTGAAAACAGTCCTTGTAGAGGATAACATATGGAAGTTGTTACACTGGAAATACAAAGTGGGAAGGATTTCTCAGCTTGATTGGTGAATGTAAAAAGATTAAGGGATGTAAAAGAGTTCATTCTTCAAGTCACACAGTAAACACATAGTGTGAATCATCAGACCTAACTGCAGGACTCAGAGATGCCACCCTACTTCAAACAGAGCTTTGAAAGCCCTAATCAGCACTGCTCAAAGTCTGGGCAAGAATTACATTCACATTTTACAGCAGTAAAATGTAGTACTGTCTGTTTGCAGTAATAGTTTGTATCTGTAGTAATAGTCTGTTTGCAGATGACATAAAGCTAAGTGGTGTGCTTAACACCTGAGGGACAGGGTGCCATCCAGAGGGACCCGGACAAGCTTGAGAGGTGGGCCCATGTGAGCTTTATGGGGTTCAACAAGGCCAAGTACAAGGTCCTGCACCTGGGTCAGGGCAACCCCCAGTACCGATACCAGCTGGGGGATAAAGGGATTAAGAGCAGCCCTGCTGGGGGATACTGGTGGATGAAACCTGGACATGAGCCAACAATGTGCGTTGGCAGCCCAGAAGGCCAACTGTATCCCAGGCTGCATCAAAAGAAGTGGGGCCAGCAGGTCGAGGGAGGTGATTCTGCCCCTCTGCTCCACTCTGGGGACACCCCACCTGGAGTACAGCATCCAGCTCTGGAGCCCTCAGCACAGGAGAGACATGGACCTCTCGGAGTGAGCCCAGAGGAGGGCCACAGAAATGCTCATAGGGCTGGAGCACCTCTCCTATGAAGACAGGCTGAGAGAGTTGATGTTGTTCAGCCTGAAGAAGAGAAAACTCCATGGAGACTTCATTGCGGCCTTTTAGTATTTAAAAGGGGTTTATAAGAAAAGATGGGGACAAATATTTCAGCAGGGTTTGTTGTGATAGGACAATGGGTAATGGTTTTAGACTAAAAGAGGGTAGATTCAGACTGGATAAAAGGAAGAATTTTTTATAATGAGAGTGGTGAAACACTGGCACAGGTTGCCCAGAGAGGTAGTAGGTGCCTCATCCCTGGAAATATTCCAGGTCAGGTTGGTCAGGGCTCTGATCAATCTGATCTAGTTGAAGATGTCCCTGCTCATTGCAGGGAGGTTGGACTAGATGACATTTTAAGGTCTCTTCCAACACAAACTCTTCTATGATTCTATGAAAAACAAGATAATTTTTACACACCACTACTAAATCAGGCCCTTTAACACCTTGTAGAAGTACTTGCAGGTAAGCAATGAATACTATAGTTGGTAGAGAATTGCACAACAAAGTCTCACAAATGAATGAGCAGGCCATTTAGCACAGTATCTTTAGCCTAATCTTGTCTCAGTTATTAATTTGTCTGCCAAACACTCAGCTAAAGGAAGAAACTCCACAGGTAATTGCTTTTTATGAAGCTTCCTCTCTGGAAAACCACTAGCTGAAAAGGGGAGCAATTTCCTCAGTCTCGTCCCGCTCAGGCAAGCAAGAGCTGCCAGTGGGGACATTGTAGTGCTGGACACAAAGCTGGGATGGAGATCAGTCAGTCCCCACCCCCATGCATAACGGCAGGAATGGGCTTGCAAGCTCAGCTCTAACTTCAGGGCAGAGGGGAGAAAAAATAAAGGTTATATGGCTACCTGCTGATAACCAGCTGTCTGAAATATCTACACATGCTTCCTATCTACACATCTGTAAATCCTCCCTCTTCCTCCCACCTGCCCCATGTCAGTCTGTCTAGCTCACCAGCCCAAAAGACACGTTACCCACACAGACATCCTGGCCCAGGCGTTACTACCTTAGCACATGAAGAAGTGCAGCGTTGCTTTTCTTAACCCAGAGGGCTAATTTACTTTCCTACACTCCTATGAGATAAGAGAATGTGTGAGACTCCAATACAGGAGGAAGCAAAGGCAGTGTGATTTTTTTCAGGAAGGCTGGATCAGATGCATTGGAGCTGGGCTTCTGCGAGCAAACTCCAGACCTGAGGCATAAGCCCTCTTCCCTCTGCTAGCCTTGCTCCTGTTAGTTGCATGTGGTTCACCTTACCTGCCTGTAGACACTCGGCAAGTTAGCAATTGCCTGACTAAAATAGCACAGGTTTGATATGATGTGTAGTCCTGATTACCAGTCTGCTAATTGCCATGTCTTTGGGCACAAATTTTATATTCCAGGGCTTGAGACTTTTTTTGTCCCTTATGTTTCCTTCTCCAGAAGAGAAACAGTTACTTAGCCACATTTGAGCAGTTACTTAGCCACATTTTATTTTCTTATTTCCTTACATAGTACCTCTATTCTGCCTATTCTTCTTTCATATAATGCAGGCTAATTTCGATAAATATATCATATATCAAAATATATGTGTATATATATATTATCCTTGTCTACTCATTTGACTTTCAGTTCAATAGTGCTGTTACTTACCAGGCACTGGCTGAACCTGCTTTACTAGTCTATTCTAGTGAATAAGCACGACTGTGTTTGGCTTGGGGAAGGCAGAAATAGCTACAATCAGAGGAGCTGTATCACCTTTTTCAGGGTTGAATTCAGCTGAATATGTACAAAGTACCTGCCCTTTGGTTCTGAAATGATAGTCGTTGGAGTACTTGCCTGATCTAATCCTTTATACCTTAAAATGTGCTCTGCTTTGTTCTGCAGGTCTCAGATACTATGGGATTAGAATAAAACATGAAGAGCTCTGGTGCTTAATCAGTATGTCTAAGGTCATCACTTACTCCTTGAAATAATTATTTCTGTTCTCCTGCAGAGGTTGAGATGAAGAACTGAGCAGGTTGACAGAACAAGTGTTTATGCTGTTCATTGCAAAAAAGAATCATTCGTTCCGAGTACATTGTGGAAGTCCCAGAAGGAAAGAAAATGCAGTGAAAGCTCATTTCCACCTTGTGTGCTGTGTACGCCTACATGCTCAGGACAGGGGTAAAAAGACAGAAGGGAAGTTGACTTCTCAAAGAGTTACTGTTAATGACAGCCAGAGACAGATCTCAGCCTCGTGCCTAGAGCACTTTGGCACAGTGGGGCTGTCTGTCTCCTTAAGTGAGATCCTGACCTCACCTGCTGGATAACCAGGAGAAAGTAAATTCATTCTGGCTCTGAAAGATGATCTTTCTGTTTGAAAGTGAGGCATGGAAGAGCTCTCTAGATTTACTGTGAACTTGCTAATCAAATAGTGAAACATCAGAAAAAAGCAATCTGTGTAGCTGCCTTTCATTGATGCAATGACATGTAGACTAAAAACTCCAGATAACCAAAGATGGAGCAAAGGTAAATCCATTTCTTTCTTCCATAAATATCAAGCAAGATATAACCGTTGAAGAGTTTTGCCAACGTCTTTCACTCCAGATTTTTTTTTATTTTTTAACAAGTTAAAAAAAATCACCTGAACTATTCAATTCAGGTTCAGCCATGTATTTGTTTCTATAACAGGAATGCTTGCCATTTGTTAAATAAAAATGCTATGGGTGATCCTCAGTTGGTGCAGATCAGCGCAACTCCATTGAAGTTTCAGGAGTTCAGGTCGGGAAAGAAGGGACTCTGCTTATTTGGGCTCCTCCTGTAGCTACAACAGAGTTGCAGTTTCTAAACTATTGCATCTCAGGACACCAGACAAGTAACTCCTTCAAGATGCTATTCTTAGTTTTTATTGTGAAATTTAAACCTGCTTAATATTATTCCCCCTGATATTTATCTTTTGGAGACACCATGTCTAAAGGTCACCATCTAAACCAGCTGAAAAGCTAAGTGTGAGGACAATTTTTCTATGTTACCTTGGTGCTTCCATTTTCAGCCCTAAGAAGAGAACAAATATTTTTAACACAAGGATTCGAGCAGGTTTAAAACTTCCAGCAAAGCCCACTTAAACTTCCAGTAAAGACCATTTCAAGTGACAGATAAAGCTTTAAATTATTTCTTATTTTAACTGTACCAACTGTTCTTAGCTCACCATCAGCTCGAGCTTGCAGCTGGTAGCCTTTGATGACTTCTCAGAAAGCTTACCAAGTGGCCTCCCAAACACATGCCAATTTAAAAGTGCAGAATGAAATGATGCTAATGGATTACTTCTTGTAGCAATAACACTTAATTTGCACTCTTTTTTTTTTTTTTTTTTTTGTACCTAGACTCCAAACTGTGCTAGGTGACAGCTCCCATAACAAACATTGCACTTTGGTAGTCACTTGGTAACAGTCACATCCTGCCAGAAGAAACCACCTCTTCTTCTGGGAGCCACCCAGCAGTGCTCCACAGGTCGGTGGGGAGAAAATCAGGAGCAGAGAGCATCAAAACTGGAGACAAGTCAAAAAGGAAGTAGGCTGTAAAAGTGCCATTTGACAATTTCAAACAGGTGAGAACCTGGGGGATTCCTGCATTTTTCCTACAGAAAATAGGATGGACTTTATTTTTTCTATTAGCTTATGGTTCCTCTCTCTGCTGGTCATAATCACATAGGCATTAGGATGCTTAAAGGAGCTGTGGAGGGCTGAGAGCACAGTGTTACTCTGGCAATGCAAAGCCAATGGGCAAGCCATGGACTTTGGATGGCTGTCAGTCAGAGAAGACAGAGGTGGGCCAGGACAGGCAGACCGGGCAGGATGGATCTGAGGACAGTTGGCTGAGCTGGCAAGTTCAGGGAGGAGATGAAACCCAAGGTACTGTTGAGCAGGGAAGGAATGAAGGCAAGATTTTGCAGCAACTTAACATTTTTAAAGATTAAATAACTATTTTCAGTGAATAGCAACATTCACCAGCCATATACCAAATCCCTCTGTTTGTAGGCCCCAGCTTCCATTTCATGTTAATTAACATCAGTGGGCTCTGTAATTATGTCACACCAGAAACCACGAAGCCCTTCTCTGCCTGTAGTCACTGGTAGCTGGAAATTATGGTGGTTCCCTTTGTGATGCTGTATGTGACAAAGCAAAAAAGAGATAAAGTCCTTGTTTCACTCAGTAACAGGTATCTCTGTCAGCAATAGTCTGGTTTTTTTTGTAGAGATATTTCTGTAAATCAGACCTGTATGTAAACTGCAGCAGTAAAGAAAACCATCATTGTGCATTCAAACTGTTAAGGCAGCGCATTTTAAAGGCATTTAGTATAACTCATACAAATACACTGGGTGCTGTGCCTTGGTGCTGTGTTGGAGCAGGGCCACCAGATACAGGGAACTGCCAGAATTGCTCTTGGCCCAGGAGCAGGGCTTGCTGCTCGGGTGCTTCAGCAGGGACCCCTGCACAGCTTTGCCAGCCAGCACCAGCAGAGCCAGGAGTTCCTTGGAGAGGCACGGGAAAATGCTTATCTAATTCCTCTAGATGGCACAGCACCTTGACAAATCTGGGAATGAACATGCTTGGCAAACAGTGAGAGCCAGACAGCCTGCGTTTGTCTCCTGAGCATGCTTTTCCTGCTTAATAGTGGCTAATTGTTCTAATTCCACAGATACACTGGTCCTCCTTCTTAAGGCAAGGTGGGCTTTTGTGTTCAAAGCCTTGCCTCAGCCATCAGCCTGTCTGCTCTGGCACTCACACAGGGATGGGGCATGTCCCACTGGAGGTTATGCCTTGTGTAAGAGATGGAAAAGATGAAGGACAATTTGAGTGGCTTCTGATTCTTCTTATTCTGCAGCATGCTGGGATGTTTGTTTTGCTTTTTAAACAAGTAACTGTATACTCACCATTCAGCAGTGAGCTGCTATTCAGTCAAATTACTTGCTCTCAAATTTTTTTTTGTGAGAAAATAGCTTTCACAAAGCCACTAAGTGGCATTGCTGTCCTGTAGCTGTCAGCAGCCCTGAGAGAGAACCACAGGATGGTTCCTACAGAGCTACAAGCCAGGCTGCTGCTTGAGTTCCTAGAGGAGAGCAGTCAGGCCAAGCGCACCCAGCTTGCAGGAACATGGCCCCTCCAGGGCCAAATTCACTTGCAGCGGTCTGCTCATTTGGTGAATCCCATCTCTTTCTTCTGAAGCTTCTGTCTCTTTTTTATGAGTGGGTCGCAAATTGCTTCAACTCTCAACTTCCTACAACACACACCTTCCTCGTGAGGACATCGGTGAGGTTTTTAACCTCAGCTGAGGACAGATTCTGATGCCAGAATTTCTCTGCTTTGTTTCTAACCCTTGGTCAGCATCTCTGCCGCTCCAGCCT
The DNA here is from genome assembly GCA_026413425.1 of Tringa solitaria. Classification (NCBI taxonomy): domain Eukaryota; kingdom Metazoa; phylum Chordata; class Aves; order Charadriiformes; family Scolopacidae; genus Tringa; species Tringa solitaria. The sequence goes on from JAOXJM010000033.1 coordinate 31,643,559, forward strand.
GGTGAGCAAGCAACCCTTTTTATCTCCTAGAAAAGTACTAGAGACTGGTCCTAATTAAACAGTTAGCAATTATATATTTGCCCCCAGCAAACTACCCACCAGGCTCTCTGCCTCTGCAAATATTTTATTTACAGCTAAAAACACAATAATCTGGGAGGAAGAACCTAATCCATACAGTAAATGGGCAAATTTATACCCACACTGGTACAGGGCACAGGAGATTTACAGAAGGCTGAGCAAATTGAGATATACACCAAAGGAGAAAGTACATTTCCCTTGACCATGCAGCGCTCATCAAAAGATAATGAATATGCAAATGACTTTTGACATGCACGGAAAGTTGTAGCCCAGATTGCACCAGCTGTACTGAAGGAGCGTTTCCCCCTAAAGTCACCTTGGCTACTTCTCTAGGCTGGGAGCGTGTATAAACACAAATGAGCAAACTGTTCTTCACCAAGGCCACTGCTGCTCTTTAACGTGTGAAATATTATCGATCATTTCTAGAACACTGTGCTTGAAGCACATGGGGGATCTTAACACAGAGTATTTTTAGATGTAATATTTCTCAAGGCATGATAGGTCTGGAATCAAAACCAAGCAGCAATCGTTAATTTGTGATTGAGCTGGCTTCTTTGTGAGTGGCAGCTTGTTAAGGTAGAAAGACTGCTTATGTGCGAGCTGAAGTGTGAACCAGGATCATCAAGTTGATTGTTTCCAGTTTAGAATGTTCACTTAATTTGCACTAGATGTGCTGCTATACAAGCACAAAGAAAATAAGGAAACGCACACTAGGCAAGAGGAAAGCGACTAACCAATGAGTCTGTCTACTTTGAGCAGCTGCAGTGTTTGAAGACTCTCAAGTTTTACTGCACATAGTCCTCCCTTTGGGTCAAAACCATATTACCATTTGTGCTTACAGCCTGTAACTTAGAGTGGAGTCGTGCCTTTTCCTGTATGGTCTACTGCTGTCTGGCTGTATAGAGCTACATCTGCTATAGCTTTTTTCCTTGCGCCACAGATAATGATGGTGTGAGTGCTGGTAATCAGAAAGCAGCTATGGACTCTCATTCAGGCACTGCCTGTTCTAAATCTCAGAAAGGGAAATATTGTACAAAATGAACCATTTAAGTGCTCATCTTCTTTGTGCTCTGCGGCCACCAAAGTCCCTGCTCTTTGATCTTCTTTCTGGAAGTGGCTAAAAATATTAGATCTCTGCACCAGGGCTTCCAGCAAAGCTGCATCAGACTTAGCAACAGCAGAGAGGTTTTCGGGGAAAAGCATGTGTGTTTGCAAAGTTTAACGATGTCATCCTCCTGTCGTGTACGCCCTTGCTTTCTGTCCACCATCCCCAATAATTCTGAGAAGCGAGGAACAGCGCAACTGCGCTTGCACACTTTGTTTTGCACCTGTGATTGCCCAGGTTGCATGTACGAAGCCGGTCTATGGCTTTGGAGAGCTCAGCCTGCCGCCTCTCTGGGTTATTAAAGGGACTCGGGGATTTAAAAAAAATACTTCTGTCAGGAAGCTTTGCACCTGTTATTGCCATGAGTAACAGCTCGCATCACCCGGGCAGGCCAGCATACGATGCAGCAGCCATGTCATGCACTGAATCAGCCCATGTCAGGGTCTGGTGAGCAAACAGATGGTTTTCAAGCCTCATTTGCCCCTACTTGCTCGTCTTCCACCATGCTCAGCTCAGACAGATCATACAGCCGGGGCTCAGCGGTTTTATTTGGAAAAGCGCTAAGCACAGCACCGCATCCCCCACTCTGTCCCCACACTGAAGGCAGTGGGCGTCAAGAGAGCTGTGTACCTGGCAGGGTAAACTCATTAATGTATGTAAATGCAGCAGCAGAAAGGAAAACAAGATGGACAGATGTGTGCTGCTTTGGCACAACTTTGACTAGAAAGGAAAGAAAGTGATGCTAAACTCTGCTGGAAAGGTTGCTCACCTGCAAAGCAGTTGGGACAGGGAGTGTCTGTTTTGTGTTTTACCTCATTCTTGCTTGGTCTTTAGCAGTACCATAATAAAACGGATGAATAATAATAAATCTGTCCCAATGCACATTTATAGTTTAAATCCTGTGCTAATCCTGGCAGTACAGTCTTTTGTACCTGAGAGGAAAGAGGGGGAAAAAAAACCACAACCTTGGCTCTAAGCTAAACAAGCCTCTCCTCTGGAAAGGTAATTAACAGCTGGTCTCCATGGAGCCTTTATCACAAAATCAATAGTGATTTGCCTTGTTCTTCTTTACTTTGTGCTGCTTTCACTGTTTGTAAAAATGTTTGTGGGTTTGGCCATTGGACTCACATTGGAAAAGAGGGTTGTGTTAGCTGAGGTGCATGAAATCAGGTAAGTTTTCTTTGCATAGAGATTTTGGCAAATCTTCATTTCAGGATTTTACACTACCTTCACTTTCCTGAACTTCCTGTTGCAAGCTGCCAATTCTATCTCTCTTGTGCCATTTCAGAAATCACATAAAAATTATGACTTTCCGCTGACATTAGCCTCAATAGTACAGCTTAAGACTTTTTTTTTTAAGACTACTATGACAGCAGCTGCCCTAAACACAAGAATATTTAGGGATAAAACCAGTCGCAAATGGAAGATGGAGATGTTTCTATAGCTGTGCACACAGACTTGGATCCCTCTAGGGTCATCTGGAAAACCTTTAGAAGCCTGGAGTGGATTCAGAGAATCACAAATAATGAGACCTGGTAATCACATAGATAAATGCACACATTTTATCAAAAAGGGAAGGAGCAGATGGACATTTATTGAAATGAAGATATTCTTGCAAGAGAGTAATTCCACAAGAAAGTTGATGTTAAATGAGTGTTTAAACCAGATCAGATGGTCTTCTGGAAGACCATCATAGATGTTATAATAGATAACAAAAAAGCTGTTGGGCCTGATGTGGAAATCACTGGATAAATTTCTCTGGCCAGTGTTATGAAGGAGGTCAGACTGGGTGCACACAGTGTTTTCTTCTGACCTTAATCATGTGAGAATTTTAATCATCTAGCTGCTGGGCAGGGTCAGCACGGCTTGTAGTTCTCTTTTCATACATCTTCTGAGAAACAAGACCCTTTCTCAGATAGCCTGTGCTACCTCCACAGAGGACTCAGGAATTCAGGCTGACTTCCCGTGCCTTTCCAGATCAGCTAATCTCTTGTTACCTTCCTTTCTACCCTTTGCTTGGCTTTTCCAGTAGCAAGACAGGACTTGAAAGTGGAGTACATTCCCTTATCTGTTGGCTGCACCCCAAGAGATCAGAGCTGCCTGGGAACACAGACTTTATGGGGTACCAGGGTGTTAAAGATTTATTATGTAACGTGCAACCTACACACCATAAGGACCTCCTTTCCTTCCCGTCCTCCTTTCCACCTTTGTTTTTCACCCCAAAGAAACTTGCTAGGCTGCAAACAGGAAAAAAGAACTCAAAGCAAGCCCTGGTGCTTTTACCAACATTATTGACAGGGGACAAACTGTTGTCAATAACAAAGCAGAAGCATACAAGGAGGACCTTTTTTCTCATATGCAGTGTACAGTGCTATGGATTTTTTTTCCTATGGATTCTGTATTGGTTTTTCCCCTTACTGTTTGTAACAAAATGGGGAAATGAGATTAAAAATTCAATACTGAATGCAAACAGGTCATTTAGGTTATACTTTGTTCAGTAGTGCTTCATGTTTACTTTACCGATATAACCTTTCCAGACATTGGCCACTTCTGGTGTGATAAATAAATATTATCTTTAAAATAGAAGCCTTACATCACTGCATACGTAACAGGTCTGAAAACATGGACACTTAATAATCACCATAAACAACAAATTGCCATTTATAGGTACCAAGCTGCCTGTCAAGCCATGAGCTTTTATATATATAGGAAGATGAAGAGTGAGATGAAGAGTGAGAACATGTTGACCCAAAACCACATCTGTAAAAGCACCATCTCCATGGATTGTTAAGAAATGGAAGTTCTTTAAAAGAAATGTCAGATTCTTCTTTGAAGTTCAGGTACTTTTTGATCTTCTTTCTGCTCTCAAAATAAATAAACCCTAGTTCTGGAAGAAATAGAGAAAGTAAATGCACCTATATCTAGACATGTTTTTAGTTTTCAGAGGAAAAATAGTAGCTAATCCAAACTGGGCATGAATAAGTATTTCTGGGTCAGGGTCTGACCTGCCACTGCACTGGAGAGTGCTTGGAAATGCAAGCTGGAACTGAGCCTTACTGGGACAAATGAACGGTCTCCTTTTACCACCTACGCTGGATTCCATGGGATTCAACCCAGCACTGTCAGTTTGGGGCTTTAATTTTAAGAAATACAAAATATCAACAAATGAGATGCTGTCCCTTCTAAAGTCAATAAAAAGATATTTAGGGAATTCAGTGCTGCCAAGTTCTTGCAATGCAAAAATGAGTGGAAATCACTAGGTTTCTCTTTCATCTCTGTAAATCATGCAGGTTTTTTATAAGTTCATCTCCAAGCACACAGTTCTGCAAGGTCTGAAAGCTTCTCTATAATCTTGAACGGTTCTTTAGTTGGTAATAATATGCAAGCGCTTGTTAGAGCATTACAGGCACAATGTTACAACAATCACAACACTCTGTTTTGTAGTGCAAATATCTTTGGTAAAGCAGGTGACTTCTAAAGGTGCTGAGTGTATAGCTGATTTTTATAATTTGCTGGCCAAACTGTCAAATGACTATTGAGATGGAAGAATATTAGCAAGAAGTGTGGCCTAACAAAAAGACTAAGCATAGCAATCTGCAGATCTCACATAGAGAGAAATATTTCTCTGTATTTGCTTACTATGGTAGGGTTGCTACTCCCTATACATTAATTGTAGGAAGTAATAGAATTAATTTCCGTGTCACGGAAAGGATGTCTTATTTTCTTCTCTACTGAAATGATTTTTCTTACCTTTTTCTAGTGCAGAACTTGTTTGTATTCTGTTTCATGCCTACCTCTAAGAAGCAGATGCTCTTTTCGAAGAGATGGGTTCTTTATTCTTCCAATTTGGGATGAAATGCAGAAAGAGATCTTGGATTTTCAGTGTGTAACTACTGTCCAATCTATTAATGCAGCATTCCTGTGGTAGATACCTTGGCCAGAACCAGCTCTGCTACCAAGACCTGAATCTGTTCAGAAGTTTGCAGTTTGACCAATTCCACACAGGGTTTTGGATCCTCTGGCCTTGTCCACCAGGCATGAGAAGACGTTGAAGGTAGTAAAGAACAGCTTATTATTGTCATTGTTATTTTTCTAGCAGCAGCAATCTGAATTATAAAAGGAATATGAAAATAGAGGGAACAGCAGCAAAGAAAGGCAAAACCCATGTTTTCATCTATTGACTCCCTCTCATGGTTTTCCAAGGATACCTTTAAAAGCAGCCTTTTGTTTCTTCTTGTGTGGAGAGGCTGGTGCAGGGAAAGACTTGGGTTGCTCAAATTGTAAACCTAATTCATGCCTGATGAGACTGTGTACTGCATCTTATAGCTTTGTCACATCATGCAGCCCAAATATCTCTGTGCTGTTAATGTTTCTGTGTACTCCCCTCAGAGCCACTGTGACTGCAGCTTTAATGGGGCAGATATTATTTGTTCCTTATTCAGAAAGTAAATTCACATTGAAGTCCATGTGATGTTGCTCTGAACAGGAGCAAGGTAGTAGGTTTGTTAAAGTCTGACTGAAATAACATTCAAATTAATGGGCACTCTTTAGTTGACTTCCAAGGGCATGAAGTTGGGTGGTGCAAAGATGCGTGTAGTGTGGGATGCATCCTCAGCTACTGTGGCCTAAGGCACTGCAGATAACTGGTGGAAAGTCAATGGGGCTGTGCCAGCTTGTGCCAATAAGCTCATCTCTCTGGGTGGAGATACAGGAATAAAATGTTTTACACGTGGAGAGAGCCTGTAAGGACTCACAGGAAAATAATTAGAGCTGTGGGAAGACAGTAAAAAAGTTCATCAACATTTCACTGGGAAAGAGAAAATAATACCTCCAGCTGATTATTTTCAAGCAATTGCATGGTGGCCTGTGCAAAGATTAAATATTTCTCTTCAAAGTCCTGTGGTAGTGCTAGCTATAACATCCACTATATACACTGCAAATATTACAGGAAATATTTGAAAGAGTTGTTTAAAACTGTGCAACTTCAAGTTTTCCTATAAGCTCAAAGATATTTCTTCCTCTACCTGGAGCTAAAAATCTTTCCAAAATTCAGATACGAATTTTTATATAAATCTTTATACGAATCTTTTATATAAATCTTTCAAAAATTCAGATAATGAAATAAATAGCTATTTGATATCCTATCATTGCCACTAGGGAAGTCACTTTGCGTGAAAACTGTATCTGCTAAGTAATAATCTTCAGAAGAAAGCCTAGTCCATGTCTAACTCAAGGCAGTATTTATTTGGGGTATTCGTGTTGACTAATGATAGCCCAACATACCCACTCCAACCCAACCAGGGGCTGCATGCTCGTGGGATCCTTCTCCAGGTAAAACACCTATTGAAGATGTGGCACTTCTTTTTTTGGAACAATACTAAAAAAACTCTGTAGGGCTTTCTAGGAATCTGCAGGGATTTCCAAGACTGGCTAAGAACTTTCCCCTGTATCTACAAGGGGGCCCATGCACAGTCTTTTACAGCGATGAGTAGACAGCTTGGGATGCCATCCGGTGGTGGCAGCCACATATCTGTCAGGGAAAGGGATGTTCTGTGCTTTTGCTAGCACCACTAGCACTGAGTCCGTAGGAAGAATTACACCTTCTAACATGGCCATATTAATCATTAATTCAGTGGCATAGGTTCCTGAATGCCAGTGGGGTGGAAAAAAAGCACATAAACAAAGTAGTCTAACAGCTGCCATACAGCTCTTTGTATTAGTAAACCAGCATAACTTGGGGTCAGAGCAGATTGCACCAGGGAGAGCCACAAGAGCAGCTATGACTTCCCCTCGTGATGGTGCAAACTATACAGGCACAGCCTGGTTCTGATCCCAGTCTCGGGCACACTACTCTAAACACACCACATCAGAATTTCTTTAACTTCCCAGCTGTCACACGTGAGTGCCATCTAACAGTGAGGAGCTGGCAGAGGAAACTGAGGCAGATGGCTTCTCAGACCATTCCTCATCTTCCTCATCAAGGCTTCAAGTCCTTGTGTTTCTCTGGAAATCTTTGCATTTCCATTCCCCAGCAGGGAATAAGGAGGAGAATGACATCTACCACCTTATTCTCCCATGGCTGCATCCCATGATGGCTAAAGTCTAAGGGCAAAGCCCTTTCTTTTATCCCCTACAAAAGGGAAATGTGTGCTGAGGCCTCCTGCGTCACCAGCATATCTTGTTTCCACCTCACACCTTCCCACTCGTTTTCCTCTAGCCTTTCCACTGCTTTTCCAGCTTTGTACAAACACTTCAAAATCTGTCTCAGCTTCATACACCAAGTGCACAGCAATGCCAGGATTGGCCAGGGTTGTCAGCAGGAAGTCTCGAATCCTGCACCAGATGGCTGAGAGAGTCTAGCAGCTCCTAACAGTGGGGGAGGCAGAGGAGTGACAGCCTGACATGGCTATAAGGAAATATTTTTTTGCTCCACAGCACACTTCTCTCACCATTTGCAGAGTTCCTAAGCCATACAGTATGCTGTCAGAAGAAACAAGCTCTGGGGAGGGAAGCGGGGAGCACCACTTCAGACAGTGGGCTGGCTGCCTGTGGGAAATTTTAGCTTTTCCCCCTGCCTTCCTTGTTTTAGCACTGGCTGTTGTGGAAGCAAGGGGTTCAAGGAGGAGCATTGCTCATTCTTCCTAGATGTTTCTGAGATAAAAGGTGCTAGAATTAGCTGACTGAAAATGAACACTCTGGGTGTTAGGTGGGATTTTTTAGTTTGTTTTTTTTTTTATTATGGGCTACTTTGGGTTTGGGGCGTGGTTCTGAGTGCTGGGAAAGGGGCTTGCTGAGGACAGTCAGTTTTTACCTACCATTACAACAGCTGCCCAAGGGGATGACTGCTTATACACTCTTCAGCTTTCAAAGCTTTTAAGCTGCTCCCTCTCTTGCTCGTGTTGATGAGACAAACTGTAGCTTGTCCACATTGCTTTAACCTGACCTCAAATAAATTAAAGCAGACCATGACAACTTGCTCCTCACACCACAAAGCCACTGTAAAATATTAGCCCTTTGTGAAATTGGGCTGCAGAAACATAGGGAAGGTGTGTGCACGCTGCATAATGTGTAGAAAAATGAGCTAGGAGGAACCCTTCCCGGCAACTAGTTAGCTGTAGAAGCTAGCTGTGCTTCTGGCTACACAGGGCCAGGCAGGGTATGTGACTTGGCACTGTCTCAGCTGAGCTGCTTGACATTGCTTGCTCAGGACAACGTGACTACCTCCCTCTCCACTCTACTGCAATGGTGCAGCATGGATGTACCTTTAGAGGTTGCTCCTAACTCCACACATTTAAAGTCACATCAGACATAGAAGAGGGAAAGGGCCGGGGGGAGTAGAATTTGCCTGCCTTTGTAGATGATCTGGCTGCTGTCGGCTGAGATTGTGTCTAGCTCTGCCTGCTGCGGAGCTTGAAACAGAAACTCAGTCTCCGAAGTCCTGGCCAGTCTTCGTGCTTGACCAGAAAGATGAAGAACATTGGGAATGTCAAAGCTTCATTTCACAAGGCTGTTGGCAGGGACTGTGCTATGAAGAAATGGTGTCCCAGTAGATTCATAGGCAAATACTGCCATAAAATGAAAGTTATTCTTTCCCTGGGCAGAGCCTATCAATCTGATAATGCATGTATCCAGATTTAATTTATGATTCCAAGTAAACTGGCATTTAGAGCATTTTCCATGTATTTTTTCTTATTGATTGATCAACCCTAATGTGGACCAAGCATAGATTCAGCAGCATTTCAAATAAATGGGCTCTCTGCCCCAGGACAAATTCTCCAAAGTGACTGAGATCTCCATAAATCAAACTGATACGTTGGGAGAACTAGAGATGTGTTCAGCTCAAGATGTACAGTGTTGTGGCAATAACATTAGCAGCACCAATTTGAACAGGTAAACAAAATGATGAAACACTTTGGGATGAGCATGAATCAAAACCTCAGGGAACCTGGGGCAGGTTCAGGGCAGGATCTATGCTCTGCATGTTATACCCCTTCTGCCAACCTTGGCGCTGTTCCCATACAGCCATATTGTGGTATTACAGATCATCTGACAAGAAACGGATGTCATACAAGCACAGCCAGGAAGAAAACTGTTTCCTCCCCAAAAGACTGTGCAGTTCTTCACAGATCATCAGGATTTTCCTTCAGAGTTTGCCACTACGTTCCTGTCTCCAGCATGTAAGTGCCTTACTTGACATTGAGCCTCGATGGTTCAGGATTGATTTTTCAGCATTTTGATCCCTTCTATACTAAGATACCTACTCCCACAGTGAATGCCTTCAGTCTCAGACCATGTAGTGCAAGCAGCCTGGGGGGCTCAGCATGCTGGATGAACAACCTTACTCTTGGCATGAGAGAGTACTCTTGGCATGGCTTATTCTCACTGATATAGTGGCCAGGAGAAACCAAAGACCTAGAGCTACCCACAAAATGTAGAAGCAGACCCTCAAATCTCCCCCTGTCCATTCTTCCATAGGTGAAAGATTTGGGATTGGGATGAAGACCCCTGTTCTCTTTTCTTTCTATTCTCTAAATGTGGTGTTCAAAATTTCTATAAACCTTTTGAGCAGACAGTGGTTTACCTACACACCTAAGCAGGAGAAAGGATATTTGGCTACCTTGAAATCATTTCCTTTTTCTTCATCTTCCCGCATTTTTGCTAGACAACCAGAGAACCTAAACCATGTCATTTGATAGAGGGGATTGAATCACACCCTGCAAACACAGAACAGGTGGAGCAAATAACACACATTCAAACTGTAAGCTGGAAGAGGTTTACATTTGCATTTACAGCTGAAAACTCAACAGTTGGCCCGAGGCCATTCATGCACAGAAGGAAAAAATATGTCATCAAACACAGTATTTTCTAGGAACCACATATTCATGTTTATTTTAAAAACAGTCGTTAAAAGGGAAAACACTAAGAAAGTGAAGTACAGGATATGGGGATTTAATTCTTATTTCACATTGAATGTGTAATTATTTTATCTCTAGGTATTTATTACAGGTTTGAAAGAACTTGTTTGTTTCCCCTTAAGTTGCAAAAACAAACAAACAAAATTGTTACTACTGTTGCAGTAACAAACACAAACAAACAAAAATATCTCATCCCATTTCAGTTAGCTAAATGAAGTTTGTGGTTAATTGTTTTCTAATGACTTTGGACCTAAGGATGATAGTGTTGGTGGAAGGAAGGAAATTATATAGTAGATGACTGCTGATTAAATTATTATAATGCTGTGGCAGGGAAGAGAGCTTATCCTGTAATAAGTATACCCAAAATATGCTGAGAAGGAAAAAATGCAAGTCTGAATGAGCTTGTTCCTGCTTGCATTAGGGGTTGTGGTTGTGGCACACTGAGGTGAACTCAGGTCCTTTGCAAATGGCTCAGCTGTGTCCTGTTTGGAAGACACAGGTGGAGGTATAGGGTCCTCCTGAGCTGCCAGGGTATCGTGGTGAGCTGATCTGCGAGCGAAGGAATTTCTTTGGGGGTGCTGTAAAATGAGCATGAGGAGGGTGATGACAGGGCATCGTCTAGTTCTCATCAAGCCCCTGAGAGGCTCAGGTCAGTTTTGGGGAGAAGGACTGATACCTATATTATTCCACTGACACTTTTTATTCTCTTCTCTAGCCTACCACCCTTTCCTTGTGGTCTGCTCTCCTGGGCTATCTTGTGTCAGGGCTCCTTTTTCTAACTGGGGTCACATCAAGTTGTGGTCTTAAGTTTGACACTCTCTGAAGTGTGAAAAACTCATTCCTAGTGTCAATTTGTATTGTACCAGATGCAGCCCCCAACTGGAAACCAAATCCCTTTGCTGCTGAGAGCTAAACAAATGAAAATGTGCACACTTTTTCTGCATATTCTCTTTAAAATTACTTGGTCTCTTTTTTGAGTGGAGTGGTTATATTTGCTGGAAAGTGCAAAGGGTAAGAACAAACATTTTTCAAACAAAAAATAGGTTTATCAAGTCTTCACTGCCCGTCCTTGACTGGAGGCTGAGTTTGGCACATCTCAAGCTCTAAGGGGAAGAGGGAGAGCAGAACAGCAGTGAGGGTAAACTGCAGTATTCACAAACTGCTATGTTTGTGTAGGTAGTCCCCAGCACTATTGGCACCTATGCCCTTGTTTCGTGCTGCACTTTGAGATGCACAGGGTTACTTTGTAACACAGATCCAAGATGATGAGAGAAGGACTGAGCTAGAGTCAGGGACTTTCACTGCCAGAAGCAATAAGAACACCATGGCCTTAAATTCTGTTCCTTGGTCCTAGTCATTCTCATGGTAAAAGCTGTTATTTTGCTTTTTGGCCCCCTGCCCATCAAAATTAAACATGCAATTAATTTTAAAAGGAAAATGGGATCAAACCAAGACCTTCTTCCTTGTGAACTTTTAGGACTGAAAGGTTTTTCTTCTTCTGTTATAACAGACCCTGGCGTGAAGCCAGAACAATAACAGGCAGCTGGTTTGGAGCCAAGGTTTAAGCCTTATACCTGACAAGGCTGTTATAAATCTAATATGCCCTTGTTTGTATCCCTTACCGTGCCTAGAGATGGTAGGGAGGTTGGCAACTGGGTGTTAGTTCATGGTATGTAAAGGCTGGAGCTCTTCTTGCAGAGGTTGCATGTGTGATGTGTATATCTATCATCTATTAACTTATATTGATCTTCAGCATCACATTTTAGTGTATTGCTTGCCAGTGCCAGGGTTATGGAGTTACTGCAGGTGAATGTTACCAAGTGTTATATATTTTAACAGTGATCCACTTTCACATTAAGGTATGAAAAAAGACATTGCCTGCTAGCTTTTGGAAAAAAGAAAAAAGAAAAAATAAAAAATGCCAATGAGATTTAATCTACTATGACTGGAAACATTCCACAGTTTCCTTTTAAAATTGCAATCAGACACATCATTGTTGTTTCTGTTTCATTTGGCCACAGTGATGAAGGACATCACAAACCCTCTTCACGTCCCTTGGGCTAAAGGAGGTGAAACAGAATGGAAACAAGAGGCAAAATCATCCATTTCACTCCTTTCTCCAATGCCCCTGAAAACCACCTGTTGAAACTACATCTGGCCAAAGCCTGAATGCCTGACTCTGCCTCTGCTACACCAAAGGTGAGCAAATGGCGTCAGGAGCTGCAGACAGCTTGTGCGGGTGTGCAGAGGGATGGGTGTCCACACCTCCCCATCTGGCTGGTCACACAGGCTCTGCTTACTGCAGGGGGTGCCCTCTGACTATGCCTAAGCCTGTCTTGTGTTGATCTGCAACACGGTGAAGATGGCCTAAAGAGTGCCACTGGCCTGGAGCTGCCCTACAGTCCAGTCTCCTTTGGTTATATGGCGTCAATTTACCTATTAACAGGGTAGAAACTGGGCACAGGTATAGCTAGGAGAGGGCAGGGGGATGGACGAGCGAAGAAAGACTGTAAAGGGTCAGAACAAAGATCCAGTTGCCCCACAATTTGCATAACCAGTTTTTCTGAGGTCCTCTCTACCCATGTTTGCTACTTATGAAAACCTATCATGGACCAACAGCCTGGTTAAGGCATAATTTTACTCATTTGGTTAAACTGTTGTGTCTGGCTATGAGACTATTTTGTTTTAAACTAGTTTGGCTGGAATGAATTAAACATGAAGGAGCTATCAATCTTAAACCAGATTTTAAAATGCCACAACCACATGTAAAATCTTGATCCAGTTTAAGTTCTTTCAGCTAGTTTCTGTTTGTACAGCTCTGGCATCAAGGATCATGCAACCACAGCCTGGGAATCAGTTTGAGTAAAAATGAAAAAAAAAAAAAAAAAAGTAAAAATATCCAATTTAGGCCTTTTTCTCAAGGTTCTCTTGTACGGGAATTATGTAAAAGGTGAAGTGCCAAACAGGGGTGCAGTTCTGAAAGCAGGTAGGCAAACCTCAGCAGTGATATGGTGCTAACTGTGTAGATAAAGCATGGAGACACATTTTTATTTCCGAATCAATGTTCTTGTGCTCTTTGCTAAAGATTTCCTACAGCAGGTAGTAGAGGTAGTCAAAGAAGGCATATTATTTTCTTTTCTCTTTTCATTTTTGTTTGAGCATTGAAATACTAACCATCTTTGTAGCCAGTTTAAGTGCTTTTAGCAAAAAAAATACTTTTGCAAAGGTCTTTTTGTCACCAAAATTCACAATTTCAAAAACAGATAGTATTAATGTGCAATATTTTAAAATTGTGACTAATCCTAGGAAGCATCAAAAGATTCTCATTTTTATGAATTAATAAAGCTGTGCTCAAAAGCATGGAAAATGTGGGGTTTCCATTAAAAATTGTTATGAAGATTTAAGGAGTAAGAGATCCCATAAGAATAAGGAAAACAGAAATTGCAACACATTCCACGTTACAACTCTGAATGCCATCAGGCTTACACTGGAAACTATAAAAATATTCTCAGGTTAGAAACCCATTTCAGTTTTCTCTTCTGATGCTGTTCTTGACAGTATAAATGCATGAAATCATGACAGATTAAGCACTTAAAGCAGGGTCTTTTAAATGTCTAGGAGAGAGGCATGTCTGGTTCTATCCTAATGGACACTGGGAATCCCTGAGGCAGCTTTTACAGTTTTGCATTAGACTTTTCTCCAACTCTCCAAACAAATATAGTGTGTAGCTGCCATTGCATGGGAAGATGAAGTAAATGACAAACGCAGAGCGCCAGCATTGGTCAAAAGTTAAGGTGATCTTGAAGTCCTTTAATGCCTTGGCAGGAGTAACCAAGCAAAGGGCCAAGTGGGAATCTTGGAGGTGGCAGACACTTGAAAGAACTGCAGGAATGCAGCATAGAATGGAGTGGGGAGATGAGCTTTGGCAAGTAGAGACACCCTGAAATAAGCAGCCTGGAAAAGAGTAAAAGACCCAATGTTGGAGAGGAACACCATGGAGAGGAAGCAGATGGGTCGTGCCTGTATATCTAAAGGTTAAAAAAAGTTCACTGAGTCTTCAAGCAGTAGCTGGGAATTAAGAAATAGCTCCATTGCTTTAACTGAGGAAGGCAAAGAGGGGCAGCCTTGATCTCAGATGAAAGAGTGGTGGTGTTTATGTACCAAACAGATTCTGTCCAAACGTCCAGGCTGTTCCTCTGCTGCCGCTCTTCCATCGTGTCTCCGTGTGACAAAACCATCTGCCTTCTCTGTCAGTGGGAGAGTCTAGCTGTTAAAAATCATGCTTCTCAAAGTGTACCCGAAGGAATTGCAAAATGTTGTGCACTTCTGCTGTAAATTATATATATATTTTAAGTAATTATAGGTCTGTATATTGTGTTATTTTTTGCTGATGCTTTATGAAGACTTTTACAATCTGGAACTCATAAAGTTCCATATTTTTGCACTTCATGCTGTTAACTTGTAAGCCGAAGGGTGAGTTATGACGACCACAAGCATTTTGTCTTGTTAGAACTAAAACTAGAATGTGCCAGTTAATGCTAATGACTGTAAAATGGAAGCTGGAGCCCCTTTTGCAAAATGACACTTCAGTTTATACAAATGAAATATGAAGAAGGCAACAAATTTTGAGTAACATTTAAGAACTAAGCAGGACAAAGAGGTGTTGTGTTTGCCCAAAAAGCTTAATGAAATTGCCATTTGCTTCCTCTGCACAGCATGCAGATGTTGCACTAATCAATTAACTTGGTACCTTTGGATTGCTCCCAACCTATATTTGACTTTGTTGCCCACCCACAGAGGAATGACTGCAGCTGCTTCCACTGGTACCAGGAGTGTGCAGTCAGATCCTACACTGATCATGCGGATCACAGGCAGGGCTTTCTAGGATCTTGAATTAATTGCTAGTATATACTGAAGTTGTAATCTTCTCCTTCTCACAAGTTACCTGCTTCATGGCTTAAACCACCCACAGTTCTCTCTTGGCTGGAAAGGTGTGGGTCAGATTTTCTAGGAAATTAACCCTTTAGAAGAGCTGGTCCTGTAGATTTCTTATATGGTCTGTCAACCCTGGAATATGTGTAGGAGTCCAGGAGACAAAGACTGAAGTTCTTCCAGAGCAATAACCTGCTATACAAAAGGAAAAGGCTCCATCAGCAGGTACTGAGACAATATCCATTGTCCCAAGATCAAAAGAAACGTAGGTGGTTCTGTCATCACTGCTGCCTGATTAGAATCGGGCAAGACAAGAGCGAGAAGTTCAGATGGCCTACATACCAGCAAGTGATACAACCACAGGACTCGGGGTCCATCTTGCTCGTGATCTCTGTGGTCAGTGAAGAGTTAGCTGACAGAGCATGACAGAGCTCCAGCTGTGCAGTACAGACTGACTACCAAATGGTAAAGGAGGTGAACAAACCTTAAGCCCCTTTTGAATCTGAGGAAGAGCTAGGCCTCTGGCACCATACAGCAGTCTCAGATTTGGGCCTCATTTGATTAAAGCAAAGGCTGTCTGTGTTTCTGTCCGCTCTTTTTAATGGCTTTGTTTTGTTCCAAAAAGTAGTCTATCTTTAAAAGCCCATAGTTTTGTTGCATGTGCGACAGATAGGATTCCTGAAATCTTGACATTTCATGAGACGAAGAAGAAAAATACTTCTCACCGAAGTAAGAAACAAAATTCTAAAAGCAGGAAAAATTAAACCTTGCTTAGAGATAACTGCCATGGGAAAGCCAGCCTACACTGGTACCCTGTGAGAAAAGCTGAAAATCTGATTTGAACGATTATCAGCAACCATGGTCCCACGATACAGCTGAAAGTGCTTGCTTTGTGGAGATCTTCCTGGAGAGGAATACTACCTTACAGACAGGAGTTTATTTCCCCTATGCTTAAATCAGGGGAAAATCTAATTACATTTGGACTCTCTCCTGAGTAAGATATATCCTGAATTAAATAAAGATGGCAGACCCTGGCCCAGGACGAGCCACAAAATACGTGTCAGTGTAGCAGCATTTACTTTCAGGAAATTTAGCGTCGATGTGCTTGTAGCCAGATCTCTACCTCCTCTGTATGTGGAAGATTGAAGAGAGGGATGCTAGGAACTGTGAGAACAGCCACCAGTATATGCAGTTGCCAGATATAACTATCTGGAACATTCCACATTTGTTTGAAAGCTTAAAACACGATGTTAATGAGCACAAGGACTGACATTTTGAGTTCTCAGAAAATACAGGAATTGAGATAATCTGTGCAATCTTTATTTAGGTACCTGTGTATGTCTCCTGTGTTAAACCCTTAGCATCAAATAGGAAGTCTAGAACTGACCCAGAACCTTTGACTCATTCTCTAGTGCTTTAAGCCCAAAAGAAACCCACGCTACCTTTTCCTGCAGTTCTCTTCCTCATGCACTGCTTGCTCTGTGCACTCTATGAGCTAACAACCTTCCAGGGCCACCACTAGGAAAATTGAGAGTGTGTTGGTGTTTTATTGGAAAGAAGGCATTAAGATTTGACACACAGACTGACTGCTAACACTTGCACTAGGGAAGTAACTAGTAAAAAAGAAATAACAAAGCAATAGTTTTTGGCTTATGTAGACTACCTGCTAGAGGTTGATGTGTATGTGATTCCTCCAGTGCACAATCTCCAGTCATCTGCAACATGGTGCTGTGGCAGAGATTGGAGTCAGTATGTTAAAGAACTAGGGTCATAGTTCCCTAAAATCACTTGGGAAGGTCACTTCATGGATGAAGGAAAAAAAAAAAGAAAAGGCAAAAAAAAGCTTTAGGTAGTGGTTTTACTTTGGTGGAGCAGTTCAGAAGATATCTGGTTTCCTTATCCAGATTAGTTTGTCCAGCCTTTGTGTTTATGGTTTACACAATCTGAAAGGAAGTTACCGGAGAAATTCTCACAAAAGAAGGCAGATGGCCACTGATGCCTGATGCAAGATTCTTGAGAGAAGAGACCTTAGCTCTGAACAGCGTGTCTCCTAATGCGAGGAAGGGCAGTGCCAACCAGAGCAATGGGTGCTGTGTGACAGGTTACATTATGAATGAGACATTAAGTGTATTCAGTTGCATGATTGAAGATGTGGAGTGTTTTATATACATCTCAGTGCACTGTTAGAGGTGATGATAAGGATGTTGAAGCTATACTTGTCTGTAAGCATTCTAGCAGATGGAAAAGGCAGCAGGAGGAATCTGAAGAAGGCCATGAAATTGTTGGGTACACTCCACCGACATTTCTGATCAATCTAGAAGGTAATTGGTTGGGGAGTCAGTTAGGTTGGCAGTTTGGACACCACATTTGGACACCACAAATTGAATCAGAGGAGCTAATCTGAGATACTCTGGTTTCACATACAGATAACAGGAAGAGCTTGGTCCCCACCACATGGCTCAAAAAACTTGCATGAGATGCCACCTCCCCTGCTGAGCAGGCAACTAACCTTCCCGACCCTTTAAAGGGTAGTGCAGTGTCCTGCAAGCGAGAGCTGTCTCGTAGTCAATGTTAGAAACCTGCTTGCCCTGTATTTGTGTATGAAACATATATATGCATGCGTGTATTTCAGTTAGGACTGCACATAAACATACCCCAAAATGGCTTCCTCCTCCCCACCATGTCCGTCTTTCTTTTAACCTATGTACCCTTCAGGTCAAGGGTTGTCTCACCCATTTGCCAGCTGTGCGTTATTGTAACGCAGATTAGAATAACTACTCGGGGTTGTGCTAATGGATGCTTGTTGATTCTTGAAATCTTGCCATGATGCCTGAACCAAGTTTTTATTTCCTTTCATCAAAAATACCTCTTTCCATTCTGAGAGCAAGGCAAGGCTAATCATTATTATTATTCTGTAATGGAGTGATAAAACACAGTGACACACACAATGCAGCTGTCACAGCTTCTCTCAGCCAACCCATCAGCCCCGTCTATTTCTTTACGACAGTTTTAATGACAGTGCTGTGCTGATGTCAGGGACGGGAAGGGCTGTAGGAGGGGCAGAGCATCACGTAGTTTGTCCTGTTGCCCAAGGCGACTGAGTAGGCACAGACCTTTGCAAGCTGCATGGAAAAACATTTTTTTCATGGCCCTTGTCTTGCTTAATTATCACTTCAGCAAGATATTTTCATTTCTTTTTTCCTCCCCATCCCTGCCTATTCTTTATAAAGATGTCTCTTGGAGTGGAAAAGGTCAGCTGTAGAAAAAGTCATAGCAGAAACTAATGCTAAATAAAGGTTAGGTGATTTGATTTGACTCCTGTGTAAACAGCAATTGTGTTTTCTTCTTTATGATTTATTAATAAGGGAACTGACAGAAATGTCTATATTTAGATTCTGTGAGAGATTTCATTATAATGGGTTCTTGAGACTTTTTCTTTGCTTGAATAAGCCTGATGCTTGACAGAAGGACTGGCGCATGGCTGTAGAATGCCTCTGCTTTGCTTATGGAGCTCAATGCAGCTTTCATCCCTGCGAACAATCATAGAATCATAGAACGGTTAGAGTTGGAAGGGACCTTAAAGACCATCGAGTTCCAACCCCCCTGCCATGG
>JAOXJM010000033.1:31662300-31681464 GCA_026413425.1 Tringa solitaria
AGCAGGTTGCTCAAAGCCCCATCCAGCCTGGCCTTGAACACTTCCAGGGATGGGCCATCCACAATTTCTCTGGGCAACCTGTTCCAGCATCTCACCACCCTCACAGTAAAGAATTTCTTTCTAGTATCTAACCTAAGTCTCCCCTCTTTCAATTTAAAACCATTACCCCCTCATCCTATTGCTACATCCCCTGATAGTGAGTTCCTGCCTAATGTGTATATCCAGAGAGGTGCAGTCAAACAGGCCACTGCTTGAAATCAGTAACCAACATGTTAATCCAGCCAAACTGGTCAGCAACTTTTAAAGAGGTATAAGCTCACTCTTGTTGGAAAAGGACATTAAAAAATGCTTTATCTCTATTCTCTGTCATCTGATAAATGCAAATTTTTACAATGGGCCATATTCCCCATTTGATTTCTAGGAATGACTGCAGATACTCAAAACCAAAACTGACATGGGTTAGAAAGGATATACGCGTAAGGGGCTAGAAGGTAAAAGTAGGAAGAAACTTTACTTGATGTTCTGAAAGCACAGAGAGAAGCCCTGGGAAAAATAAAACTAAAGTTTAGGTGCTGAACCCTCTAGGCTTCTGTTACTTGTTTTTACCTAATACACCTTCGTCTCTGAGCCACTCAGCGTGTGAAGTTGTAAGACTTAAGACTACCTTACATCTCACTGTGTGTGCTTAATGATATGATACTTACACCAGCTGTCACATCACCTTCGTTTTGGTCTATTGAATGGAACAGTGTGGAGCTCAGAAGGTCTGTCTCTACTCCAAAACATTGGCAAGAAAGAGCCTCTTGGATAAAGGTACTATAAAATAATAAGCACAGGGGGATAGAGGGGGAAGACTTGCAGAAACAGAGTGGGGTTAAAGGGAGATTTTAAGGTATAAAACTGGAGGAGAAAGGGAGTATCATTTCAGTTGCAACAGGCTGAACATTGTTGAAGAGTACCAAAAAGCCAGACAGTTTTCACAACAGGCTTCTACCTTTTTCTGTCCATTTGTATGCAACACATCACACATTCATGCTTGTGGAGAAAGTGACCTTACACAAGGGAAAGCGAGAGTGAGCCCAACCGCTGTGCTGCTCCAGGGCAGCCAATCCACAGCCGCTGCCTTGTTGCTAAATTAAGCAAGAGGCCAGGGTTTGAAGCAGACATGGGCTCAAGGCTTCATAAATCAAATTTCCCTGCAGCAATAGAAGCTTGCAGTGAAAAAGCAAACAGTGCTCTTGCAAACCCATTCATGTATTTCCAGACTGGGCTTTTTTTTTTTTTTTGGCCATTTCTGAATAGTTCAGAGCTATTAGTAAATAAATGTTGCAACAGATTTTTACTACATGATAATGGAGCACTTATACTATTACAGAAATATTTACTGAAACTAAACAGTATTATGTGTGCAAAACCCAAATCTCATCTGCAGGAAAACTGAAACAGACGCAGTATAAATGTTGGATCGTAATTATCCCTAATTGCAAAAGCTTTGAACTAAAAAAGAATTGAATCCTTCCACTTGCTGGGCTTGATTTAGCACTTCATTAGTCAGATTTTGCACCAGTTACAGAGCTGATTTGGAATTCAGCTGGAGTAGCACAGCAGTGAATAATGGTCATGCTTTACAGATGTACTGCTTGTGGAATTGGAAATTTTAGGGCTTCTAAGGTTAACTTCTAAGGACTGCCAACCAGGCTTCACCTGAAGCTCCTCTTAAGGAAGAATCTCCAGGGTATCACTGTTGTGGGTAAAATTTGAATGGTATCTTCAAGCTATCAAGTTGTCCTGTAGGGATACTAGACCCACTTGAAGTTCTCAGCTGGGAAAGGTTTTGGTGTATCCTGCATAGAGGCTTTCCTTTCAGTGACAGTCTGAAGAAAATTAGGCAGGGTCCTGGAGCCATCTGCCTGGCTTCTGCAGGAAACCTGCCCACTTTGCCTGTTCAGCTGCTCAGTGACCTACGGTGGCATTACGTATGTGGAAACAGAGTTTCACTGGTAAAGTCTTGTGCACATATGTAAATATAGAATAAGGAACAATGTGTGCCAAATGAGTTTACAGTCCCCATTACAAGTTACTCTCTTGTATGGGGCCACTCAGCCTTTCCAGGACAATCTGTTTTTCTAAGGCCACTGGTTTTATGGTTCCTGTTTCAGTAGTACCCGCTATGTGGGAAAATCCATGAAAATATTTCTTCTATCTTTCAAACCTTGAAAAACCTTCCTTTTGAATTAAACCTTGGAGTATATTGTCTTATTGTAAGACGGACATGTTTTTATTTATAGAAACTGAAAGGCCTACTTCTTGTTTCTGAAGCAGAACTGAGAAACAATTGGTTTTCATACTAGCGTTGAAAAGAGAAGTGGTAGAGAAGCACTGGGACCTTATCCATGCCTTAGGTACAGTTCCACAACAGCTTAGGCCAAGTCTATGATCTGGAATTTTTAGCCCTCTTCCTGCTCTTCACTTGAGGTGGTGGGGTGTCCCTACACATCTGTGGTGAGATGGTTTGGAGAGCTGGTATAGCTAAAATTAATAATTTGGAGAGTGATAGTTTTTGCCTGGATTAGCCCTTTAGTCCAGCTCACGGTGGAGGCAAGAGAGTGTTTATGCTGGTCTGGGGTGAAGCAGGAGTGTGCAGCTGGGGGGTGGAAGAGGCAAGCACGGCTGTGGCCAGTGCAAACTGTTCTGAAACTACGCTCCCACACATCCTTCTGGCAGCCCCCAACCAAAGACTGTGTCAGTGGCCCCTTTGCTGAAGGATGAGATCAAAGGTAATGGAGTGTGAACTCCATTGAATTTGGTTAATTCAAGTATCCTCCACAATGGGATGATTGCATCCAAAGTGTTGTTGGGCATGGACCTGGAGCATCCTACCTGCCAGGCAGCCATGCCCAGGAATTGCTTGGGAGAGTGCTAGCTGGCACTGGTTAAAATAACAAAATACATGAAGGCACGATGTTCTGGTCTGGGAGGTTACATCAGCGTGCCCCCTGGACCCCCCAGGAGATTGAACTTTGCTAGATCAACAGGAGTTATTCAGAAAAAATACATAGTCCCACTGCATGCCCTGTATTGTATGAGCCCTCTGGGTTGTGTGACAATCAGAAAATCCATGTAATTGGAGAAAACTTAGGTAACCACTTCTTTCCCCCTGTTGAATTCCCTCTGTTCCTTTATTTTATGTGTCTGAAGTGGCTGTGCTTGCATCATACAGGCAGGGAAAAGTCCTGGAGGAGAGTGGGCTAAGTCTGGGCTCAGTGGCTATGGAAAGCAAGCATATTGCTATCCTCTGTGGAAACATGATTAAAACAAGTCAGTAAACAAACATGCAGAGCAAGAAAAAAATCCACACACTGCTGACTTATACGGAAAAGCAACGTGTTGATTACTCTGCAAACACACTACATCTTTTTCGTATGAGAGACTTGAAATTAACTCATTTTTCTCTATTCTCTTCACAATTTTCTTTAACTTCTGAAGAGTGAGTAAGTTCAGACAGCACATGGAAGAAGCTATTTGACAGAACTGACCATGTAAACATTTCTACCTTACTCTCCCATATACAGAGATGACATTTTCTCAACCAAAATTAATTGACTTTATAGGAGAGACCTCACTAGGAACATGTTGGGATGCTCAGTATTTTCCAGTTTAAGCATTTGAAAACTGTACGGGCTCTAATGTTGTTGTGAGACATTTCTAATGGTTGGGTGTTTTTCCCAGAGGGTGGGGTGCCAAGGTTTTTTTATTAGGGATTCAGTACTGCTTATCCTGGAATACTACAAAACTCCCATTGAGTTTCAGAGAAGGAGCTGACTTTGCCTTATCTCGCCCTAGGATGGGATGCATCTTCTTGCATCTTCTTTCCCCCTGAACACTCATCCCTTACACAAGGCTAGCCTGTGCCAAGCAGTTAAAAAACTTTTTAAAAAATTGAACTTCAACTCTGGCGAATGTTTCAAAGGGCAGTATATCTACCTTAATTCTATAAAGACCCATTTGTCTTATAGGAGCATCCCTAACATCAGAGATGTCTCGGTCTGTAGCGTTAAAGGTGCCAAATCCTTCACAGTCACTTTGACTGAGTTTAGGTCATCCATGCCATTTTCTTTGAAAAATGAGGTACAATGTGACTTAAGGCACTGCTTGAAATGTCTAGTCCCAGAACCTGCTCCTGACCCTGCCTTCACCCAGTAGAAAACCAGGTCCAAATGTTATAAACCAGAAACGAGCAGAAGAACATCCTCAGGACCGATATCTAGGAATTGGAACAGCTGCAAAATGTGGTGGTGGGGTCACTTTGGGGTGCAGAGCTGTGGTAGGTCCACCCCAGTACCCTGTAACAGGGGAAGAATTTTCACACCCCTGCACAAGATGCAGAGGTGCACCCAGGCCTGGAGGGGCAGAAGCAGTAGGACCACCCAAAACACAGCTGAAGAAAGAAACCTCGCCAACTGAGGGAGAAATCAAGCCTTTCTGAGAGAGGCTGGCCTTGATGAGGAGGCCCGTCTTGGGTGTACTGGCTTGACCCAGTTATAGGTACCCAAGGGTAAAAGGTATGTATGTTGAGACCCTTGTCATCTAGCAGAAGTCCTCATCAACCCTGTGGTGCCCCTTAACAGAGGTCCTACAGCAGCACAGGGCAACCGGGCAAGCACATACTGTGCAAATTCTCCTGTGCCCTGCCACTGGGATGGCTCATACCCATGACGTATCTGAAGATACTATGGTTAATCCATGCAGTTGTGCAACGCAAATGAACACACGAGACAATACTGCTTTCATTTCTCCAGCCTCTTCTCATCAATCTTGGCAAATAAATAGTTTTTTCTCCTCACTCCACTTTTCTCTTGACTTAAGTAAATGAGACTAAATGGAATCTGCCTCTGATTGCACTCAGTAGAACCCGGATCCCTTCTTAGCAATGCCACTGGGATCAGAGAAGCATTGCCAACCATTAAGCTAGAGTGAGAGCACAATGGGATCCAGCTTTGATTATAGTTTTTAATAAAAACCCTCAAACTCTTTGATGGATTCTTTAATGCTATCAAGATACTACTTTTTCTTCTATTCCCCACCCTTATTTCGAGAGAGCCATTCAGTGCATTGGTGATACCCAATTTATTCTTCTACTTGTGAGTGATAACCTCTGTTAGCAGTATAAATTGCACCCGTTGCCCTTGGCAGAATTCTCAACAACTCTCCTGCTGCCTGTTAAAGCAGTTTCATAAATAGACACACTTCATTAATATGCACTTTCTAGAAGACTAATTGAATTTTTCCAATATATCCCTCAGCAGCCATTGAATTATTTAGCTGGTGGTGGATGTGTACAAGCTCATGGGCAGTGATGCTGAAGAGTCACCAGTGGCTGAGGGAAAGTACAGGACGTGCTCTGATCATGTGTTGGTTGAGATGCTTCAGAAAGCCATGGTCCTGAGAAAGCAGGCAAAATAGGAAGTTCTTGTCAGCATCATCTTGTTGTGACAGTGATGCTTGTTTGTGGGTCAAAAGACTTGTCAATTAAAAAAACTGATGAGAACATGGTGGGATGAAGGTAAACCTAGGCAGGGAAATGAAAGATAGAAATCTTAACAACCCAACACTTCCTTGGAAGTTTTCTGCAGTGATGATAAATTCAGTATCTGCTTCACGCACAGGTAATTGGCGTAACTAGAAGTAAATGCAGAGAATCAACACAGGAGGAGAAAGGGGAACCAGGAAAGAGAGAGAAAAACCCCAGGAAAGACATAGACCAAGTTCAAAGACAAGATAGCTACTCTTCCTACATTAAAACTAGCATAAACAAATGTGTGTCTAAGTCTGACAGGAATTAATTAAGATGTTCATGCCACAGACTTGTTATCACTAACAGAAAAGAGCCGCAGTAACAATTGCATAAGGCCTCTTAGCGTGATCCAATGTGAAGTCCTAACAAATGTTTGCAAGGAACTCATAAATGGACTTGTGACTGGTGCAGGTAAAGCAGGAATTAACATCTCTATTTTTTTCCATCTCCCCATCTGTCTATTCTTCTCCTGTGCTACAGGTTACTGTGTACAGAATGAAGTCAACACAGAGAAAAGTCTTGAACCCCTGAGGCTTCAGAGATTTTTATTAAAATCACAATAAAGCTGGCATTAAGGATCACATACTTTGCTAGTCACAACAAATTTCCTAGGCTGAAGAGAGCTCACAGGCTGCTTTTCCAATGAGCAATAGGACCCTTTCCAAAGAAGTGCAGGAATAATGTGAAATAACTGCATACTCTTAAAAAACTGAGGACATCCCAGTGGAAAAAATCTCTGTGGTGACTCCTGAAACAGAGTATTGGTGTCTTCTGGGAGCAAGGTTTTTCTGCATATACATGCAGGTTAAAAGGAATTAGAGCAAATCTGCAATGACTACAGCTGCAAATAACATTTACCAAATACAAAACAATTTTTTCAATTACACTGCAGATATTATCTCAGCAAAGAATTCACTGCCTTAAAAGATTCTGTTTTGAATAGTAAACCATTCTCATAAATTTAAATGGCCACAAGCCTCTCAAACATCATGATATTCTGTGGGCAGCATGTGTTCTGTGGTAGTTATGTCAAAGTCAAGGGAACAATAGCAGAGTCTTATCCATCCTTTGCAATCTGGCAGTTAATATACTGTAGATTTATGGAGATGACTGTAGTTTGACTTACATCTCTCATATACATAAGGTTAACGCACAGCTGAGTTTTTCTATACAAGTCCCTTAACTACAAGAATCTTTCCCAGACAGCAATGCAGTAAATCTTTTGGTTGGGAACTGAATAGGTGATAAGAATGTCAAGGCATATTTATGCTTTTTTTCCCCTGTAACAAGTAAAAGTGATTTATACTTAGGCAAAGAGCTGATATAAAAAGAACCCTATAAATTTAAAATGTTTTTTATCCCAGTGACATAAAAATACACCATTTTGCTGGAAGTAAGAAACATGCTTTCTCTGTGTATTCCAAAAAGGCAACACCAAGAGAGAGTTAAAATTTACAGTTGGTTTTGAAAACTCAAGAAATCTTTTTTTCTGGCTAGACTTCCATGTTTCTTCCTGGTTCATGTCACTACCTCATTCTTCTGCTCAATGCAGCTTGCAATACCCAGCAAAAGGAGGGGCAGGTTCATGATTATTTGATGTTGCAGCCACCTGCTTCATCTCTCAGGGCTTTTTGCAGCAACCAGGGGGCCGCTGTATCTGGCAGTGCTGCCCTCCAAGTTCCCAGGATGCCGACTTAACCCAGAGCTTTCAGCCTCAGCCTATTATGACAGCTTTACAACTACTGAGGATTTCTGTGTCTTACCAGACTGTTTAGATCAGTTTTAAGGCTTTCTCTATTGCTAAAAGCAGATTCTTATCCATTATAAATTGCCAGAGATTCATTGATTTCAGTTTACTAATAATGATTGCTTCTTACAGTATTGCCAGTTGGGCTCACTTTGATCAAGATGCTGGCTCAGAGGACTCTGGCAGGAAAAATGGGTACAATTCTCTCATTTAGATCCAACATGGTTATATCTGGGGGACTGAGCATTAACAAAAATGAGGAGGCCCAGCTCCTTCGAAGCAACCAGTCATACAGCATTAGGAGTTAGGCATGCAAAACCTTACCCTAGAAAGTTATTTTTATATATATATATATACATATGCATGTATGTGTGTGTTTGCCTATGTAACCACAGAAAGCATTGACTATAACGGCTGAGAGCTCTGTAGTTCCTCCATCTATTATATGGAAGCAGTAGAGGAAAGAGGCTTTTTATTTGCTTTATTCTCTTGCTACTTTGGCATCCTACTCAGTGACCACATTCAGGATATCACGCCAGCTGAATCTGATAATGGGCAGGAAGGTAGGACTAGTCTCAGGCCTCAGATTTTGGAGTCATCCCATCAGGATGCCAGCACAGTGAAGAAAAAGTGGCAGCTGACTCATAAGCATTTAGCACAAATAGGGAAAAGATGGGAGGGGGAAAGGTGCCATCACATGAGGGCTGAGGTCATTCCCAAAGGGAGCATGGGGAAATGTGATCCGGTGGGTAAGGGTGAGACCCGTCTGTGTGTTTAATAGCAAGGTCAGAGTAAAGAGAGGATTTTGTGGCCATTCTAGGGGTAGGAGACTTGGGGGGTGGGGGGGATTTGCAACTGGATTTGGGGAAAGCCACTAGGCTGCCTGGAGGGTTTTGCCAGCTGGGACACAGTTCTGTGCTATTTGAGAGGTGAACATGAAGTCCATATATAGCCCTTAATGCTCAGCTGCTGCTTCTTCAGAGCGCAGCAGGCAAGATTTTGCCATGCCTGTTCTGCTGTCTGGGCAAAGGGGTCATTTCCCTTTGCGAATCCCCAAGGCATAAGGCTGCCGACAGGGCTGCTGTTGTGGGAATCTGAAAAAGATTTTCCCAATACAAAACCCAAACCATACCACTCTTGTAGTACATTGCTTTTAACATTTCTGTCTCCTGGGAGACAGTGGAAACTTACACGTTAGGCCCATGTTCGGAGAAAGCTGGGTGAAGAAGCATCGCAGGTAGGAACGTAGGTCAACCTTTCACGGGGAGAATGGGGAAAAACAAGTTGCTCTGGTGGGACTGAGCTGTGTGAGGTCCATGGCCTGAGTCGGCTGGATTCTCCCACATGTGTCTGGTGGACAACAATGTCAAAGCCCAAAAGAATCTGTTAAACCTTCCCATCCCTTAGAAAGGTACCAATTTGGATATGAAGCAGGTTTCAGATATTTTCTATTCCCAAATATCAAAGCTGCGGATTTTGTAAACAGTTGACTGATGATATGGCTACCACTGATTTTTCTGCCTCTTTTTGTTTCATACAATACTAGCTCTGAAAAAGCAAACCTAGACTGAGTCCTCTCTGTCAGCTCTGGTGATCACAGTACTTGAGTATGTCTTACTCCACTGCAAGGTTGGCAAAGAAGAAAAAAACCTCTGAAACCCCAGCAGCCCTGTTTTGCAGAGAGCTATCTCCTTTGCTCCAAATAGCTCCCAATTCTGTCATTCTTGAACACCTGCCCTGTGCTTATGGATTACTTTTTGCAGCTGTCCTGTAAAAAGAACCAAGGCCCTAAGGGTCTGACTAACATCACCAAAGAGGTCTGTGGTCACACTCAAATGGACACAAAATAATGGTAGAATCCAGAGTCACAATCACTGAACCATTTCTGTCTTTCTCATGTTTGTAAAAAAAAAAAAAATTAAAAAAAATTCTTTCCCAAAGCACTTGAGCCAGCCTTAATCACTTGTTAGGCTAGAAGAGATTCATACCCAAATGCACAATGAGGTAGTCAGAGTCCTCCAGCTCCAAACCATTCACATTTCTATTCCAATTGGGAATGTTCTGGTGACTAATTTGTAGATTGTAGTGAGGCCCATGAGTGGATCTTTAACAAATGTGTTCATTTGTCAAAGCCTCTCAGGTTATTTGTTTCTATTTTACAGGTTTTTTTGGGGGGAGGGGGGCTTGGGGAGGTTGGTTTTGGGTTGGTTTTGCTCTTAATGTGCTGGTGGTTCAGTGTTGTTGACGTTGTTCCAAGTGCTTTTTAATACCTCAACACTCTTCAGCTACACATAGTAGTACTAAATATTCAATTAAGAAGAATTGCAAAATCTCAATAGTAAGGAAGTAAATGAAAGGCAGATCCAGGCTTGTGTATTCTAGACAGTGTATTCTCTAAAATATCATCTCTTTCTGGAATTTGGGGAGTTTTTACCACTATTAGTACCCAAGCACAATTGCAAGAATCATTCTTGACTAATCTCTACAATGCTTCCTCAGTTCACTATAACACAATTCACATATGGTGGGGGGTTTTGTGAGATACATTATAATAATTAGTATTAGTTGCCTTATTTTTACACCATGGGCAAAATAACTGAAGTAGTTTGGTCAGATATAGTGCCTGACTTTATTTCATGGAGCCAACAGTAAAATGCTTTTTCTTCTTGTGCAGTTACCCAAAATATGCCTGAAATGGTCAACTGACCTTCTGCAAGAGAATTTTCTTACCTCTGCTATCTGAAGGAGAGAAACTTTATGATTCTTACAGCAGCTTTATCTGGTAAGCTACACTGTAAATTGCGTTTGCATTCATGGCCAGGTGACATTAACATCTGTTGAGAAAAGCTTCAATACTGTCTTCAAAAGAAGTGGTTAGAACACCTTTTTTAGTAGAAGATGCCTCATATTCTAAAAACTCTAGAGGGAAAGGACAGAGGAGGTGAGTGGACTCAGGCAGGCAAATTATGAGTTGGGACGGAACTGGAAGAGCAGAGATTACTTAAGGTTGGCCTATGGAAGTGGGATGTTTTGTAATTTAGCCCCAATGTAGGATAAAAGGGGTATGCTACTCTGACTATCTCATTTTGACTTGTCTTGAATATTAGAGAGAAGTGCCTTGCTTTCTCTTTTTTTTTTGTTCTTTCTCCAATCTTGTCACAGCAGTATTTAAAGTGAACTTTCATGGAAAGGAAAAATTCCACAGCACACGTCAAAAGTCACTGGTAACGTTTCACCTAATATACAGGTAGTCCCAGCCCTATGAAGGGTAGGAAGACACACTGCTGGATTGCATTTTAGCTTTGCAAATTGGCCCAAATGCAAATTCATTCATTCACTCATCCCTAATGCTGCTTATCCAATACATTCATAGATAACAAAGACTGCAAGTCCCAAAGTGACACTGAGCATGAGGGCTCATTACCTCTGTCTAACACATGTGGTCAAAGCCAAGGACGTGTGGTTGTGACTACCAGTAATGTCTATCTGTTGAGTAGTTTTTCTTGGCAGTGAATTCTGGAGGAATACACTGAAAAGAAGAAATAACAAGTCTTAGTGGTTTTTAAATTAACAGCCTTCTAGAGCTGAGCTGAACTCACAGACCATCAGTTTCTGAGTTCAGAATGCTGCTAATGAATCAAAGCTTCTGTCATAAAGCAATGTGACATTAAATTCCCATTAGATGTAGATGCAAAAATGACTTCTTTTTTCCTGCTAAATGCCATTCAAATATGTTATCAGTAGGCAAGATAACATAAAAGGATTAGAATTAGTTTCAGCTATTTCTCCCTGTGCCTTTTTCCTAGTTAACAGGAGTCTGAAGATTTTTTAGCTCAAAGACGAGGTCAAGCTCATCTTAATTAATTTTAAGGGATGTTGGCTTTAAAAGGACAGTAAAACATTTGTTCATCTGCCAACTGTGACTTATTCTATTATTTTTGCCTTGTCCACTGAAATCAGTAAGAAATCACCTGAAAATTTCAGTGTCAGTTGTGTTGAACTCATACATTTCCTTAAAAATGACAGGAAGATGTCTTCTTGCTCTGCAACTGTGAGACAGAGGTATCTTCCAAATCTACCCGTGAATCACTGAACCTTGACTAGCCCATGTTCTGGAGGGATATCCCAGATTGCAGAGGAAAAAGAAAAACAAATTCTTTAAAGAATGTGCAGGCAAAGCATCTTATGATAACCATGCTGCTACTCCTAATGCTATTCACCAACAGCCAAAATGGACATGGGTTTTGGTAGAACCTGTGTGGGAAACAGTGATGGTCTATACTGCAGAAAGCTCATCTTAAAATGCCTTCCACAGGTCATAAAAATGCTGAAATTGTATCGAATGGGCCCTGTATGTATCCCAGATGGATCAGTTAAGGCTTGGTTTGAATGATCACGTCTTTGGTGTTAGTGACAAAGTTTGGATGGTCCCTGTAGCAAGGAAGGTGCAGTAACCAAGGAATGGTGAAAAATCCACCTAGCAGAAAGAGTTACAAAGACAAAGAGGGAGAGAGAAACTCCAGGCAACCCCTGTCCATTTGAATGAAACTAAGCCAGTGTGAGCTCTGTGGTGAACCCTGTTCTGGAGGAGCCCACAGAGAAGGTGCACGATGGCCATTCAGGCAGCCTCTGAACAGGCCTGGCTGAGGCTCTAGGTGAGGGTGTCCGGTGTGAATGGACTGAGCTGGTTACAAGCATGCATGAAAGCTTAAACAGAAAATAATCCTGAGAAACAGAAGACAGGGCCTGACCTACTTCAAATTGAGGAACTGTAAAATCAGTTGCTTTGATCAAGTGGAGATAGTTACTTCTGCGGTAAGAAAAGAAGCATAAAAGTCAAACCAAACCTTTTGGAAAGATCAAGCTCAGCTTCTAGAAACAGCTACGCTGAGCACAAATGGGCTACAACTGAGCTTTTTTAGCCAAAGATTTTCTTTCTATTTATTCAGATAAATAGAGCAGTTATTACCTGTTTCTGATACCAGTAATGTTATTAGACCCATGTTTGGCCAAGAGATGTAATAGATGTATGAAAAGGCAAAAAAAAAAAAAAGACTTCCTTATTTTAGATAAAACTACATAGTAGATAGATGACTGATAGACAGATGATAGATACAGCAACACAAAGAAGGTACAAGAGAAAGTAAATCAGGTAATTTTTTTAATAGAATTCAAGAATAATGGGGGCACAGGCAAATTTAGAGATGATAATCAGGAATGATGCTTCACAATGCACACTTGACATCACGATCACCTGAGACCATATGTCAGTAGGATTCTGGTGAAAATTAGTGAATACATGCAAGAAACAGAAACACCTGATTTTTTATTTTATCAGCTGCCTGGAATGAATGTAAAGCTTTCAGTTCCAATGCAGTACTTATGTGACTAGAGATCATATTGGCAGGTGATTTCATTCCAGATTTTTTTAAATTTTTTGGGGCATCTGGTTCTAGGCTGACCTATGGTATATATAGTTATTCTTGGGGTTTTTATATTCTTTATATTTAAACAAGAGCCTCTGCTCCTCTTCAGTTCTTTTCTTTTCATCTCCACTTTCTACTGTTTCTCAGACTTATTCTCCATGCTTACACCTGTCCATCATTTATCTAGTCACCTTGCAGCATCTATTACATCTGCTTTTCATCTTGCCTGTTGTATGAATCAGCATTAAAATTCATGTTGTAGGGAAGGCAACTGTGAGCCATAAAATGCCTTGGTAGTGGTCCAGGGAATGATTCTTTTGGTAGCAGGAGGAGAAGTTCCCATCTTGTGAGACAAAATGTGAAAGTATGAAATCAGCTGCAGTAGCCTTGCCAAAGGATGTTCCCCTCTGGAATAACACTTTACACAGCCAAGGAAGTAGGCAGAACTAGACTTGCAATTGGAACAAACAGGTTCTTAAACACAGTGCAAATGTATAAGCTGTAGAGTGAACATGTCAAATGTACACATCACAGAACTGTATTGGGAGAGTATTTCATTTACATTTACATTTGCCTTCAGCACTCCCAACTGCTCCTTAAAAGAATCCCTGGCTGATTTTCTTTTTTCCTGAAATTCTAAAAATATCGAAGACTTTTGATGCATACAGTCAATATAATTTAAGTAGAGACAGGGGTCTGGACCCAGAGACCCCATGTCTGATGCCATATTAGCTTAATTGATTGTTCAGTAGGCAGTGGTTGTCTGAGCAGATAGGCTTTCCAGACATATTATTTGACACCATTACAGTTGAATATGCACCAGAATACCATGTGGTGAGTACGTAATAAATCAGCTCATTATGTCTATAATCATTATGATTATGTGTTGTTCCAGATCTCAGTTTTGTTGACATAAAAGGAGGTAAACAGTATAAATTACTGACTCATCAAATGGTTTGTTTTAATTTGTTGAGAAGGCAGAAGGTTGGTTTTTTGTCCGTCCTGTTTCACATTTAGAATCACAGTAATGAATATATAGAATATGTGTGAAACGGAAATAGCTGAATCTGAAATTAACCACACCCAAATGTACTACATAGACACTAATAGTGAAAATAAAAGTATCATAACACATTGACCAAAAGCTTCCTTTCATACCAAAGGAATCACAGAATCACAGTCTGGTTACTAGAGGTTGGAAGGGACCTCTGGAAGTCATCTGGTGTGACCCCCCTGCTCAAGCAGGGCTGCCTAAAGCAGGCTGCCTGGGACCACAATCAGATGGCTTTTTAATATCTCCAAGGACAGAGACTCCACAGCCTCTCTGCGCAACTGGGCCAGTGCTCAATCACCCTCACAGCAAAGCTGCCTTCCAGCTGGTCAGTGCCCAGCATGTACCAGTGCCTGGGGTTATTCCTCCCCCGGTGGAGGGCTTTGCACTTTCTCTTGCTGAAATGCTTGAGGTTCCTGTTAGTCCATTTCTCCAGCGTGTTGAGGTCCCTCTGGATGGCAGCATGACCCTCTGGTGTATCAGCCACTCCTCTCAGATACGTGTCATCAGCAAAGATCAGCATCTAGATCATGAATGAGGATGTTTAACAGTATTGACCCAGTCTTCACCCCTGGGATGTATCACTGGTCACTGGCCTACAACAAGACTTCGAGCCACTGATCACCACCCTCTGAACATGGCTGTTCAGCCACTTTTCAATCCACCTCATTGTCTGCCCACCAGTTGTGGGTACACCACATCAGGGCCCATGTATTTGTGTATGCCCAGTCTGCTTAAGTATTCTCTAACCTGATCATTGTCCACCAACACTATGTCTTCTTTGTTCCAGACCTCCCCTGGTCTCTGGGACCTGGTATTTCTGAAGGATGATCTTGAAAGTAAACACTGAGGTGAAGGCAGCATTCTTACAGCCTTTTCTTTGTCTTGTGTAACCAGGTCCCACATCTCATTCAACAATGGGCCCACAATTTCCCTAGTCTTTCTTTTGTTACCTATGTACCCATAGAAGCCCTTCTTCTTGTCTTTGACATTCCTAGACAGATTCAATTTCAGTCAGGCTTTAGCTTTCTTAACTTCACCCCTGGATGCTCTGACAATTTCTCTCAGCTACCCATTCTTGCTTCCTCCCTTTGTATGCTTTCTTTTTGTGTCTGAGTTTGGCCAGGAGCTTTTTGTTCATCCATGCAGGCTTCCTGGCATTTTGTCTTTCTTCGTCCTCGTTGGGATGGACCACTCTTGAGGATGGAGGAGGTGATGCTTGAATATTAACCAGCTTTCTTGGGCCCCACTTCCCTCCAGGGCTTTATCCCATAGGACTGTGCCAGCCAGATCATTGAAGATGCCAAACTCTGCTCTCCTGAAGTCCAGGGCTGTGAGCTTGCTTCTTAAACTCCTCCCTCCCTTTAGGATCCCAAACTTCACCATGTCATTGTCACTGCAGCCAAGGCTGCCCTTCACATCCCCAGTGAAACCCTCCTTATTAGTGAGTATGAGGTCCAATGAGTACTTCTTCTCATTGGCTCCTCTGTCACTTGGGTGAAGGAGTTGATGCACCCCAAGAACCTCCAGGATTGCCTGTGCCCTGCTTTGCTGTCCCTCCTGTATATACTGTGGTGGTTGAAGTTCCTCACGAGGACCTTCATAGCACAGTCAGAGGCAAAAACTGCCAGGGGGTGCAAGGTGAGGGCCAAAGATGTTTTCATAAGGCTGTAGAAATTCACATTCTTATATATTTTCAACTGAAATTTGATGTAGCTGCCTGAGGTAAAGCAAGTAGCATATGAATTCATAGCGTTTTAGAACCACTGTGAAACGGAAAAAGTGAGTTCACTCATAATGGTATATTATTTGTTCCATGCAGTTTTATTTATATCCTTTTTTTTTCTTTTTATGAAGACCATAATGTTAAAGGGAAACATTCTTAAAGGAAATATGACCGACAGAACCTATTCTTTCTAGCCATAAACTGTTATCAGTCCCGGTCTAATGATCCAGGAGTGTTATTACTGTGGCTGAGCAGCGCATCCATTTGTGAGATGCCCAGAACAGCCCATTAGGTATGTGAGAGGTAAAGGGAGCGGGAGATGCTGTGTAACATGTGGAATGAATATTTGCTCTGCTCTGCTGGTTATATGGAAAGTGCATGATCACAAAACCACAGGCATCACGTCATCTCGTGTATGGTTTTCTTCCTCGATACATTTGTCTTTAATGGCACAGCTGCTGACTGCAGCTATCATACCAGAGGACTCGTACCTTTTTTGGCTCAGTTCCCAGTCCAAAATGAACATGTTCATCCAGTCATTCACTTGTTTTTCACATTAATGGGAAGCGAAGGTGTAAGTGCCCTCACCGAACTATAAATGTTAAATGACTGCAGTC
The DNA here is from genome assembly GCA_026413425.1 of Tringa solitaria. Classification (NCBI taxonomy): domain Eukaryota; kingdom Metazoa; phylum Chordata; class Aves; order Charadriiformes; family Scolopacidae; genus Tringa; species Tringa solitaria. The sequence goes on from JAOXJM010000033.1 coordinate 31,678,443, forward strand.
ACAAGTTTGCTTTCCATGGCTCTTTTCAGCTCAATCTCCAGCTGGAGTTTTGCCTGGGAAAAGTTCTGGTTTTATTTACTTTTTGAAGTATTCATAACTCCTTTTCCTAAAGAAGACACGAAAGATGCTACATAAAAAAAAAAAAAGGCTTTTACAGAATTAAAATTTTCTATCAATGTCATCAAAATTAAAGATATATTGAGAAATATGGTAGAAGCAGTGGAATAAACAACAGGCCTAAACCACACCAACATAAACTTGTGTGTTGCTACTGAAGTAAATGAAACGGCATTAGTTTAGGCCAACTACACATCTTGTCAACATGTTATGACACTTTTTATTATAACACTTTATTATAAGTGTTATGCCACTATTATTTTAATAGATGATCAGCGCTATTTTTTTTTCAGCTACAGTAAGGAACTTTTTTTAGACAGATTGTGATATAGCTTGAAGATGAGAATTCTACAAGGGGCTTCAAAGGCACTGCAGAAGTGTGGTTGTAATTTTTGGTGGTTAATTGTATTCTGGCAGCTTCTAGAAAGTCCAGGCTCCAGTTGCTCCTTTCCAGCAGGTGCTGGGAATGGTTCTCCACATGCTCTGAAGCTGCTTGAAATCCCTAAAATAGGAAGGGCACAACAGCCCATAGAAAAAAACCTTCCCAGCCTTTCCAGTTGCATGTATATGACATTGCTGTGACTTTCAAGGCTGGATGGTCAACCACCTCCCTTACGTGCCTTTGAGAATCCCACCATGTTTCCACTTCAATTAATCTCAAAGTAGGTTTCCAAAGAAGAGGAAAATATTAGCTATAAATACTAAAACAGCTGAAATTCCTTGATTTGCAGATGCTTTCAGAGCCAAAGAAGAGCTAGCTGCAGACAAGTCTGATTCTCAATTGTCTTATTTCTTTCTGGGCAGGGAAGGTTGCAGTCAAAGAGGAGTAGCGTTAATATTTTTCACTGGACACGGGGAGAAAGACACAGAAAGGAAAAGATGTCAGTGGTGTGTTAAAGCTACACTAAAGGACACGAGAAGCTTGGCTAGTTTGCAGAATTAATTGAATTAGCTGGATATAAGGGAGGGTATTATTAATGGAAAGGATCTCTCTTAAGAATCCATATAAGGAATCTTATGTTTAGGAAAGTTGAGGAAAACTACACTAATTGTAAATGTCCCTTGCTGAGCAACCCCTGGGGTCCTATGATGTCCTTGTAGCAGCAAGGTCTGTAAGTGCCTACGGCTATCTCTTCATAAAAGTACAATTGCTGACAAAAGGAAATTGCATCATCCAGCCTTTCTTCTCCTTTAACAAAAAAAGGGGAAGTTTCACTTTAGTACTGTTAATGGCAAGAGGATTAATTCTAGGAAGTTTGGAAATGTTTCTATAAAAATAGGTCACTTAGCAGAATAATGAAGAGGAGTTGAACACTGACTCTGCCAACCTGACCTTGTATTCCTGACTCAGACATGACCAGGGTAAGGACCGGGCTCCGTACGGACCTGTAGAGCACCAAAAGAAGTAGCAGGATTGTAAAGCGAATGAAGTAAATAGGAGCTACAGGGAACCCCTGGCTGCACTAGTGCTATAAATCTTTTGCTTTCCCTGGTAAAGTTTGATGCTCTCTCCCCCCCTCCAGTGAGGTCTTCTCATGTTCAGGCTCTCAAGAGTACTGCCAATTTGATTTTGGCACATGTGAAAAAGCGGTTATTGTTGGGGAATATTGAAAATATCTCTTAAATTTTCCATGGTTAAATAATTGTCAGAAAGCCAGAGTCAGGAATGGCTGTTACATAAATATGCGCTGATCTTAGTGGCCACTGTTGGGGAAGAAATTATGTATGCCACAGCAGGAAATCTAAGATGTTTTTTATGATCACTTAACCCATGAGTCAAAGAGATTTAGGATCAATAACTGAGCCTGAGGGTGTTTTGCAGAACAGTGAATAAAATACAGGTCCGTTCATATGGATCAAGGGAATGTGATTCATTGATATTTATGACTATTAGAGTTAAAAATTATTTTCTTAGGTCCCCGTGTCAACTGTTCTTCCCCCCGCCCAGTCTTTTCCATATTGCAACAGAGTTCTCCTCGCAGCTCGTCCTATAGTTTGGAAATCTTGCTCCTATTTATCCATAAAGGAAGGTAGAAGAGTAACAATCTTCCCAGTTTGAAAACGTGTACTTGACTTGACTCTCCGGGCACTGCAGAACCATTTCCTGTTCTGATTGCAGCAGAGAGAGATAAAATTCCACAGTGGTGGGAATACGCCGAAATTAGAGCAAAGATTTCCAGTCAGTTACGAGTCCTAACCCAAAACCTCCTTTGCTGCAAATATTGTTGCTTGGATCTATTTTTTGATGGCTCGCTGCAGGCAAAGAGGGCAGTGCTTCGCACAGGAAGCCAAATTTGCCTGTCAAAAACAACAACCCCAACTGAAAGCGTGACAAGAGCCGATCCGCATTTGCATCCGCAATTCCACATGCAAATTTGAACAGCTCCGCAAGCAAAGGGCTCATGAGGTGCCTCCATAGCTATCTGCGGGCGCGCTTCCCCGGCGGAGACGCGCGGGACTCGCAAAGGTGGACGGAATGAGTGGGTTTTGGATGCGCAGTTCTGGCTCTTCTGCCCTCAAGGCGCTCAGCGCGTAGTTTTGCTTCGGGAGGGGGCAAGAACCTGGCTGGCAGAGGAGGCGGTGCAGAGAGAGCCCTGGCGGGCTGCTGGGGTGTCCGGGGTGTGGGGTGTGTGAGCTGCGGAGGGTCCCAGGGACCCCCCCTTGCACCTGATGGAAGGCAGGATCCTCCAGCGCCCGGGCTATAAAAGCCAGGCGAGGCCTGAGGAAGGGTTGGCGTGAGCTGGAAACGTCTCCCTGAAAGCAGGTACCTGCCCGCTCCCTCCGCCTTCGGGAGGGCTGGAAGGCGGGGTGTGGGGGCTAAGCGACGACGCGGGGGGGTGGGGGAGTGCCCTCCCCTCTATATCCCCCACCCCTCCAGGAGCTGCCCGGTGCCCTCCCCGCCGCC
>JAOXJM010000033.1:31681903-31733514 GCA_026413425.1 Tringa solitaria
GGGAGGGGGGTGGTCGTGAGCACCCACACATCTCCCCAGCAAGTTGGTTTTGTTTTTTTTCCGCGCCGGAGAGGAGCGGGGCCGGGGCGAGGACAGGTGCCCGGGGCGAGGCAGGGGGGCTAACTCGCCCTGCCCGGCCTTGCCCGGGCTGGGGGGGGTGTCAGCCGAGCGGACACCCGGGGACGGGGGCAGCCGGACCGGGCGAGCCCCGAAGGGGGTCTCTCTAAGCCGCTACTGGTTTTTACCGGCGCTTGGAAGCGGGTTGGGCCGCCCGCGTGTCTGGGAGCGCGGAAAACTTAAAAAAAAAAAAAAATAATAAAATGGAAAATAAGGTGCCCCCGCCTCGGCGGGCCGGGCCGGGGCGGAGGGGGGGGGAGATGCGCGGTGCGGTCGCCACGGCAGTGGTGCTGTCGCCACGGCAACGTGTCGGCGGCCCGCGGCCGCGGTGTCGCAGCGCGGAAGGTGGCCAGGAGGCCACCTGCAGCTGTGGGGGGCAGCCCCGGCCCCCAGCTCCACACACACACACACTCCCCCCGCCGCGGGGCTCACGGCGAAAGGGGCCTCCCCGCAGCCCGCCCCGCACACACACGCTCCTCCGGCCTCTGGCGGGGCGGGGGGAAGCAGAGGTGCGGTGTGTAGCGATGTACCCCCGGACGGGTGTCTCCCAAAAGCCGGGGGCTTCTGAAACGGTGCCCTCTGGGGGTGCGGGAGGGTGGTCAGCCCGGGCTGCCAGCTGGGACGTTGCCGCCAGGTAAGGGCCCGGCCGGTGATGCTCCCCCGCCTTGGAGCCCTGCTGCCCCTTGGCTGGGGGTGCCCTGGGCAGCCTGGCCTGAGGCGCTGGGGCTGCCCATGGATCCCTGACGGCCTTCTTTCTCCTGCTGAAGTCGGTGACAAAACTACGGATGATCTTGCCGGCTCCCAGCCTGTGACTTGTGTTGTCCACGGATCAACCTGCTTTTTGTGCCCCGTACGGGCCTCGACTTTGTTAATGCTTTTTTCCTTCATCCTTCTGTTTCTCTCAGAAGATAACAGTGCTGCTGGTGGTGCTTTATTAGTCATAAGGAATTATTATGATCCCGTACTCTAACCTCTCCTGTCATACAAAGCACAGACTATTCCCCAGTGAGTCCGAGGCCAGGCCCACCAGCCTCTTCAAACAGTCTTGACTGAATGACTTCCAACGGTGGGGAATTGACTGTGTTCCTGGGTAATTGGCTCCAATTGTTAATCTCATCATTAAGCGTTTGCGTCTTTTTTCCCCGCTTTGAACTTTTCTGACTTCATCTTCCAGCTACTGGATCTGGTAATGTCTTTGTCTGTCAGCTTAAATAGCTATCTAGTTTCAGATCGTCTCCCTCTGCTCAAGTATTTAAGGGCAGTAATTAAATAGCCACTTAACGTTGTCTCTGATGAGATAAATAGACCGGGCTCCTTTGGCCTCTCCATGGAATGCAGATGCTCCCCAGAAGAAGCGGCTCCACCACTCTTCTCCGAGCCCCCACTGCTGTCCTCACTGGCCACCAGCACAGCACAGTGAATTCCAGGAAGGCTCCCGTTAATGTCACGTGCGGAGATAATGACACGTGCTCAGTATTCCCCTGTCTATTCACCCAGCGGTACAAACTTTTCTTTCCCACGACTACACGGTGGGAACTTATGTTCCGTCACTGAGTCCCCACGTTTCTTTGCGAGCCAGGGCTTTCTCAGAAGCTGTGGCCTCTCCCGTAAGGGGCATTTAAATTAAATCTTCCTACATGCGTAACTGTGGATCAGCCTATATTATATGGATTTCCCCCCCACACACACACCCCTGTCACTTCACTTACAGGGAGTCTGTAGCTTGGGAATGCTGAGAGAGTTCTGTTGTTTCTCCCTCTTGAAGTCAGCTGAGTTTTTTTCCTGGCACCTCCCTGCTAAAACTGTCTTTACTTCTTCTTGGTAGAATTTGCTCCAGATGACTTTAAAAGTTATTTCAAGTTTACTGGGGGAGAAGTTATACTGAGTAATATACAAACTGCAAACTGAAAGTGCCCATTACAGTGAATTGGTTTCGCAACTGCTTTTGTTCAGCTGTGCCTCCAAATGTTGGTGAGAAAGAGGTTTGCTTCCCTGTCTTACAGAGCTAAAACCCACTGCTGGGTATAATGCCTAGGCTGATACGTATATTGTCATTATGTTGCAAATCTTTAACTTGAATTTTGTGAGTTTTACTTACTCTAAAGTGTGCTTAAGCCTGGATTTGTAGCTCTCTTTAGAATGCACAGTGTCTTAGAGTATGAGCCAGAGGTGGGTGGTTTTTGACAGGATATTGTCAAGGTTTCCAGTAGTTCAAAAGGGGGCTGACAGGAAGGCTTGAATAGTCTGAAGGCACCTGCTGTGGGAGATGGTACAAAATAACAAAGTTCTTTGAAGTGGACTTTTTTTTGTTGTTTTGAGGGGAGGTAGGGTGTTTTTTTGTAACCGCCTTAACTCACTCTAAGAGCTTAATGCACACTGAGTGAGGGAGATGTAAGAAAGGTCCAAAAATTAAAGACTACTTCTACATGCAGACCATCCTATGAGGTAAATAAGGTGACGATCCTTATGAGTGAGGTTTGTTTGCAGGAATGAAGGTAGCAGGTTTCAGCCTTTAGAATGATCCGTCTTCAAAGTGTTAAAATTAAGAAAAAGTACATTCTGATCATGTAGTGACTTAAGTGTCAGGACAATGAGCTTTCTTGAAATTTCGCACAGGAATTTTTTGTTTCTCTCTTCAAATCCCTGAAAATTATGTCTATACAAAAGAGTGCACTAAGTATAAATAGCAATGGATGAATGAGGTACCCTTAAGATCTGAAAATCATTACTGAGCTCAGAAATCACATCTGATTGAATACAGTGACTTTATGAGCTCTAGAATTGTGGTGAGTTTTCTACAGGCAGGTATCAGCATCTTAGGAATTATTATGCAAATAATTGTATATCCCCCCAATATGAAATTTTGAAATTTTATTATCTAGGAGGTAACTTCCCCCATCCATTCAGACTTAGCTTCTTTCCCCTAGGCTGGGCTAATCTTCTCTTCAGTTCTTTTTGCAGTCAGAAAAGCACGCATATCTTTCCATAGGGTGACTGATCCCGCCCAAAACTTATCCATTCTTGAGTCATGACGCCCATCCTGGGTCAGCCCAGCATGAAGAACAGTGGCTGTTAATTAATCCTACAAGGCCAGGACAGACAGATGATAGTGTGTTTATGAGTCTCTGACCTAGTTAAGCCTATCAAACAAGTGCTAGGTTAGAATTAGGCGGGTTTCATTAACAAAATATGTTGGCAGTAGGAAAAGTTGTCAGATTTGGGTCCTACAACTGTTACTGCCACCTTTATTTTGAACAACATAAAACCCCTCCATCAGATGCAGGCGAAGCTAAGGAAAACCGGATTATATTAAGAACAACATCCTGCCTCTAATTTGTTTGTGAAGTCGTCACTGATGTAGGAGTAAAAGCAAGCTGTTTGTAGTCTTACAGCTATAGACGGCAGAATTTTGTAACTTGTATGGCTGTGCTTCTAGCAGTGCATCACGTCTTGCTATATAACCCCTGTGGTAAAGGCAGAGGTGAGATCTAGGCTGAATCTGTTACCATTGTGGATTTAAGAGCAATCCTGGATTAAGAGTTGATATTATCTAACAGCATGTAACGACTTCATAGCTGATAAAGCTTTCGTACCTGTCCCATAGGGTCATGGACTGGTTCTATTTGTGCAAAATTCTTTAAAATTAGTTGCGTTGTTACTGGTAGTACCTTGATATTATTATGGAAGATGAGAAGTGTAACAGAAGTCACCCAGGATTGTTTCTGTATTAACCTTGGGTACAAATTGGGTTTCCTAACTGTATTCATCGATACTGTGTGACAAGATGTCTAAACTGATCCCATATATCTTGTACATTAGATCATTTAGGTAAACATCCCCTTCTGAACAGTCAAAACAAACCCAAGATTGATAATATTTACAGGGAAAAGCAAGTTCTGGATATTTTCTGAATGAAATGAAATTACCTTCCAGTAGGAAAAGCTTTTGAGAGCATTCTGAGCACAGTTTACTTTTGCAAATAGTAAAGATAGGAAAGGGCTACATATATCTGTTTTATTATATACATGGATTTTGAACACAGTAACAGTGCTATGGAAAGAGAGACTTACACTGATTAAAAATTTATTTGCAGGTACCAGTTACTTACTGAAGTTGAGTGATTTGTTTCTTGCAATCCATGGCTAAGAGTTTGCATTTGTAAATTGGCAGCAGATCTGAAAGGGAGAGGTGTCAGCGCACTGCTGAGTAAATAGGGAAAAAATGCAACTCCATTTGGGATGTGTGGGAGAGAGGCAAGGGGAAAAGTGGAGTAAGGACTAGGAACCAGTGTAATATCATCTTGCCCTGATTTGTCCTCCGTCAGCAGTGGACATGTGTACTTGGGGGAAAATAACTAAGTGGAGGGAAGAATACCAGCAATCACAAATATTACAATGAATTGCTGTAAAAGCTTCTATCAGGGTGCTACAGCCGTGTCCACAGAGGACAGATTGAATTCTTCTTTTTTTTTCCCCTATCTCCAGCTCTGTAACGCAGCTCTATGAGCCTGTGTTACAAAACTGCAGCAGGTAAGGAAGCTATAACCACAGCTGATGTCAACCAGATATCTAGGGAGAGACGTATTTTTTTGAGTGAACCAGGACCAAGAGTCTGTATCTGTTCTATCTGTGGTTGTTGTTTTTAGCAACACCTATTACTTTGACTGTTCATTTTACAGTATTTATTATACATTAGTAAAATGTGGTAATAACAATTGAGTTTGTTGGTTTCCTTGCCTGCTTTTGTCCCTCTGAAAGTAGTTCTCTTAGAAGGACAAGGAGTTAATTAAGGGGGGCACAAGCAGACACTCCAGTGCTTTGTTAAACTCTTAGTATCTGTGCTATTGGTATCTCTGTATACTATTAGTATCTGTATCTATCAGAGTGGAGACCAGCTCTGAGCTGAAACTCAAAGCTTGTGTCACTTGGCAAATGACGACAATTCATTTTCAAAGCTAAGCTATCCTTGTCTAGCTCTGGAGATGAAAATAGTCTGCTGAGGGAATGGATAATTTTTTTTTTTTAGAGTAGGATCATAAGAAGAGTGTATTCTGAGCTGAGATACTTCTCATCCCCCTCTTGGGCAACCCTCACAGTCACTACTAAGGAAACAAACTCAACTGTGGTAAGACAGATATGAAGCACGTTGCTAGACGGGAATCTTCACTGCGGTCTGGTGAACTTCTGATCCAGGAAGCAGCAGCATTGCTAAGTTTAAAATAATTCATATTGTCTATGGATTGATTGTAGTTATGTAGTAATAACGTATGCACTTTGATTTGTGTGCCTATACGTTAATGCAGACACACAAATGGGGGGGAAAGCAGTGTTTCCCAAGGGGTTGGTAGTCTGACAAAGTCTGGTAAGAGCTAACAAAGCTACCACGGTAGTTCATTTAGCTACAACTATATAATTGTTCAATTGAAATGTGGATTAGGACTTGAGTAACTAGTGTAGGAAAGGTTGTTTGAAAAGAGCCTGCAATCAGTAGTGGTGTATTCTTATTGCCTGAAAAAACAATATCGTAGGCGGAAAGTAGTGACCGAACACTTGGCTTTGGAAAGGCTTGTTATTATTATTTGTCTTTGTGTGTGTGTGTGACCTTTCTTCCTTCAAAATGGTCAAGGTGTTTCTAAAAATCTTGAAAAGTAATCAATGTTTGCTTGAATTCTCTCTGTGACACCTGTATCTTGAGATTCTGCTGTAGCTCAGTGATGGTAATTAATATTGTCATCTCTTCACAATCATCAAGCAGTTATCACCAGTTGGTGTTTGTCCCAAAGAACAGGATGGCTTTCTATATATGTATGTGTGGGGTTTTCCTTCTTTTGGAGAAGGTTGGACAAATACTGGTTACTGTGATTGGGATCCTAGGTTGCATTCTAGTGGTGAAAATCTTTTCCCCAGTGATGCTAATGTGCAAACAAACAAAAAAGCTCAATTTTTAAAAGGGAAGTTAAAAAAAAAAAAGGCAAAATGAAACAAGGTGCTATGCAGTTATTTTTACTGCTCTTCATGCAAAAAGACAACAAATTCAAATAGAGGTCATCAATACTATACTACGTTATGACTAATCTCAAAAGGATACTATAAAAAGCAATGGCCTCTCTCCAACAATGACAGTGAAGTCAGTCAAGATTTAATTCAGAAATTTTCTGGTGGCTCCAGGCCCCCTTTTTACATGCAAGATTAGACCTGATGCTCCATGGGAAGATCATTAGAAATCTGAGAAAATCAGTCAAGGTGTTATCATGAAAACAGTGGGAATTTTCAACATGCGGTAACAAAGGATCTGATGTTACCTTAAATTTGTGTAAACAGGAGTCAATTCATTAATACTTGTGTGTAAAACAAACAAAAGTAGTTATGTGTTTGGGCATAAATTTCAGATGGATGGATTTTTTCCTTTCCTGGGTGGACCAGAGAAGGAAAAGAATAGTAGAGTTGTTACTAATCTGATTTTACATTGCTTTGGGAAGAGATGAGTGTTCCTGTTGGTAGGGGTGGAGCATGGTTTCTCTGATACCAGGGAAATCTGGTGTCTACCCAGCTCAGGGGTGAGAAGAATCCCTTAACCTAAAGCCAGACTGACTGAAATTTATTTTCTACCATTGGGCAGTTATTTTGGCTTAGTAAGGAAATTGTAAAACATGTTGAAGGCCAAGGATTGGTGCTTTACCTCCAGTGTGTTGCTGGTGTGATCTTAGTCCAACAAGCAGCGTGGTTGCCGAGGGCTCAGGGAACAGTTCCTCCCCTTCCATAGGTCCCCATCCAACCATGGCGTATTTCCAAAAGCAGGGTGGTACAGTAGAGTGAATCCAGAAACTCAGTGTAATGGATGAGATGGCAAATCTAGCAAAGAAGATGATGTGGACAGGGCACGGTTGCATTTTAGCAAGTCCTCATTTTCTTAGACTACTGGAGCTACAGTTCAGAGCAGCTTTTAGGATGTCCACCAAGGAATGAACTAGATATCATCAGGTCCCAACCTCAGAAAGCAGGGAGGTGTAGAAGTCCTATAAATCTTCTTAGGTCAGCTCTCCTGGAAGCACTCTGGCTGTTGGGGAGTTAGCTAGCCCTCAGGCTAGAAAATGCTGAAGGATAATCAGCCCTTAGTATTTAACAAACTAAAGGGTCACTGTCATTAATGTCACACTCCTTCCTCTGAAGTATCAGTTTAATGAAAAACTTTTTTATGGTTGAAAGATGTAGCTTAAGTGATGAGTCATTAGGAAAATGATAAAATATAATAAGTATGCTAGGGGGTGTAGGAAGGGGTAAAATTTATGTGATAAAATATTTGTCAGCAAGATGTTACTCTGAGAAAAGTTGTATGGAAACAAGATGACAGAATTATTCCACCCTGAAAGGCTGGTATTTCACAAGTGCTGGAAGTTTTATAACACTGCAGCATGCCACAGCATCTCCATTTTTATTAAAAGAAAATGTTAATCCTCCCCTTGAGGTTAATGATTAGGGAGTATCTGTTAAAAGCCAGCAAAACAGGTTATGAAGGTCTGCATGAGTTTATCAGAACCCAGATTTCTGCTCAAGCTAAGAAGTAGACTTATAGGATGTCCTTTTTCAGAACTCTGAAGAGTAATGTGCTGGTTCCCATCCGGTCTGTAGGGACAGGTATCCCAATTACAGATGTAGCTGTGATTACATTTGACAATCCTAGTTGTAGCACCAAAGACGTTTTCAGAGGAAGGGTAAGTGATATTTTGAAGGGTCACCCCAGTTCATTGTACAGCAGAATAGTCCTCATGCCATAAGCATGAGGACTATTAATTGCAAATGTGCTTTTGCCTACCTCAACCGAGGGCTGAATAAATACCTGCACCTGGTGACTTCAGGGCAGCACTGCGCCGAATTTGTGCTGTTCATCTCATGCCAGAGAACGTAGGGTTCATGGGACTAAATTTAGTTTGTAGTTCTGGCCGTGTGCTGATGATGCTAGAAATGCATCAGGAAGCATCAATGCAGACTGTGAGGAGTAAAGGCTGTTCATTCATTTCCTGAGAAGTCAAGCAAGCTCCATCAGGAGATGCTGAGGAAAGCTTTAACAAATGGGTATTACAGAGGGATTAACTTCATTAATTTAGCTGCTTGTGCTTTTGGCACTTAGGCATTAATCCAGCCTTTATTGATTGTTTAGGTCTCAATTAGCTTGATGCCTAAGAAATGGAGGCGACAAGCAGTTTCCTACCTCCAGGCAGGAAACTAACAGAGAGATGGTCTTCACTTTGGTGAGGAGAGGGGCCTTTCTCTCCTGGCTGGGTTCAGGGTACACCTTGACTTAAAGGTTATGGGACTGCTTTACACCACTCACAGCACAATAAAAGCGGATAATATCCAATCATAAGGCCTGAGAGCCTTCCCTCAGAAATGCTTCTGTATTAAATGCTCTACTTTGAGAGTTGCTTCCAGCTGGACCATGCTTGGCCATCATCATGCAGTTGATATTGGGTAAATAGCAGAACAGCAGAACAGTATTTATCTAGTTCAAAAGATGCTCTTAATATGAAGGGCCTCAGGGGAGTATTGCCTGGAAAATATATTTTCCTAATAAAATAGCCTGTTTTAGAATTACAGTTTTCCATGCTGGAGGAGGCAGGAAAGTGGCAGGAGGCTTGCCAAAGAGATGGACAATAAGAACACTCACACTTGCTCCCTAATGAGAAGATGAGTGGACTGAATGTATAAATAATATAGCATATAAGGTTTTTTCAGCTAGGTTCCTGCATGCAGGCTATTTGTACATCTCTGCTATATCCAAATCAACATGCCTGCAGGAATGTGAGCAGACGTTCCTATCAGCAGCCAACCCAAACACACAGATGACAGGGGGAGAGCCCACACAATGTCTGTTTGAGCTGTTCCTCAAAAAGCCTTAGGAGAAGAAAATCGAGTAAAAGGAGGACAAAGCTAATAATAGTTTTGTTAAGTACTTATCAAGAAACCAAGCTTCAATTACATTACACTTCTAATACTATGATCCCAACTAGCAAGCTGTGTAACAAGTGTTATTTGCTGTTACTCATCAGTTCCATCTGTATGGATGCTCCAAGACAATCCATGTGTTCTTGCTTCTCCAGTAGCGGAGCCTGCCTTCTAGCGACTAATAAGTCCCACCTACTCAGTCTCAGTTTGTCTCATATTTTTTTCTGTTGAAACCTTTCTTATTTTTCAATGTGATTTATAGTCTTAACTTCAGCAATCAAATTAGTCTTTAACCACCACATGAGTTCAACTAGTTGGCAATCAAAGCCACACCTGTTATTGTAAAATCACACCAGAGTCAGTAGCTGATGTGCTGCTCAGGAAAAAGAAAAATCTTAATTAGATGGGTGAAATTTGACCCTGTGATTAAAAGCTGTAATTCCTTTGATGTAAACCCCATTAATGGAGCAGCTGTAGTTTATATGAGGTATAAATTTGGCCTTTGAACAGAGGTATCTAACCAGAGATATTAAATTGATATGAATTATTCTAAACATCATAGGTGTCATTCTGTTATGAAGCCAAACAACATCATCCTTTCAGTTATCCTACCTTAGACAGCTGATTCAGAATGAACTTAAGGCAGATGAGGTAGAGATGAATGGACAGAATATTTAGCTGTGGTACTTCAGCCAGTAGCATGCCCTTTAAAATCCTTGTCCTCTACAGTCTTTAGTGATGGTCCTGAAATACTCCTGGTTTGTACAGAGTAATGCTGCTACAATAAACAGTGTGGCAAGACTTTAACTCCCAAGAGTTAAAAGTTTAATTGTACCAGGACCTTTTGCAAATCCAGAATCCATCTCCAATGCATGGATGCAGTGTGCTGTGCAGAAGGTTTCAAGCCCAAAGTTTTCTATGCAATGGTTTGTTGCAATGGCTTCCTAGCATTGAGTTTAAAGAAGATCAGGGTGGTAGAAAATTTGCAGAGGAAAAGACACTGAACAGGTCTTGTCATGAACTCCTCAGTTCCGTGTCTGGTTGCAGAAAGGAGTTTTCTGATCACTTTTATGCAGCTTTCCTGATGCTTCTTTGAAGCTTTTTGAGTGATTAATGATTCAACTTCTCATATCTTGAGGAGTGTAAAAGTACCTGTTTTCTAGCAGACCGTATGGTGGCTCTCACAAAGCTTTTGCACAGTGGAGTTAAAGACACAGTTAAATGTGTTTTGGGTTGGACCCATTAGTTTTGGAGAGCATTTTGAAGAAGAAATGTGCATGAAAACATATATTACTCATAGAATTAATGCAATATTCATCCATCCCTCCTTTCCCCTGTTGAAAACTGACTTTGTGTGTGGCATTTGAAATTTCATCTGTGGACTGCTGAGTCAGCTCAGCTCCATGACCAGAATTTAACTGGGATAAATCTTCTGTAGTCACCTAGTCTTGATTTGAAATTCTTCCCTGCTGGTTGTCAAAATGGTTAATTATACACTTAATTACTGATTCTGCATTTCTTGAGAGAGGATTTCCTGTCTGTGACTGAAAAGAGGGCAGTCTTCAGGAAAACGGGCTTTCCCCTTCTGCACATACTGCATTTTTCAGTTGTCTATTTGCTTTCCTTTTTTTGCTCTTATGTCTCTATACACAGAAAAATGCTTCCTCTATAGTCAGAGAGCAAGTTTTTTTTAATAGTATTTGCTGTTAGTCACCTATTGAAAGAAAAAGACCTAACTGATTTATATAAAAAATAATCAGGAAATAGGAAAAAGTACCCATCAGAGCCTTAGAAAGACCGAGCAATGCATAGGATGTTCAAGTTTAGCATGCAACATGAGGTAGCAAGAGGTATGAACATGGTCACCATCACGAATATTTAAGCAGTGTTAAAATTGCCCTTCAAAGGGTGCTATACCATGGTGCAAAACAATTTAAAAACATCCATTTCTTATGAACAATTTCCTGGCCTTGAGCTACATGAAGCTGTGAAATGGTCTGGCAAGGAGCACAGAGGAAGAGACAGATGGGGAATCAGTGCTGGAAGAGCATTCAAGCCTATGTCCAGGAGGCAGAGTGCCAACAAATTTCTGTATCACGTGGACCAACCAACTTACTTTCTCCTGTACGTCCCCTTTTTTCTGAAAGAGTGGCTCTTCCCTTCTCCTCTTACTTCCTCATGCCTTCTTACCCAGCCAGAATGTTGTAGAGATAGGTCAGCCTCATAAATGGAATAAAGTCATTGAGTCCACGTGGGAGAAGGCTGATGTTCCTGGGATCAGCATTTATCCTCATTCTCCAATTTTGTGGGAGAAACTTAGGACTGAGGCACACTAACCTTGACGTTCAACACCTGAGCAATTCAATCTAGTTGCTGCCCAGAGAAAAGACCATGAGGCTAATGAATTTCTAGGGGTTGTGGCTTTTCCCTTAAAGGTCAAAGCCTCCACACGCTAGGGGAAAAGAATATGGTTTTCTGTCCTCCTGGGGGAAAAAAAAAAAAAAAAGGTGAGAGTTTTGAAGTGGTGATGGGGGATTTTCCAGCCCATCTGCAGTGCTAACCAAACATCTGTCTCTCTTGAGCCACCTCCTGTGGCAGTCTGCATTTCCAAAAATGGTTTTCTTCTGTTGATTTGGAGTAGAACAAACCCAACAGTTTTCTTGTGGCTTTCCACGCCTGTGGTTCAGAGTTGTTAATGAATAGGTGAGGGACCAGAGTGAACAGAGCTGAGAGAGTGAGGATCAAGCTATAGTGATTGCCTGGACTGTGCTGACCTGGAGCAGCTGAGCAGAGATGGAGGGGAAGGTGCAAGCTCTTCACCTTAGCGACAGCCAGGTGTCCTGGAGTGGAGCCTGAGGTTTTGATAATATGGTTATACAAGGAAGACCTGATAAATTGCTCTTAGTTTCCTAGCTCTATAGCCTGGACTTACGTGATCTTCTGACCCAATCTGCCCCCCTGTCCACAGACTTCTTCCATTGGTCTGCTCTGAGTCCCCTTGCTCAAGCACACAGGCTACAGGAAGGGTCATTCAGAACAAATTGCCAGCCTTGCTCTCTGCAAAGGAAGCAGCTCACTTGTAAGAAGAAAAAAAGATAATCGAGTGCAGTCACTTGCTCAGAATCCCATTGCCTGCTGCCCTGTTCACACTGAATATCTTCCTCTCTGTTGTCAAGCGTTCATGTCTCACCTGATCCCATATCCTGCCTCAGCTTTCTGAAGAGCAGGAGTGTTAACAGAACCTTTTCCAAAAGCGCTTACCTCCTTGTATGAGCACCTACAGATCTGGAGTGGTTGCAAGTACTTTTCTTGAGTGTATGGCTTTCCTAAGTCAGTAACGTCCTTTGCTTCTTCAGCGTTAAGGTGGTGCTTTTGGGGTTTTGTGGGGCCTTTTTCTTCACAAATGCTGGCAGCAGCATGTTCTGTGCACCTCTTTGGTTTTCTAGTTTTTGCTTTAACAGAGGCACCAGTCTGCTTCCCCTCTTTATAGATTCAGGACTTGCTGTGTGGCAGTAATCCAACAAGGGGAAACAGCCCTTGGAATATTTTTTGGTAATGTTTCAGAGGTCCATCTCTAAAGCCAGGTTCCTACACTCATGATTGCAAAGAGTGTTTGTTAGTAGATAATGAGATGTAGGAGAAAGGTGTTCTGCAGTTAAATCACTGGCATTAGACATTGATTGTTGCATAGTTTTTTCTGTGATCTTCAGCTGTGTTAGCTTCTAAAGAAAAGGCAGAAAAAGCTTCTAAAGCTAACTAAAGTAACATTTATCTTCTAAAGAAGAGGCAAAATACTGGTTCCTACCTCCGCTCTGTATCTCGCCTGCTTAAGCTATGAATGTTTAGTATCTCTCTGCTGGAGCACCCAGCAAAATGGAAGAATGTGTTAGGGCCCTCTGGCGTTTCTTGGAGAAGAACAGGAACAAAAGAGATTGTATTTTCAAAAATGCCGAGCAACTTTTGACTACCACAGGCTTTATTGGTATTTCTGATTATTCAGCACTTTTGAGAATCAAACTTACTTGATTTCAGCCCTAGTTTTAATCACCCAGATTAGGCTAGATGACTGCCTTTATGTTAGCATATACCAGGTTTTATGTGTATGTCTATCTGCAATCATGTATGTATATGTAGTTTGTGGTAATAAAAACTGTATCCATAAATAGGATACCAATAAAAATAAATTGTGGTAGGAAGCCTACTGTGTGCATCCACAGCTGTCAGATGACTGGTTGAAGTACCTAGTGCTTATCTTTGAGAAGGTTCTGCGTGGAGATAAACCATTTTGTCTGGATTTTCATACTGACTCAAGGTTGCCATGTGTTTTTTCCCTCCTTCAAGTATGCCTCTGTGCATGAGGCATCTGTGTTCAGTGTGAGTGCAGTAATTAAGCCCTAAGCTGTGAATGATCCTTTTTCACACCCTGCCAACTTCCACTCCAGCTGACTTAGAAACAAGGACAAAGCTATTGTGCAGCCCTGCTCGCTCACAGCTGTGCTCCAGCAAGGTACAGCCTGACCTCAGCTCACTTCGAAGATTTGCAGGTTAAATATGCTGGCAGCTTGAGCAAGGGCAGCTAAAACTGCTCCAAAGAGGAGTAAAAGGGAATGCAATGTGATGTGAGGAGCTGGGTAAGAAACTCTGTAGTTGCTTGGGGCTGTCACATCTCTTTTTTCCTTTTTTAATATTTGGGGGTGTGTTTTGCATTTGTCTTGTGAAGCAGCTGCATGTAGCTTGAGAAGCTTGTAGCTTCACCACACATGAAGGTGAGCTGGAAGGATACCTGCCACAATGAGTACCAGTCACGCCGCCCATGGGGCTGTGTGGTTTGGGCTTGGCCAGGTGGTTGAGGCAGCCAGCTTCAGTAAACCTGAGACTTTGCTAAACCCAGATGCGATTTATCTTGTTTGAGCCGTCATTTTAATTAATGCTAATTATACTCATTAACCATCCTGAGGGATGGTAGTTTGAGTCAGAGTTAATGCATTTTACCAGTACCTCCCCCATGGTGTGTGTTGCTTCAGTCACCTGATAAATGGCAATGTAAATATGCTTAAATGCAGAAGAAATGAGGAGAAGAGGTATGCCTGGCATTAACTCAGTGTAAACCTTGAACTCTAGCTCTGAAGACCCCAACCCTCAACAAGAGTGGGGATGTCACATTAACTGGTATAAGCTAATGTGACATCCCCTTGCATAGGTCCAGGGTATGGACCATACGTCTAGTATGGATAAGGCAGTGGTCCAGGGTGTTGATACAGCTGTACCATATTGCAACAGGCAAAGCTTTGGCTTATGACAGCTCCAGTAATTGACTCCCAATATTATTATTAGCTTTGAAAGGGTTTACAAAATAAGACACGCTGGGTTTCCACCATGTTTTATTGAAGTAGTTTTCAGATTTTGTATTACTATCTCTTTAATGTTTGCTGTCTTGAGGAAGTATTTCTCGTTTTAGTTTGGTTCTGACACAGATGGGGTTTCCCAAGTTTCAGATACTCAATAAGGATTTGTGTTATGAGCATTGTGATTTTTTTTTTAAGAATTCAGAAGCAGAGAATGTAATTTTTTTAAGCCTGTGAAAATCCACATTTAAAACATAGCATAAAAATCTGCAGGTATTTGAGTACCTTGGTCCCCCTTGTTGGGGCAGGAAGGATAGAAGCACATTGAATCTAAGGATAAAAGTATGTGTTTTGAATAAGCCATTGTTAGGAGACAATTCTAATAGAAGGGAGGATAGTTCCTGTGATTGTTAGTGTGAGAGGTTTTTACACCCCTGGGCTGCCTGCAAGGGCAATTCTGAAAAGCTATTTCCATCAGACACCTGTGGGATAGACTGCAAATAACAAGTTGTTCTTAAAATATGCCATTGTACAGCACAGCTGTTGGTATTTTTCTTTGCTGCAGGAAGGCGGAGGTGTTGAGAGAGTGACTTGGTGACTGGGTTGGCTTCTTCACCCAGGGAAAGCACTACTTTGTTCAAGCACATCCACGTGGTGGATGGAGAAGACTTGAGAGTCTCTCTTTGTTCTGAAGAGCGCTCTATAACCAGCGTGACTTTCATGATTCAGAGTTAGCGAGGTGAGGTTCGGGAGTTGATTTTTACCATTGCTGAGTTTGTATCATTGCCAGTACCTCCTTTATCTCAAACCAAGAGCCAGAAGAAATAAGTTTCTCTCAATTTTACCCAATCACATCTGCTGTGGTGGAAGCTGCTGTCATCTGGGACGCTTCTCAGATGTGTCTTTCAACACCATCTGTCAGCTCTGGGTGGACACTGAAGAAGACATGTGTGGTTTGGAAGTGCAATATCTTACCAACATGTTCCTATCTACCATTTGGTTGGAAGCCCTCACATGACTGCAGTGCAGTGTATAGGGTTAGTCTGTTCTGTCATTTCTGGACATAAATAATGGTGGTGTCACTGACTATCCGCAGTATGTGACAAGTGTCATTTTTCCTGGCTTTGTGTGGTGACATTTAGGTTATGTTGTCCTGTCCCTGGTTGGTTAGCACCTCCTCCTTTCCCCATGTCCCACATGCAGTACCTCATCACTTAAAACAAATGAGGCTCTTGTCTCTGGTTCAGCCCAATTCCAGTTGGGTCAGCGTTCAACAAAATAAAGCGTACAGCCTCAAGTAAAGAAAAGGAAAAGAGCCTGAGACTGAGATGACAGCATTTCATGTAACAGTCCAACTGAAGTCATATTGTAAGCTGGTGTGACTGAGGTGTGCAGGTTAGAGTCCCTAGCTGGAGGTACAGGTTTGAGTCATTGCTCTCAAAAGAGCACTTACTGGCATTGTAAAGATACCACTGAATTGCTCCGATTTTTATCTCTGAAGGCTTCCAACCTGCAGCCATTTGGTTTCCTGCAGAGCTTCAATACATCAGACAAAAAGTGGCCCAGCACACAGCGCTTCCTCTTCTGTTTTTTAAGAAGGTGTTTAGCAGGAGGCAGTTTACTAAGGATATTATTTTGTTCTTTTTACTGCTCTTGTTGTCAATGGCAGACAGCAGAGGAGTGAAGTGAGAACGTGAAGAAACAGGAAGCAACCGCTGAGGTGACTGCAGGAAGAAGGCAAGATATTTTTACCTGTTGTGTTGGTTTTGGTGGTTGTCTTTTTTTTTATTGTTTTTTTTTTTTAAAAAAAAGAAAAGCCACAGTGATAGCTGTTTCAGCTGCCAGCCTCTTTATTCACGTTAGTTGTGTTTCTGATAGCCAGGAGGCAAGAACAGACATGGTGAGATCATCAGCATGCCTTTCTTAGGTTAATCACACGCTACGGCAAATTTCTGTTGCAGTAATGACGGGTTAGGCTCTGCATCCTTCTTCTCTAATTACATGCCATTTGGAGTAGTTCTTTTCCGTTAGGATAACGCCTGTAAAATACAATGGATATGTCCTCTGCCAGGTGCCAGTTATGTATAGATCTATTCCCTTCTCTAATACTGAGCCCAGAATCTTCATTAAAATAATATAATAGATGAGGAGAACTTAATTTTTCAGACGGTACATGAGAATTAAACTTTATTGTTAGGTTTTACCTTATGCAAAAGACATTCCTCCTGCTGTGAGCTCTTCCAAGGCAAAATTTCCTTGCTTGTAAGGTTAGTTAAAAAAAAAAAAAAAGTGCTGCTACAATATGCTTTTCTGGGCACCTATAATGTGGTTACTCAATAGCAAATCAGGCCAATTATCTAGGGTGCTACTGGGGCTGCTTCAGCCCTGTGATGAGTGTTTGCATTCAGTGTGCTGGGGGAATGTTCTTCAGGATGTGGTCATCATGAAATTCAGGAAATATGCTTTTGAGGATCTGAAAGCATTTTAGATAAAATCCTTTTGTCCCATAGAGCCACCCTTTCCAAAGCACACCTGCTCAGCCCTAATTACGTTTCCCTGGTCACATAAAATGCGATTTTGATCTTGGTCTGAGTCTCAGTAGTTGGACATCCACATAAACCTCACCATCCTGGTTGCTGCTCTTCACAAGCAAGAACTGCATGGGTGCCAAGCCAGCCTTATGCTTTCACCCTTGAAGACAATCACTCTGCTTTATAATGAAATCGCATTGGCATTGTTGTGTAGGAAAAAGGTATTTATTGTTGGCTATTGTTAAACTGCTCTCTTGAGAAGCAGGGCTTTTGTTTGTCAGCTGTCAACATTCAAATGCACTCAGTTGCATTAAATGCATTAATGAGAGGTTAGATTTCATTGTGCTTTTATCAGACAGAAGAAGATAGTGGGATAGATAAGGAGTGAAATTCCCACTTGGTTGATGGGCAACTGTTTTGCTCTCAACATCAAACATGAAAGTGATGTTTGAAAGGTCCATACAGCTCTCCTGTTCATATCCCTCAAACACCACTTCTTGTTTTTACGCAATAATAAACCGAAGAAAAATAATGTGGCAGTGAGCTATGTGAAATGGAGTGACCTGCCTGATGCAGAAAGCAGGTTGCTGGTTTCCTCTCATGTGCACGTGTCAGGAGCATGTGTGCAGACATTCCTCCTGAAATGTGGTTTATCCCTGAAGGTAGGCAGCATTTCCTTAAAAGTTGCTTTCAGTGTCATGTACTGAAATTAAAAAAATGCGCTGATAAATGATGAGGCTAAACATAATAACATGCAATTAAAAAAAAATAAAAGGAGAGAGAGAAAAGTAAAATATATATCCCTGTGGGTTTTATCCATGTGTCATATTCCCTCTAGGGTGGCCAATGATATGAGGTGGGAATGTTGCTGTAGCTTATGCAACTGTTACAGCTGGCTGCCGGTGGGTGTAGTTGTTGTTTGATTTGGCTGTTTTCATGAAGCCATTTACCCTTCCCCTTCACCTTGGAGGACAAAGACTGACGGGCTCCTGGCGTTGCTCTGCAGCAAGCCCTGCGTTCAGCGGGGACATTCGCATACTAATGTGCCTCACTCGCCAAAGAAAGCCTTTTTGCTGGGTGCTGTAACTCTGGGAAGGAGGGGTGTGAAGAGAGAGCCTGTCTTTGCAGCCCCCTGCTGCTGCCCAAGACCCCTCTCTGCCCGCAGGGAGGATGCTCAGGATCAAAGTGGAGCGTGAACTGAGTGGGAAAGTAGAGGAGCAGGACAGGGATGCAGGTAGAGGAGGGGGTGGTGTGGGGAGAAGGGGGTGGAAGGGATGCATATTTAGGGTGCCACCCAGCACTCCTGTGATTCCTTCCCATGCCACCCCCCTCTGACGGTGCGTGGGGCTCTCCTGAGAGATTCTAGAGGCTGCAATTATGTGAAGATCTCAACTTCCCCTGGAAAAGGCTTTTAATCTGTGAGGAGATGAGTTTTGAATGCTCAAAAATTCAAGGGCAACAGCTGATGCCACAATTCTTAATTTTAAATCAGGATTTTCAGTCTCCTTGCCAAATATTGATTTCTAGCAATCTTCTCTGTATTTTCTATCACTTTTAGATATTGTTTTCCCTTGCTTTAAAGTGTTGGAGCGCAAAGGAACGCCATTTTTCTTCTGGAAACCTGAAAGTGTTTTGGAAAACCAGGGTACACCCATAAATCCATAACCACACAGTGCTTATTCCCATGAAACCAAGCTACTTTTGCAGCACTTCCAGAGCACGTGCCAGCCCGCTGCTTTTGGCTGTGGCCAGAGGACCATGACCTCTTAAGCAGAGTCAGCCCAGCTTCGGTGCTGGGGAACCTCTGAGTGAGTCACTGGTGTGACCATGGTTGCTGTACACATCAGGGTACAGAAGAGGATAACGTGATCTCTTCTGATAGAGTGACTTGCTGGCAGAGATTAAAAGCAAAATGCAAGCAGGAGGGAAGGTTACATGCGTGCAGATTTACGTTGTGGCACTGCTAACAGCACACGGGCTCCTGTTGGGCTCTGTGAACGTGTGCCTGAAGCTGGAGAAGCAACGTGGTGGTTGCTGCTTATCTCCAGGCTGGGATGAGACAGGCTCTGCCCACAGAGAACAGATGGGAGACAGGCTAGAGCACCCTGTCTCAGAGCAGAGTTGTGGTCGTACTTCCTTGTAGATGGACATCTTTCTAATTGAAGGGTAATTAATTATTTTGCTGCCAGCAGGACAGTAATGCTGAATGAGGCTTGATCACCATACGTTTTGCATTAATCTCTGGTTATGGGCCTGCCTATTAAAAGCCAGTTGCAAGTATTCCCACACATCTATCCCTGGGTGACTGCTGAGGCCCGTGTGTGTGTGCTAGGACTTCAGGCTGGCCAGAGACTTCAAGTGGATCTGATGTTTTTCTAAAGCAAACATCACTACCCAAAAAACCCCAAGAATAACTGAAAAGCTTTTCAAATAAATCCTCATGCACCAAGAGTTAAAAAATCACAAATTAGAAATGTAATTTTTAATACAGTGAAGAATAAAAATAAACAGGTACAATATGAGTCCTTGTAGGTGGGTCCTTGCTGCTGGGCAGGGTTACAGCCAGCTCAGGGGCTCCTGAGCTGCATGAGACTGCCTGGTCCTCTCCAGTCCCTGGGAAATTTCTTCTGTCATCCTTGGTCCCTGGCTGGATGCTTCCTGCAGGGGCTGCCACATTCCAGCTCCTCCTCGTCTTCCTCTCCAGGATTTGCTCTGATGAGCATCAGTCCATTGAGCTGGGCTGTCCCCTTCTCTTTCTAGAGGGGTATGACTGACCCGACCAGCCATTTAAGGGAATGTGATAGTGAATACACAAATAAGACTCGTACCATCTGTCACATCTTGCCCTGTTTCTGTCCTCAAGGCAGATGTGATACCATGATGGATGGCCTCGGCTGATGAGCATAGTCGAGGTGAGTTGTAGTTTAAGGCAGCAGAAAAGCATTAAGAAGCAAGGAAAAGGTGAATAGCAAAAAAGGGCAGAAAACACCTTGTTGCACTGAAAGCAGTCCAGCGATAGGCTCTTGTCCATCTAGGTTGAGTAGAGTCCTGTTGGCTTACTGGGCAGTGGGGGAGTAAATAGGCATTTTGCAGTAATATTTGCACTGCTAGGGTGTTACAGCAGTTTTGTGAACTGCATCAGCAGGGGCCATTCTAAAGCAAACCACTGCCTGCTTTGCATAACATCTGCCCAGGGGGTGCTGCAGCCCCGTGGGGCAGAACTTGTTGCTTCTGCCTTCCACCTCCCTCTGTCTTTAGCACAGGTCCCTGCGGTGTTTGCAGGTGTGGCCTGCAATGTGTGCCGTCCCCAGGTGTAGGACGAGGGGAAGTTGGACTTTGGGCACCTTCTCCTTGAAATGCCAATCCCACCTCTTGTGGGAACCGCATGTGTGCAAGGTAACTGTGGGCATCCCCTGTCTCCTTTTGCTTCCTCATGATTGTAGTGCAAGAGTCTGTCTCCTGTCAGAATCCCAAAGACTGTTGAAAGATGGAAGCTGTGTGTATCTTGTATCTTACCTCTCCAGGCAACTTCTTTTGTATTTTAATGAATACGTCTTTGGTTTGTGCTGTCCTTCATTTGTAGTGCCAGTCTTCGGTCCCATAGATAATTGGGAGAAAAGAGCACATGAAGCAAATTTTTCACAAACAAACAGAATAACAAACACCCTTTGACACTATAAAGAGGAAGTCACAGTGTTTACAGAGAACAACAACTTAATGAGCTGGAAAAAAAAAAAGCTGGGTGCAGAATTAGAAGGATGCGAGTGTATGTTTAAAATGTAAATAAATGTGCCTCATGATCTACATATTCAGTGATCTGATGAGAGTTAGTGTACCAATGTGTTTTCCTTGGATCAGGAGAGAAGGGAGGCTGAATTCCTGCTTCAGCAGATGTTTATCTGTTTCTCTTAACACATGCAATTGTATGATGATTTTAGTTATGATCTGAGAGAGAATGTGGTGAGATTAGAACTGTTAAGAACAAACGTTCAGTTCTTCCACTTGTAGAGACAAAGGTGAAAAGAGGGCTCCAAGAACAGGGGGCTCAAGGAACAGAAAACTGTTGAGAATCCAGAATTGGAGACTGGGTGCTTGATTAGTTTGGAAGCTGCTTTTTTTAATTGTTTTTCATTATTTGCTTTTAAATTCTTTTTAAAATTGAGGGTAGATGGAGATGCTGGCAGTCTTATTTGTGCTTCTGCAGATTTTCAGATTTTTTTCAAAAGGGAATGGGAGGCAGATTCTTATGCTGGAATTTCCTGGAAATTTCTTGGTTTGTTTTATCAAACATAAGGACTTTCTGGTTTTGTTGGCATTCACATAAGCAGCAAGAGGGAAATTTGTAGTGTTGTTTTATTGGGGGATGGGTGTTACTGAAATAAACAGGAGGGTTTTTTTACATTGTCAGCATTGAGTTGCCTGGAGACTTCTTGAGGTCTGGGGGTTGGAGTTTTTTTCTTTGGTTTTTTTTTTTAAAGCACACAAAGAAGACCTACTTAGTGAGAAGAGTCCATGAAGGCCTGCTGGCTGGGCAGGAACTTTCCCAAACCACATAAGTTAGAAACTTCTTGTTGCAAAACGTCCAGAAAAATTCTGTGTTGAGATGAGGTTGACACAGTCAGGCGGGCTAATTTGATCTGAAAGACTAAGGTGAAGGAGAACTGTGTTGGGGTAGAAAATCTGTTCTTGTTATTTAAAATTGATTTTGACCTTTGTGGAGATACTAATTTCACCTCCTGATTAAAGATAATTTTGGATGATTGCTCCAGGTCAGGAATACAACACTAGAAAACTCATCAGTGATCTTGATTTGTTTTGATGTGTTTTTTGGCCTTTTTGTATTTCTGTTTTTTCTAGGTCAGTGTTGCTTGTTGATTTGAATCCTTACTGCCTTGGCAGTTGAATGGTGTTGCCCACAGGTCCCAGTGTTGTTCTTCAGTCCTACATAATAGGACTGCAATATTAAAAATTATATAATAGTCATAAATAAAACACCAACACTAAAAAATGCTGTTCAACTTCTGTAATTAGTTGGGTTTGCTTGCCTTTTCTCTTGCATAAGACTTATATTTCATTCTGATTTTTATTAATTCTTAAGATAGAGCATTGTAAAAAATTACCGCATTTATTTAGAGCAGTACGATGCCTTTGGCTCCTGTCATTAGGATGGCTTAGTGGAGAGTCTAACAAGAAAATAGCTTCCATGACTGACAACAAAGTCTTTATAAAAACCATATTCTCATTTTCAGAGTTGTACCAAGCAGCAGAATGAGTGACCCAGCTCCCAACCCATGTTCAAGGGCCAAGCAAAGTGTCTGGATTATGCTCTGTTATCTCACACCAGAGAATGGGTCCGCACAGGGTTTTTTGGGGGAGAATTTCCTCTGTCAGCATCATATGTTAAGGGCTCAGTAGCAGAATCACTTTTAATTAGCACATGTGGCAGTCGTTTAAATGTGTGCTTCTAGTGATGCTGGTGAAGAGCCACTAAACAGATGGGGGGAATTCATGTGGGGGTTCTGATCAGAATTAATTTACTTAATTGAAAAATTAGGAATCATTCCCCTGTTGAGTGGGTATGAGTCAAAGACAGTGCTCTGGTGTACAGATTGCCTTTCCCAGGTTTTGTATAGCTAAGAGCCAAACAGATTTGCTCTGCCATCTTTATTTCTTCTGAAATGGTTCACTGAGTAGTATGTCTCATCCTAAAACTGGGGGTTGGTTTTGGTCCATTATTTGGTTAGTTGTTCTTAAATAAACTGTGGATCTAAAGAAAGAAATGTGGCCTGCCTAATTGTATATACTGGTTTGGTTTGCATCCATATGTGGAAAAGGAGAGAGTAGTAGAAGTTAGACAAATAGATGCCCAAAACCATCTGCTCCTTTCCTCACGGTGATTTAGACGTTCAGTCATAGCACAACAGTGTGAACTTGGAACGGCTCTCCTTTCCTTCAGGACTAGGTTGGCTGGCTTTAAAGTGAGCACAAAATGAAGTGGAGACATCTTGTAGGCGGTCATAAACTTCCACAGATCTGCAGTCTGGTTTACATAAACTCAGTGCCTCTCAAAAAGCTGAGCAATCCTTAGCCTTGCTGGAAAGCCATTCTGGAGGGATGCAGGGATGCTGTCACAGATTGGAGCTAAGAAACTCGGGATCCTTCAGGGGCAGGATCATAGTTTCCCAGGGCTGGCTTAACCCAGCAGACTGTGTGTGTCTGTGGTTGGACAGAGCCCAAAGAGGCAGTATAAAAATAATGAAGTATTAATACCTGGAAGACATAAAGCTTAATGAATAAGTAATAAGTTGCAGCATTTTTCTTTTCTTAGAAAAATAGGCTGTCTGTATTTGTTTTGCTTTTCCTTTCATTGAACATTTTTCTCCTGTTGCTCTTTCAGTACCCTAAGGTGCTGAAATTTAGGATTAATTTTACAGAAAGGAAGTTATACTGCTACCATTCAGGCTGAGAGAAGGAAGGAGAATAGAGATGTTTGCTGGAAAAAGCTTTTGCTGATTTTACTAGCAGGTAGGGAGGGTCTGAAACAGCTGAGTGGTTGCACAGCTCCTTCCAGCAGCATCTCCCAAGTAGTGTAGGAAAGGAGACCCCACTGTGTGCCTGCAGAGACATGGGCAGGCACATGGTTAACTCTGGTTAACAAAAAACTAAATGTTCGGGGTGTCTCCCAAGTCTCATACCCATGCTTTGCTGGCAGCAGGAGCTGGGGAAAGCCTTTTAAACAAGCATAGGTAGCCTGCAATTTAAAAGAAGACTGGGGTGGGATTTCATCACTAGCCACCATTGCTCTGCTGACACTGACATGGATCCAGCTTTTGACCTCAGCAAGATCCAAGTTGGGCAGTGCAAAGTCATTGTGAGAGCCCAGCCAACAAGCACATTTGGAGATCACCTCCTATTTGAAGCCATGGTCTCTCTGCAGTCCTGGCCGGATTTCAACCTGGATAACTCTGCTCCACCTGCTTAAAATCCCTCCCCAGTATTTTGCTGGGTAAGGCATAGGCCCCTCTTGTTCTGCAGTGCTGCAATGTCCCCCTTCCAGTTTCATGCCACCTGCTCATAAATTGATTCTAGATCATCTGTGCCTCCGATTATTAAATGAGCTGGCTTCCTTGTAATTATTTCAGAGGATCTAAATGTGAAAGCAGTAAGTATGTGCATAACCACAGTGTTGTATGGTGCAGTAGCTTCTCTTGGTGTTTATTTGCCCACCCAGCAGGCTGTCATCCCTCCATATTCCTTTTACCGGTAAGGTTTGGGCTCATCCACGTTAGTCTGAATTGACCTGCTGCCCCTGTGAGCATGTGCTTTTTGGTAGTGGAGTTAGAGAAGGGCTCTCCATGAGGAGGAGGAGGAGGAATTGGTGCTCAGCAAAGGTGTGAGGTCTTCTCAGGTCACAGAGTGGATCCTGGAGGAATCGGATCTCTTCCTACCATAGGCACAACAGGCAAGATAGCACCTTTCCTTCCACAGGTGTCTCGCTAGAGGATTTTATCACAGTGAGTTTATTTTGTGACCTCAAACTTCCACACAAAGTCTGCACCCCTTTCCATTCATCCCTGCTTTCACTTCATATTTCTTTTTTTTTCTCTCTCTTGGCACATCGTTATGTTTTAATTAATGTGTCAACAACAGGGCAGCTGTTGTTGCTTTGTCCCTAGTATTGTCTTCTCCATCCAGATCTTGGAATTGGGAGATCCTTGAAATCCATGTCTTTGATGTGTCTTTTAGGCAGAAGCAAGTGCTTCACTTTCCCTGCTGCCTGCAAGTATTTTTCTCCAAGCTGTAAAATCAACCTCTTGTGGGTACTTTTTCTTCTTAAATCCAACTGCTGCTAATACTGTGTTTCTTTTATTAACAGATTAGCTTTACAGGAAGCCTGTCACCAACAGCCTGCCCTGTTGTACCCACCACCTGGCGAGAAAACTCCGAGGAGAACCTGAAGACAAACCACGTCTGGGAGACAGTCCATGGGGTCTGTACCAGATCCTCTGAGATCTGCCAAGCTTTCCCTGGTCACAGCTTCTGCAGAGGAGGACCACCTGGGAGACCTGCAGCCTGCTAAGCACCAGACCCAGCTACCCAGTGGAGAGAAGGCCAGCAATGGCTTCCCGTGCGCACCGGCCAGCTCTGTTGGAGTTTGCTTGTTCGACGTGAGATGCACGGCGGCTGCCGGCGTGCAGGGGTGTGAGCAGTGCCGCAAGGACGATGCTAGCCAGCAGGAAGCCATCCCTCCTGGGCTGGCCAGCAAAGCTGCTGAGGGGTGTCCTGCAGCCGTAGAGCCTGCTGGTTGCTCCCGGCCAGTGGCGCCAGCCCCCACTGCAGCAGGAGCCCCCTCGGCGGGGCAGGGGCCAGAAATGATGCCAGCCCCCCAGAGCTCCCGACAGTTTGTGCAAGGCGGCCAGGCGAAAACGAGCTCCCTGACGCAAATGGATGACTCTGCCTTGAAACCTCAGGGGACTGACGATCAGCCAGCGCTGGAGGTGTTAAACTATTCTTCCCCGGGCGACCCTCTAAAGGGTAATGAGTCCTGTTGTACTTCTCAGGCAAACCTTCTGCAAAGAGGGGAAAAAGACAGGGGAGCAGAAAAAACTGGTTCTGCTGCGTGTCAGTTGGCCTCGCCAGCGAGGCAAACCAAAGCTGACCTGGAGAGAGACCCACAGAGCAGTTCGGAGGCAAAAAGCGTGGCTGTGGGCACCGCGCAGTTGCATCCCACAGACAAAACTGAAGCAGTGCAGAGCAGCGAGGGACCAGCCCAGTCCAGTCACGAGAGACACCAGCCTCTCCAGCCACAAGAGCCACAGGCCCAGTCTAGCAATGAGACTCCGCAGCCCATATGCAAAGTGAGTGCCGAGCTGGGGAGTCCAGACCCCACACAGGTCTCCAAATTCAGAGAGACAGGTACAATGACAGTTCAGCCAGAGAGCAGCTCTTTAACTCAGGAAGCAGTAAGCAGGACATGGCGAGATGCTGAGGTTCAGGCTGTGGCTACCGTGGAGAGCAAATCGGCCTCCACCAGTCCCAGCATCCTTGCTGCCTTCTTAAAAGGGAATCCTCCTCCAGAGGAGAAGGAAGAACTGCACATAATTTACCAAGGAGGTATGGGGCTGAGCCAGTCTGCACTTACTGACAGTTTATCATCACAACAAAAGTCCCCATGTTCTCCTGGTATCATGTCAAAATCGACTGTTGTTATGGCTGTGACTGCTTCAGCCCAAACCCAGCCTGACAAACTGC
Source organism: Tringa solitaria (assembly GCA_026413425.1). Classification (NCBI taxonomy): domain Eukaryota; kingdom Metazoa; phylum Chordata; class Aves; order Charadriiformes; family Scolopacidae; genus Tringa; species Tringa solitaria. Next base: position 31,708,091 of record JAOXJM010000033.1, read on the forward strand.
CTGGGGTCCCATCTGACACGGTGTCTCCAGCATCAGCCGATAATGCAAAACCTGTTCTCCCCTTCTCCCCTGCAGCCGTTACCTCCCAGGGGACATCTGTGAGTAATGCTGAACCAATCTGTGCAGTCCATGATGGCAAGGATGCTGCTTGGCTGCCAATGGATGCTCCAGTCCCACCAAAGCCCGTCCCTGTTGAGCAGCTTGCAGGTGACTCCAGTAATCAAACTCCAGCACAGGCTGGGTCTGACGCTGGTGAACCAAGCACTTCTGCTGCTGCTGTCCCAGGAACTGAGAACAACGTGCAAGGTCTCATCCATGACGCAGGCAGCAGCCGGTTACCTTCCCTCTGTAGCACAGACAGTGAAGCCAAGCAGAAGGAGGTCCCGGGCAGCTCTGAGCAAAAGCCTGTGCAAAGTAAGGGTGTGAGTCAAGGGGAGGCCATTCCTAGTCAATCTGAGGTAAAACCAAAGGATGAAAACTCAGTGGTGCTTGATCCTAAAGGAGGGAGGGATGCCAGCAGCCAACCTGCCGCTGTCTGCGTAAAGGCGTGCTCGGAGGGTGCAGGTGAAAAGGAGGAGAGCAGAGGCCAGGGAGAAGCTGGCCAGGCACAGGTGGCTGGTGGCCAGAGCCTGCAGGCGGGACCGATGCCCGAGTTGGGTGCGAGCTCTGCACATGTCCCCCCTCCCTTGGAGGCATCAGCAGCTCCCCAGCAGCAAGGCCTCCAGGCCAAGGAGCCCCGACATGAGCTTCACACAGCTGCTCAGGCCTTGCCAAACCTGGGGGAAAACAAAAAGCATCCCACCCCAGCCATGGAGGCAAAAGTGCAGGTGAAGCAGTCCAAGCACGTCAGGGATGTTGTTTGGGACGAGCAGGGCATGACGTGGGAGGTTTACGGTGCTTCCCTCGATCCAGAATCCCTGGGAATCGCCATCCAGAACCACTTACAGAGACAGATACGGGAACACGAGAAACTGATCCGGGCCCAGAACAGTCAGACCCGGAAATCCATTTCCTCGGATACATCCTCAAATAAAAAACTGAAAGGGAGGCAGCACAATGTGTTCCAGTCCATGCTGCAGAATTTTAGGCGTCCTAATTGCTGTGTCCGACCAGCTCCCTCGTCTGTGCTAGACTGATGTGGTTTGCAGGGGCGCGTAGATGTCTGCGGTAGAAGAGAGAATTCCTCCCCTCAAGTCTTGAGTCCTGCTGTTCAGTTGTGTTATTGGGGATGTGATGCAGCAACAGTGGAAAATTATTCCCCTTTGTTTTCTGAGTAGCCACGTGCTCTGTCACGCCATTACTATTGCCACAGCTGGTGTATTTCCACGTTACGCCCCCCCTTCCGACTACTCTCAGATGAAAAGCTAGGCACTTAGCAAAAGCACAAATTTAAATTGCCACCTTGCTGCAGGGAGAGCAGCACCTTCTGATAAAGCAAAATGCAGAGAGATTGTCAGAGTTACTACGGGAAGTTATTTGTGTGCATCACGAGGTCTTACACAGAGGGGTGGGCTGGGGAAAGCTGGGTGAGGTGAAACTAAGGTCCAACAGCTGTAAAGACCTAATAAGACCTAATGCAAGACAACATTCCTGGTGTGTAAGTTACCCACGCTGAAGCAAGTCAGTGAAAAGGCTGTGGACATGGATCACTGAGCAGTCTCACCTCTGTTGATTCTGTGGGACGCCGTTGTTATGTGAGCCCCAGAGAGCCAGGTCTTCCCCTCCCACTGAAATGGAGAACCAGGCAAAGAGTGAGGATCAAGGCTCTCATTGGGAGAAGTTAAGTCAATGGGATTTTGATGGCTAGAAGAGGTGAGAGAGGGATCTATCCTGCAGGCTTCTCCTCCCCTGCATCAGCCATGTCTAAGGCATAAGCAGGCCAGGCACGAGAGAGCACGTCAGTAGATGTGCCTGCATCCAACAGGATGGTGCCCTCGCTCACGCTGTGATGCTTCAGCCAAGGCTTTCAAAAGTAGGGAGCCATTCTGGCTCCTCAGCCAGGGTAGACAACCCCTGCTCCTGGCCTCCTGTGACGCTGAGCACCTCTCCTCTAAATCATTCTTTAAAGTGATGTGAATCTTTTTTTCTCTCTCTAGAGATGCACAGTAATGTTTTCCCATAGGAACAGGCTATTCTGTGTGTCTGAGTCCATGAGCCTACGTGTCTAGTCTGTTACACTGATATATTTAAATTTTTTTTCCTTTTAAATCCTTTGCTAACTCTATCTTTTTTTGCAGTATTTTGGTGCTTTTCTTGCTACCTTTCATTAACCAAATACCATTTATTTAGCCTTTGCATATTTTGTTTTACCTGATGCTCTCTATACTATAAACCATTATATTGTTAACTTGAAACATTTACTTTACAGAAGTACTGAAATCTTGAGACAATCTTTGCTGTATTTCTAATGTTAGAAAAGTTGTAGAAACTGCTAATAAAAGGTAGCTTAGTGACTGTTTTTGTAGAAGTGTTATATACAATAATGTCTCAAATGTATGGTCATGTTGGTCATGTTTCTCACCTTAATAATATTTTTCAACATGGGAAATGCATTTCCCACTAGCTTTTTATTCTGTCCACTAGAGTTCATGATGGGAGGCTGGAGAACTTCTGCAGTTTGTAGAAAATTCAGTTTCAAGCCTGCAAAGGACTGAGGATTTGGATACTGTAATCCTGCAGAGTACTAGAGTTAAATAGGGGTTATTTTTATTCCATTAAAGATTTTTCATGAATCATGATGATAATGTATTTCCGTCTCTAGTACCACGCATCTGACTTACTCTGTAGATCTTACTCTTACAACTTACTCTGTAAATCTTACAGGTTTACACAGTGCAAATGAGTATTAATATCTGTTTTCTTTTTTTTTTTCTTTTTTTCTGTGAAGCAGACCTGAGATGGTCCCCTTTTATTTAGGAGGCCAGACCTTTTGAGTGTATCAACTGCCAAGACTGTAAAGCAGCTGTTTTGGGGCAACTTTTCCCTAGCAGAGAGATAAAATACTGTAACATACAGTATTTTAACCTTGTTCAATGAAAGGAGTTGCCCCTAGGTACAACTTTGACTGCTACTTTTCCTCTGACGTAGGTTTGGGGGCTTGTTTCATCTCTGTATGTTATTTCCCACTTGATGCTGAATTGCTGATTCTGAAATGCCGCATAAGAGAGTGTGTTCCCACCTGTGCCTACCAAGAGGAAAGTCTCCTGCTTTTTTTCTATTAGTACTGCTTCCATCCCCTTCTTAGCAGTGTCTGAGATGTGAGTTTCATGTGAAATTTTGTGTGGGATTAATATTGGCAGTCTCATTAGGTCAGGTTAGTTGACAAGTTCAGTGTCTCTTCCCACGTCGTGTCCATTTCAGCCCTGCAGAGGTTCCCGGAGTTGTCCGCGATATTTGCTGTGTCCTGTCCAGGTCTAAGGCTTTGCGCTGCTCCTTTCGCCTCCCTTCAGCCCCCTCCTTCACTAGCTGCTGCCCAGCCTGTCTTCCTGCAAAACGGTGTCCCTTGGCTCAGCTCGTGTCCCTCTCTCTGCTGTCTCCCCTCGCTGTAGCATTGTGAGCCACCTTACTCTGAACTGTCTCTTTACAAACATGCTCAGTCTGGTTATATAAATGGATTGTCATATTTTTTTTCCAGAGGAGAATAAATGGCTATCGCGCATTCACTGATTTCTATGAACTTTAGCTTAAGCTCTGTAAAATATTTCTAGCAGATGGGTATGAGTTGCTTTATTGAGACCAAACTGGGCTTGGCAATGAATGAGCAGGGTGCTGGGCCAGCACTGGAATTAACTCTTCTTTGTGAGGAATGGGAGATCTCTCCTGGTTCCCTGCAGCTGCTTCCAGGTATGAGCCTTCACTAGCTGGTCCACCCACACCTCTCCTCCCCACCCCAAATGACCTTTCTTCCGGGAAAACTTCACCTGTACATACGTACCACAAAATGCCAACAGGCAAGTTACTAAGTGGACGCATCTGAACAACTGCATGGGCAGAACTGGAGAAACCATAGTGGTCATCAGAGCACCGTGCTTTAGTATTTGGGGAAAATACAAGTGCAAGGGCAAACTACAAAATGTCAGCGATGCTGCCTGGTGGGCACAGAAGTCCTGCAGGCATGCGTTTGAAGCCAAGCAATAACGTGCCAAAAACCAATACACAAAAACGAGTTGATAATCACCAGCGCATCTCATGGAAAATATTTTAGGTTTTCACTTTGCCTTGCAGATTGTAGGCAACCTGCTAGTTTAATACTTGTACTTGTAATTTATGCTTTCTCCTGTGTACAATGTCTAGATGATGATGTGAATCCTTGTAGGGATGATGCATCTTTCACCAGCAGCAAAATAGAACCATGTTTTGGGTAGCAATTAGCAAATATTATGTGTGTGAGTGGTCTTGTAGCAGCCAAGAAAGGCTGTTCTTAGTGTCACATCAGCGTCAAAAAATGAAAGTGTGCTAGGAGTAGTGTTATGGCGGATGGTAGGGGGAGATCATCTGTGTGCCACCACTCTGCTCTTTTTCTCTGCCCAATGACTCAGAATCACATTGCATTGGTTGAATAGTTAAGAGCCAAGGAAATCCGTTTGGGCTAATAAAAAGAGGTTTTAAAAAAGAAAGTACTTTGTCATTCCCAAGAGTAAATTTGCATGAAAAAGACCTGTGTTGCAGCCTAGCCAGTAACTCTGAAATTCAGTTTGTTGTAAGATGGGAAATTTTGGGAAGCTAGCTAATTGTCAGGAAACTCTTCCCTGTTGGTTGCATCTTCTCGAAGGCTGAAATGGCCAGAACCATTAATAAAAGCAGTGAATGAGAATGGAAGAGTTACTTCTAGTTTCACTTCAGGAGCTTTCCACTAGGAAAGATGAGAACAAGCATGTTACAATGTTGCCAATACAAAACCTGAGTTGAAGGAGAACCTCTTTGCAGGCAATTTGCAATATAGTCCTGGATTTTGTGCGAGGCTGTGACATCCATCACTGTCTGTGTGTGCTTGGTTGGTGTTTGCCAGCTTTGTGTTGCCTTGGGTACAAGCGCCTTGTTTCCTGCCTTGTTTCTGCTGACTTGGTTTGGAAAAATGAATGGGGAAAGAACTGGAGGGACAAGAAGAAGAATGTCTATCATCATCTTTTCAGAGGAAGAAAACCTCCCTTATGTATATACAAGAAGGAATTGCTGAGAAATGTCAGAAGGGAGGGATGAAAAGAGAAGTAAAATGAAGTTGATGTGGGTTCTTCACAAGGAATTCCCATTCCTATGCCTGTAAAGCAAATGTTTTGCTTATGTTTTGCCCGTTCTGAGCTCGCACGTTTTTCATATCGTTGGTGTCCTATGGAGTTTAGGAAAATTGACATTTCCAAAGGCTGTATATTTTGCAAGTATGTATAGGTATATGCAAATATGATTTAACAAAACCACTAGGCAAACAATCTCAGTTTATTTTTACTACTACCACATAAGAGCTTGTAAAATGCACTGTTTGGAGAAGTATATTCAAGGGGCTCAGAAAAGTTGAACATATGCTTTATAGATAACCCTAGCTTTTATCTTGAATTTCATGACTATGTTAACATGTTAAAGTTAGAAGTGGAAATCCAAATGAAAATCAGTGTTGAAGCTGTTGGAGAATTCAAGTTGGCTGCCCCTGGTTTTCAGTTTGGAAACTTGATGGAATCTACCATACCAGTGTTTCATAACTTTGCTCAGTATATGCAAGGCTTGTATGAAACTAGAAATTTTATTAGCTTGTTAGCTCCGTTGTCTTGTTCCATGTCTACACTTCTACACCTTTTAAAAATGAATGCAAAAGGTTACCAAGACAGAGTAAGTCTTTCACACCTAGTTTATGGAAATGGCTGCTCTGAATAAGAGACAACCGATCATCAGGCTCCACAGTCTTAGAAAGTTAAACGCTACGGTCTGAAGGAAGCTCTCCCCTACTCTTTCCACCACTGTTTTTATAATGTGCCAACCTCTGCCAGTTTATTTTCTGGTGACTCTGTAATGGCTGTATGAGTGGTTCGTATCTTCAGGCATCTCAAAGACGTGCACATAGATCCTTATCCAAATGCTGCACACTACCAAATATCTCTGGAGTCACTGGATGCTGTGGAGGTCCATGGGCCTGAATGTCAGGTCCTACACATTAAAATGGCTGCAATGTTCTCTTCATGTGTGCTCTTAGGGGCCTAAATTATCTCACTTGAGTCAGTGTTCAAAAGAAAGAATTAAGTATTACAGCTGAATTGAGCCAAACTGAAATTAATATAATCCCTTTTTTTTTTTTAAATCTGAGATTTATTGTTTTATCTGCTTTGTGGTTCTCTGAGCAGCTCTTCCATCCCAGAGTTTGTAACGCGGATTTTGCATCAAATCCTGGCAAAGAAGATTTTGCAACATGAAACGTATCTTTCATCATTCAGCCTTCTTTAAAGAAGAAAATTATGTTGTTACTGAGCCAAATCACACAGAGGGGAAATATTTTTTCCTTTAGGAAAAATTTTCCTGTGGGTAAGCTTGTGTGTATGTGTGTCCACATTTAGAAGGGGTGTACGTGCATGCAGGTCTCGTGCATTACTAAGACAATTAAGACATAACTAAGACAATCATACTGAGACAATTTTTTTCCCTTTGCCCTTCTGGTTGAATGCTAGAGGTTTAGCATTTTCCACAATTTGAGGCAAGTTTAGATAACTCTGCAATACAGAAACAAGTATTTTCTCCTTATCTGGTCTCTAAAAATTTTCCACAGCCATATCTGAAAAAAACCTGTTGGCTGACATCCACGTCTAGACTGTCAACAGAAAGTGCAGTAGTTTAGTGGATGTACAGAGGTGCACACTGGCTCTTGAGCTTTGTGGTAATCCACACTTGAATCACGTCAAACGAGTCCCATTTGAAATACAAGACCTTAAGTTTTTCTTAGCTTTCTGCTTACACTGACAATCTCTGGCATAGAAATAATTGACAGTGAAATCTCCAGCAGTTGTCTGCTGCAGAATACAAGCATCTCAGATGCTTCTCAGCAACTGTGCTCCAGCAGGCGACCCTTCTGGAGGGTCCTCCTGACAACACTTCCCTTAGCCCAGTTTATAATCAGTAGTTTCAAGTATGTCAAATGCACCTTTAGTCACTGTCCTGAGGAATTTCAGTAAAATGGAAGAGAAGGTCCATGTGTTTATGGTACATAAAATCATGTCTGAAATTGAGGTCTTGGTTGCAGGCTGAAAAGCATTGGGAGTTTCTGCCCAGAGTTAAAGAGAGAGAGGGTGAGCGAACTTTGAATTCCTGGCTGTTGCAAACACCACAATGATGATGGCCAAGCATCAGTTAGCAGCAGAAGAAAACCAATTTGGGGGCTTCTAAAGACGTCTAATGTTATTGTGGCTTTATTATTTTTACGGTTACACTGACTAAACATGATGTACTGTGCGAAGTAAAGCTAGTGTTAGGCTTCCAGGTGTACTGTGGTGTTCATTCGAGACGTACCAACAGAAGTTTGCATGTGAAGAAGTCTTACAGTGATACTAAAGCAATGTTACCCACCTGATCGAGTCCCTTAGGAATTTAATGTTTTGCTGTTTTACATCTCCTGGTTTCCATGCTGAGTACAATAAAATGAACACTGTCTTAATTATTCTGGGTCTCTGTTTGTAGGCTCACATGGGAGAAGAAAGGACTTTTAAGTGTCACTGGCTCTTCTGGCTAAATCTGTGAATGTCTGTAAGACAGAGCAGCTACAAAGGGCTTTCTGAATGCAGGCCTGAGACCTGGCACCTTGCAAAGCTCAGTGTGGTGGAAGCCACCACATGCTGTCCCTAACGGAGAAGAGACCTGTCTGCTTCCAAGTTGGTGCCATAGCTGCTCTACCCTTCCGCACGAATTCTCTCAGCCTTTTAGCAGCCCTCTCAGCTGCCACACATTAACACATTATCCATCCAGCAGCAACCCAGGTGCCCAGGTGGAAAGGGCAGCGTTTTAACCCTGCAGTGACAGTGCTGTAGCAAATTGTCACCACCACCACACCGTGGACAAAGCCAGGAGCCAGGATCAGAGTAACCTGATGCATTTTCCTTCCCAAAAAGAAATGAAGTTTTATCTCACAGTACAAAAGAGCGTAAGATAACAGACAATGGCAGTGAAGTATTTTGCTCTGGCGGTGTTACAGGTGTGGTATTTCCATGTGGTGTCTGCTACTAGAGGACATGAAGACCCCACCTCAGCATACTGTATCCTGTTGTGAGGGGAGAGGAGCAGAACAGGCCCTGAGATAATGTGGTTGCACGGTGCCTCTGCTACCAGGGCCGTTCTGGCTGCTCACCCCAAGCTGGAGCCTTCTCCCCAAAAATAGTTGTTTCCTTTGCTGTGTTTCTGTACTTCTTGTGTCTAGTGGTTGACTGCTAGAGTGCAGGCTACTTGAAGTAACTGCTCAGTGCTTTGGGCACTCACGCAGGATATTTTATTAATGAGCTTTACTGGATTCCTTGTCATACGGTTCAGGTTCCTGTGTGGTAGAGGCTGCTGAAGATTAGTCCCAAACCCAAACTGTCGGGAGCGGAGTGTTTCCCTGTGGTAGCTGAGTTCATTCAGCTGTGTGTGCTGCGGCTGGCAAGCTCTCTTTGTAGGCAGGAAAACTGAGGTCTCCCTTTCCTACTTATCCCTGTAGTCTTCCCGCAGTAGGGAAACATCCTAGAGATCCCCCACCGCTGGGGGACTGACCCAGCAGAAAAAGGACCCCATCAGAAAACAAGCTGGCATCCTGTCAAACCAATAATCACCAGTGCGCCTTTTCCATCCGACACAGGTTTTATGTTACCTAACATAGCAGTTCCAGAGAGACAGTGCTTTTATATATAAAGAATAATTCTGGCTTCTCCTTCATGCATCATCTGATTTACTGAGGACATGAGCTTTCTCCAAGCAGCAGCGCTACATCCCAAGGTATCCGCTTTGCTTCTTTAATGAGCTAAAGAAACCATCATACCTTTTAGGGATTCAAATGCCATCAAAAACACTCTGTGCAGGTGGCAGTATTGTGAGTGGAAAACTTATGATTTCCTCATCAAATTTCAAATTACTCCTTGGAGAACTATAAATTGCTAGTTTCACTACACAATGTTTTAAAAAGTAGGCACTTAAATCTGCACCTGAGTATTTAGATAAATATGGCCTCATTTGTGAGAAGTTGTAGAGTGCTCTTATGTCCTGTTGAGGTCAGGTCATGGAGACTTATGGATGCTTCATATCTCCACAAAGCGAGCCACTGTTAATGAGACACCTATACCAGTATGGTAGTAGGTGCCTCATAGTCGGCAACTCCAAGCAGTAATAACACTCCAAGCAGTGTTTGGACCAACAGAAAGTTGTCAGAGCAAATTAGGAAATGGTAACGTAAGCCCCGTTGCTACTTGCATTTCAGCAGTGTTTGTACGAGTGAGGGCACTGCTGCCTGCATGGCAGAGCACCCTGCTTCCCGAAGCCTTGTCCTTTGCGCTTACAAGAGTCACATTAAGTGGGATCAGCAGCTTGGGAGAGTGGGTGCCAGCCTGTGAAGGAATTTGCCTTTGCTGTGCCATCTTAGGGATGAATTAACTTCTTTTTAAAAAAAAAATGTTTTCTAATAGCCTGCTGTGGACTGTGGCACAAGGAAGGGATTTGGGTCATTCATGCTGAGGTTCTGCCTTAATACCATAATTCTATTTATTTCTTTTCCTAATTAGAAACCTGCTCACGGCAGTGCTTTTTCTCCAAATCCACTTATATAACATCAGAAAGACATAAGCGAGCTGAGCAGCAAAGGACGTGTTCCTCAGGGGCTGGTGAAACACACCCCGGCAGCTGGAGCAGAGCTGCTCGGCCCCCGCCGTTCCCTGGGTGCCTGTTAGAACATGGCTGGTGTGTAGGAATGGCCGCCGCGTTCCGCAACGCCTCCGCATCCGCGCTGAGCCGGGGACTGTCCGGCTGCATCGCCTGGGGCTCGGGAAGGAGGAGAGACGAGGTCCACCCGGGAACCAGCAGAGGTGAGGCCAGCCACGAAGCCGCTCCTCCTGGGATTTGGGAGCGCCTCATCTTTCTTCCCTCGCCTTTGTGTCTCTTCCCTTTTTAAGGACAGTCACTGAGCTATTAACTAATGAGACAAATTAGTTAGGTTTAGTAAGTCGTAAGCTAAAAGGGAAAACCCTCTGGGGAGACACCTGCTCCATGCGTTGGGTTACTCACCCTTCTGAAACGCATGGGCTCCCATTGGGGTTTGGATGCTTCGAGCGCCTGCTCTGTAGGCAGAGGCTGGTAGACAGGCTTCCCTGTGTTTTCCTGGCGCCAGCAGGGAAGGAATGGGGAATAAATAGCGCTGACACTTGCTCGGTCAATATCCCAATGTCTCCCCACGCCCGATGTGGCTGCATCTTTATGTATAGCTGCCGTTTAAAGGAAAAATGCTGCTAAGAAAGCAGAGAGCTACATGGCAGTTTAGTTAGGACACTGTAATCAGATGAGTCCTACAAAACATCTGAGGCAAATGCAAATGCTCCAATTTTGGTTAATGATGCGGAACATTCTTCAGTACAGATTTATGTCCTTGCCTTTACTGACATGGCTCTGCCTGCTTATATATTTCCTGCTGGGAAATTTTTCCCTGTACTGTCTCTAACTTCCCTGCCGGGCAGCGTATGTTACGGCAGGCTATAGCTCCTTCATCCACACATCTTAAGCAGCGTGCTCTCTCCTCCCAAACTCACTCACCCTTCCAGCTTGGCTCAGCTGATGTTGAAGGACTGTTGGAAGAGTGAAGCAGTCGGTTGCTCTTCACGTTTTGGATGTTGCCACAAGTGATACTAGCAACGCTCTTGCGTTTCTTCACGTGAGTTCCTGTGCTTTGGGGACATACCCTGAGATCATCAAACTGAGTGTAAATAACACAGCCAGGACATGGCTTCTGCCCCCTGGGGTGGATGTAGGTGAGTAGCCTCTTCCCTGTCTGCCACTCATCTCTCCCATCTCCTTCTGCTCTTGCAAAGCCAAAGCCAGGTTCTCTGGCCCGTTCCCCCGTGGCAGCACAGGTGGAGCGGAAAGCAGTCATATTTTCTCCACTGGATATTTCCCTGAGATGGCACACTTCCCACAGGCACCGAGCTGCAGTAACCACCTCATAATGTCCACTCCTTTGCTTGCAGGGAGAAAATCTGTCCCATTTCTTTTGTGCATTTTCTTTCTAGCCTGGCTCACATACAGGCTGGAAAAGCTACTGCAAACTAATTGACAGCACTATAGAGAGAGCCTACAAAATTGAGGGCAGTCCCTAAATGGTCCTAATCTCTGCTGAAACTGAAGCTTTTGTAGAACCTGCCCCTAACAAAAAAGAGAGCTATATGGTATAGCTTGCAGCTTTTTTTCTAGCAACACATGGAGGTCACATCCAGCTTCAGCACAGCTGGTCCATCCTGTATCCAATGCAGGTTAAAAAAGAAAAAACTACATTGAAGCCTCCCTCTACTGGGACACACTTCTCTCTTTTATTCATCTGAGCACGTATAGTGGCACAATGTACATATTGCTCTTTCCTGGCAATCTGCTCTGATCACACACTTTTCTACCATGGCAGTGCATCCAGTGACCAGCTCCAGAAGAGCTTTCATACTTCTTTAACTTGTTTGGCAAGTTTTGCTTGAATAAATTAAGTGGGTCTTTCAGTGCTGTGGCTTATATCCTTAAAAGGTAATATGCCTAATCAAAACCAAAAAAAAACCAAATACCTTTCCAGGTTCTAGGAGGAAAAAGGGGTTTGGTTTCCTTGTCTCTGTCTGAGAATATGACATGTGCAAAACCCGAGTGCAATGGAGACCACCACCAGAACATGGACCTTCCCTTTGATAGCAAAGAGAAAAGTCTGTAGGGGAAGCAATGGGCTGGTTTAAATGCTCCTTTTCCGGGGATGCTCCACACCTTTCCAGGTGAATGAAGTATATTTTGCAAAGGCATTTCAGCACCATTAAAACAGTTCAGTTTGGCTTTCAAAAATCAAGTGATTGACATGTTTTCCAAAGTGCTGCAATGCGGATGAAAAGGAGCAGTAGCTCATTAAAAGAAAAATACCCTTTTAGATGAAAAATCTCTGAGCAGCTTTTCTGTAAGACTGGTTTCTAGCCAGCGGTCTTGACAGGCTGGACCTTGCCAGGGAGGACAATGAGAAAGGAGGTTCTCATCTCTCCCCACCTTTGCAAACACCAGGTGTATTGGTGGTGTGCATTAAGTTCAGGAGGCAGTAGAGGCTCTGTAAAGTGGGAGGAGGGCAGGACACAAGTGTTCTTCATTGCTTAAGCCCAGTGATCAGAGGGGGATGGGAGGCAAGAGGGTAATGATAGTTGATAGCAATCCAGTGAGTTGCAGCAGAGACTTAGGAACAAAAGTGAGCAAGGGTCCATCTCAGGAGAGATGGGAAGCTTTAGGTGATGGCTTGAGAAGGCTCTTCGCCCTGCAGGATAAATGAGAGACTCAGGGGAGCTGCAGGTAAAGTGTGGTATTGAGTTCTTGCTTGTGTGGTGACTTTATTCAAGGTTGGTTCAAAGCGCTGTGAAACTTGAATCTGGTGAGTGGAGGATAGAGAGCTTGGGTCTAGAGGAGGGACCCAGAGATGGGGCACCATGCCATGCGCAGTGCATAGTGCTATTAATGTACAGCAAGGAAACAGTGCAGCTTCTGGGAGAGGCTTTGATGCTCCACACAGAAGTGAAGCAGTTTGAGATGCTGGGCTGGGTTTATGGTTCTTGCTTTGCAGACCAGGAGTGAGAATAGGCAGAGTTATATTCAAAGGGCAAGAAGGGCAAAAGAGCTAAGGTTGTAGCAGGTGTTTCTGTGCTCCCACCAGCCAGGGCAGCCCAGCAGGTGCAAAGTAGTGTGACTGTCTGGACTTACCAGAGAGGCACACAAAACTCTGTAAGGCAAGGATTTCACCTAAGAGGTTTTCTTGTTTTCCTCTCTTTATCTTGCAGAGAGTTACATAGCTGCAAAAAGAAATACGATGTTCCTGGTAGATTGTTTACCTTAAGTTTGCCTTGGTTTTAGTGGAAGAAAAATGTGTTGACTGGGTTTTGATAGCTAGAAAAAGCAGATGCCGGTCAATTTGGTAACCTCACAGAGGACTAGAGAAATTGATATGAAAGCTTTTATATATATAAAAAGGCATTGACAGCAGACTTTTTTTTTTTGCATTAAGACTCTCAATAGAAGAAGGCAAATGTACTCTGGTAACTTGGATGTTCTGGGCAAGTTATATGGGATAGATCTCATATAAGATAGGTAGCACTTTTAAATGGAGCTGAAATATTGAATCCTTTGTCTTGCAGCTCTCATCCTAGCTCTGCCTGCCTTGTTTACCAGGGACTAAACATCACCTGCAGGTATACACAGCACACATTGATTTTAATGTCAGGCTAACACACTGCATACAAACACCCCAACAGTTCTAGGTAGCAGCACCAGCTACGGTGCCATATGGATATTTAACTCTTTCTCACCCCGTGCCTTTGGCACACAGGACCTGAAGTGAATCTGGCCTGGGGGGTGGGGTGGGGTGGAAATGTGAGGTTTGGCTCTCCAAGCTGCAGAGATTACCTTGAATTTGTACCTTCAGCATAATCGATGCAGCCATATGCCTTAAACCTGCAGGTAGCACTAAATCATTTCTTGCAGTGCAAATTAATATCTGACTGAAGAATCAATTTTAAAGCCCAGAAAGACTGTTGGCAATAATCGTGCACAGAATTTGGTCCTCCTCTGCTGTTAGCTATGGCATAGCATAGAAAAGCTGGGAAGAGTGAAGGTCACTTTTTCTTCTTTGTTTGAGCATAAGGCTTTGCTTTTAAGTGAAGTAAATAGAATCTTTTTTCTCCTAACTTTTAATGAGCTGTCAAACCTTGGTAGAAACCAAGAGAAAACAACTGGTTTTGGCAGGACTCTTGCACTGCAAAGCTAATTTGTCCCCTCTGGAGAGAGTGACCCTCCTTGGATCCATACAGCTACACAATGATGGAGTTTACATCCTCCTTGATAAACTGTTTCAGCAAACTACAGGCTAAAATGTGTTTTGAGCCCAGGGGAATTGGAAGCATCACACAAAGTAAAACTTGCATGTTACAAGCAACAAAACATCTTGTCCTGTAAGTGTAATTCATAGCAAAGGGAAGGCATTTACCCTTCTGAGTGCCTGCTGCCATGACTGAGGGCTGGCATGCTCAACGACAGAGCTTCCCATCCTCCTGAGGTGACCTTTCTGAAGAATTTTGCAAATGGATCACTCCTCTAAGGAAACCATTGAAACCCAAAGGGAGCACCTATCACGCAGGACTTCTTTCGCTGTGGTGATAATAGCACTTGCATATAGTTTCTTGCTTGCAAGAGCAACAAATTTGCAGTAAAGAGTGCAAATGTGTTGGTACAGGGTTTAGTTCTCGCATGTCTCACTCAGGTAACACCCCCCCCTTAATAGTGCTCTCTCTGCCCACTGAACCAGCAAGGGAGTGGTTGGTCTCAGGGCCATAGTCTTTCCTCACTGTGTTGCCTTGTATAAATTGCCATCAAAACGGCCAACCTGGCAATACTGGAGGCAATTTTGATTCTTATGTACTTAGGCACCACTTCTATTGTACGCTGTCCCAAAGCCATCAGGCAATAGGGAATCTTGGGCTCTGCTGTGTAGGTTAGGTTTCAGCTGGTAGTCTAGGCACCTTAGCACTGGGCTTGATGTCTGAGAGAAAGAGGCACCTTAATCTTCTAATTATCTGCCATATTTAGAGAAAGTCTTCCTTTCCATGTCACTTGAATAAATGCCTGCACCCTCTGTTGCCTCCGTTATGAGAGAACGTCTTTCTCTAGGGTGTGCTGATGGCAGGGGAGCCAGGAAATGCTGCAGTCACACTGCAGGACACTTTACAGCTTCTGTAATGAGCCTGAGCATTTTAACCCTGTTGCCTTCAACATGGGAAGTGCTCAGGTATGGGTTTGGTTGTTAATTATTTTTTTAAACCACTCAGCTGTTGATCAGCTCATTGCCTGGACCAGGGTGCAACGTATGGAGGCCATAGTGAGGCGATGCTGGTTGGCAACTATCAAATAGTGTCAGTACCAGAATCTAGAAATGGGAATGTTGTCCAACCGAATCACTTGGAAATGTTTTGGGCAGGACCAATAAGCTCTAATTCAGCCAGCTAGGTGCAGAAACTGGTTAATATGTTTCTCTAACATATATATTAGGCAGACAATCTGTATTGGTGACCTAGGAGGGTCCCTTCTGGTGATAAAACCTGTGGAAGACCTGTTCTTTACTAGGGTTTTCCATGTCTCAAAGAACATAACCTTGCAGAAAACAGTTCCTTCCAGAAGCTGAGCTACTTGCCTCCCCCAGGGCTCCACAGGGTGCAAAGACCTCCAAGTTGGGTCCCCAATAAGTGGAGACAGACAGCCTTTGTATCCATCTGCTAAGCAGCCAGAATAAGCAGGGAAACTCTGCTAATTAAATGCATTAAATGATGTTGCTCCCTGGAGGAACTTGTAAATCAATGCTTGTCTGTCGATCTGCCCAAGCATTGGCACCTTCCAGCCAAACCTGCAGTAACATCATTAATGGACCCATGATGCACCTCAGTGCTGCCTGTGGCACCTTGCTGACTCTGATGTTGTGATGTAAGGACACCTTACGGCATGTCCTCTGCAGAAACATGAATAAGGCACAGCATCTGCACCACTTGCTCCATGCTGCCCTCAAGCAGTAAAGCTTTGGTTACTCTTCAATGCCATCTCTGCAATCCTGTGATTAATACTGGCAGCCTTACCTGGATCACTAGGAAAGGAGGTGGCCAAGACTTTTCTGGAGGGAAGGCAAGGTTGTAGGAAGCCCACTGGAGACAGTCTCCTGTTGCCTGCGTGTTAGGCTTTGGGCCAAACTGTCCTTGTGCAAGATGGGAACAGCAGCCTGGGACCATCACCTCACCCAAGAAGTCCCCACTCTGTCCTGCCTGGGCCAGGTGGGATGTTATGTTAATGCTGTCCTCTCCTGGGATCACAGGCAGAGGTTGTAGAGAATGGATTTTCTTATGGCTTAATCCCACTTCTACTTTGCCTCTTCAGTAAAACTCCCCTCAGGAAGTCTTATCACTCTTCTTGCTCCTCGACCCTAAGAGTTGATCAGATTAAAGAAATTCCTAAACTGTGGGAACTCCAGGAGGATTTCTGGCACCAGAGCACAGCAGCATTGCCCAGCAGGGAGATTTTTACCAGGAAATAAAATGAAGCTCTTTAATTTCCTTCTGAAAGCCAGAGGGAATCTGCACTTACCTATTCCCTCAGCATCCTATTTGGCTTTTAGTTCAGCCAGCCCCTGGACTGCAATCACCAACACTCTGGACATTGCAGTTGACTCAGATGACTGCCCTGGAATGTAATGAGACTGCAGCGTATCAAGAATAATAATACACATCACACTTCTCAGCTGCACTGTGTTGTTTTTATATATAAGGACAGGGACTCTGGTTTATGTAGCTTCTTCTAAAGAGACATATCGAGTCAGACTGATGCTGGATTTAAGGCGGGGGGGAACCCCAACCAAACAACAAATCAACCAAAAAAAAAAAAAGCTGCTATACGTGGAAAAGAATCACCTCTTTCTTCCGGTTCTAATCGATGGGCTGTCTGCAAATGCATCTGCAGCTTCTCATGTTGGTGTTTAGTTGATTAAAGGTTTGTGTCCAAATCAAACCCCAAGGGCCAGATTATCAGCTGGAGTTAATGAACATAGCGCTATCGACTGCAACAAAGCCATCAGTCACTTTATAGTGCCTGATGAATTGACTTTGAATAACTTCATATGCTAGTGCACCTAAGACCTGAATCTGACTTCCACAGCTGCTGTCCTGTAGATAGTGAGACTGAACTTTGCATGTTTTGGGGGAGGTTAGACATACTACACTGTTATATTTTGAGGTTTACCTTAACTGAATCCTTACCAGAAGTTCAGTGTTCAGAGTCAATTGAACCCAGTTTATTGACTATTTCTTCATTTCCCAGCCTTGAGTCATTTTGTTTTGCTGTCCTTTTTCATTCCAGTCTTCAAGGAATGGGACTACAGACCCAGAGAAATTAGGGTAGTAGGGAAACCACCCTCATCCCAAGCTGTACTGTGCCTGGTGTAAAGGGTGTCTGCCTCCTGAATGACCTTCTTGCAGTTACCCGACTGTGGAGTCACTGAGCATTTGTGAGAAGATGACAGGGCTGTTAGTGCTACCCATAGGGCATTGGATCCATCCACTGAAGCACCTTTGATTTGACTAGTTATTCACTTGTCACAGTGTTCCTATTCAGGAGTGATTTGGGCAGGAGTTGCTTGTTTGCTGTCTCTGATTCCACATCAGTATGTGATCTTCACAGCCAGTAGGGCCAGACCCTGGTCCCTGAGCTCCCTCTGATTCCTGAGGCTTCTTGGGGGTTTCCTTCCCTGCCATACGTGTGGTCTGAGAAGGTTGCTTTGGCCATGTGGCCATACCACATAGGCCTGTTGCTTCCCCTCTGCTTTGGTAAAGGCTACAAGTCCTACCTGCAGGCCTGACTGCAGTCTTGTGCCTGGTTAACATGTGCACTTCATGTAAACCCAGTTGAATGCTGTGGTCTCTGCCAGGAAGCCACATCTTATACCTCTCAGAGCTACCATATGCTGGGTTGCTAACAGCACTAAACAGAAGATTTGAGGTGTTGCTGATCCTGATCATCATCAAATGACACTTTAACCCCATTCCCATGGATGAGTGGCTAACTTTTCAGCATCTCCTTCTCTGCACCAGGTGTTTTATGCATGCTGCTGTAGTGAAAACCAATGGTAATGGGCTTTCAGCATACCAGACTTTATGGGTCAGTTCAAGCAGAGATGGTTTGGGAGGAAGAGAGCATCTGAAAATTCAAGATTCTCTCTGAAGATGTGCCTGAAAGATAACGATGATCAATAGCAGACTAGCTAATAGAAGCTTGAGGCAACTGGGCTGATAAGAAACAGTTTAGTTGTGGAGATGGCATAGCCTGTATAATCACTTGAAACAGATAGGAGAGTGGGAGAAATATTCAGTTTACACAAGTGTGGCTTTTGTGTCTGTGAAGGCAGCATGATCTGGGGATGCTGAAGCTCCTGATCTTGTCTTCTGGGGACTTTTTCTGCCCAACCTGAGTGACAGAATAGCTGGCTCTAATGGCAGCCCTAAGGCCTGAGGAAATGAGAACTCAAGGTCTCAGTGTTTAAGCAGTCAGAGGATTTGTGCATATGGAAGCAAGCAAGTGGTAGTAAGGAACTCAATACCAGGATAAGTTGTTCTTATTCCAAAGGCAAGTGTTTCTCTAGCAATTCTTTCAGTATCTCCTATTTTCAGTCTATAACACACTGGTTTCTGAAGCTTTCTGTCTTTTATTGTGAGTCTTCTGCTTGTTGGAGGGGAAGTGGCCGTGGTGTGTGGAAGTGTTCTGTGGCTAAACTGTATCACCACTCTGCAGAAAACATTACTTGTTTATTAATGTCCTTCTGGTTTTGGTTTTTGGATATTTTTTTTTTTTTTTGCGGCTTGCCTCTATAAGAAGGCAAAAGCTCACTGCTGCCTTAGCTCTAACCAGTATCTTCAATGCTCCTTAAGTCTACTGGCTAACTGCTCCTTGTATAGAAATAAGATGAGTGAAAGTATGTTGGTTTAAGGCATTAGTAGCATATCTTTAACTCCTCAGGTGTATCCAGATATTTTCAGGGAAAAATGATGAGAACAGCAGGAAATTCAGTGAGTCTTGACAGGTTGATGTGGTTTTTCTTTTTTTTTTTTTTTTTTAAATGGACAAGCTGAGACTATTTGTTTAGTGTTATTACTGTTGGGCTTAAAGCATAAGCTATGATGGTTTCCTCTGCACCATTTCCTGCAGTGAAATAATGACGTTATCCCAGTGCTTTAATACCCAGTCAGATTCTCATTTTGCTGAACCCTTATAAAGAATAACTGTCTTGCTGTGAAGCTGTACTATTGAAGTAGTAGTTTTAGGGAGGGATGAAGTAACAGCAAGCCCATCATTTTGCCCCTGCAGAATTTCACTATGTTGAAAGTGAGGGCTCAGACAATTGCATTTAGACTAATTTGTAATACAGTTCTTCTGCTAGATGGGGGCCTGGAAAGACCAGAAATGGATACAAGAGGGATGACCCAAAACTCTTGCTCTGTATCTATATTTAGAGTCTCAGATCACTGCAAAATCCTGGCCTTTCTGAAGTCACTGGCAAGACTTCAACTGATATCAGAAGGGTGGGGTGGGGTTTTTTTGGTGGTTTTGTTGGCTTTTTTCCCTTGAGGAGCATGTTGTCTTTCCCTCTAAATTTCCAGCAGAAAAAAGACCAGAAATAAAGTTTTGCCAGCTTAAGGCCCAGCTGAAAACCAGGATGTCTTCTAAGTGGCTTCCTGCAGGGACTGTCTTCAGGTGTCTGTCCTGTTGTGCTGCAGGACAAGCTGGTGGGCAGCAACACATCAACTGGGTAACACTGTTCTCCAGCAGTGGACTAGCCTGCAGGAAGCTTTGAGCACAAGTTAAGAACAATATTTGTGGTCCAGAGCAAAAAGCACGTCCAGCACGGAGCTCAGAGTGGGGCAACAGCTCTGATTGATAGCTAAGGGGTTATTCTGGTGGCTGGGCATGTTGCAGATGTGTCATGCACACATCCCCTCTTGCTGCTGAGACATGGGGGATGATGTTGCCCCAGGAAGGCTATCTGCCGTTTACTCTGTTCCTGACAGCACCTGGCAGGTCCTTGATGAATTTTCCCTTGTGTTAATTTCTTAAAACATGCTTATAAACCATGTTATATAGGTATATAGGTGCTACTTCTCATGTGTTGCTTCTGACCAAGTGACTGTGTCCCCCACATGTCCCTGGCAAAAAAAAAACCTGCATAGCTAAGCTAACTGGGATCAGTATGTGTGGATTAGCCCTAACTTCAGCTTTGCCCCCGATGTCTTCCCAGGCAGACATGCCTGTATATGTCATTTCAATGGGGAGAGCATCCTTCAGATTAGACAGGCATCCTTCCTGTTTGGATAAAGCTTCTACAGAGCAGTGAAAGAAGCTGTGTCTAGGGGATATAAATAGACAACCTCTCTGACTGAAAATATGCCTGTCAACTTTAAAACAACAACAGTGAGAAACAGCCCAGGGATATGTGTGACAGATGCCCCATAATAGATACCACAGGAGCCATCTATCAGCACTGCCTGTCCACTGTTGAATCTGAACTGCCTTTGAAACCAGACAAAATATCTTATTCTGATAGAGCAACCCAGAGCAAAATTAATAATCTCTTACAATTTGAAGCAGATACATTTTCATTACAAATAGAGCCTGGGCCTCATCTTATGATCACCACTGATCTCTTCGCTCCTCCTTGAGAATTTAGTGTCTTTTTCTACTGACAGAGTTTCCCTAAATCTTCCCTTCAGTTTCTAGGTCTGGCTCCAAGAAGGATTTTGAGGAAACATTTAGCTCTAATGCCAAGGTATGCAGGATTTAGAAGTCCTGTTGCTTCTATTTGAACTAGATCACATATGTTAGCAATAGTTTATCTTACATATGACAAAAGTTCCTTCCTTGGTCTTCTACTGAAAGAAGCATGACTTTGCTACAGACTGCAAATGCCACCAAACCAGCAGGTCCAGCAAAGTGATGAACAGCTAGTGAGTGTTTTAAAACTTCTTTCTCGCCATGGGTAAATGAGTTACGGAAACAAGATATCAAGAATTGCTAGAATTTTCTACAAGTGTACCTTTGTGGTGCTTCAATTTTGCTTCAACCCCAGAAACAAGAGCTGTGCTATTCCAGCAGCACTTTGAGGCAACGTTTTCACTTCATTAAATGCTGCCACTTCTTGCATGCATATTGTAAGCACTTTTGTACTGGACCTGTTCCTACCTACCATGTCACAGGGGCACTGGTTGCAGTGGGTTGGGAGTGTAAATGCTTTCATTTCTGATATTTATTTTTGTTTCAGATGTTTGGCATTCAAAGTTTTGAAGTGATTGATGCAAAAGCTCTCAAAGGTTAGAGAGGCTTTGCTCACTTCCCACATGTTGCCTGTTTTATCAGACGATGCCAATACCTGACAGCAGCTGTAGCAGGTCAGTGTCATCCAAACCTGGTATTTTTGCCTGGCTGTGGAAGAGGCACAAACTGCTGTGATTTAGTGTTCAATGCACAGCACTTGCAGGCAAAAATTGTAATAAATCAACACTGATAAGAAGAGATAAAATAGCTGTGTAGAGATGAACTTCATGATTCAGTGGAAAGTATGTCCAATAAGTATAAAATCTTTGCTATTCCTATACTGTTTTCCATTGAATTGCTTTGCATCAGTGCTATCTACCCCAAACATTTAAAGTATCATCAGAAAATATTACATCTTCATGATGATGCATATAAAAGACTTATCTCTGTCTTCTAATTTTTATGCCTCCAGGATTTTTGCCTGTAGCTAAGTGATCCAGAAATTTGTATCCGGGAGATGATAATATATTGAACGTAACAGCAAAGCCACTTTGAACACTTTAAATATTGTCAAATATTGATTCATGCTCTGTGAAGAGGCAACATGCATGCTTTGTAATTTTTCTCTAAACCCTTCTTCTTTCAGTGTAGCAAACTTTGGTCCTACTCTTCTTTCTATAGAAATGATCAACTGAAAATTAGGTAAATACTTTCTACAACAAATTAATGGGGTCAGGGTGGGGGGAAACACTGAGGTTATTTTTGTACCAAGCAGAAATCTTGCTAGTTTCCTATCACAAGCCTCAGTGGTGCTACATTTGCTTAGTACCTGGCAGGTTAACCTGGACAGACTCCACAAATGTCTACTGCATCCACCACAGGCTCTAGCCCTGCTCAGCTGTGATTCAGTTGCTGGTCCACGTCAGGCTACAATGCATTTGGTTAATGAGCATGTTTGTGTGCTAATTGCAAGTATCATGATTTGAGTGAGGCTCAGCCTAGCCCCTCTTCTTGCTCTGGTTTGTTTCTATCACTGAGAATGCAAAAGAAAAAAAATGGCAGAAATTGTCCCTAATTTTCACCTCTCTTTTGAACTAAGTGGAAAATGAGGTCAGTGCTCAGCAGTATTCACAACAATAAATATCTTGTAAAATGAACAATGGCTTAAAATGATGCCTCATACTTTTGTCTGTTAACTCCAGGGCCTGAGAAAACCAAGTTTACTGACTTGTGTCTCAACAGTGCTTGAGATTCCAAACAAGCAGCCAATGGTACCGGTGCCAGCAGAGGGACCATTCACATTTACTGAATACAGTCTCCTTGTGCTTCTTGCAGGATGGTTGTCTACATAGGGTATGACTGAGTTACTGTTTGCACAGATACAGGTAGAGTATCTAGTATCTGTGGTTGTAGTAGAGCAAAATCATTTTGCACTTTGAAGTAGTGGTGGACTATCTCTGTGTTGCATCTGATGGTAAAATGAAGCTCAAGCTTAAGGCTGCTCCTATGGTTGCGATTGGCCTTTCTGTACACCTGTTAGCAATATTTCTTATTTTCACTTTGCCTGCAAAAGATCCTAGTCTCGATTCTTAGAGAAGTAAATGTTGATTCAAGTCATTTGTTGCTAATACAGGGTTTTCCTGGATACTAGTTTAATGCTTCTGGTTTTGGGAAGGTTTGCCACAAACTTCAGCACTCACGTTAATAGCTTATGCATGCACTTAGCACACTATAGATCATAGAACCGTTTAGGTTGGAAGAGACCCTTAAGATCATCAAGTCCAACAGTAAACCCAACACCACTAAGTCTACCACTAAACTATGAAGATGTTAGAATTGAAGAATCAACTGAATGGGTATGACTGGCATATGACTTAGATGAGTTTGAGGGTAGTCATTAAAGTCTGTCAAGTACTAATATTCAGTTCTTTTCTATAGCAGCCTTCCTTGCTTTCTCTCCTGTGATTCTAGGCAACTTCATCATTTTAATACTTGCCTGGACGGTCAGGTACACCAGCAAATCTCCTAGGCCTGCAGAAAGCAGACAATTAACCAGGCCTGGAGAACTTGGTCTTTGATTCACCAACAGAGACAATATTTCTAAGAGCTTTTCAGGCTTCCCAGCATCTTGGTGCTAATGTGACTCAACCAACCCTAGAGGTCCAATTTGTTTAAATGTTCCCTAACCTGATCATCTTCCACCAAGAATAAATCTTCCTTGCGCCAGAGTTTCCCACTGGTCTTGGGGGCCTTGGATTGCTTAAGGATGGTCTTACTAGTAAAGACTGAGACAAAGACAACTTTGTGTATCTCTGTGTCCTTTGTCATCAGGTCCCCTACCCTGCTAAAAGATGTCCTCGAGTGATATCTCTCCTGTAGGCTTATTTAAAGGAAATATGTAGAGTAACCTCATGTATATCACACAAGAAATCTATATTGTCTGCACAGCTGTTGGGCAGCAGTATAGCAAAGCACATGAATTATCCCTTTGCTGTCAATAGCATTACTCATGTGCCCAAAGTTAAGCACATATTTAAAAGCTTTGGGAAATGGGCCTTTAATTTCCATCAATGTCAAATGGTTGAAACACAATCTCCTGCTATTTAAGTCTTATCGGAGACATCTACAGAGTACAAAATTGTACACATTCAAAGATCAATTTAAAGAATTGCTGCTAGCAAAAGAAAATGATAGAAAATAAGAGAACAGCTAAGAGTGGTGATTTTAAGGAGGATTAGGAGCTGGACCAGGCTGACGTTTTCATGCTTGGCATGTGTTTTGCAAAGCTGTATGTTTGTGTTTGGATGCATTTAGAAAAGGGCTGTATAAACCCTGAAACACTGATCATAAAACACAGAGGACGTAAGATACACAGAAAAACTTCATCTCAGGACTGAGCACCTCTTTTCCTCAGATAAGGAGTTGCCTTTCCTACCTGCACTGACACTTTCAGCTACAGAAATTTGAGTCTTGGTTTTATGGGGCCTTGGAGGTTTTCCTTCTAAGCCCGACAAGACAAAGAACATCAAGTATCCTGCTGATTATGTCAGTCCATCACCTCTGGGGACGCTTCTCTGTCTGTGTATATTGGCCCATTCCTTCATTAGCCTCTCTGCCAGGAGATGTGTGGTTCTTGATTGTAACAACTTTGTACAGGGTATAAAATGTATTTAGCTGGTTCCTGTAACTATGACTGATCTGTAAGTCAGAAATGAGTGTTTTTAACTTTGTGATACTGCTGATGTCATCTCATGTCTTGGGGTGGAGGAGTTGCCTTTGTAGATTGTTTCCGGTGAGTGCTATGTCTTTGCAGTCTCTGCCTTACGGGGAGCTACAGCTTTTGCTTAATCTGCTACTTTGAGAGTAATAACAGTCAATTATTGTAATGGGACTAAGATCACAAAGCCCTATTCTGAAAAGCAGTGGAACAGTTACCATGTGCCAACAGGGCAATCAGTGCTGGCTTTTGTCAACAGCTCTTCCCAAAAGATTATAGAGATAACAGCCTGACCTCAAATTGTTAAGGGCTCTCTTGTAAAACTAAGGGATTAGTTTGATTTGGATTAGCCCTGCCAGATTCTGACCCGCCTCTTGGCATCCTTCTTCCTGAAATTATCTTTGAAATCCTGATGAGACTTGGTGTAACAAAGCTCTTTGCTACTTAGCATCAGTCTGCTATCTTCTGTCTTCTCTCTTGAGCAGGTGTTTGGGGACACACAGAAGAGCAGTTGCACTGAGTCAAACATGAATTGACACAAAAATGCAGGGTTTCAATTTTTAAATTGCTCTAAGGTTCCTTGATATGAGGAATATGAGGAAAACATGAGCATTTGATATTGTTCACCTAGGTGTACTTTTATGTGATTAACTTCTGCATTAATAGTGCTATCAATAGCACCATATACTGCCTTCAAGATAGCAGGACACAAGTTCTGTCTTATAGCAGAGACGACTAAAAAAAAAATGAGTTTTGTTTTCAAGCATTGGGACCCTCTTCTCAGGTGCATGTCACCAAAGCATCCCATCTGAATTGGTAACCAATACCAGGAACACTATTTCTTCTAGGACTTTGCTTCATTTTCTTCACTTGCCCTTGTCAGTCTTTAAACTTGTTTGGAGGCCACCATCACCTTCTCCTCACTGCCAGCCCACTGCATCTGCCTCTCTGCAAGGCCTTCACAATATGATTTCCTTTCTCCCCTGCCCAAGATACAAGCTGTGAATGCTCTTGAACCTTTTTTGGAGACTAAGCAAGCCAGGCAAGGGAATACAGATGAGGACACAAGGTTTAGTCGACCCAGACTAAAATAGTAAGATGATACAAGCCAGATTCCATATAGATTCCAGCAATGATAAAGTTGAGTGTCTATGGGTAAAGATGAAGGGAAAGG
>JAOXJM010000033.1:31753724-31773398 GCA_026413425.1 Tringa solitaria
GGGGGGGAGGGGGAACAGTATTTTTTATAAAACTTTGTTGTGTTGATTGCCCTCCTTTGAATTATTACAAGCGTATTATTCACACCAGCCTATCTGTTTCATCATATCACTGGGATGTCTTAGTTCAGATAATCTCATGTGCAATATATAATTACAGGTATGACGCAGGAAGGCCTCTTCAGGGTAAACGGCAGCATGAAAATGGTAGAACAGTTGCGTCTGCAATATGAGCGTGGAGAAGAGGTGGAACTTGTTAAAGATGGTGATGTGTACTCAGCAGCCAGTCTGTTGAAATTATTTTTGAGAGAGTTGCCAGATGGGATTATCACCTCTGCCTTACATCCCAGGTTCATTCAGCTTTACCAGGGTAAGTGAGAGGTAAAGTCTCCATCCTTCAACGCACTTTCTTTTTGGATAATTGGTTATGCAGTAAGAATAACCAATACTCACTCTCTTAGTTTACCTACTTTATTCTGCATTTTCTTTTACTTCAGCTCTCGTCTGTCCCCCAAAGTGCTCACAGATGTGCAATTCTGTTACAAGAGACAGAAGGTTGTTTCCTATGTCTTTGGTAAAGTCTGGACTATTTCTGGTTTTCTAATCCAGTTATATCTGCTGAATATAAACAGAAATGATCAGATGATTCCTTTGAGCAAACTCGTACACAATAGCTGCAATCTCTTTCCGACACAGATTTGCTTCTGTTTTGCTAGAGTGATTTCTGGCAGTTTCATTCTAACGAAAAAGTTACAACAACTTCATCTGGTAATCAAACTGAATATTCATTGGGCCCAAAGCATACATTGTCTAAGTTTCTACTTCTTGCTAAGCAATGTGATTGTCCCCCAGAAAATGAGCCGGTTTGTGAAGTAACAGCAGATTTTACGTTCTATTCCCTGTCATAGCAAGCAACAGAAGACTTCTTTTTTCTTTCCTTTTTTTTTTTTTCCTCCAAGTGGGGGATCAACCAAAAGAAAGAGCATCACTTCTTCTTTAGAAAGCTGAAACTTGCACAACTGTCTGTCAAATAATTTCTCAATCTAATTCATCTGTATCAGACAGTCTGTGGTGGTGTTATGTGGAATAGGTGGTAGTTGGCCCTGTTCCTTGACCGTGTGGGTCAGTGACAGTGCTTTTCACTTGCTGGAGGCAGATGATGCCTCTTCTTGCTGTCTTCCTAAGAAGCTACAAAGTGAGTGGGTAAATGTTACTAGTGATGTGCTCTTTACAGTAAAGCAGGCAAATGAGATGCATGATGCAGAGGAGGAATGTGCGGTCTCACATGTATCCCCAGTGGAAGATGGTGCAAAGTTCTCACACTCTTGTCCTGAGATCTCCCTTCCACTTTTCTTGCCTGCAGTGGAGATGAAGTTTAGACATTGCCTGGAGGAGGGAGAACACAACCATGTCTTTTCTTTCTTGTTTGGGGCCGTACAGGCTGTTGAGGGTGCATTAGAGAAAAGCTCTGTGCCTTCCCTTGAGTGCAGGCATTTCAGCTGTAAACAGGTTGCATGTGAGCTGTGTAAAATACCTTCCTCACTTAGTAAAGTTGTCTGGGGCTCAAGGATAGAGTTCAGGAAGTGTTGTGTAGGAACATGCTGTCGTTTTAGAAAGTCCCTTTTTTCTGATCATAGCTGTGCTTTCTTTTCGGTCTTTTAGATTTCACCAGGTCTGACTCATGAGCTTTATTTAATTATGTTCTTTCTCATAAATCACCATTTAAGTGGAAATTTTGCTTAAGTTGCACCTTCCCTGTTCTACATCCATGTCCCCACGAAGGTCATACTGATGTATTGCACCAGGAAATAATAATTTACTTTCAACAGTGCTGTTTGTGGAAAGTTTCATTCATTCATTCCCGCTTCCCACAGGAAATGCACAATCTCCCCAGTACTTTCTATGGAAATGAGGTAGATAATCCTTACTTAGCAGATTTACCCACCAAGCTTTCTGTTTTCAAAAAAATGTTACTGGTGTAACTTATGAAGTCAGTTCTGCAAGCGTCAGTCCAATTGTAACCTGTCTTCATAGCTAAATTTTGCAAAATAAGCTTCAGTTATAGTCTTATAATTTTGACTAGAAAAAAAATAATCCTACTTGAAAAATGCCAAATTGGCTGCTATGGCAGGGGGAAGGCTTTTGTAAAATTTGATGAAAACTGAGGGGTTTTTCATGCCCCAGAAAATACAGCATAAATGAGTTGCTATGAAAGGCACTGATGACTTTCAGGAGGTTCAGATTAGTTTAAGTGGTAGATGGGCTTTTGTTTACAGTTAAATGATCAACCAGCTATGCAGGATTGGAGGAGTTATCTATTCACTTATCGAAGTATGTACAAGGGTAGTTGTTGCAAAATGGTACCAAGAGGGTGCGTGCATGGGTGTTCTTTCTGTAAATTATGAAGAAAGTAGGTCAAGCTATTTCTGAGCCAACAGGTTATTAAAAAATAACTTTGAATCTGGAGCCACTTCGCTGCTTGTCTACAGTGAAGGCAATTACGAGCTCTGCTACAGCCTCTGTATTCCCTCTTGTTGAAGCTTTGCATGGGAAATGTTTTTTTGGGATTATATTAGGGTTCCTTTTGAATATTTTCAGGGATTGGTATCAGCATTTTTTTTAAGCTAGCTGAGATCTTGGCCTGAGAATAACACATAATTACTTCCTATAAAAATTGTCAGGGAGTGATTACTCTAGTTGAAAATAGCTGGGCTGAAAATTGCAGATTTTACCTGTAGCTGTAACCCTTTTTGATTCCAGGTATAGTCTTTGTTGTCAAACTAAAAAGTAAATAATCTGTCCTTTTATGAAAAAGAGGGAATCTGACCTGTTGGTAGTTCAGGAAGTCCACGCAGCTGGCTTGGCATGCTGTCTGCAGCCTGTGCAATGTCATGTGAAACAGAGCTCTGCATGCTGCCCCCAAATCCTGGCGCATTGCTGTTTATATAAATATTCAGCGTAATGCCAAGACTATTCAGTTCCAGAAAACATCACATAGTGTATCGTAAAGGCCATTTGGTGTGTCCCAATGTTCTTTCTCTGTCCTTGGAGAAGGGCAGTGGCAGTCGGAGCTGAGAAAGGCCTCCCTCTGTAAATGATGTTGATCAGAGATGTGAGTTCTAAGTGCAGGCCATGGACACAATAATAGCAATCTTTGTGTTGGCTGGTCTCCTCAGAGCGCCTGACAAATATGAAGGCTGCTCCTTGCAGGGAGTCCTGGGGTAGAAAGTGTCCATCACAATCTCTTTTGTGACTGAGGCTTCGCTGCAGAGCAGAGCTGTGACTGCCCATACAAAACAGGCTGTGCCTACAGAGCGGTGGAAGTTTCTTTCGTGAAACCTCAGCTGGAAGAAATCAGCAGCTCCCATAAGACAATCCCTGCTTGAACGTGTTTATTCCTTCTGGCTTTTCATTCCTTATCTTTTATATCGTGATCACTGACTCTTAAAACATTTGTACATACTAGGAACTGTATGCACAGCTCTTACTCACTTTCACAGGTCACTTGCTTTCAGCAAGGCAGGTTGCTATTGTACTTTTCTTTTTTAGCAAACAGAAGGCTTTTCCCTCATGTGAATTTCTTTTTTGTCATTGTTGCATTCCCTACTTCAACGGGGAAACAGTGAAATGTGGGCTCCCGTCTTCCTTTGGTACTCAGTCTAATTAAGTTAAATGCTATTTGATCACTCTGGCTTCTTGACATTGCTCCATTCTAGAGAATTTATGTCTTTCAGTGGGCAGCAGCTAGGTGCAAGTTCTGTCTCACGTACCTCCTCCTGCTCACAGCACGCCATGCCTGGTGCCTGTGAACAGCTCTGTTAGTTTCTGGGAGCGGGATGGGAGGTGGTGGAAGAGAAGGAGCAGGTCCCTTCTGGATCAACAGGCTGCTTTAGGGAACGCTTAGTAGCTAGCAGCTGTTTGAGTTATATGAACAAGCAGAACCAAAAATATAGGTTGTGTTGGGAGATTTTAGAGGTGAAATTTCAACCTGAACAGTGACTGTGAAAAGGAATAAATGAGTGTGAAAATGAACGGATTAGAGCTGACTCTTTAACCACAGTAATTGCAGCAGTGCAGCAAACCAGGTGGGTTTGTGGACGTCTGTGGTTCCCCAGGCTCTTCTGGCATGATTTTAACCTTTTCCTTTGACTTTGTCATTTTGGTGTTAGCAGGACTAGTTCCAAACTAGAGAAATAGCTTCTGTTATCTACACGCAGAAGATGTTTGTTATGCAGAAAAAGCTCTTGAAATTGGATTTCATACGCAGATGATGATGCTCAGCAGAGCTGCAAAGGGAGCGAGAGTGCTCTGCTCACAATATGTAGGAATGAAGCATAAATACAGCACTGCAAAGTGCCATAATGATGCAGAGTGAGGGGTCTCAAGTTGGAACGTGATGACAACCTTGTTATGATGAGGACTTCCAGCATTTCTGCTACTGATGGCAACAAGGCGTGATTTTTTTTTCCTCTGGGGCAGGATCGTGTCTGAAGCAGATTGCTTCTTGGCAGAGAGAGGCTGTAGTCCCACTTCTCGTAGATTGTGGAGGTGGAAAGAAATGCTTTGATTCCTCCAACAGCCTGGTGGGTGCAGTGGTACTGCAATGTACAACCTGCTGCCTATGTGCCGAAGATTAACTTCCTAGGGCACGTTGATAGCTGTGGACAGATGCAAGCTTTTCTGTCTGCTCTCCAAGCTGGTAGTATGCAAGGCAGCTGAAAGCTATGCAGACTTGGTAGCATGATACTGAGCCCTAGACTCTTTTCCTCGCCTTCCAGCAGAGATAATTAGCTAGGGCATGGCACTGTGCTGATACAGTTTCAGTGCTTCCAGGCTGGAGTTGTTTGGGGTCAGACCATTTCAGACATGAGCAAAGCAATTGCACACACCTGTCTGCAGGCATCCGTACCTTCAGTGATGTTCAAGCATCACTGCTTGATCTGCAGAGGGAAGGAGTAGCATGAATAGGGATGGATTGGGGAATTAGATTGTGTTTGTAGCATGTCAAAGAAACTCAGTATGTACAGAAATAGGACAAACCATTGGAAAATATGTCACTCTTGTTGTGATCTGTGGGTGTATACTGAAATTAAATGCGACTGAAAACACACTTGGAAATATGTCTGTGCCTCCTACACTGTTGAGGCTCCTGTTTCTAGTCAATTAACATTTTTAGAGAGACTACCTGAAATTTTGAGTTATCTCCTTGACTTGCCCCTCAGTAGTGAGTCCCTTGCTCAGCTTTGAGGTGCCCTTGCTGGTTTCCTTGACCCTCTTCCTGTCACACTGTGTTCTGTGTCCTCTGGCTGCTGAGCTTCGATGTGGCCTGAGACTGCTGATTTTGTTCCCTTCCTCGGCCCAGAAACCACCATCTCATCCCTGGTTTCAAGCCCTTCCTCATCTAGCTAGGCTTCTCCTACAGACCTCTGCTGGGGTGCCGTCTGCTTCACGTGGCTGCTGGCAGGCTCCCAAAATAAAAAAGCAAATGCCTTTGACTCTGCCTTGAGAGCACTTTTCCCTTAGTCTTCATTCTTCTTTTACTCCTTTCTCCTTCTCTCTGCTGTATTGGGCAAAAGTTTCAAAAGAGCCTCACGTGCTGTGCTGGAAAATTATGAGTGTGTTGGTAGCTGGGCTTATCTGGAAGTATGACTTGAATATAGGTTCCTGAATTGCCTTTGAAAATCTGGCACTGCTGTTTCCACTATTGACAGGCTTGTTTGTCTCATCTCAGGGTGCTGCAGAGATTGCAGCATATGCTTAGCTTCGTGCCACCCTCTTTAATCTGACTGAATAAGAAAGACTGCACTTGGTAGTCTTGACTTCTATGGACAGCTTGTACTTCACATAATTAGGCATGTAGATAAGCTTAGGGCTTTGGTGCACTTGATGCTTGTCTACATGGTAGCATAAACAGCTCTGGTGCTCTAATGTTTCTGTGATGGTCAGTACCAGCTGAGTAAACCTTAGTAATTGGCTTTGAAGCAGATTGAAAAATTGTGCGGCAGGTGGACAAAAGGAGGAGAAATGCTCAAGCAATTGGTTGTCATCACTCAAGGCTATTTTTGCTGTCTAATAAGTTGAAAAGCTGTTTTATTTGAAGTAATATGGTCATGGATAGCAGAGGTACACTTGTCCTGAAAAATACACAAAGTGCGTGGAATACTGTGTATGCATGTCACTTTCTAAATTCACCACGAATTGTAACAGTAATTTTTAAAAATAAAGGTGAAATCCATGAACTAAGTGTTGGTGGCAGGAGAATCAAAAAATTAGTTTTGAATTTTTGATTGTGTTGGGAGAAAGGCTTGAGTTCCTTCCCTTGGTTTTTCACTGGAAAAGGAAGAGAGAGAGGAAAGCACTATTGTCTTTCTCCCATTTCACAAGGACAAGGAATTTCATGGCTCAATAAGTGGAGTTTGCTGCCTTGTGTTGTTCAGTGTCTCTGTGTCCTTCAATTAGGGTAATTTCTCAGGACCTTATGATCTGATATCTGTCTCTGTTCTTGAAAGTACAGAAATGAACAAAGGTTTGGCTGTGCCCAGCGATAAGCATCTCTGATGTTGATCCACACCACATAATATATCATGGCTAATGAACAGGGACATCCTACCCACTAAATACAACTGATGCCAGGAGGCCAATAGCTTTGTTTGTTGTCAGAGTGCAAACCTGTGCTCAGAATGTTTTGTGGTGGTTATTAGCATCTTTCTAGTTTGGAAGGGATGGAAAATCCTTCAGTAAATGGAAAAGTACCTGTCAATCTTAAGCCCCAGTGGGAGCCTCAGAGAGGCAATTAGTTCTCAAGGGCATTCCCTAATTAGGTGGTGGTGTGATGGTGGTGGAAAAGGTGTGTTTTTTCTGAGATGGCTTTGGCTTTCCTTATCATAACTGCAAGCAATTTATAATGGAAAACGCTATGTGCTAGTTGCTTTGTTATCTAAAGAAAAGTATGTTAGGAGGTGAATTTTAATGATCTAGTTTTGTGAAAATTAGTTGTGTTTTGTTTTTCTTTAAGCTTCATGAAAAGATAATTAGTAATCAAGTCAGAGACTGTCCAGTCCACTTTGATCAGTGCAAACACAAATCCAATTAAATTCCTTATTGTTATTCCATTTAATACAGCCTCCAGAAGCATCCTGACATTTTGCAGTAGAAGTAAAAATAATAAATCAGATTTCTTCCTGTTACCAAGTTCATTCAAAATAGCAGTCATGATTGGTTTTATTCTTTATAGCTCTAAAAAATTTCTGAAATACTTGTGATAAATAAGCAAATAAGTTTTTTGCTCATCTGCTTCGTGCATATTTGATATTTAACTTTTTTGAAGGAGCTAATTTCTTAACTGCAAAAGAAAAGGATATAATTAATCAGTTGGTTGAAATGTTTGGTCCTGTAATTTGACTGGCATTTTAAACTTTGGCCTGCTGTCATGAATGAATTCATATTAAGTCCATGGTACCAAAACAGATGCATAAAAATGAATTCTCCATACACATAAAAAAGGCTTCTCTCGCCAAGTACTGTATTATACATGTCACATAAGGCAGGAAACCTAAGTTTGGAAGCAGATGAAATTCCGCAAGTTCAACTGTATGAAGTGGCAAGTACATACATACAAAACTCATTTGTTTTCCAAATGACATGTGGGGTAAATCATGTTTATTAGCCACAAGAATGTCTGGTTGTGAAACAGAAATCATATTGCGACTTAATGGTTGAGTTCTCAGGAGTCACTTTCAGATATTTTTATAGAGACTGCTGATTTACACAGATAACTGCTTTCCAAAG
The DNA here is from genome assembly GCA_026413425.1 of Tringa solitaria. Classification (NCBI taxonomy): domain Eukaryota; kingdom Metazoa; phylum Chordata; class Aves; order Charadriiformes; family Scolopacidae; genus Tringa; species Tringa solitaria. Next base: position 31,761,510 of record JAOXJM010000033.1, read on the forward strand.
CACTCTACCCCTGCAGTACTGTGCAATCCAGCCCTGGAATATTTCTGGGAAATGAGTAAAAATGAAGATGAAACTTCTGAAGCGTTTGTACATACTTTACACTGTGTTCAAAGTTCCACCTTGTTTCTGCCTTGTTTACCTCACAAAAATGTGAAATGTAGAATGTTCTTTGTTCCTACAGCACAAGGCATGGAAATGTTTTCCTGCCAGTCTTCTCCTCTGCGTGCTGGTAGCAGGGCATACAGCAGAAGCAGCAACTGGTTGCTGAACTGTCTCAGATGCAGCCTGTTTTATTACATCTTCCTGACTAAAGACGAGTCTTAAAGACTGAGCAAGATCTGGTTTTGATTGAATGCTGGGTGAATCTCCTTGCTAAGGATCATAGCATCCTCTGAATGAAAAAATACCTTGTTACCCTAAGCACGGGGAGGATATCTGTATTCCTATGGTAAGCTAGCAGCTGCTTTGGGACAAGACAATCTGTTACAGAGAACACAGAGGGTTAGCATTTAATGTTAGCTGACTTTGGCTTTGTGGAATTAAGACATCCTTCCAACCACTAGAACTGTCTAAGGTCTTACAGTATATCTCTAAGGAAAAACCAATTACCCAACAACAGTCTTAGAGCATTAACACCATCAACTTATAAGGCTGATAAAGAAAGAAAGTACATACTATAAATGCACAGCTGCCCTCCTCTTAATAGACACTGCTTATAGTTAGATTGGCAAGGAAAACCTTTAGGCCCTGAGGTCTTCTGTCTGAAAATGCTGTTGCACAAAACCCCAAGAACTCTGTATATAGGACGGTTTCAGTGAATTTTCATTTTGGTGGGGAGTAGAAATGAATATTTCCAAACGTTAAGGCATTCTGTTTTGGCATAAAGGGAAGGAAATACTGAATTGTTCTCAAAATTTTGCTTCTATTAATACGTAAATCCAAGATTTTGGTGGGTACAAATTACTTTTTGCAAAGTGTTTTGGCGGTCAAGGAGGGGAGGAAAGAATTTTGCAGGTTTTGAGTTCAATTCCAGAAGAATAGAAGCTCTGTGTGAAGCCAAGCTTGTGTTTGCTGCCTGGGTCTGTATAAACACAGCATCTGTGAAGTTCATGCAATTTTTGCTTTTAAAAAAAACCACAAAAGAACAAAAACCAGCATGAAAGAAAATCGGCTGTGGTCATACTCAGTTCAGTCTGGGGAAACTTTTATCCATACCTAAATCCTAGAAGATAGTACAGTATAACAAGGCTATTCTCTAACATCAGGCCAAGTTTTGGTTCGTTATGAAGTGTAACACTTTCCAGAACAGCCTTTTTTCCATAAGCAGGACTCCTTGCCTAAGACTTAGAATGGAGTTGTCACTCTGACAAAAGATACAAAACTGAGCTTTTAATAAAATGTACCCAGAGAAAGTACTATAGTACTGTTATTCTAACAACACTTGCATTTCAGGAGACTCCTTGTTTTACTGTTCTTGCTTTCTTCTTTTTGAAGGTTTTCATGGGAGGGGAAACTAAAACAGAGTATGTGATATGGGGTTTGGGAAGCAGAGGTAACATCCAGAAGAAGCGTGGAGGCAGGGGATCTGGTAGAACTGGAGATAAAGCAGATATGGCTACATACTGGGTGGGAATAAACTTGCTCCAATGCTGTTAGCTACAGCCACTGCTGATTCCGCTCAAGGAAACAGTTACAACATAAAGGTGTGCATGAAACAGTGCCAGTGGTGGCCAAGGTGAGCCTCAGCAGAAAGGTGCAGGTTCCCTAAGGAAAATTTGGAGGATCCTGTGTCTCTGAAGAGAAATAAGACCAAATTGTAGCTCCCACTGCTTGCTCACCCACGTAAGTAAATTGGCAGCAATGCAGAAAACCATATACATACGTTTTTTCTTCTCTTGTTTTTCCTAGACACTAGAAACGACACACAGAAGGAAAGTAACTTGAAGGAGCTCCTTAAAGAACTGCCTGATGCTCATTACTGCCTGCTGAAGTATCTGTGCCAGTTCCTGATAAAGGTTGCTGAACATCATGTAGAGAACAGGATGAACCTTTGCAATCTTGCCACTGTATTTGGACCAAACTGCTTTCAGTAAGTTGAGGTTCTCACTTTTCCTCATGTGTTGATGGAGAATGTAACAGAGCAGATGGCCAGAAATGTAGCTCAGAACCTTATTTTTTTTAGGGTGATCAAACAAAGGCAATGACTAGATAAATCTTAGTGCTAATCTTAGTGAGCTGAATGGGAGTTGAGTTGCTCTTCCATCTCTTCTCACTGTTTTGCTAAACTCTTGGTCAGTTTTCTATTGCTGTGTTGACAGCAGAGCAGGAGTATAGTAATAAAAGACCTTCAGACCGTGTAAGTCTAAGGAAACTTGTGCTCATACAGCTTTCTTCCTGTGCCATTAGATAATATGAATGCTCCTCTGCAGAAGGCTTTGAGAAGGGATACCTGGGGGAAAAGGACTCCTATACAGCGCCCAGGTGCTGTGTAATTTCTAGAGATGGATACTCTATACTCTCTGCAGATTTGTGATCTGGTGTTTGTCCTCAAGATGCTCATAATTCTAGGCTCTTTATCATTCCAGTGTCTTTAGAAACTGGTCTGGGGGTTATGGAGTTCTACTGGCTTCTTGAGACTTCTTACTGGACTCACTAGTTTTACAAGTTTCTTTCACTGGGCCCAGTTCCTTGGTATTTGTGGTGAAGACAATATGTTGCACATTCTAGTGGAGCTTGCAGCAGTAGTGGAAAGAGTTATTTCCAGGTGTGAGAGCACAGTTGAGTAAGAATGTTTCTGTCGAGTTGCTGCTGTGATGTAGTGCACCGTTAGCATCTTCTCCCTGGTCTTGTCTGTAATACACCTGCTGGCTGGCATCCAAGATCTGAGACATGGGAGACATGTAGGGAGTTTAGTTCAGTCCTCAGGCTTGAAAGATGTGTGATATCAGCAAAACCAGACAAGTGAGTTCCTTGTAGCAAATATCAGATTTATATTGATCCTTTTAAAATTTCGCTCTGGAATAACATTGAGTTGTCTAATGAGACTTAGTCTCATTAGGCAATTAATCTAATCTATCTCCCTAGGCTTCCTCTGTAGCCAGTGGAAAGAAGCAGATTTCTTCAAACTAAGAAATTAGGTTCCTTCTAATATATTGAGCCAGTTCCGCATACATAGACTAAATGCTGCCTGCTCTCTTTTTAAAGGAGCGTATCTTTTTCCATTGATTAGGGAGAGAACATGTGGAAATGAGACATTTGAACCAAAGCTTGTCCTTGTGACTACACTGCTGCCTCATCTGCTCATGTTGTTCATGGATGATGAAGGTGAATATGTCAGGATTAAAGCATTTGCTGTGCTAATACAAAAAGATAAAGCATGTTTTCAAAACAATTGTCTTCCTCTCTAAAAGAAGGATATCTCAAAAGACAGTAGTACGTGCAGGAACACATGAATATGAAAGTTAGTGGAAGCACAATGCTGCAAATTTCTAACAAGGCAAAGCAAAACAATTTTTAAAGGTTACATTTCTATGGACAGTTTGAGAACTTCTGTCTAAATGTATTAGTAGAGTTAAGAACAAACAAAAAATAAATTAGAAGATTCTGAGTCCAATGGCTAAATCTCTATGAATCAAACTCCAAGTGGCTATTAGAATAATTTTTAATTTACTCATCATTTCATTCAGGAAAGTTTAAAAATTAACTCTGCATACTTTTTGGTATAGAATGCAGGGAGTTGCAGTTTGGAATTGCAATTGGCATTCTTAAGATTAAACCAAAGCATACTTCTTAAAAGCTGCATGGTTGTTGCATTTCTGACAAATATGTCAGAATTATGGATGTAGATTTTTATTTAAACTAAGTTTGACCATCTGGTAATTCAGCTATGTTTTTCATCAGGTCTTGATATTTTCGAGGTAGTTTCAGGATGGTGGTCCACACACAAAGATTGTGAACAACAGCTCAAATACCCTCTTTTCCTCTGTTAATGAATGTAGTCTCAAATTTCTGGAACTGTGACCATCTGTATCAACAAAGATTTGATAGGAGCAGGAAGGAGCTTGCAGCACTGAACTTTAGGCATTGGGCTTAGCCAGCTGGTTGGCCAAGCAGCCAGAGAGATCTCCTCAGAACACAAGTCAGAGCTCTGTAATAAGGCTGCCTGAAGCCTGCTTGACAAGGGCTGTCTTACTACTCACTACAGGCAGCCCCTAGAGAGACCAGCTGAAGAAGTATCAGCAGGTAGTTGAAGAGAATGATATTCTCACTTTGAATTGTTTGTTCAGAGCAATGCATGGGGTGTTTCTCTGGGACAAGGAAAGAGGGCTTAGCATCCAGCTGTCAGCAATTACACTGCCGAAGCAGGAAGATCTGAGATTTTTCTCTCAGAAATTCACATTCATGTCTAAAATCAGCATTGGAGTCTATGTAGTTAATGCAGTGTCAGAGAAGATAAAGCCCATCCAATTATACCTTCTATAAAGTATTTTTAGTGATGTTTAAGCTATTTAAACATATTATCTCCTACTCTATAACTGAAGCTGTTTAACAAGTGAATAAATCTCACTGTTGGGCCACTTTCCAGACATTTATATTTCATTTTAATTCTCTTCTTTTCATTCTATTTTTCTACATTATGTTCTCAGTAATTTATCTCATCTTCTAAACTTTTAACCCTTATTACTTTTATCTTATCCACTGCTTCCTTACTTGCTGTTTCACAAACTGCACTGGTGCTTTTCTAGTGAAAGGTTATCTTGTGCTTTTTTATTTGTAATAGAAGATGGGAGAAAATGGATATTTGCATTCTTTGCAGTGACTGTGATGTAAGATGTAGGAAAATGTAAAGGGCAAGGTCAAATAGCTCAAAAAAAGGAAAATATGATGGTTTGAGATTTAGTGCATTGTTTTCTTCCAAGTTGGGTTGTTCTGATTTATTGTGATGGAAGTCAAAGGTCAAGTACACAGAGAAATACAGCCCTTGAGGAACAATCAGCATGAAGGTACAGGAACATAAATAGTTGTCTTTCTGGGTTTATCTGTGTGGAGTAATAGCATTTGCAGCATGGTTACTTGTGGAGGAAGTTATTGTCCATTGACCTGAATTTCAGCTCCTGTAGAGCCATAGCCTTAGTTACGGCTTCTCTGTGTCTCTGCTTGGCTTTCATAGCTTGTGCTGAAGAAGGAGGAGAGGACCAGCTGGGATTTCTCTCCTTCCCTCTGCTCTCTTGGAGATGAGTGTCAGAGGGGCTGCTGTACTCATCCTGTCCTTTGGTTAGGATGGTAAGAGATATGAGGTCTACCAGTTACAGAGTAAGCAGAGGATCCATTTGCACCCTTTACTGTATCTCTCTCTCAAAGGGTGATCTGTGTGTGGTCTCCACCATTCAACCTCTCACTAATCTGACTGCGTTCCATTGCAACAGAGATTAAGCATGTTGTGAAGGATTCCTCCATCCCCCCAAAAGTGGCTGGCAAATTCAGGTATCCAGTTTAAATGCTAGAGTTAGATGCAGTTATTTCTGTATGATGACTATGTAATAGAAGTTACCTGAAGGGTTGTACAAGAAAGCAAGAAGTATGGAGAAAATGTAGATTGTCTTTAGGTATGAAGAAAGTGTAGATTCTCTGTAGGGTAGCCATAGGTATTTCAGAGATTCAAAAAGATTTCCAGTATGTTGCTGAATTTGTAATAATTAAAATCTGATCTAAAGTTCTGCATAAACGTCTTACCTTGGTTTCTGGCAGCTTTGAAGCCTACACAGATTGGGTATATGAAGCTGAAGTGAAAGCAGAGGGGCTGAACTAAAACTGCCCAGTGAGTAATGTTGGCCTTTGAAACATTATGTGAATGGACTTTGTTTTCAGGCAGTGTGGTCCCAATACTACATCAGTCTTAAAACCAGTTGTAAGTCCAAGATCAGGGTCAAAGCGAGTACTGAAAATTGTTGTTCTAACATTCATTATTGCAAATTGGAGTGTGCAACATAACCTTTTTTTATAGGGTTTGTGTAGATTTTAAATACTGCATTTACCAGCAGGGTAAAGGAGTTGTTTTTCATAAGAATTCAGTATGCTACACCCTATGATGCAAGTTTAAAGCGTCAACCATAATATAGGGAAGCCATAAATGTTCTCATCCATAATCATATTAAATACCTATGAGTGCTTGCCTCCTCTTTGTGAAATGCATAGGGGACTATACTGCTGAGCCTTTCAGTAACAGACTTTTATGTTCTCTTCTCCTATTTCTTTTCTGTTGTGTACTCAGCTTTGTCATCTAGAGTCCCTTGGATGCGGTATACGTAAAATAAACTGATGATTACTAAAGGTGCATTGCTGTCTTCGTAAGTGGAGGAGGTGTTCTGGCCAAATTCCATTTCAAGTCCTCCATTCTCCTAGTGAACACTTGCCCCTTAAAGTTTTAGATGACAAAGTTTCTCTTTTATGATCTGTCCAGTGCCTGGTGTTATAATATCTCCTATTATATCTCTTAAATGAAATAGTGATTATTTCAGTAGGAAGTGTTCTGTGGTTTGGTTTTGGCTTTTTTGGATTGAGTATTAATATTTATCTATCTAAACCTTTCGGTACATACCTTTGTCGAAAAACTCCATGAAAATAAGTTACTGCTCCTGGTTGAAAATGTTCTTTCTTCAGATCTTCACTGAGGGCTGGCAATAAAGCATACACAGAATTTAAGTGGAAGAGCAGTTTCACAGGAAAAACTACAATCATAGAATATGCCGAGTTGGAAGGGGCCCGTGAGGATCATCGAGCCCAACTCTTGTCTCCACACAATGCAACCTAAAAGTTAAATCATGTATTTTAGAATGTTGTCCAAATACTTCTTGAACACTAACAGACTTGTGAGCACTTCCCTGGGGAGCTTCATTCAGTGCTTGGCCACCTTCTTAGTGAAGAACTTTTTCCTAATATGTGCAAAAGAAAATGGTGTTTGAGCTCAACAGTACAGCCCAGATATAATCACAGGGAGCGTTTTAGAAGAGCATTTCCAGCATTTCTGTCTGGAAATGTTCAGAGAAGGGAATGATGTTCTTTCTTGGTGGGTGTTAGGCTATGGCCGGCCACCTGGGTCCAGGAGGCCCAGTCCTCCAAGTTACATTTCTTGTGGGATTCCCTAGGAGAATGGTAAGGGAGCTTTGTGGTGCTCCTCTTCAAAAGGTACTGTACAAACAGCAGAAGTAGCAGTCTGACAGAGCATACAGCCCTCAGTGGTTTGTAAATTAGGATTACAGTGATGTCATTCCATGCAAGCTACTACTGCAGAGCCACTTAAGGAAATGGTAATGTGCGTTCTTCATCTCAGGGTGGGGTCAAACACTGTTGGGAATTCATAATAAGATGCAGTTTCACATGGAAATCGCTGGTTCTCAGTTGTGAGAGGGAGCTGTCAGCAGTTGCTGTCTGGGGAAATCAGTTCAGTGATCTCAGTCCAGCTTATTACAGACAGATGACTGTATCTCAAGTCCTCCTGGCCCTCGTTTCCACTTGAAGCAAGTTTCTCAGGTGTGGTGGATGGTGACAGAGCCTGTCCTGTGTCAGATGCATTCATGTTTGGATGTGTTACTGCACAACTCTCAGCTGGCAATTTGCTCTCTCATGAGCCCACTCTGCAGTTGGCCTGTTAGAGCTTGTTTACAGGGACCCTGAGGTAAACTCATTTAAATAATGCACAAAATGTAAGTAATTCTTTCACAATGCTTTAATCTGACCTCAGGTCACTTCAGTTCTGAGTTGTGACACAGGGCTTTGATGTGGTTTAACTTGTTTGAGACTAGCTTTCTTAAGCATCCCCATGGAAGCAGACACACTCTTGGCTTAAAGTGGTCTGGAAGAACCCAAAGGACAAGTGAGCACTGGACGACATAGACATGAGTGGTGTGGAGCTGTGGTGGGTGGGCCAGTCATGCTGGTAGGACATTGAGCAGAAGTGCGAAAAACCACTGGCTGTCATGTTTTGAAATGAAAGGCTAAGGACTTGATCCTATTCCTAAGTAATGTTTTTAACTTTGAGAACTACTGCTTTTTCTGCTTTAAAATGGCTTCACCAATAATTTCAGTCTTTACTATCCTGTAAAACTTGTGGTTCTATGCGCCTTGGTCCTTGGACCTGCTTGTCTGAGTCAGGTGCTGTTTATGCAGGTGCCTCCTCTAGACAAAGCACATTTTTTCCAAATACTTAATGTGGAGCCACTGTGCTTTGCACACAGATCACTCTGAGCATCTGTCTGGGAAGGGCAGGGTATCTGAGCAATCTAAGGAAGGACACCAGTGAATTTGCTTCTGTCGCTGCCTATGCTATGTATCTGCTAGAGACTTTGCAAGCTACTGCGAGAACACAGTGGGAGTTTTCCAGCTCAAATCTCCAAAATAAACCTGAACCCATCAATGTTTTTTCTTCTAGAAATGACCACAGAAATTACAGGTTTATGCCTCCCTTCTAGAAAACGTGTTTCTGGTAATGAAACTGGAATTCTGCTGCTGTTTCTGGTGCTGCTACTGAAGTAGTTCGTGCATGCGTGCCTAAAGGGGATCCAAGTCTTGCTATTGAGGATTTTGTAACTGGAATAAGATGTGCATGTAACTCTGTAAGCAACACAATTATATTGTCAAATTAACATGCAAATTAGACATAAAGGAACCATAACTATGAACACAGTTTTGCTGAAATGTTTTAATAAGGTCTTCGCAAAAGAATATGAAAAATTTCCAAGAAGTAGGGTGTGTATCATGAAGGTGGTTATGTAAAGAATGTTTTCTCATAAGATGGGGTTTTCTAGTGCATTGAAGTGAAATTTGTAGCTATTACAACTTTTCAGATTAAGAAAAGCTAAAGTAAGATATTCTTTTTTTGAACACATTTTCAGAACCATCTAGTAGACTGGTGGATCGTGCAGTGTGGCAACAGATGGGTTTTAACTTCTATAAATATGTAGGGTGTTGTGTGCTCATAATCTAAACTTCCTATATATGCTGAGCTGAAGATTTATTGCAAGGAAAAGGTCACAACGGATAGCTCAAAGAGTATAATAGTCTTTGCCATGATGGAGGTCTAATAACAGCAACTAAAGGAAACAAATAAATGAGAAACTTTGTAAAATATGCCTGTGTAAGTGGCACGTAGACGGCAGTGGCTAAAGTACGTTATGCTACCATTAAAATAAAACAATTCATGCTGCTCTGCTTGGTTACATTCAGAGAGGGGTGATAGAAGAAGACTAAAGCCATAAGCTTTAATCTTGTGTTCTGCATATGCATCTCACCACACACCTACAGAATTGTTCAGAATAAAATGTTGGACTTTTTACAGATTTGATTTTATAAAGTTTAACTGACAAGTTAATGTGGGGAAGGCAGGGCAACAAAGGCATGGAAATTAAATACTGTTTGTGTGCTTTGTGGAAACTTTATAGGCTGGACTGTTTTTCAGTCAGGATGAGTTTTTGGGTGTTAGTGGTTGCCTGTAGGGACCCATTGGCAGATGTGGTTTAGGTCAAGGTTCTGCTGTACAACTCACTGAAGCTATCTGGAGTCTTTATTTTGACTTAAACTCACTCTAGTATGTTTCCAGTCCATTTCCTAGGGATGAGGTTCACAGGGGTGCCAGGTTTATTTCAGTGGTACCCTGTTTCGGAGAAACGTATCAGGAAGGTAATAGCTGGGGTTTGCCTGAATTATCAGGCAAGCTTTGCGCCGTGCCAACTCTGCAGCACATCGTTTAGCATGGGATGAGGGGTTTCCTTACATCAGGATGGTTGCCTGGGCCTATTGCATATTGTCCTGGTTTGGGGTGGAGCAGGCCTAACTTGCTGTTCAGTGGCGGAAGCTCTTGCTTACACTTGTTGCCGTGGCAACCAGGGTCACCTGACTTGGTTGTTTACCCCGTGGAGGGTTTGGGGAGGCGGGGGCAGGTCAGGTGACCCAAACTGACCAATAGGGTCTTCCATCCATCTGCCAGGCTCAGTATAAAGAGCTGAGGGACTAAAAGGGTCGGGTTGGTTCCTCTAAAGGGCTCATCTTCAATGGCTCTCTTGGATGACTGGTGCCCGAGGAAGACCCTGTCGGTTTGTCTACCTTTGATCACTATTGGTGTGTTCCAGAATCTAGTTCCTATTCATCACTAAGACCAATCTGGAACTTTCCTAATACTTGCTGGTAACATCTCCCTGGGAGCTTGATATGGTTTTGTATACATTTGTATATACTGTATCTATTTCATTATTTTCATTTTTTATTATTATTATTTATTAAAGTAGTTTAGTTTTTTCTAACCTCGTAAATCTCTTTATCTCTCTTCTTCCTTTCCTTGGAGTGAGAGGTGGGAAGAGCATTGCCATCTTGAGCATTGGCCAGCCCAGCCCAAACCACAACACAAGTACAATTTCTTTTTATTCAGGCCAGTTACTAGCTTTTAGTGAACATATGATACTCCGTAAAGTGAATTGACCCAAGTATATATGCACATCAATCAACAGAAGTTGTCCCATATTTTATTTTTTAGTTTGAGGCTAGGTTCCATATTAATGAAATTAGTGAATTTACTTAAGGCCGGTGAGACTGACCTATTTTACAGTTGGCAATGTTCTGCGGTGTAAAATAATCCAATTCCTTTAAACTTCAGGGCCTGCAACTCTAGCTGATGTATTGAATGTTGAAATGACAGCAATAAAGATTCTCTTCTGGAGCTTACAAAGATGTGGTCCACTGCAGTGGCATACTCTCCCTGTTGACATATGGATGTACTACAGAGAATGAAATATTGAGAAGATCAGTAACGTGCAACCTCTACAAGAAGGCACTTTTTGATAGGAAATTTCTGGTGTCATCTGCTTTCAGAACCTTCTTGTTGAAAAACACATCTGGACCAAATAAACTGTAGTTACAATTTTAGTAGATAGTTAGTTGTAAATTTTAATTGCTGATTATAATAAACAATGGTTTGCTTTCAGATTACTTTCCTGTAGAATAGCTCAGAAAGCATTAGCTTAATTTTAGGGAGTTTGAGTTGTTTTTTCCTCTCGTATGACCACTAGTTGTCCTCAGCCAAAAATTACTGCTGGTTCTACCTTCTGTAGAAGGTAGCCTCCATCTCTATGTTTTAAAAAGCCCTGTGAATTATGACCCTACCTTCAAGAGAAACAGGAACTCAAAAATTTGATTAAGAAATCTGGTGTATACAGCATGGGGTCACCCAAAGCTGCAAAGATCTTAACTTTTACATTTAGTGTTCTGCTCAGCATGTGGGTTTTCTTAATTTTTTGACTCATCCTTCTTGTATAGCGTTGAAGTTATCACAAACCACTGTTTGGAGGAATCTGACTCTTCTCATTAACAGTTCTGAGCATTTAAAGGCCTCAATGCTATCTGTGTTGCAGTCACAAACCAAACTTTTAGCAAAGTCGGTGGTAACTCATTTGGTGGTTGTTTCAATTTGATCTCTCCCTCTGTTCTGTGGAGTAGATAGTTTGACCAACAGATACAAAATTTAATATCAGTAAGAAAAAACTGAAAACAAACCGTGATAGTTGGTAACACCATAGACACAGTCCTCCTTTCCCAGACAAAGTTTCTTGTGCCTGTTTGCCAGCCTGTACCCAAAACTCATATGTTACAGAGACTCTATGTAGGAACTTTTGTATGTTGAACACCTATAATGCTCTGCTTTGTGTTCCATCCAATTTTAGCGTGCCTTCTGGATTTGAGGGTATAAAAGAACAGGAGATCTGCAACAAGATAATGACTAAAATGCTGGAAAATTACAATACATTGTTTGAACTGGAAGGTTTGAAGAAGGAAGAAGAAAAGCCTGTGTGTGAAGAGCTAGCAAGAATTATTCTGGTAAAAGTGAGTATCTCTAATATTTCA
>JAOXJM010000033.1:31773403-31818344 GCA_026413425.1 Tringa solitaria
TCTTATAGCAAAATAATAATGCAGGCTTATTCCAGGCTTCAATTCAGAAATCTTTTAGGTAAGCGGGAGACAAGCATTGTAATAACGTTCTGTGTTATTGATTGTTATACAGTTTACAAATCGATTCTGCTGATAGGCTAATTTTCATTACTATTCTGGAATTTGATTCTGTTAAACATCTTTATTCTTTGTTAGCTTCTTACTGTTACTTATATAGGAAATACATCTGCTAAAAATTAAATGTTTTTGAATGAGGAGGCAGAATAATTCTAGGAAATATTCAGGCTTTCTGACATGGTGATCATTTATGGTGTACATCAGTGATGATAAACTTTCGTACTTCAGGACAGCATGAGGTCTCTGGCTTTTGCCACTATGAAGTCTGCTTGTCTTGAATTTAAAGTACCTGGATTTAAAAATCGCGTATTCTGAGTCAGAACAGCCATTTCTGAGTGCACTTGAAGACAAGCATTAAATAGTAGTCACTACTTGAAGAAAGTACATTGGAGCTGTTAAATACAAGTGATATAATTACAGTATAATGTCTTTGGTGGGAAGAGGGCAGCATGTAACATCAGAGGATTCTAAAGTTCAGAAAAAGTCGACAAAAATAAGTAGGGCAGCCAGAAGTACCTTGTTCTAGCTTGTGCCGTCTCCACTACAGGATGGAACCTGAAGTTTGTGCAGGAAATGGTCATGAGAGTGGTTTGCAGTTGCCTTATTTCCTTTTGTGTGTAAGCTGCGCAGATAATTACTCCCTTCAAAGGTATGAGTTCTTGAGTTTGAGACAGTTGAACTACATGCCTTCCCTTGGTAGGGTTTTGTAAGCACCCACTGATAAAATCACTGTAGCCTTCACTGACTGGAATGGAAGTTGTTAGAAAATAAGTTATAAAAATATAGTGTCTTTGACCTTGCCAGAACAAGAAGTTTGGTGTTGAGCCCAAGTTCTGCTAGTCAAGTGAAATCAACTGGAAACATCTCTGCCTTTGCAGTGTATCGCTGGAGGGTCTGTTGAATCTGAACTGCAGGGCAATCTGCACGAGTCAGACTCAGATGCCTTTAGAAGGGTTAGTTGTTTTCTTATGTGGTAAATCAGAGGAAGTCTTTAGTTTTTTAGTCTTTTCGTTGTTACTAACGTTCACCTAAAATGTTTCTGTGGAAGGAAATGGAAGTACTGATGACTTGCAGTGTCCTCCCTAATATATATTACTGAAGTCACAGTAATTTCTGGGTAATGGAAATGGTCTGCCAGGCAGATGAGAGTGATGTTTAGCAGCTGACTCACTTTAGTAAGGAAAACAGGTTAAGAAGAATGTGATTGTAAGCAGCCGCTGTACTTTAAAGAGCCCAAAAGAAGAGTTTCAGCTATGTCTCCATCTCCTTCAAGCTTCAGCAGTTGCAAAAGCCAAGATAGTCTTTCACTTCTAAGGACTTACAGTAGTTGGGAATGCACAAAAGCGGACAACTGGGAGATTTCCTAGAGCGGTTCAGAGATCTGAACTATCAAAGTGCATGGTGACAATCAGAATTACTCCAACAAAATAGCCCGAAGGATAGTTACTCAAGTGAGATGAAAAATGTTGCCTATCACTTGGCCTTAGGAGACACATGACTGCCTGAGAGGAATGAGCCATGCCTAAACACAAGGGCTTACATCGTATTTGTGTATTTGGATCTTGTTGACAGCTTCCAAATTCTGCAGGCAGTCTGCTATAAAAATTTGACCTTGTTCCTTGTCCATCTAGTTTGGGTGGGAGGTTTTCTAACTTAACCAAGGCAAACACTCAAACACAAGAAATGCAAGCATCTAACTTCATGTAGCAAAGCTACATAAGAAGTGCGTGTTGAGATTTGACAGGTGGCTCTTTGAAAGAATGCTTTATACCATTCCCAAAGGTTACTTTTCTTGTATCCTAGCAGATACCGCCTATTCTAGCCAATTCGTATAATAAACTAGAGATGGTGCACTTGAAGAGAAAACCAAGTGTTAATAAATGAGATTCAGTAGAGAAACGTGCTTGCTAGTTTGCTAATGCATAAACTGTTACATACAGTAGGAACTGGCTGATCTGTGTCATAAAAGAGCAAATGCCTCGGAGAATTGTTTGACATGACCTGGGTCACAGTGCTCAGAAAGTAGCAAGCCATTTGTAAGCCAAGTTACTGTCTCTTGAAAACCCATTGATGAATTCATATCTACAGGTAGCTGGAGCGAGATTTGCTAAGTAATTCTGTTGGAAGGAATGAAAAACGTAGGATGCTCAGGACAACACTCTCATAAACTGAAGCCCTGTTGATTTTAAGGGTGTTTCATTCAAGTGTGAACCATGGTGGACTGGGGGACCAGACAGCAAGGAGAGGGAAGAAAACGAGGAACTGCCCTTTACCAAACTCAGCTGCATTTATCTAAGTGGGTTTTTTTAGCTTTTACATTGTGGGCAGCAGGAGGGTAAAGAAGGGAGATTTAAATGACCTCGCTGACTTCCTGGGGGATTTCTGTCATCCCCTCCTTCAAATCACTCCCTGTATTGCCAGTGTTTTACCCTGAGTCACTACACTGTTGTTTTCCATGATTGCCTTCACTCTCTCTTCTTTCTCTCATTTCCATGTTTACATTTTTTCTCCCAGATTCCCACAGCCCTATTCCACTATTCTTCCTGTGCTCAAATCTGATAGCCCTTCATTCCTACTCCAGAGAGAAGGCTGGCAGTCTGTAGTGAGATGCCCAAGCTCCAGCAGTCTTCACACTATACGGCCTTCCATCATGTCTGGTCGCTGTGCACACCTGCTGTAGCCCAGGCATAGTCTGTATTTCTTTGCCATCCTTTCTTTTATGTGCTTGAATGTGGAGGTAGCTTTTCCTCTAGGTTAGCACAGTGCTTGTGGTAATGTGACTTACTTTATGTGTTCTCTTGGGTGTAGAGTGTGGGGCTGTAGGGCTTATTGAGACACTTCTTAGACAAGCGTTAATGACTCCTTTTGTTTGGAATGCTGCTGTTGGTCTCACCCAAAGGTAAGGTTCTCCAAATGGGGTTAGAGGTACTTACAGGAAGAAATTAGTTTTTATATTGTGCTAAGAGATTAACCTTATGATTGTCAAAGTCATCGGTGCTGGTCCAGGTGTTTCTTGATTAAGAGTTTGGAAAGAGCACCTACAAGCATGCAACTTCTTATACAGGGAAAAGAATGCCATAGATTTGCAGGAGCAACTTGAATCAAAACTTGAAGCCTAATAACAGTGGTTTAAAAAAGTAACAAAAGACATCAAAAAGTACAACATTGATCAATCCACTACTCTTAGTGCTCTAGTACACCTTTCTAGCTTACTGCATTACAAAATCAGCCCTCCTTTTTCATATCTCTTTTTCATGGCTTCAGGGGCTCTTACTTCAGTGCTGAAATCTCAACTGGAAAAACAGGAACCTATCTTTAGTTAGTATCTAAAAGTAATGTGAGAACATTATTTGCCCCTGCAGTCTTTGGCTTGAGATGGCTTAGGTGCCTGTTGCTTCACATCATCCACTCATAATCATCTTTTTTGAAGTCAACATCAACCCTAAATCATTAATTTTGAGTAAATACTGAGAAACAGGGGAGTAGTGTCTCATGCCATGCCATCCCATCCCAATATGGGAATGTACCTCCTGTCACGTGCTCAATGATATTTACCATCTTCCTGAACTTGTACGACTCCTGACACTTCACGGTCTGGATATGTTAAGATTTTCCCACACTTCACTTTGGTCATAAAATCAGTGGATTTTTAAAAATGAAAACAAAAATGTGTGGATCATTCAGGTAAAGTCATGAAAGCATCAAGCTTCTCTCTGAGCAGTGTATTGGAAAGGAAAAATAGTTTGAATGGAGCAAGTTGTATCTTGTCTGTCATTTTGGGCATAGCTAGGGGAAATCCACAATGCTATAGACTTCCAGAAGAGTTAAGAGCATTTGAATCAGGTGCAGATTGTGGCAGCTTAAAGAAGATCTTTTTTTAGGAAGCTGAAAGTTAAGAGAGCTGTGATTCTTAAGAGGGCTGTTGGTAGTTGAACTACCATTCTTGCTGTGTATGTGCACTGGGGAGTCACAGGAACACCTTCACCCCAGTTATATTTCTGTTTTCAAAGGTTGCTCAGTCATTGGGAAAGACAAGTTGTGCCAGGTGAAGGGATTTCTTAGCTTGCTTTTTCAGTGGATCATAATTCAGAAAATAAGGGAGCTGGAATCTCTGCAAGCTGTGTTCCAGTCCTTGCTTTGTTCCCAGGACTGTAAAGCTTCCTCTTGCTCATTGCTCAGACATATCGTAGGATTATAGTTAGAAATGGTAGGGAGTTTTTCTTTGGACACCTCTATGTTAAAAAAAACTGGAATTTTAACAAAATAGACAATTTGTCTTAGAATAGTTTAAATTTCAATAAGAAATTGAACTATCAGGTTTGTGATGCCTTGCCTGAAAGGAAGTTTCTCTCTCCTG
Organism: Tringa solitaria; assembly: GCA_026413425.1. Classification (NCBI taxonomy): domain Eukaryota; kingdom Metazoa; phylum Chordata; class Aves; order Charadriiformes; family Scolopacidae; genus Tringa; species Tringa solitaria. The sequence goes on from JAOXJM010000033.1 coordinate 31,777,878, forward strand.
GAAAATTTTCCTCCTGAAGAGTTTCTCATTCCACCTAGCAGAGTGAGATCTGTGTGATCTTCCAGGCAGGTGGCCAGCAGGTGGAAGTATAACATGTACTTTCTTTGGAAATGTGTGTGTGTGTATATATATTTGGAAATTCCTTCCTATAAAAGAGTTATGAGGTTTGATTATTTTTTCTTTAATTCCAAAATAAGTTGTGGTTTACGGGTCTCATTTGCAGCCAGCTATTATTACAATCCTTCAGACTTTTATCCAAGCTTAAGTTTAATTTCCTAACCCAGTAAAGGTCTGGAAGGGTCTCAGTCTATTGATCAATAGGCTCTGCTAGTTAAAGAGAAATGGGTGAAGTGGGCTGAGTGTTCTGATTAGCTATCTGCTCTGTGTTCACATTTTCACAGTTATAAATAGCTATTTTTTATTGGGCAGTGTTACACGTGAACAATTAATTCTCTGATAGTTTGTCTGCACTGCTGTGCATTTATCACATTATAAATGTCAGGGTATTATAATAAAACCCTGTTGTTTATGCTTTACTTTGGAACAGAACTCCTAGTGTGTATAGGTATGGTCCTGAGATTTTTGTGGCACTAAACTGAGTGATAAACCATGTAATGAAAAACTAGTCAATCTTGAGTTGCAGTATTGCCAATTTTATCATTTTCTTGAATAAATAGGTTTGCAAAACCTACAGTAACAAAAAAAAATTTTTTTTGAATGAGGACCTTTCATTTCCAAAGATCTTAAAGTGCTGTTCAAACTGCAGCTGCATATAGTCCTCTGTTGTATAGCTAGACAGTGTTGTATTGTTACAACTGTAATGAAATGGGACCTTTGAATAAGTGATTAGGCTTCTCTAATGATCAAAGACAGGCAGTGAAGAGCATTTTTATTTAGTTCAAGTGACAAGGGAAATCTGGGCAGGCAAACTATTATGAGACCCACTCTTGGGAGATTTCTGGAATTACCACTTCCACTGGTTTCAGGTGAAACCTGTCATCTTTAGTAGTATAATGGTTTTTAGCTCAGTATTGTCTTCAAAGAAAACATACAACCTATTACCTAGTCATGCAGGGTTCCAAGATTATTTATTTTCTAATTTTTTCACCTTTTCCCTCTAATGCCTTCTTGACAGAGCACTTCTAGTTTTAAGAACCTGTCTGCTTAGAGCACATAAATGTTTGTACTGGAATATGAGCACTAGCATGATGAGGATGTAATGCTGTTCCTGGCTTGATGACATATTTGGGACAGGAATGTAAAAAGGCTTTTCACTTTCTTCCCCCACTGTGTGGTAGAGTACATAGCCCTGTTCACCTGATGCGGAAGAGAAAGCAACTCCATTTATAATATTAAAATTATAACATTAACATTAAATTAAAAATCTAAGTTATAAAGTCAAATAAAATTATAAATGTGCAATTTCAACATTGTGAATATAATTCTGTTGACCTCTGAATAGGCAGATTTCACTCCCTGAAGAGCTACAGAAATTGGTCTCTTGCTGGGCTTTCGCTAAAGCTAGTAGTTTCAAAGCAACCCTTTTATTTTAGATGCAATTAACTTCTTGCATATTTGTCGTATTTGTTTCCAGTTTTCTAACAAAAGCTGCCACTTCAGCTGGGAGGATCAGTTGGCAAAATAGTTCTTTAATAGTACTTTAAATGGCAGCAAAAACTCACGCACTGCGTTCTGCAAGCCTGCTCTTAGATTTCTAAGGAGGCAAACAGTCCATCAGGTGTAGGTGCGTCTGTTTGTGCTTGGTGGGTGCAAAGTGTGTGGTGCCCAACCCAGCCAGGCAAGCCCCGGAGTACATTTTTTTTTATATCAAGGAGAGTGCTCCAGCTAACTTTGGCAGCATTATTTTCAAGTGGAGTGTTTGCTTGCTCATTCAATTGAATTCTCAGACCAGATCATTCAGCCCTTGATAGGATCTGAGCCCTTCCTCTCTGGGGACAGGTAGGAAAAGTAAGATAGTCAAAAAGTTCTCCGTCTTGTCTTCACTTTGCAGCCAGTTGTAAAGCTCTATGTCCACCGAAAGCCACGATGTTTCTGATTATTTCCCCAGATGTGTAAAGCAAGATCTTCACTAATAAATGTTTTCTTTCCCTTCCTCAGCTGTTTTCACTTAAATACCTTAGCATGAGGATCTAATTCTGTGACAGGGAGAAACTGCTGAAAACTCACCAGCTCCATGACTGAGTGGGCTCCCCCTAAACAAGTCACCCTCCCCTGCCACCTCAGTGCTCTGGCCCCTGGGTTATACATTCAGCAGACATGAGAGCAATCCCTCATTTGCGTCAGGAAAAAAGGCATTCACTTCTAATCCACGCTATGCTGCCCTGGGTAAGCCTGCAGGGTCTAGATAGTTTCCTTTATTCTTCTTTCATGTCTGGGACTGTTTTAGCATCGTGTTAATGGTCAGCTTTCAGTACTGGATTAATTCTTTCCCATCAGGAGGCAGCGGGAACTGATCTTTGAAAATACTTTCTGAAGGTCTCAACAAACATTTCTATTTGATTCAGTACCCCCTTATTTGGGCAAGTCATGCCAGTTTTCTCCTGCATGGGCCAGGGAGCCCCCAAAGGCAGGAGTGGGTTTTCATGGGAGATGTGAAGATGGGTGGATGGCGCATGAGGAGAAGGAGCACCTGTGGAAGTCTGTCTCTGTTTTTTTCTTTAGTCTTTCTTCAGCTAGCATTCACTTCACAGTTGTCCACCAGTGAGCAGATGGGCATGTTTATAGGAAGGGTATAAAGTGATTCAGCCAGAATGACATTTTAAGATGTGAGCTGACAGGAAATGAGCAATATGAGATTTGTAGGGGAAAGTTTATAAGCTTCCAGACTCTTCACCTATAGCAGATTCAATCTGTTGTGAGGAGGATGGTTATGTTTAGACTGTGATTCAGAAAGGCAAGTGAAAAAACAGGTAATCGCCAAACAATTCCTTGTGTAATTTCAAAGTAGTTTTCTGATGCTTCTAACTTTGCTGTTTTTGACAACTCTGTATACGTAGTACTATTCTGCTCTTGCAGTTCATTAAAGCATTCACAAGATTATAAATCTGTCAGTTGTGGTGTTACTAAATGCGATCCTGAATATTTACACAAATATGTTAATGCTAAACCCCAGAAGTAATAAATGATTGTGCTGCTAATTCTTTAGCTAGAATTTCACCAACAATATTTTCATTTTAACACATTAAGATTTAGCACATTTAAAGGGAACAGGGGCATATAACAAATGTCTCTTTCTGTCTGGCTGTCCATATTTTAGTATACTATACATTTTTTGAACCCATCTAGCAAATTTTGCAGTTGAGATGCTTAGGAACCTTGCTTTTACTCTGTCACAATTCTTTTGTTTAAGCAAATACACAGTGGTATTATCATTGCTCCATGATAATACCAACGTAGAAAAAATAAGATCCATATTTGTATGTGTGTCCCAATCTGTATTTGCTCGTGTTTTACATGAAATGGTTTTTATTCATTTTCTGTTGTTGTTTTATTGTGGGGTAGTGGAGTTTTTTGGAGGGGGTTATATCATGATTTAGCACGTGAGAGCAGTCCCTCTCAGTCAGTACAACAACTTCGTTCAAAAAGGAAGCATCAAAGTCAGCACCAAGAAACAAGGTACAGTAAATAAACACATGAGCCCCTTCTCTAGCCGGCTGTTTCTGAGCACCCCTGCTGTACCCATAGGGAAAAAGGGAGGTTAGAAGGAGGATGAGAATTTTTCTACTAAGACAAATCTCTTGCTTCCTGCTGTTCAGATTCCCCAATGTTTATTCTGTTTCTCATTAATTAGTCGTTCAGTTAATCAAGTTACACAAAATGATAAGCATTATTCCCACTGTATAAAACAGCAGTCAATGTTGTCTTTGTAACAAGGACATATTGCAGGCAGTCAGAACTCACCCAAAGAGATGAGGCGTAAGACATTTTTTCATCCTGTGGGGGTTTAATTCTTGCTGACCTGTGCCATTAGCTTCACCTGTAGTACTTTCAAGGTGGGAGCTTCAGAAGGGCTCACGGCTGAATTAATTCTTTTTCCCATTATAACAGAGTAGTGAAATGCTCATTGACTTCAGTATGAGTCCTATGCATTTTTGAAAAGCCCTCCTTTGAGTACTCTGAAGATCACCATTTGTCCAGGAGAAGGTGTTTGGCACACCCTGGTCTGCCTGTAACATCCACTGCTTTGCAGGATTTCTGATGTCCCAAAACTAAGTTAAATAATAAAAAAATAATAAACAGGGCTCAGGGCAGTCTAAGAGAAACAGGATTATGTGATGCAAGGAACACAAGGGGCCAGACGCTCTGTATGTGTCTGAATATGTATGCTCTTGAAAATCTGATCTGTCCAGCAGATCCCAGCAGTATTTGACCTTAATTACCAGCAGCATTACATCTCAGTTTCACTATTAAGAAAGGGGTCTGTTCTCTGTACGCGTAACATTGCTGAATTCCGTGTGTGAAAAAGCTTTTTCCTTGTGAGTATTTTGATTTTTAGATCAGAAATGCAATTTAGCTTTTCCAAGACTGAGTATAAGCAACTGTAACATGAAATTCAGGCCTGGAGAGCCTGGGTTTCTCCTATAGCTAGGTCATGTTTTTCTTTTAGATATACTTTTTCTATTTATGAATAACATTACAATAAATAGGTAAATCAGACTGCAGTTTTCAAAATTGCAAGGGAGAATAAAATGTTCCCCTGCAACTGATCTTAGTTCTGTTGTTATTGAGCACACACATATATTAGCTACACTCAGCAAGAGAGCAATGTTGTTGTGTCACTTTGTGAGTGTTTGATTTTTTTTTCATCTTAAACTCTGTTGCAGGCTCCTTCTCTGTACCTCAGCTGAGTTGTGGTCATTAATCTATTTTATGACAGCTCAACCCTGCCAACTAATATATAATGGGCAGTTAGAAATCATGGGGATGGGCATGGAAGATGAACATTTTCACTTAGTGAAGTCTTTGTAACCTTTTACTAGTTCTGGCATTATATTGGATCCAAGCGTTACCAGTTTAACTTTTTGCAACATTCAATAGCTGGTCCTCCTGGACTGCTGCAGACACATTTTTCTTTTCCTCCTAGAAAATATTATGATATTCCACAGACATAGTTGCCAGCATAGAGATCTATCATGGGATTATTACTATGTCGGTCATTTCCTTTTCTATATTGCAGTCCTCTAAAAAGAATGGATTTCCGCATCTCTCTCTTGCTTTCGTATCACAATTCATGACCTTTGTACGTGTTTCGTGGCAATAATTGCAGTAGGTTAGGTTTGTACTGAAGCGAAACAGGGTAACCTTTAGCTGTTTATTAAGAGATACGGTCTCAGGTAAAAGGTCATATATATATATAAATAGTCTTGGGAGAACAAAAGGAAATGAAAGGGGAACTGAATAGGCTATTAGTTTTATACTGAAAGCAGTGATGTGTTTTTTGTAAACTGTGAGGTTTTGCTTTTTATTACTTCTGTCAGAAACAGCTCTGCTGAGTTCTGGCTATTAAAGTATAGTGTACATGATAGCAAGGTAGAACAGTGTATAGATACCGAGGCAGCTTTGTTGTTCTTACTATATGCCAATAGCAACCAAGGCAAAAATCCCATAAATAAATAGTAGCTGTTTCAGTCTTTGTTATGTGGTTTGTTTAGATAAGAGAACATTTAACAGCTTTGCTAACATTGTTCCCCCTTCTAACAAGGATATTTTCATCACTTTCTGGGTACAAAACGGGAAGGACATTTAACACATTGCAAAGAGATTTTTATTTTCTTTAACTACTGTTCATGTTAAATCATTGTCTGTATTTTTCCTGAAGGTATCTGTGCCACTGGATGATGACTCTGTGAACTGATATCTGAATAAAAATTAGTTATTCCATCCAGTTAACATTCATGAAAATACCTGTCACCACATGTATTAGAAAATACCTTTCAAAATCCCCATGCTATCAGCTACCCACTTTCAGTCTTAAGAACATAGATTATTTGATACTTTGCCTATCTTATGGAGACTTAATCAGCCATGAGCTATTTTGCAAGATCACAGAGGGAAAAAGATTCCATATTTTCTTCTTGTGAGTAGGAGGAAGAGGAACTCTGTAATTATTGTGGCCCTTTTGCTTCTGCATTGGCACCCTTGACAGCACTGCTGCATGTCATCTCTGTACTGCCATGCTCCAGGGAACTTGTCCAGGAGACGGCATTGGTTTGGGTAATATTCCCTACTCCAACACCAAATGAAGGGAGAGCCAGGAACTCTGAAATTCACTGTTTCTTCTGGACGGCTCCATGGACAACAGTTGTGCACTTTTGTAGTAACAGAGGGAAAAATCACAGATGTGACCCTGCTGACACCTACGTGAAGCAAAGGCTGCATTGCACCGTTACGTGGGGTGCTGCTGAGAGAAACAGAATATTCCCTCCTCTCTGGTGTACAGCTGCTGACCCAGTAAAGAGTCAGCTGCTGCAGGCTGTCCCAGTGCAATCAGCTAATGCATCATTTCTGCAATCGTTCGCAGCATTGAATTCACTGGATAATCCTCTTAATGGTTGTTCATCCTACATAAGAGTGGCTGTACTGGCTCAGGCTTGGGATCCATCTAACCTGGTGTCCTGCCTCCCACACTGGCTCTAAGCGGATGTCTAGGAAGAAGTAAGAATAGGGCAACAAGGTGTTTCCTTCAATTACTCTACCAATTCGTGACTGTTCTCAGAGGCTTTCCTGGTCTTGATGTGGTTTGTGTATTTAGTGATGTCTGAAGTAATTGTCTTGTGCACCCCCTGAAAACATGTAACCTTTTTGCTTCCACCATGTCATCTGGCAAAGAGTGCCACAAATTGCTTCCTCTCGTGAAGAAATGACTCCTTTTGTTTGTTATAAACATGGCTTTTTCTGGTGTCACTTGAAGGTCACCTGGGCTTTTTCCCTTTCTTTTTTTTCTTTTTTTTTTTTTTTTAAACTGAAGGAGGCAGTGACCAGTCCCATCTTCTCTCTACCACCCATGACTTTGTAGATCTCTGTCAGATCCTCCCTACAAGCTACCATGACTATTTTTTTCTAATGAAAAATTAGTTCTGATGTTTGCAGCCTTAATCATTGCACTGACAACAACTGTTTTTTCTGCCAAAGCCACTGCATGGAGTTAGTGAGCAAACAATGGTGCAATAGCTCTTCTCTTTTGGGGCACAAGGCCAAATACTTTGATGCAGTAAACTGGATGACATTTTGGTGAAGTTCAGAGCTGCACCTTCTTTATATCATAAAGGGAATCTGACTCCTTGTTTTTGTAAAAAATGTAATCTGTGCCTTAGTTAAGAAAAGCGTCACATTGATAAAGTTTGAAAAATTTGAGTTTGTTTAAATTAAGGTCTTCTTGTCGGTATTAACAACTAACAAAATAGATCTGATGCTTTTTAGCAGCATTTAAAACTTGAACTGAAAATTCCACAGGCCAGTTTCCTCTGATTATGCAGTTTGTGAGACCAAAAAGAGATTAATTACTGAACCAAGTAGGAAAGAGGGGGGGAGCACAGCAGTAATTGAGATTGTTACAAAGATATCTTGGATTAGCAAGTTATCAACAAATAAGTTTATGTCTATCATTAAAATAGAGCATAGTATATAACCATTGTTTTCACTAACTCTTTTTTTCCAAATTCCTTCCGGGGCAATTGTAATCAGACACATTTTAAACTCTTGTGTTACAGTGTAAGAGTGTGCTGCAAATGCAAAAGACAGTAAATTTGCTGTGCAGCTCAGTATCTCTGGGACTGCGATTGACTGAGGCTGAAACTTACCAATTTTTATGCCTGTTCAACAATTTGTTGAAAAGGATAAAAAGCAAGGATAGTATTCTGTTCAGTTTGAAGTTTACTTCCCAGGCAGATAGCAATACAAGATCTAACTATGCTGTATGAATCCTTCTTACTTAGTATTGGCAATGTCTAAAGGGAACAGTACAGTTTATTCTGCTTGAAGAAAAGGTATAATGAATAACTAAAGCTGTCCTACTGTAGCAAGTATTTTCTCATTCCAGTGAAATTTACTGAAAGTTTGCCAAGGTGCTCATCTACAGCCAGTAATACTAACTATGCAGGATGTGGGAGGTGATGTCTTTTTGTGGTAGGGTCTCTCATTCTTTTCTGCTGATGTTAGTCATCTCCCTAAAATTAATTCAATTGAAAATAAATATGTAATTGAACACTCTTATCCTTCCACCAATAATGCCGGTTGGGCTGTCTGTGTAAAGAGATAAACATAAAGAGAAATTAGTGCAAGAAGAGTAACTGAGTAAGAGACATTGCTAAGTATCTTGTACCCTGCCTATGATTTAGTCTCTCCTTTAAGGATGCCCTTGACCTATTGTGTTTCTTTGTTCATGTGGGAGGAAGATGGGAGCTGGAGTACTCAACCACCTGTCTTTATTAGTGTCAGCACTTCTTGACGTGAAAGGATTATTCTCTTGAAGAATAAATAGGTCAAAGAGTATTCTAGGCATGTTCTAATCTTTCCTAATCATTGAGGTCTCCATAGTTAATTGGTTTAAAGCTTTTATTGAGGTGGAGTCTCATGCATTGTAAAATCTGTATTTTGAATGACTTGCAAAAAATCTGCCAGAGAGAAAATTTTATTTATCAACACAATAGGCTTCCTAAGGAAGAGGACCTCTGGACCAGTATAATTCATCTGATCTAGGCGTAAGAATGCTGGGCTGGGATTTGAATGAAGTGAGTTTTTCTCTGTTTTGGGAAGTATGGACAAGTCAGCTGGACTCTGATAATTATTTTTTATAATTATTAGTGTTTGTAGCAGAGCCTTAACTAAGAATTTTATTTGAGGGTCAGGAAGCACTACTATATTAACCCAGAGCTAAAAGATGTTCTCAGGCATGCCTGAGGCAGCTTTAAGTCTTGTTGAGCTGTTTGAGCAATATAAAGCATTTTGGAGTTTTGGTACAATGGTAATACGTCTCGTGGAAGATAACAGGCCAATAGAAGTTGTTGTTAAAGTGCAAAGTTAGGAAGGTCTGGAAGTCTCTAAATTTGCTCCATTCACAGATATAGGAGGTGACTAGAAGCTTTGCTTTATGATGATGTACTTCTGACTGGATCATTTGCCAAAAAATATTGCCTATCAAAGTTAGTAAATTAAATGAATTGTCTCTGGCTTTCCCCATGATCTTCTCAATTCTTGATTAGAAAACATTGAAGAAATTTAATTCAAAACCTCAGTTTTGACAGTGTCCTGTACAGATGCTGACTATTTACTTTGGCCCAAGTACTCTTGAGATTAGAAAATTTCCCTTGGTATCACTAGTGGGGCTTGTTGGAGGCACTTGATGCCATGATGAGCAGGTAGTCTAGTTTGGGCAGGATTTGGAGAGACTCTGCTTCATCATTCTGAGTTGTTAGGTGGGAGGTAGCAGTTTTTCCAGGTGGGATTGTCTTTTGGGGGAGTGTGGGGTGGAGAAGTGGTTTCTAGCAGCTCTTGACAGTAAGCAGGACGGGTAATTTTTCAGATGGTAGTTAGGTTACACTGATTGTTGAGCATACACAGTTAAGCAAAACAAAGTTTGAGCTTGTTTTGTATCCAGTATGCTGTACTGGAGATTTTTTTTCTTCATGTCAGAATGGAAAATATGCAATTTCTCATAAGCCTTACCCCTCACAGCATTCTCTGGAGATCCAGAGAATGGTTTAGAAGAGTAATGCTCAGGTAATACTTCTGCATGGGATGCATGCTAGTCTTTTTATAGCTTGAAGTTGATTTATCCCAGCTGTATAGTAGCCATGTCATTGGTTTTAAAGGAAATCAGACTTTAACGCACAACAGATTTCATCCCATAGTGTCATAAATTTCACAAGCAACACTAATAATGAATAAATAGAAATCTCAAAGAATTCTCAAGCTTCAGTAATTCAGAGGTACACAGAAATCCATACAGATAATTACATAGTAAATTTATTTTTTTTTACTCAAGTACGAAAGTTGGTGTAATTGCATAATCTTTCTTATCAGAAACACAGGCAGACATCTGCTCTTTTAAGTCTTTGCAAATGTGACTTGACTAAATTTTGACATTTTTAGTACTCTATGTGGAATGCAGGTACCTGCCTTTAAATACTGACATTTGAAAATTATGACTTACATTTATTGTTTGGATATCAATAACAGAGAGTATTCTGAGAATGTCACGGTCAGATTTCCAAAGAGAGATTTCCAAATCTCTGCTAGTAGAGTTAGGAATCAGTATAACTGTATCAAAATATCTTAAATGACTTAATTTTTTTTGAGCTGAAAGTTCACAGGATGTTTAAAAAACAAAATATATTCCAAAATGTGCTTAGTTACTCAAGTGTGACATATTGTTGGAAATGAGCACGTGTTCTTTCTACTTCCTGGATTTTAAAGGGTAACATCAAACAGACTGCCTGTTCTTCAGGAGCTAATATGTAAGAATAAAACATTGACAAAAGTGGATTCTCAACCTGAACTATGTTTGAGGTTCTGTTTTTGCTTTAGTTGTTTTCAGTTTTCCAAGTAGCTCAGGCAGCCTGAAAATGTGACTGTTAGACCTGCCTCGTCCCTTTTAGTAGCTTTTGTCTTTCAACTTGCATCTTTTATTTTAATGGTGGTGAGTTCTTCCCCTTGTCTTAGTTAACATAAAGATATGTTGTAAAGTTAGAGAAAGCAGACAGTTTGTAGGAGAAGGGGTATAATCTTGTGCTAATGATTGCCTTGTAAAAACCAGCATGGATTGGAAGACAATTGGGAGGGAACAGGAGATTTGCAAGTTTTGGAATAAACTGTAAATATGATCTTTTTTTAAAGAACCACAAAAATATACCACTGTGCACTCTGCCCAGTGCAAATAAGATCTCTTGCCACAGCCTGTATTGAGCAGACTTCTGGAGGTTAATGTTTAACAGGTTCTTACCTAGAGCTGTTTGATGTGTTCTCAATATATGGATCTCCCGTTCCCTTGGAAGCATTATTTTGTGTAAACTGAATGCATTTTTATATGGAAGCACATCAATCTATATGTGCTGTTCCAGAATCTATGACGGAGCAGTTAATAGTGTGCTGTTGAAGGGTTTTCTGCTTTTAGTTCACACATTTCTGTTCTCATTTTTCATCTCCATTCAACATAATAAAAGCAATTACTGTACTGCGTGATTCTTGCAATCACTGACTGTTGCATGCTCATCTTAATAGTGTTCAGTCAGTGGCAAGCCTGGTCCTATGCTAACTGGAGGAACGTTAATTTCTAACATTTGCTCGCAAGTGACAGAAGAATCTGATTTAACACACTTACATGACTCATTTGAGTCATTTGTCTGTAATGACTTGTACCTAAAATTACAGGTATACTTATAATGAAGACACAATGCCATGAAAATGAGAGATGGAAAAGACCTATGAGATCACCTGGAAGATCCTGTTACAGTACAAAATGTAGTTTCTGCTTTTTTTTTTTTCTAGTTCAGAGGTGAAAGCTCCAAGAACAGGAAGTTTACAGCCTTTTTTTTGCTGGATTGTTACAAGATCTTGTGGAATTTCTAGTGGAGTCTCAGCTTATCTGTATTACCCAGTGTTGATTCAGAGGGCCATAAAAAAACGTACTGAGCTTGGGCATGTGTAGTGCCAGTTTATTGGTATGCTTGAAAGTGCTGCTCCTCCCTCTTCAAAATCCCTAAGGCCTGAACCTGGTGGTTTGTTTTGGTTTTTTTTATAGAGCTCATAAACAGCATTCTTTATTGCTGAGAAGAAAAGGTGATTGAAGGGTGGGTAGCTGGAGTGAACCTTTGAAGTCATCATTTCAGTTCTTCAGGTTCTTTTGTTAATAAGTTGGCCTTATGGTATTGCAGGGCAGGAGAAATACAGAGGTAAAACTAATTTATTTTCCTTGAAGGATCTGTCTGCACTTTATGGGATACAGTACAGTTCAGGCCAGCTCCAACAGTGTCTTTTAGGCAGCAGATTCTTTCATTACTGTGTAATTCGTTGTCATGCTGTGGACGGGAGGAGTACCATACATGGAGAAAGACAGGTTTCTCAGCAGCTTGTTTGAGACTTTCCAACCTACTTACATGGACTTCAGTGGAGCAGCTCTGAATTTTGGCACAGCTTCACACTTTTGTAACGCAGAAATCCCTTGGCAAACACATACTTGTTTACACCTCAAACAGTTAGCCAACTAGAAGGATGGAGGAATGTGATGGGTGCTGTACTGACTTACCTCTGTTCTTGGATTTTGATGGTCTCATTAACATTTATACTTTAACGACATAGCTGCTATTTACAGAGCATTTGTTTTAAGATTCCTTCACTGGAGGTGGCATATTTATTTTAAGAATATATTGAAATATCAGATGGTGCCCATTGTAACTGCAGTAACCTACCATAATTTTTATTGCTCTCACTATTGTTCTTGATGGGCAGCTGGATACAGACATGAGCAGAAAGTCTCCTGTGGGAAACTAAGAACAGAAATCATCCCCCTAGTCAGCCTTCTAAGTTCATTCCCACTCCATCTTCTGATCGTGATCACCTCACCATATTTGTGCTTCTTAGTCTTGATATATCTTCTATTCAAGCTAGGAGACTCCAAAGAAACCAAGTCCATGTTACTTAGTTATTCCCAGAAGAGCAGTCACCTCTGTGGTCAGGTGAGAAATCTAAGATTTGGATACAAATACTAATGTTATCTTTGCTGTCTGTGGAGATGATCTGACTATTCAGGATATTACATTAGTATATTCAGGGTAGCAACTGAGTCTTGGTTTGTATGTTTCTCAAGAGGCCATAAGCTTTGCTGCTGCACAGAGGTACTCTGGTTATGGGCAAGATACATCCACACAAGGAGTTGGTACAGACCAACAGACTGAGTTCAGCAGTAATTGCTTGACCTGTAGTGAGGTTTCCACCTCAGCATGCCTGAAAGAGGATTAAGCTGATTCTCTTGATGCTCAGTTGCCTTTGTCAGAGCCTGTGACGTTCCTGACAACCATATTCCTGGTTGGTGCAGGTGTCTGCTTATGAAAGCAGCCTTGGGACTCATTACCAAAGCTTCACTTGGTAATTTGAGATGGCAGAATGCCTGGTATCTCATCAATCTCATCAGCATCTCTACTGTGCTTGATACTGCTTAAAAATACTGAAGCTGAAGGATAGCCACCAGTATGGAGCAAAGGCCATAAGAAATACTCAGTTACGTGCTGTGGCCAAGCAATGGTAGATCCATCTTTCCAGTCTCCATGTGTGAAACATAAATGCAAAGGAAAAGAAGGTAAATTATGTTTATAGTCTACTAACTGATTTTACCTATGAGGCTGGTTTGTCCCTACTTTGTACTTGATGGTGATGTTCACACGTGCATAGATTCAATCCCAGAGCTTAAGAGAAGACACAGTCAGCTGATGTGTTAGTGCATTGCCTGGGAGTTAAGAACACAGAAGAAAAGGGGGAGTTTGAGGTCCTTGGAGTTCAAAAATGAATTTGTGAGTGGCTTTGCAAGAGTATGTGGAACCAGGCTTATACATGGGACAGATTTAGGTTACCAGCAGTTCATATGCTGAAGGAATTACATAAATTTTAGAAGGTAAAGTAGAAAAGAAAAGAAAAAAGAAAAACAAAACAACAAAAAAGGCTAAAGGCTTTTTTGGTGCATTAAGACCATCTGTGACACAAAGACAGTATGTGCCAAAGCATTAGTCGATGGAAATCTCAAGGAAGGAGTGCAATAGAGTATTATTTCATATTGTCCCGGAAAACATACGCATAAGGAATTTGGTATTACCTCAAGAAGGAGGAGGTATTTTTGTTATCATGTAATTTTTCCTGTATATTACTTCGAGACTGGGCAGTGTATCCTATCATCCTGATTGATGTGAAGAGGCACTCAAGCTTGTTTTGGAGCTTTTTTTTTTTTTTGGTCCATTGGGGAGCCCTCTTGTACCTCTTGCTGAGATTCCTCATTGATGGGTGCAGTTGCCAAATCAGAGACTTGTACATTTCATTTCCATGTGCAGTGAACTGGCTGTGTGCTCAGCTGCGGGCCGCTATTCTCTGCCGTACCTGCAGACCCCCGAGTTGTGAGGTCTACATCAATCCCACTCTTTCCTCTCCGCTTGGAGAAAGTTCTCTCCGCCCCGATTCAGAGCATTGCCCGTGCTAGGCTTCCTTCTGCTAACAGATGCCACGCGGCGGTGGGCAGTCGCTAAAAGCTTGTTGTATCTTCTGGCTTGCAGCCCATACGTCTTGTTGCTTTTTTGGCCTCCGTCCCATGCCTGCTGCACGCCTGCAGCATTTTGATGAAGCTGCCTGTAGAGCTGCTCAGGGTAGGAGGCTGAAGGGAGTCTCTTAGGCAAACACTCCCTGGCCTCCTGCAGAAAAAGGGCCTTAAGGCGTTGCTGGTTCTCTTCAACAACCTCCTGTTGTGTACCATGGAGAATGCCAGGTCTGAAGATAATCTTACTACTGGGTTGATTTCTTGAGTTTGAATGTTTTTAGGACAGGGTAACTTTGGGGTTCAAATTGCATCTTTCTGGAGTGTACAATTTTTATGTTTAGCTTTCAGGGAGAATTTGGAATTTGCTCACTGAATCTGCCCTAGCAGAAGTGTCTCCAGCATTACTTTTTCACTGTTTGTCCAGACCTTACTCAAGCACAGGAGTGTCAGTAATTTTTGATAAAGCACTTAATTAACAGCTGTGATATTTGGAATTGCCAGTTGCACAGAGAAAACAGGCAAATTTTGTTTTCCTTAAATATCAATAATGCGAGTGTTGTCCCAGATCATAATAAATGGCCACTTTGCTATCAGAGTATTTTGTATTGGATTTATTTTTCCAACATATCATTCCAAACACATCATTTGTTTTCCAACAAATCATATCCAATCATTGGTGGCAAAATGATTCAATAAGTTATATGATATGTATTAAGGAACAGATCTAATGGGCAAAAAATGGGGTCAGTATTGAAGTCTTTTGCTTGTCATTAAGTCTAGCCTTCTTAGTCATACACAGGCTGTTCAAACCAAGATAATGACTGCCTAAACAAGTAAGCATGGAAACACATGTAGCATGGGTAAACACTGAGAAATGAAGATACAGTGAACATATGCATAGGATTCTCCTTTCCTGTGCCTTTCTATATTAGGGGATTCACTGAACAGTAGGCTGGTTTGACTTAGTGTTTCATAAGCAAGTCTGGGAAGAAGATAAATTTAATCAAACATTTTCCAGTTAATGCAGATAGAAACTGGGGTCGCAGTATGTGGTGCACAGGGTAGGTACCACTACAGTTATGGCCATCGATGCCTTAAATTTAGTGCAGGCATTTGTATTACTTAGCCAAAGTATGCAGTTTATGGAATGTCCCATTCTGTAGACTTGTTTAAAGATGAGGATAGTTGATTCTTCTCTGCATCCCCTTTTCATCTTGCTGGTACAAAAACCAGTTAGTCTCAAGCTCAAATACATCTGCTGAAACATAATTTAAACAGCTCTGATAAACCACAGGTGCTGTCTCCTAGAGTGGTTTCCTATGGCCTCAGACCAGAATCAGCCATATTGTACAGATTTCTTTTTCTTCAGACTCTTCTACTGGCAGTGTTTCTAAAGTTTTAAGGAATTTGCTCTAGTTAGAGACGAAACTGGGGAAAAATTTAGCATCTCAATGAATCTCAGTCTATATTCAGAATCCTGTCTATTAGCTTTAATAAGTAAAATGAGTGTCTGCAGCTCTTCATTTAGATTTGGTCTGTGGATCTACTACAGTTAGAGACAGTGAGTTCATTATGATTTGGATATCTGCAACACTATTAGTAATTAACTTGCTGCTACAGCATTAATTTCTAATTTTACTGAGGACAGACAAACTTTGGAACAGCAGTTACAAACAAGAAAATGGTCCTAAGTCTGAGACAAGTAATTCCTATACATTTTGAAGTCTGTGGGCTTTGACCAGTCTATAATAAGAGACATTTAACTTTGAGAAAGTTTACAGTTTCACTGTTTTTAGCAGTCAACTTACTCTGGAGCTAGAAATGTGGTATCTGCATACCTATGTTTCAGTTTCATAGGCTTTCTGAGAGCATTTTCTAGCTCCCTACCTCTGGAATTATGCATTGTTAACAAAGTTTTCAAGTGTGTTTACTTTTAAACATTTAAGCAGTTATGCTGTTTGCAGAGGCTTCTGTCAAATACTGAGGCTGTGGTGATGTGGCTTAAAGGAGGATAATACTTGGCTCTGTGACTCCAAAGGATCTTGTCTTCATTAAGACACAGGAATTTGCGTAAAGCATCAGAACTTCGTTTAACTTTAAAGCTTCACACACTTTAGGATTGCATCAAATTTATAACTTTGATATCTGAGTAGGGCGGAGTACAGAGGAAGTGTTTTAGTGATCTAATGCCTAAAAATACGAGTGGAGTAAGAGAAATCCAAATTTGGCAGTGGCAGCTGCACAGATTGTAAGGATGACTGCATTCATCGTGACTTTATGATTTCAGTGTGGCAGTTAATCAAGGAAGGATTTGGGGCTTGGTTCTGAGTAAGGAAGAGAGGTGGTAACTGAATTTTGCAAGTATGTGTTACTGTTTGTGTGATCTGTGCTGACGCTCTGCTAAAACTGGTAAGAATTATAGACCTAGTGATCTTTTTCTCCTAGTGTCAGTCATTTAGGATGGTGAAGCATTTTTACTTTGAGTTGAATTTGTCAGCTGTAACATAACTGTGGTTTTAAAATCAATACTGTAGGTGTTAGGTGAAGTTGGCAGAATCACCTCCTTTGACCTGCTGGCCACGCTTCTTTTGATGCAGGCTAGGACACAACTGTCTCTCTGGACTGTCAGCACACACTGTCGGCTCACGTCCAGCTTTTCATCCAGCAGTACCCTCAAGCCCTTCTCATCAGGGCTGTTCTCAAACCCTTCATCCCTCAACCTGTATTGGTACTGGAGGTTGCCCTGGCCCAGGTACAGGACCTTGTACTTGGCCTTGTTGAACCTCATGAGGTTCACACGGGCCCACTTTTCACGCTTGTCCAGGTCCCTCTGGATGGCATCCCGTCCCTTAGGCATGTCAACTGCACCACTCAGCTTGGTGTTCTCTGCAAGCTTGCTGAGGGTATGCTCGATCCCACTGTCTCATTGATGAAGATATTAAACAGCGCTGGTCCGAATCCGGACACCTGAGGGACATCACTTGTCATTGCTCTCCATCCAGATATTAAGCCACTGACCACTACCCTCTGGATGCAACCATTCAGCCGATTTCTTATCCACCAAACAGTCCATCCATCAGATCGATCCCTCTTCAATTTAGAATAAGGATGTTGTGGAGGACTGTGTCAAAGGCCTTATAAAAGTCCAAATAGACAACATAAATAACTCTGCCTTAAGCTCTACTGTTATGGAAAAAAAGGCTAGCATAGTTCAGGTATATTTAAATGATGTTGTTCCACAGCCTCTCTGACATCTTTGTCCCTACTAGTGTAGTACACATAGTGTTCAAACGACAACTTTGGCGCTTGCTTCCTCCCACAAAGAAATTCTGTGCCATGGCCAGTAACATAATGAATCAGGCCCTCCTTTGGAGCACAGGAATAGAAAGTGAGAGAATACAATAAGAGGGAAACATAACTGAAAAATCTCACTGCAGAATTATCCCTGGTTCTGAAAGCCCCTTGGGGCCTGGCAGGTATATGGTCCTCACAGCTGCAGGAGGTTCATCTCATCCAAATTCATCCCAGAAGTCCCTGACCACAATAAAATAGTGGTGAATCTGGTGTTTTTTGAGAGCTGGCTGCACTATGAAGCCTTGGAGAATAATGCAAGTGCAGCATATTTGGTCTATTCACTGAATGACTAGAAGAGCTTTGCAATCTCAGCAGGAATTTCCACCTGATTCTCTGGGACAGCTTAGGATAACCTAAACCCTCCAACAGAACTCTGCATCTCCAGGCAAGGCCTGATATAATTTGCTGTCATTGTCATTACTCTTAAGTAACCCTGGTAGAGAGCTTACAGCTCTATGTATGTGTGATTAGAAATCCCATTGAAACAGTTGGTGTTTTAAATGGAGTGAATGTAATATATTTGTTTGAAGGAGTATTTTGGCAGCCAAATACCAAGCCTGGGTAACTTCAGTAGGTGGCACATTCCCTGGTTGTTTGACTGGACAGAAGTGATTGAGTTAGGTAGGTTAGCAATCAAGCAAGAGGTACATCTGCCTAATGGTCTCCCTTTCTCAGTCGTTCATGAAGCAGAGGTAATGCTGATGAATGGATAGATTGACATGTAAGGTTTGTGTTGATAGCTAGCTGTGTTGTAGTAACCAAATCCAGACTAGAGTGTGAAAACAAAAACAACATTCTAGATTTTCCTGCGTCACTCAGCCGTGCCTAGTTTTTTGCAAAGAAACACGCCTTTTTTTATTCTGTAGAATATTTGTACTGATATACATAAATTGTAAACTGAAAGAGCCCTAGCCTGATGAAATACGAAGCCCTTCAAAGGGTAATACGGACCTCTTTGTTTTGGTGGACAACCACCAAACCAGTTGTTTTTTAAGGAAGTTTTTGAGTGAGGTTTCTCTCTTGTCTGGAAGAGTACTATGTTTGTGCAGTATTAAAGAATGTGCTGTATATGTTTTATATACCTCCTGATTTTTTGATTATGACCTTTTGGAAATATCTTTATCATCCTTTCAATTATGACATGTAAATATAATTTCACAGCTGGCTTCATCCAAAAGTTCTGCATTTAGACTGCATAATTACTTGGTATGTTGGTATAAATTGGTAGAAATTGCTCTAATTATTTACGTGTTCGTGCATAGCTTGGGATATTGAAAGTTTTTCTTTTTCCTCCTTGACAAGATGAGTGAGGTACTCAGAAAACCAGGATGACCTGTGCTAAAGATCTGTATCTTTACTCCATGTCGATGCATATATGCAGAGCTCTCCAGACTCATATTGGTCTGGAGCAGTCCCTGTTCTTCAAGAACAAAAAGACTGGAGTCATCATACCATGTCAGATCTTTATAATATATGGCATATTTGTCTTTGATCTTTGAACCCAGGAACTTCTGACACCTCACAGGGAGATGGAACATCCCTATGATGCACCCAGTCATTTACGAAGAATCATGGCAGTGGTATGTGTGGAATGATGCCACCTTGACTGGTCAGCCTGCGCCTCTAAGGGAAAGGTTTTCCTGCACTTTCTTCAGCAGCCATCATGATATATGTTTATACTGGCCATAAAACTGACTAGTCTCTACTAAAACTGTAAACACAGTTTCTTGCATCTGAACTTTCTGAGATAGAAAAACTTGAAAGCCAAATGCAGGATATGTGGTATAATAATTCCTCGTAGTTGTCCTGTCTTTGGTGTTTTGATTATGATTTATTGGGACGTCCCTTTGATCCTCAGTAGCATCTGATACTATTTTACTTGTATTTAGCTGAGAATTAAATTGTATTTTAAATTACAGTGTAGCAGACTTTGGCAGAGCCCATGCTTTCAGCAACCACAGCCTGTAACTACAATGTAACAGCCCACAACATGCCCTGTTCAGGCTGAATCTGATCTTTGTCAAGTGCAGTTTGAGAACAAGCTTCACCAGATCATAAACTTTTGTGAGACAAATCTCAAATGATTTGCTCTTCAACCAAAACCTCCCTAATCTTTGCGGTTGTCCTTGGATTTATCAGTGTTGTCTTCCAAAGTGAAGCTTTTTCTGTATTGACAGGGATTTATAGATTTCTCTGGCAGACCATATCGGCTAGTTTTCGCCTGGGACAAAATGCTCCTTTGACACATGCCACACCACATTAGGCATCTCAGCATGCAGCAGTTCATACATTCAGTTCATTTGCTGGATACAGGAGAATGTCAAAAGGGAAATTACAAAATCACAGAGGGATTGAGGTTGAAGGGACCTCTGAGGGTCATCTTGTCCAACCCCTTTGCTCAAGCAGGATCACCTAGAACCAGTTGCACAGGACAGACAGGTTTTGAGTATCTCCCTAGATGGAGACTCCACAACCTCCCTGGGCAGCTTGTGCCAGTGCTCAGTCACTCTCACAGTGAAGAAATGTTTCCTGATGTCCAGAGGGAACCTCCTATGTTTCAGTTTGTGTCCATTTCCTCCTGTTCTGTCACTGGGCATCACTGAAAAGAGCCTGGCTCTGTGCTCTTTGTACCCTCCCTTCAGGTATTTGTACACTTTGATAAGATCCCTCTTGAGTGTTCTTTCCTCCAGGCTGAACAGTCACAGCTTTCTCAGCCTTTCCCAAGAGGAGAGATATTCCAATCCCTTCATTGTCTTTATGGCCCTTCTTTGACCTCCCTCCAGTGTGTCCACATCTCTCTTGTACACTGGGGAGCCCAGAACTGGTCCAAGGCCTCACCAGTGCTGAGTAGAGCAGAAGGAGCAGAAGGTTTACATTCCTCAACCTGCTGGCAACACTCTTCCTAGTGCAGCATAGGACACCATTGGCCTTCTTTGTGGTAAGGGCACATTGTTGGCTCATGGTCAACTTGTTGTCCACCAGGACTCATAGGTCCTTCTCTGCCAAGCTGCTTTCCAGTTGGGTGGCCCCCTGCACGTATTGCCTGTTTCTCCCCAGATGCAGGAGTTTGCATTTCCCCTTGTTGACCTGCATGAGGTTCTTGTCAGCGCGTTTCTCCAGCCTGTCAAGGTCCCTCTGGGTGACAGCATGACCCTCTGGCGTGTCAGTCACTCCTCGCAGTTTTGTGTCATTCACAAACTTGCTGATGGTACACTCTGCCCCATTATTCAGATCATTAAGGCTAGTTACTTCCCTCCAAGTGATCAAACAGATAAGTCAGGTTAATATTTGCTTGTCCGGTGTTATATATGAAGGGGATAATAAAACAAGCTGTGAGCTAAAACACAAAGCATGATACTATTTCCAAAAGTCTTCTTGTGAGAAGCAAACCAGCTGCTGTACAAGATGGTATTTTAATAAATAGGCAGTGGGTTTCTTTTCTGTTTGTTAATATTTTTAAGAATGTGATAAGCTGAAAAAAAATGTCCTTGTATTTAAGGGTGGTTCCTACCTGGAGACTAGGGGGATTCTTCCACTCACGACCTTTACAAATCTCACTTGACTCTTTGTCATTTGGTGGGTTGCCTGCTCCAGAGGCAAAAGGCAAACAAAGGTGTGCTGCACAGGTAACTACAAACCTCCTACAATACTTGGAACAGAATGTAACAAGCTGCAGCCTGTAGAAATGTGTTACAACATGCAACAAGTTTCCATAGGGGCTTTGTTTTGTTAGTTTTGTTTCATTTAAAACTAATGCTTGAACTTTTTAGAGATCTTTAGTGTGCCTTTGTAATAGCCCTCCCAGGGGTTTCACTAGCCATCCTCCATATCCCCCAGAGGGTAAGGTTGCACATTAGGCATAAAATGTGCAAAAAGGGGTGGACTGGAGAAAATCCTCTATAAAGTATTTGGTTTGGGCTTTTTTTTTTTTCCTCTTTTCTATCATTGAACAACTAAATAGACTTGTCTACCAGGATTGTTTTGATAATTTATAGCGTTGCTGTTTTGCAAGGTATTGTCCTTATCCTACCTCAGACTTCATTGCATGGAATGTATGCATTTGCATGAACAAAAGAAGTCTGATAAAAATCTTTCTCTTGAGAGCTCTACCACCCAAAAAGCATTTAAGGTGCCTCTCTCACTAGTTCTTTAATCTGCTTTGGGAGGAAATAAAATTACAGAAGTCTTTGTCTGCCCTTGTCTTCATCTCAGTGGCACTCCAGTGAATGGCTGCTGTTCAGATAGTTGTGCAGGTGGCTTTTTCACAGGGTCACTGAAAACTGTCAAATGAGATGGTGGACATTGCTGCTCCCTATTGTTAATAGGGATTAAAAACATTACTTACATGGCAAAGCTTATTTAACTTTTAATACATATGAGTTCAAGGGATACCTTTTTCTATGTACATTTTTACACTGATGCAACTGAAAGCAGTTTTGCACAGAAAGAAAATAAATGTAAGTTTAATTCAGATATGTTACAATTACTTGTAGGCTATATTGCCAAAGAAATAACTGCAATGCTATGACATTCTATTCTAAAGCTATCAAAATACTAGCTTATAGATCATCTTGAACAGAGGATGGAGAACACTGGTTCCTTCCACTTCTTAATGATTTTGAAGTGCCCTAAAAATGCAGTGGTAATCCTAAATTTGAATATGATCTTTCAAAGAGAATTTCCTGTAGAACTTGTTGGAAGTGCCTGCATCCAACTGATCTTTTACTGCCAGAAAATGAGAAGGATTGAAGACTACCAAAACTATTTTTTCCTTTTAAAGCACTAGAGTAGTACATAAGGGGTTTTTATGGAATTCCTCAGTAGAAGGAGTTTCTGTAAATCAGTGTGAAGTTTATGAACAATTTGTGCAGAGGGAATCTGATCCATGCTGCTCAGCAGATGTTATCCATTTCCTAGCACTTCTTGTTGGGTAAGGCAGATTCTACAAATGCAGTACCTGGTAGCAAAATTATTTGGCTTTGTTAATTACGTTCTTAAAATCAGGGTGCACACGGTGTAGTGGAGTGGGAAGGCTGTCTGTCTGCTGCTTTCCAGGTGTCGATCGCTGCTGTCATATGTGGTACATCATAGAAGTTGCCCATTTTACTTACACCCACATGCGCTTCTGTAAAGTACTAATAGGACAGTGTTTGAACTGGTTTAGTTTGGAGGTTTGTGCGTATGTATAGTCACCGTTTCTTGTTACTCAGGTGGAGAGCTTTTCTGGTGTGCATTCAGCTCTAGCAGGTGGTGGTGAAGTAGCATGAAAAGGTCCAGGTCCCAGTGAGAGATGTGCCTGAGGCACCACAAACAATGGTCACTTCCAGCTGCAGAAGAGCTAAATAAGTGACTGTAGGTTTTCAGTGAGGAAGAAAGGATTTAACAGCCAGTCCAGCAGAATTCAGTGAGCTGGTGCCTCCAGATCCCAGGGTCTGCTGCCTCCTGTTGTGCTTCCCTCCTGTAATGCTGCTGATGTGTAGCTCTCTGCCTCCCCTCCTCCCCACAGACATGGCCTTCCCCTTCTAAATCACAGCACCCTTGCCGTTTTGTAGCAGCCAAGAGCCACGGCCTGGTGTCCATGTGCTGTGTGCCCGCTTCCTGTGGTGTCAGCAGTTAGTGATCGCTGCAGGGGATGGGCTAACAGCGTATTGCTGGAAGCCAGTGGTGGTCCAAAGGTGACATCTTGACTCCAGGAAAAATGCCCATTGACATCAGCGCAGGCAGGATGTCACTGAGATCATGCGGTCCAGAGGCTGAAACTGGGAAGCTCTCAACATATCTCTCTGGTTTCCCGTTGCCTCTGATATATTTATTATTTTTCAGTTTATTCTCTTCAGAGCTCAGTAAGAAGCAGGTTTCTGTCCCATGAAACTTTTCAAAGCAGACAAAGCATAAGAAAACAACTGTGAGCAAAACAAAACATTGCAAAACAGAGGTAAAACCAAGAATTTTAGAAAAAAATCTTAGGGTAAGCCAGGTATGAAAAGGGTTTGGGAGCAATCCAGAAAACCTGACTTACTGTCCAGCAGATTTGTAGAAACTATAGCAGGCAGCAGAATTAATAAACAAAATGATAATTAGAGTCATCATGAGACACGAGCATTACTTCTTTAGAGAAAAAATTTTCACAGAGGAGCCAAAGAGCATGTGGATAGCAATAGCTGAGGTAGTGCATTTGAATTTTCAAAAAGTTTTGATAGGCTTATCAAAGGTTTTTAAAGAAGCAAAGGTATCTTGTTGTTAGAAGGAAAGAGTTTTTATGGATTAATAATTAGAAAGCAATAAAAAAATATGGTCGGTTTATCAGTGGAGAGAGGTTGCATGTGAAATCCCTCAAGGATTTTTGCTGGAATCTGTGGTGTTCTATCTCTTCAATAATGACCTAGAAAGAAACTGAATATGTTGATAATAGAAAATTATTCAAGGCAGGAAAAACTAAAAGCTGACTACAGGGACTTACAGAAGGCTTCTAGTTTATTCTGTATTGGGTGAAAAAAAATTAGTTGAATTTCTGTCACTATATGCTAACTACTGTCCACAAACCCCCACAGATTATATAAATGTGTATACTGATGAGCTCCAAGTTAGCTATTGTTTTCACAAAAGAGATCTTGATGCTGCAGAAGCCTCACAAAGCTGTCAGCTCAGTAAGCAATCATGAAAACAAATAAAAAGTTGCATTTTGATAAGAAGCCACCAGTTAATCTACCTACATATATAATGCTGCCTGCAGTTTTGGCTACATTTCAAAAAGGACCTAGTAGAAGGTGAAGAAGGTGTAGAGAAAAGAAGCAAAAAGGATCAAATATATCCGAATGGCTTCTGTAAAATGACAGACTATATAAACCATGATCTTTCTGTCTGATTAGAGACTACTACTGGAGTAGTATAAAGTCAAGAATGGTATAGGGAAGGTGGGTAAGGAAAAATTATTTGGAAATTCTCATAATTCAAAAATAAGGGAAAGATTATCTGTCACCTTATCTGAAATAGACGTACTTTTTTTTCCCCAATTTTAATCAATGTGTAGCAATGTTGTGAAACTGCTAGCCATAGGACCTTGCAAAGGCTGGAGATAGACACACAAGAGAAAACTGAAGGTAATCACAAAGGTTAGGTTCAATGTTTACTGTTAAACACAGTGAACCAGGTGCAACTTCCAAGTAAAAAAAAAAAGCCCTAAACCACAGTCTGCCAAAAGCTGGGGCAGTGCATGAGAGGCGGACCTCTGAACTTGCTCTCCTTCTCCCCTAAGCATCCTTAATCTGCCACTGCTGCTGGACACCTCTGATGCAGCGCTGTCTCTGTATGCTTCTGCTGAAGGGTCAGAGCAAGAGGCAAGAGCCCTGGCCACCCTGTCGATGGGCCCGGTGATGCTTGGAAACTTTGATTTAGCGAGCCAAGCTTCCAGCTCTTGTCCTGGTTGCCTCGACAAAGAACACTAATCCAGAACATTCACAGTCTAAGAAATTTCTTTCCAGGGCACCTGTTGACATCAATTGTCATTAAAAAGGATGGGAGGAGGGTTGCTTTTACCATCTTTTTCTCCATTTGTGTCAAGAAGCAAATTCAGTGGGAAGTTTTTTAGTCTGTTTTCTGTGACACAGAAAATAACTTTGTTTATTTTACTTACCTCCCTTTTTTTCATTTCACTCTTGCCCCTGTTCTTTAAATCGACACACCTTTATTTTTCTTTAAATAGTCTTTATCAAGCTGAATGTTTGATTTATATGTATTTTATATTATTATTTTGCACCTTGTTATATTCTTTGCTGTTTGTACACTGATATAGAATGTCTTTCTTTTATAGATTACCTGAAAAGACTTCACTGCCCTTTCTTCCTTTCACGTTTCATTTTTTTCTCTCTTTGCTTCTGTAGATGACAAAGTCCACAATGGAAGGATCCAGCCAAACGTGCCTAGTGCCACAACCAGGCCTGTCTGATGGAATACCTCAGCTCAGCCTCCGATTAACAGATGGTGGCTCATATTGGAAGGAGATGGATTTAACAGATGAAATCTCCTTCATTAACAGTGATGCGTTTTTCTCCAGGTTAGTGCTCCTTTTTTGTCTTTGTGTTTGTTTCTTTGTTTGTTCCATACCTGCACCTCCAACTCTGAGCATTTTGAACAGTCTTTTTTTCCATTGATGCTTTACAAAGTTAGTACACTAGGGTGCAAGGCAAATTAATATACGTGTCCCTGTTGAAGCCACACATTCCGAAAGGTTCCTTACAAAGCCAGCTGTGTGCTTTAATTTGCCTCCCCTATATAAATTTTCAAGCATATGAAAGTGGCCTGTTTGGTAAAGGAGTGCAGAATGGACAGGGCTGATCCAAGATCAGGCATTAGAAATTACACCGATCACAAGATGCAACCGACATGTAAGGTGTCTCCTCTGAGTAATTAAGCACATTTGATCTGCCCAGTTTAAGTCTTAGCAGATGGCTGACTTTATTCCCATTCTTAACTCAAAAAGGAAGGGGCTTTTGAGGGGGTTTATCTTTCTGGCAGGAATGATGATAGTACTGGTGTTGTTCAGACAAGACAGAGAATAAGAGTATCTGTAGAGTCTATAAGAACATCTATCTGAATTTACCTATAAGGTTCTAGAGCATCTATTTACCTATAAGATGTCTAGAGCATCTATAAGAGTATCTATCTGAAAAGAGTATCTGGAGTTTTGATTGCTGGCGCTTTGTCAATGAGGTGAACAGGTAATGGGCAATTAGGTTTCTTGTGAAGTCCTTCCCTGAACATCAGACTGAACCAGTATCTTTTCGTTGTTCTCAGAATATTGAATTGAGCCTGTCATTCCCTTTCTTCTTGGGTCTAGTGCAGCCCATGAAGGATTCAGGTTACTGTGGGAAATTGCTGTATGCTGCTGAAACATGGGGTTGGCCTAATGTGGGAAATAGTGCTATTTACATGTCGTGAAACGTGACCCTGCAGCGTCTCTGCATACCAACACAGAACACAAAGCAGAGGCAGCGCTGCCAGGCACGTAACTGAGTGACTTCACTGGGTAAGCAGGAGACGGGTGCTATTCTCAGCACTAGCACAGACAGACAAACAGCACTCGGCTTACGCGATGAGTTAGCAAATTATGCACTAACACCAGATTTTGATTCATAAAAATGGTGGGACAACTTAGGAAATTACGCACTAACACCAGAGTTTGGATCGTAATGATGGTGGTGAAGCATAGATGTCATATGCGGTTTCTAGCCCTTACGGGCACACATGTTCTTTAACTTATACCTGTGTCAGCTGTGTGGTTTACTGTCCCCAAGCCTTCCCCCAACACTCCTGCAGTCAGAAGTTTTGTTTACACGTCTTCATTAATCCAGCTCCTTTCGACTGAGATGAGTTAAGAAACAATTACTGAAGCAGGTCCGCTGGCAAAACTTGAGAAGGTAATACAGTCCTACCAGCTCGACAGGGCCAAGCAAGGTGGGGCTGGGTCAGAAGTTACAGGCTCTTGCATTGGTGTGCTGGAGCTTGGCACAGTGTGCTCCTGCCTCTACTTCATTACATGTCGCAAGGTGTAAAGGGAAATAAAGTGCTCAAGAGTCGAAACAAAGTACTGCTGAGTCGCATATCTGGGAAGGTATGTGTGACTGGCATACTTCATGAGGTGCCCCCAAAATATTATGACTCTCTTAGGAGAATGTTCCCCTAAAGTCATAATTATTTGCTGTAGGAATTCATACTTTCCCATCAGTGTGTCATTTCTTAGAAGAGTACTGTTGAAGTATGGGACAGCTGGGCTAATACTGGCACAAGGACACTAAGCACCAAATGAGATATATTTGTAATTAGACAGAAGCCTAATCTCCATGCTCAGGCCTTGAGATGAAAGATGTCTGCATCTCTAATTTTATCTGGGAAATTAATAAACTGTAGAAATGAATTTTCTTGTAATCCCATTTTGCTCAAGAATGCCCTAGTTTTCTGTCCTGTATCACACTTCTGTACATATTACCTAATTGGGCTGAGTGTCTGCACTGCTGTAGGCTTCCAGTACTTTTCTATCAGTGATCTGCTGGTGCTGCTGAAAGGAGGAGTTGGTAGTGCTTGCTGTTTTCCACCCAGCTCCAGGATGGCAGGTTATTGGGCAGGACGAGATGGGGAGGAGGCCCTGGGCCCACCTCTAAGGAAGAGGGGGGAGAGGGCCCCCCCCTAAAAGGAAGAGGCGAGAGAGGTCTTTAGCAGACCTAACGCACCTGGGGGACAGCTGTCAGGCTACTTGGCATTAATATAGTGCTCTGATATATCAGGACTGTTGTTAAACATGCTTTTGTCAGTCTCCTGTCACTCCTGTGTAATCTAAACTCACAATGAGGTATTACCTGGTATTATCTCAGTGCAAGGCTACATTAGAATTTTTCACCGTTTTCAGCAGAACGACTCTGGCATCTGACCTAGACTATAAAGTGCTTCGCAAACACGCTGCTGTTCTTGTTGGGGGGGTTTGTGTCACAAGGTACTAACATTCTTAAATAAATGTTATCATTAATTATATGTAATTATCAGATATGTTTTAGTGAAATGACTGTATCTGCTCAACAATCATGTGATCTTTGTTAGGAAAGAATAAAGGTTGTTCTTGGGAAAGATAACCATTTGCTGTTTCATGAAAAGGCTTGTGGTTTCTTCCCTTTCCACGCTCAGATACCATGATATGGGTTAATTAGAAGAGAATGAAGTGCTATACAGAACAGTAGATGCAGAACTCCACCCTTAGCAGGTTCTAAGTGTAAGACTGAAGAAGTAACCACACACACCAAGCCTGTAAGCTCCCCCCTCCCCAGAAAAGACTGTAATCTTTATACATTTTTCAATCAGTTTCATTTGACACTAAAGCAGAGGTCTTCAGGGAGAAAATTATAGGCTTCTGGTTGACTAATAATTTTTGATACTATTTAAAATACTTCTCAATATGCGTCTCCATGCAGTTGGCTTCAAAATGAAGATCCACATGTTAAGTGGCAGCTACAATATTGACTATGTCTTCTAGAATGGCTGACCAGTTTTTTAAAATATTGAAAGACACGTTATGCCTCCTTACAGGTATGATATTCCTCATCGCAGGAATTTTTTGAAGGTGCTGCTGTCATTTGAAATATGTGAAATATCAGTTGCAGTCAAAACTTGTTGCAGAGCATAAAATCTCTATCATCTTATGTTCACTACTTTTATTTTAAGAAAATGGTATTTGTAAGGTTGATATCTTCTTTTTTTCTGACCAAAATAGGTGGATGAACTGTGTGTACCCATAATCCCCTCTAGCTCATAATGTATGTGTTCTCTTGAAAATTGCCTCATTATTATAGCTGTGTGCCAAGGGCAAACTGCTAATTATGCAGTACCAGAAAGACATACCTGTAATGCATCTTCGAGTAAATCCCAAAACAGTGGAGAAGGAAAGGAAGGGGCAGGGGAGAAGAGGCTGGTTCTCTGAAAGAAGGATGAAAGTCTGCAAGAATTATGCAGCCTGTTACATATTTCTGTGAGGCTTATCTCATTTTTTTTTTTAAGAGCTCCTGTGCAGAGCTTCAGAGCAGGGCAGCCAAACTTCCCAACCCTGGGAACCACATACTTTTTGTCTTTTACCTGGTTCAGAGCCACCAGACCCACACCACAGACCTTGGGAGCCGTAGGAGGCAGCAGCTTTGGGACTTGGGTATAGACAGGAGGGAACAAGGCTCCTTGGGGCCTTACCAGACCCTCAGTGAGGGGGAACTAGGGTGGGTTTGCAGCTCTGTGAAGCTCAGAATCCCTGTTTAGGTGTCGCTTTCTTTCTACTGTCTAGAAGGAAAAGTTTGATTCAAAACGGGTGTACGCAACTGCAATAGGAATTGGAGTGATTTTGGATGTCCCTAGAGATGCTAAAACTTAAGTGCTTCAAATAACAGATTCAAATGGATTTTACTTGAGGGATAGGATATATTAAGTGGATGCGAAGGTGGGAGGGCCTCTTACAGGCAATACTCTTAGCCTTTTGTGCTAAGTGTCATATACAGGCAAAGACAAGGGGTAGCCTTTTGGCTTCCCTTGGCCAAAATGTGAAGCAGCAGATTGTTGATGGTGAGCAGAAGTGCTTTTCCTGATGCTGGCTCAGAGGTGCAATACTGTCTGCAGACTTTTGTAGTCTTCATCCTGGATCTTCTGCCCGGCAAAGGGTGCTGAAATAGGCTTTGCTCCATAGGGCGCTTCCAGCACTTGCTGGAGCTGCATTTCTTTGCAGCCCTGATACTGTTTTGAAGGAGGATCCTTCGGTGGGAGGGCACCCTGCTGTTTGAGGTGCTGTTAGGTTCCGTGTGTGTTCCCTAGGTGAAAATATCAATAAAAGGAGTGCAGCCAGGTACCCTTTCTTGCTAGTAGTGTTCAGGTGCTGGGGAAGGGGTGCCTGCATGGCAGCCAAACTTTGTGAAAAACATTGTGCAGTTCCTGAAAGCCAAAGCTTAGAGCGACCATGGCAGTCGTTCAGTAAGTAAGCTGCCTTCCCCAGTACTTTCTAGCCATGTCTTTCTGTGCCAAAGATCATAAATTCCTGTTTGTGGCTGCAGTCACAGCTGCAATGAGATTTGCCAGCACAGATACCCCGTGCTGGCTTTTCGAACATGTGCGTGTTCTCAAAGAGAAGGTTTGTTTATATCAACCTTTTGTTCACAAAGATCTTTATATCTGGCCTATGTCCTGCAAATAAAATCACATGCTGTAGTAGCCTCCCTAAAATAAGGGATGGCTTAATGTACCCTGCTGCACCCTCTTCTTAATGACACTGCACGTTCTCGCTGTTAGTTGTTGAGTTATGAAAACACATGTATTTGTACACTGAGAAGTTTGTGCTTACTATAAACACTTTCTCTATTTGTTGGCTTTCCTTTTAGCAGCTGCGGTTTAAAACCAAGGCAAGCCAAAACTTACCATTATCCTCTGTCATGTGATAAGAACTTGGGTGCCTGTTGTTGCCAGAACAAATCAAGCAGGGGGGCTGGTGTTGTTTGCTTAGCTGACTATTTTTGTTTAGGTTTGGGGTTTTTTTGTTTTTGAAGTCTGTCATGGCAGTACATTCAGTCCCTATCCAAAGTAATAATTTGCCTTATCGCTCAGGAGCCCCGCTGCCAGGTTTACATAAGGGATTGCAGCCAGGCAGCAGGCACGGCTGCCCTCCAGCAGCCCTGGATTCTTCGAGAAAACTGCTCAGGAAAGGAGCAAAGGTCTGGTGTGAGGTCGCTGGGGAAGTGGTGAGGGTGGTTACCTTATGCATCCTTCAGCAGCAGCCTCTGGTGGGCCCTGCTCTGAGCCCTCGGAGGAGAGGTTTTTTATGTAGGGTATTGTTGCTGTTTGTCACTCTCTCTCTCTCTTTAGGTTGTGTTGAGTTAGTTTTTCCAAGCTGACTCATTTAACTTTGAGAGTACATTTGTCTCCACCCTCCTATGCAATCAATTCCCTTCTTTCTTGCATTGTGAGATGCTGGCACTAGGAACTGCCTTACATAATGAGTTGTTAAGCATTCAGTTTTCTGAAAACACAGCCACAAAGACATGTGATTTATGTGTCTCTCCAAGGTAGGTGACTGTGAATGGTGAGTCAGGGTGCGGTCCCAGCTCTTTCTGGGTTCTTCTCCCCTGGCTATAGCCAAGTCCTAATGACAGTCACAGTAACATGCAATTATGTAGATTTTTTTCCATGTAAGTCACCTGGGTGGATTTCAGTTTACTTTTCCAAACATTTGCCCTGTCTCTTCCACCCTGAACAGGTTACTCCTTTAGATTAGGCTTTGTCCTTTACATTATCCTAACCTCCGTATTTACCACTAAGCATCTTATCTTTGCCTCTCTATGCAATGTTTACGTGGTGACAAATTATGGGTTGTGAGATGGAGAGTATTTGAATCTGATGCCGTGACCTGTGCCACAGAAGTAGAGGTTCATCTTGGAAGCAACAAAAACCATAAATGAAACAAGGATCTGATGACTGTTAGATGTAAAAGCAGCACTTCAATGCCATAACATGCACATGGACATGTTCTTCTTGCAGTCTGTGAGCCAAGTATATTAGCTTTTCCTGTTTGCTGGGACAGCATCCAGCAGCCTCAGAAACCAGAAAGGCACTACAGTAAGTTCACAGAAATTGCGTAACAAAGCTGAAAAAATATGACTGTCTTTCTGTATCTTAGGCATTGCCCTCTCAGCTAGAAGGATTCTTTATATTGTCATCTTGTTAATTTATTTTTTTTTTAATCTGCTTTTGCTGTGAGGAGAAAGTCCCTTCATCCCATCAGGCTGGTGGCTTCCTGCTACCAACTGGGTCAGATAGTAGTTTTTGCTGTAGGAAATAAGGTGCAAACCTCTGTGACAATTTTGAGGTCATTTTCGAACAAAAGCATCGGTGACCACTTATGGGAGAACACACAGTGTGTAATAAGGAATTTAAACCAGCCTTAGAAATCTTTTTGCTTTTAATATTTGTGTTTACAAAAACCAAAACACCCATCACTAACCTGCCTTCCTAGCAAGTAGGGAAGAGGCAAAGCCTCTGCAGTGTTTTACTGCAATAAGTGAGCAGTTCCCTCTCCTGTAGCTTCCTTAGCCTGTCCCCTCAAGTGCCTGCTGCATTGTTCAGCTGAGGAGGTTCAGCGTAGTGTGCCCTGTTTCCTGTAGCTTTGCAGAGCAAGCAGTTTTCCACCACCTGAAGCTGTGAGGTTCCCCTTCCTGTGTGGCTTCCCAGAGGGGACATGGCCCACTGTCCTGCAGGCAGTCTGCAGGAAGATCAGCGGGCAGAGGTCACCGAGTTCTCAGCCGGGCTTGTTTGCTGCTGAACTTCCCGGTTCAGCTGAAAGGACTGTGCATTTGGACGTTGTGTTCGGCACGTTGCAGTGTAGGCTGATGGAGTTCAGCTGTGACTTCCTATGACACACATGTATATTTTTAATCAAAGTGGTCAGCTGTCTGTCTAATAAGAAAACGCTGGGGGTGGCAGGCCAGGGCTGTCACTCACTGTTCTTGTCACTTTGCTTGCATCTGTTTGAGCTGTTTCGGTGTTGTAAAATCCTCCTCTTTGATGGTCAGTGGCCATGAGAGATTTCCTCTCATTTTATCTGTTGCAAGGAATGCGATCCCAAGCTGATGGCTTATTGCACTTTTTCATATTGGCTCGGTGCCTTCCTCCTAGCCTGAGAGGATTGCAGTTAGGAAGTGTGAAGGTAGTTCTGTTTTCTTAACCAAAGCTTTCCTTTTCATTCTGCACCTGCTGCAAGAAATGTATTTGCTCTAGGGATGACTGCAAAGAGAGACCACTAGGCAATTGCAAAGAAATTACTAAAGGCCACTTGGATGGTAATACCTTTCGGTCATTAAGGCTTTGACAGGACTCCTGGAAATGAGAGATTCCACTACCAATTTCTCGGGCCCTTTCAGAGTCTCCAAGCTCTCCACATTCCGAAAGTTTGAGTCATGTAGGGAGGGATAAATATCTAATAAAATAATATTTTTATTGTCCTGCATTGTGGACAACCTAACCACCATGAAGTGATCGCTCTCTGGGAGCACCATGTTTTATAAAATTTATAGATATTTCCTTCAAAAATAACCCCCCAAAGCTCCAGAAAGTGTCAAATTGCAAAAAAATCAAGTGACTGCCATTCTGACAGGACTATTGAGCATCACAGAAAATGAGTTTTCCTCTAAACTCTCGTTAGCTTTTGCTTGTTAGCTTTTTTTTTCTAAGCTAACTCATTTCGAAGCTAAACTCTTGTTAGCTTTTTTTTTTAAGCTAACTCATTTCAAAGCTAAACTCTCGTTAGCTTTTTTTTCTAAGCTAACTCATTTCGAAGCTAAACTCTCGTTAGCTTTTTTTCCTAAGCTAACTCATTTCAAAGCTAAACTCTCATTAGCTTTTTTTTCTCAGGACTGTGAAGATGGCTTGGGAAGTTGCAAGCTTACGGACCTTTCTCTTGTTCTCAATGTTCTTGAATAACTAAGCGTAGGCTGATGCTGAACGTTTGCTTCACTTGAGTATCGACTTGTGCCACTCCTAACGTTGCTGAGCCTGGCCTGCAGCAGGAGAGGAGCGTGTTTGCACAGCCTGGACACACATGGAGTGGTTAAACTCAGAGCTGATGTTGCAAATGAGGGACACAGCGGTGAGCCGCACAGATTGAGCCCAGCATCATTGTATCTGGCTGTGCATAAACAATAATTCATGTTTCTTGATGTATGCAAAGCTGGGTGCAAGAAGAAGCCCTGGAGCTGGCCTGAGGGGGCTGTGGTCTGGTCAAATACAGTCAGGTTTTAATAGATGTGGTCAGAGCTGTCTTTTGGCCAGGATCTCTCTTGCTTCCATGGGCAGATGCATCTTCCAGCCCTAGGCAAAGAGAGGGAGTTAGTCTCACCCGGCTCACTGTTCTCTTAGTGCCTCCCAGCTGGAGTCAGTCTCTCCCGCCAAGTCATCTTTTCCCACCGCCTCTCCCGGGAGCCAGCCCAGCCGCTGGAGCACTTGTGCAAAGGGAGGACTCCTTTCCCTCACGTCATTAACTGAAAAAGAGGAGCTATTTCTAGAGGGTTTTTCTGGAGGGTAACTCTGCCAAACTTCCTCCCTTGCCAACACGGACAGATGGACGGACGGCAGTTTATCTTGCAGCGGAGTAAAAAGCCGCGCGCAGCAAACGTGAATGGTGTGACCTGCTCCTCCACTTTGCCTTCTGATGTAGTTGTTATTTTTGTAAGGCTAAGGGTGAACTGCAGGCATTTCACTTGAAAGGGCTTTGGAAAGCAGGAAATATGGTGGGTGCAGAGGCATAGAGTTCAAAGAACAGTAATTTTGTAGAGGATTGGAAGGATGTTTTTGGAAGGTGGGGAAGTGTGAAATCAGTGACATTTTTGGTGGGAAATACAAGTAATGCAAGGGAGTACCAAGGGCTCATTTAAAAATTTTTGGAATTTTTTTGCTGACAAATGCTTTTTCTTTAGTGTTTTCTATGGCAAACATTTTCATTGGTCTGAAACAGCTGAATTTTTAAAGGGTCTTTGTGCAGACTGTTTTATAAAAACAACAGTTTAGAGGAGTGGGAGAAATGTCATTAAATGCTAATGTTTAGGAATATCATTATAATCTAATACTATAGAATATATATTCTATAGGCTTCGGAAAAAGCCTGCTTTGCAAATAATTTGTACGCAACCAGAGTCCTGCTTGTTTGCTTGCTCTCCCATGCTCTGGCACTTGAACTAAGTGGTGAAAATGAGGAACCTAGTGACCTGTTGCACAGCATGCTTTACCCTGTTTCCCACAGCAGATTAGCTGGCACAACCATTCATTACTTGATGCTTTCCCAGAAAACCCTTTAGGAACCTACTCCCAGTCCTCCCCCTTCTCCAGGAGGGAGGCCAAGAAATAATTTCTGGTCCATCCCATGGGGCGAGAGTCCTTCGGAACAAATTAAAGTGGCTGACGAGCGGATGAGGCAGTGCTTGCAAAGGACGCTGCTGCTTAATGAAAAGCAGCCACAGCAGCTAATCCAGGTCTCCTGGAGGCTTGGGGTGTCCCCCTCCATGGGAAATGCACTTGCATGCTTGTCTGTTGGCTGAGATCAGGAACTCTGAGAAGCTTTCAGCTTGGTGTTTACTTTTCTCCTGTCCCAGCAAGTTTAAGGAAGAATAATGGAATCTGTTTCCTCCTTAACAGATTTTAACTAGCTTTGGTTAAAAGGTAAATTGGCCTCCAAGTTGCAGGAAGGAACAGAAGATCTACAGTGCAAAAAACCAGTATATTCCCCACAGATAAACAACAAAACTTGTATTTCTATGCCAGTGTAAAAATTAAAAGGGGTGAGTCAACTGAAAGCAACCTGCTTCTCTTTTGGACAAGAGGAGTGTTAGTTAAGAAAATGAGTAAGAGAATTCAACAAATTGCATCTGGGCAGTTTATCTAAGTCTTGGTGTTTCTAAACAGAGGCAACCGTAAGTTGTAGGACCTTTAAAAATTCACAATCATCTTTGATGTCAGTAGTTAATTATCCTCGCCATTTAAAAATGTCTCATCTCTAGTCATAATTTGTCTGTCGTTGACTCCCAGCCATTGGATCTTGTTCAGTTCTTGAGTACTAGATCAAATATTAGTGTTTCCTGCATGCATAGGCTGTTTTCCTGTGCTCTTGCATTCCCTTCATGGGTTGTCTCTGAGCACCCTTCAGTTTTTCACAACTTGTAGGAATTCCTGAACTGATTGGAGTCTTCTGTAGCAATCACTCCAGTGGGAAACATAGACAAAAAAACACCTTTTCCATGCAATATCCATGTTGATGCCTCTGAGCCGTACAGTCACTCAAAGCTTGTATAGAAATGCTTATCTGGAGTGATGTTGTATCCCCCGGTAAGACCCATCACCTAGCATATAGTTCCCAGATTTGACTGGGCTGTGGCTGTACAGAAACTTGTAATGCTGGCTTGCACACAACATACAAAAAGAACAACCAGTATTACTCTATCTTTCCTTTCAGATCATTGATAAAACCATTAGCCAATACAGAGCTGAGTACTAGCCTTGGAAAGTTAGCGCTTACCCTCTTTCTGAGGATTCCCTGTTTACTAAATTATGTTTTTGACATATTAGTTGGTCTTTCTTCCTGTTTGTGCTCTTTTGGACAGGGCCTATTTAATCATCTGTCTGCTTTGTTTGGACACGAAGAGCTACAGTTTCCAAATATGGTTTCTATTTACATGCGACTTGCTTGTTTCATGTGTGCACACAAATCTTCTAGCCTGGGGGAGCTTTTCCAGGGTATTTCTCATTTGTAATTGCAGATGTTTATAGGCACAAACACTCTAAAGAGAAAAATGCATGTATCAATGCATGAATGCATACATAAATAATGGCTTCTAAAATTTTGTATTGGTGGTATTTTGAAAACTACTTTCTCTGCTTTTCAGTCTGATGGTTGCTTTGCTTTGCATTTCATGTTTCTGCCAGGGGGAAATTATTGCATAATTTAGTAAACACTGTGGGACTACATTGATGGTATTGAGCAGAACCCAAGAATCTTAAAAACCCTCAGATTTTACCAGACCAGGCAAGATCTTTTTTTTTTTTTTTTTTTTTTTTTAAAAATGGTTTCTGATTTTTTTATGAAAGTTCAGTGAGGCAAGGGATAACTGCTTACCAGGAGGCAGAAACAGCCACATTCTCATAAAATCCATTATCTAGATCACTTACCTCTTGTGTCCTCTGGTGCTGTTCACAGATCTTCTTCTTCTCTTGTTGCTTTATACGCTGAGAAAATTACTGTATGTACAGCTAAGTAGGAAAAGGAAAGAAAGAGGAGAAAGCACTTCTGTAATGATGATTGACAGGAGACTTCCTTTCCAAATGTGTGTTCATTCTTTAAATGTCAATGGTGGTGGAGAAAAGTGATTATTCATATTTATTTCCAGCCAGTATTTTTTTTTTCTGGTTTCAATCTCAGCAAAAAATTTGCAAATCAAATAGTTTGAACCCAGGTGTTGCCTCGGCATAGGTGCTGAAGTGTGGAAATATGTGTTGGTATTTTAATTTTTTGTTTATATAGCAATCTTTTATTGTTATTTGCCGTCTATTTTGTTGAAGTTGTCGCGACACGCTAAGGAGCATACAGGAGTAAGTGGAAAGGGTGTTGTGCCTGTCCTGAGGGAGGGTGGTTTTCCCCATGCTCTGTATGTATGTTTGGTGGTACCATAAATAGCCGCTGCGGTGTGTTGTTGCTACCAACAGATGAGTTTGGCCTTTCTGAGCAACAGGAATGTAAGAGTTGTATGAAACTTGCAGAAGAGGTTTTGTTTTCGTGTTTAATGTGGGAGAACAAATTCAACAAGTACAAACAAATCCAAACCAAAATGTTGTATAATCCCAGGTTTTATATGTGTTAACCCAGCTTGAATTTTGCAAGTTAAAAAGGGTGTAAGAGGGCAGGGAGAGGGTAGGAGTTCCTGCCTCTGTCAAGTAGCAAGTTGGCTTTGACATAAACATCTGTGAGGAGCAAGTGAAATTGTTTGGGGATAAGACTGCAGTTTTCTGGCAGTTTTTGTCTGCCTACTTTGTGCCACAAATACATCGCTTGGGGTCTGTAGCCATGAACACGAGAGGTGAAGAATTAAGGAGTCGTGTGCTCATTTAGCAAAGTGAGAGATTGAAAGGGCTCACTGAGATGATGCAATCTGAAGTAAGGTGACAGGCACCATGCGGTGATTTCCCACTGTTTGAGTAGCAGATACTACTGCTCTTACTGACGGCTGGCCACTGTGCCCCGAAGTACTTTTTAAAATTTCGCTCTCTGACATTTCTCCATGTTAAAATCTTTTGTTGCGGTATCTGCAGCTGCTCCAGGAATAATTAAAAACCTTGGGAAAACCGTCAGTGCTAGCAAAAGCCCACCATCCATGATCTCCTTTCTTTTAGTGGGTGTTGAAGTTGCATGCCAGTAGGCATGCAGGGAAATGTGAGCTAGGGTACCTCTTCTTAGTCATGATGTTTTTGGCAATGTTAAGGAGGCAGATGAGGAAGGAGAGGAGAAAACTGATACCCCATTGAGGAGACTCCAAAAGAAGAGAACAAAACCAGAAGGTGGATCTGAAGGTTCTGATGGCCCAGGGAGTCATGGGCAACTTTAATGTTCTCCCAAGGCATCTGGTTGATTTTAACATGATGCCATGAACTAGTGTTCTTCACTGATGCCAACTAATAAATTAATCTTTCTGGTTACTGCAGCATCTGTTTTTGTTAGTGAATTCTTTGTCGAGGATCTTAGTACTTTTAAGCTCATTCATACGAGCAAGTCCCATGGAAGTTACAACAAAATAGGTAGGGTATAAATTCAGACTACAGCAGCTATTTGAGTTATTCCATTTCTGTTTATTCAGCAAGCTGCTCTGGAGAACCCTGACTCCTTCCCG
This sequence comes from Tringa solitaria, assembly GCA_026413425.1. Taxonomy (NCBI): domain Eukaryota; kingdom Metazoa; phylum Chordata; class Aves; order Charadriiformes; family Scolopacidae; genus Tringa; species Tringa solitaria. The sequence continues at coordinate 31,816,419 of JAOXJM010000033.1, forward strand.
GTGTAGATGGGTCCTTAGTTAAATGTGGAAAATTAATATTTTTTTTGGCATCCTGATGGTAACACTCGGTTTATAGAAGTGTAATAAACTCTGAATAACTGTGTGTATATAAAAAAAGACTGGCCAGGAAGAGGCAATTTGATTTATTGTCAAATTGTGAAACAGTACAAGGTGCTTTTGTTTTATACTGAAGCAGTTCTATGTATCAGAGTGAAATCTTTTTCTCATGGTTTTAGTTGCTTAAGAGCACGTACGGCACATTTAATTTAACAGGAAGTCATCAAGATATTCATTTAATTGCCACAGATAAGAGCAACCCAGACCCGTGATGGCAGAGTGCTTCATCAGCATTGCTGGCTTTCCTAAACGGGGGCCCTGTGCCGTGCCCGGCGTGCCTGTGGCGCAGCAGAGCAGACCCGTGCTGAGGCAAGGGGCAGAAGCATCACTGACGCTCTTCTTCCACTCAGCCTGCTGACAGGATCAAATATTAAACAGTTCAGCGTACCGAAGCGGAGACACTTCTCCATCCATCTCTGCTCCGTGCCGCCACTTTCTGAGGCTTCAGCTTGCCCGCTGCTCTTGTTTTTAAGATAGAACCACACACACACACACACCCCTCCTGCTGAGGAAGGTCAGGATGCGTTAGGCATCCCTGTGAAATATCTGATATCTTCCTGCTAACCTGTGAGTGTCTGCTGCTTCTCCGGAAAGCTGATGTGGCTCATGTCTAATTCCCATGACCTACATCTGTATGGAAGTATGACGGATACAGGTTCTAAGCTCTTGCTGCAGCGTTTTCCCAAACCAGTGCCAGCCCTTGCTGGGGTTGAAGGTGGTGGTGGCTTATAATACTGACTTGAATTTTGAAGATTGGCACGTCTGGCTCTACCAGAATTAGTCATTAGGCTTTTACCACCTAAAATATTGAACGGATCCATTCTCTTATGCCCCTTTATCAGTTTGAGACTGTCCCCTTCCCTGTAGTGTAAAGTGTGTGGTGTGTTAACATCATTCACAGGTAGGGCAGCAGCACAAGTGTTTCTGTCCGATGTCCGGGGAAGTTGAAGGGGATTCCTTAGATGTTCTGGGCAGAGGAGGTGCAAATTTAAAAAAAAAAAAATCCGAAACTTTGGGTATGCTCCTTCAGCAGCTATCAAACATTTCAGGGCAAGACCTTCTGACAGATTGTGGACTGTTCGTTTTCCAAGGCTGCCGTGTCCTGGGAAGTGGCACACCCGTTGCATGAGATTCTTTTACCATTCTTCCCAGCCCTGAACGTCCACCAAATAAAATGGTGTGATTCGTTGTTCCAGAGCAGTGTGTGCTCAGCAGCCACAGATGTAGAAGCAGGAGTGCTCCAGCGTGGGCCACTGGGAGCGTCAGCAAAAATAAGTTCAGCTTCTTCAACATTTATCTCTTCGCTTCAAATGTTAAGGCACAAGGGTTCTCAGGCGCTCCTCTTCGCTGTGTGTGTCCAAATAGGTTGGCCCAAACCCTCCAAACCCCGGTAGCATCTATTTGCAGCCCAAAGGGATGGTAAGTTCTAAGGCCTGGTTGTGCCAGCCCCCTGTAGACATCTGCATGGTGGTGAAGGCGGCGTGTGTATGTGGCAGTGTAGCTCCAGTGGAGCTTGCAGAGGGGGAGTAGCCCAGTGATGGTGTGGTTGAACTTCGGGTGGGCTAGCTGCCCTCCGCTTGGGCATCCCGCCCACCGTGGCCATGGGGAGGGAGGTGGTGGGTGGCTACGTTGCGCCCTGGGTGACATTTAGGAAGGGGTTGGTGGTGCTGCTTGTGGTTACTAGAAGGGCTACTACAATCATGGAATCATAGAACAGTTAGAGTTGGAAAAGACCTTAAAGATCATCTAGCTTCAACCCCCCTGCCCTGGGCAGGGACACCTCCCACCAGACCAGGTTGCTCTAAGCCC
>JAOXJM010000033.1:31833297-31879559 GCA_026413425.1 Tringa solitaria
CTGCCACCCTCAGAGTAAAGAAGTTCCTCCTCATGTTTAGATGGAACTTCTTATGAGCAAGTTTGTGCCAGTTACCTCTTGTCCTGTCACTGGGTAAAGACTGGTCCCTTACTCTTGACACCCACCGTTTAAGTATTTATAGGTGTTGTTCAGATGCCCCCTCAGCCTGCTCTTCTCCAGACTAAAATGCCAGGGAAGAAAGGACGTGGGCATACTTGTTTGTGAAAATACTAAAGGTGAAGTAATCGCATGACGGTAGATATATATAAAGTGAAGTATTTTCAGTGTACTTAGAGGAATTATGGATGCTTTTGTACAAGAGTCAGATGTGGCCTCATACAGTTTCAGTAACTCGCATTCAAATGGCATTAGATTTGTGAAGATTAAAGAAGTGGGCAGATCAGGTTATAAGATGAAGAAAACAGCAGGGAAAGCTTATTTGCCATAAGAAATTAACAAGAGGGTTCCCTCTGGGTTTTAGACAAGAGGGGAAAGGTTGTTTGTGTTAAGTAACAATACCTGATGCAAGAGAAAATGTATACAAACAGGCTATGAATAAATTTGGGCAGAAAATTAATTGTAGCTGGAGCCCTCTTTTGTTGGGCATTGCAAGGATGAAGTGCGCTTGACCAGTTTGCGAGATCTGAGGTTTGAATCCATTCACCTGCTGCTGACCAGGGTTATCCTCTCCCTCTCTGTTATCCTTGGTAAGACAATTTGTTGACTCAGCTGTGCTCAACACCAGCCAAGGAGATTTCTGCACTGTTAAAAGAAGAGGAAAACCTTGCTGGGTGATTTGATTGCTCTGAGGAGTCGTGCCTGAAGGGCATTTATGTTCCAAAACCTTTTGTAATGAAACCTTGTGGTAAAGGGAGTTGAGATGTGTTTAAAAAGTTTGTAGCGCTGCTCCTTGTATAATTCTGTAATGAGATTCCATGCCAGCTGTACTGAGTAATCGGTACCGAGAAACAGTGAGCAGTTTCAGGTAATGAAGCAGCATCTGGCAACAGCAATTCCCTGAAAGCACACTTCTACTCAACATGTGCAATGAGTTTTTTAGAAGAGGAGGAATCTGCAGACGTGCTCCGTGCTGGCGTATACGCTTTAGGTTTGACGTTAGTCACATAGATGGTTTCAGAGGAGTTTCCTGATGATTGCATCCTAAGATAAACCAGAGGGATATTGCAGGGGAAAAAAGCAAAAGCTTTGTAGTGTGGAGCTTCCTCATTAACATGCAGAGCATTAAACTGAAACTGGGATGAGAGCTGACATCACAAGCAATGCCAAAAATTGCATTAGATATCCGTGAGTGCAGGGCAAGGCATTGGACAATTTCACCTGTTTTAGTACTTCTCTTGAAGTACTTGTATCCTGTTGGCAGTATTCAGTACAGCTGACTGCTCTTTTTAACACTTGTGATCTGAGACGACTCTTTTCATATAATGCCAGTCAAGTATTCTTAGCCTGTAGTATATTGGGTAAGATGTTTTACTCTATTTGTTCTCAGGTCAATTTTCTGAAGAAACTGAAAAAAACCTTGTTGTAGATTTCACGCCTGTTCAGAAATTTGCTTGGCCATCTTCCTACTGGATGCTTCCTCCTCAGTGGGGGACATGCCATAGGAGCTCCTCGGGCCCACAGGAGCGCTGGGGCCTTTTACAAATCATGATTATGTTGTGTGATGCACATTAATGTCCTGTGTCACATCAGCACTGAAAGAAAATAGACACCAGGCTGCTGGGTGCCCCTGCTTGTGATGTCCTGCTACACTGTGGGTCTGAGGAGTGTTTCTCTTCTCTGTAGAGGAACCTGCAGAGACACAGCCATCCAATTCACTGAGCTAAATTGGGTGGTGTGTATGAATCCCCTCCTGGGTTGCCTCTGCTTCAATCAGTAGGTGTCAGTGTGTACCCATCGTACAGGGTGATCCCAGGACAAGTGAAAAACAGCAGGAATCCTGAAGAAAACAAGACAGTTGCTTTTAGTGGGGTTATATTTCTGCACAGTGAAAAGGCAGTGTCAAATATAATGTACCACATTTAAAGGAAAGATAATTGGATCGGAGCTTGTGAAAAGTGTGAAGGTGCTGAGAAAACATTGCAAGTGTGTCCTCCGTGTGATGGGACATTCCAGTAACATTCCAAAGCACATCTCTTCATTTTTAAACTCATTATTTTCACATTTTATATGCAGACACAATCTATCTCTTTGGGGAATATATGTCAAATGAAGTAGTTGTCTTAAAATAGATCCCATGTGAGCCTGAAGTGTTGCATGTCACAGTGTGCAACAGTTGTGGAGAGTGAACTGTGTTTAGACTGTATAAATACCTATAAAAAGGAATTTCTTAGGTCACGGGTTGGAATAATATTTTCAAGAGGACTTCCGAAATTTCCTATGTGAAATGTCAAAGCCATCTAAATGTCCTCTACATTGCTGGAATGGCAAAATGGTAAAAAGTTTTTGTGTTTATTGAGGCTTTCTTACTGTTGTGCTTGGCTTTAAAAAAAAAACCAAAAACAGGAAAAAAAATAGCTTTGCTTCTTGAGTAAAGCAGATGGATTGTAAATAAATCTCAGCAATGCTTGGCCTTAGTTCCAGACTGCAAGTATAGCATATGATTTAGGCCATTAAGTATGATCAGGAATTAATTCATTGACTTCATAAATGAAAACCCAATCTAGGAAAATACTATGCCAGTAAGTAATTTTTCTCTGGTTGGTGTTTTTACTTTGCTTTTTTAATACCTGGATGCTAATACATTTTTCTCAATAGTGCCTTGAATAAAAAAAATAAAATAGAAGGTTTGATATCCAACTCAGTTCTTTGCCTGCTCTCAGAAGATGCTTAATGCAAACCAAACAGGATGCAGGTGTTGCATGAGAGAATTCTCACTTCAGGGCATATCTTTTAAACCTAGAGTGCTATCTAGAGGGGGCAGGGGAGATTTTTCACAATGAGGGTGGTGAGGCACTGGACCAGGTTGTCCAGAGAACTTGTGGAAGTGTTCAAGGCCAGGCCGGGTGGGGCTTTGAGTAACCTGGTCTAGTAGGAGGTGTCCCTGCCCATGGCAGGGGGGTTGGAACAAGATGATCTTTAAGGTCCCTTCCAACTGAAACCATTCTATGATTTAATGTGCTTAAAGATGATGGAAAATGCCACCCTCCCATACTTCAGGTTGAAGCGAAATGGGAGAAAAGACCATGCAGTAAGAGTTTACCTTAACGTGTGAAGCAAAACGTTATCCAGAGCTGTTGGGGCACCTCTGAAAGTGAGCAAAAGACTTTGGTAAACAAGTTAGACAACACTGGGAAGTGCTAGAGGTCAGACTTCCCAAAAGGAAAAGCGCAAGGGTCATAGGAAGCTAGTTCAAAAGTCTGTAGCTCTCTAAACAGCTGTGTGCCTTGATGTGGGTTTTGTGGCTGGGTCTCTGAAAGTAAAAGTCCCCAGCACTGGGAAACTCTCCTGCTGCTTTCTGTCACCCAAGGAGAACCTTTAATTTCTATCGAAAGGCGCTATTTCTCAGCGTGCTCTGCAGCAGCTGCATAATTTCATAAAGATAATCTAGCTGTGGAGATAATCGTATGTATTGGTGAAATGGAACAGATGTGAGGAGAAAATAATTAACCCAAGCAGAACATGAGTTCCTGTTGTCCACATGATTTACTCAGCAAAGCGCAGGCGGGCATGCCAGGAGGGCTCTTCTGGGCTCAGCTCACCTTGCCTGCTCTGTGAAGCATAAATCTAACAGCAGAGCGACTTTTGCCACCCAAGAAGTTTGGAAACCCCTGCAGGATGCACCCCGCCTCTTCTGGGCTGTGAAATCCTTACAGGGCTGTGCCTCTCCCTGAGTTTGCTAACACGCTCCAGCACCTCCCACTCTGTCCCTGGGCAGCCACAAAGCCACTAAAGCCACTGTGTAACTCTCTCCCTTCCGCTTTTTGGTTTGGATGCAAACTTCCTTGGTGTAAAAAAGGTTGGTGCAGAGTAAATCAAGCAGTTTAGCAATGCATTAAAATTAAGCTTCAAAACGAAACAGCAAGGAAAGCTATCAGTTGTGGAACTGAAAGAAATTTTGTGTATCTGGAAAACCTCTGATGTTAAATCTCTATCTTACTGAGAAGGGACTAATAAAAGAGCATTAAATATATCACAGGGCTAAGAATAAAGCTTACGCAGTTATACAAGGAAGCCATATTTAGAAGGGAAATATAATAAAATCAGAATGTCAGAGCTTAATTTTGTAGTCATCTACTCAGCTGGCATGTAGCTGTATACATATTTCTTTGTTATGTGTCAGCAGTTTGAAAATCACTGTATTACTGGCTCTCCAACAGAATCTATATTGTCCGAGTAGGGCTTTTCTCGATACCACAATGTAGCTGTTATGCAGATATATGTCATTATGAATTAGCAAGGTTAATGGACTTAAAACTGAATTGGTGTCAACTACAGAATGTATTGGGAGGGGGTTATGAAAATTTTTGGCATTTTACTTAGATATTTTTTCAGCTTTATCTTTTGGTTCTTCTCTTTACTACTTTTTGTGTAAAGAAGCTGGTGTGTTTTCAGTAATGATGCAAGTGGTTTGCAGATAGTGGTCTTGAACACCCCAGGTGGAGTTAACAGCCTGAAGTCTTACGTACAGTATCTCACTTTTCATTAGGTTTATGTGAAGCAGGAGTTTTTATTTTTGCACGGTATTAATCCTGTTGGAAATAGAGGGAAGAGCTGCTTCCTGAGATTCTTCTGTCTTGTCTGATGGGTAGATAGATATACCTACATCCTAAAGATGTTTCTTAAAAAAAACGAGATCCAAACAATCCTATCTCCCTCTCCACAACCACTTTCCTCATATAAAAACAGAGAAGAAAGGTGTGATATGAAAGACACCCTCGCTCAGTATGGATTGCATGTAAATATTACAGAAAGTTTATACAATATTAAGTTACTCCCACGCGTGTAGGAATGATAGCCAGCGCATTAATTGTATCTTATAGCGTGGTTTAGCCTGTCACACTAGCATCTTGCTTGCTAATCCATCTCCCATGGGAGGCCAGCTCTTTAAAAAATAGTTTCGAGCCAAGTAGTTCGTGTAAGTGAACAGGAAAGCGAGTAGGGTGCTTGCAATGTGCGCTTCAAATTGCAGAGCCATCTGGTAGTTAATACTCAAGGTGTTATGTTAAGAGAGGGATCTTGCAATTTATTTTTTTTTCCTATATGCAGATTGCGTGTCTGTAATAATAAATAAAGTAATACTTGTTTGCGTGTCTTCTGTTCATTAAATCATCTGATGGCCCAGCCGCTCAGGTGCTGTGCCGGTAATGTGGGATATGCTGGCTGGGCTGGAAGAAGCTGAAGCATATTAAGAGTGGGATTTGCAGCTGGGTGTTTGTACTTCACTACATGAATTAGGATGTTTTGTTGGTTTTGTTAAACTGGCTGTAGTGGCCCCTTGTTTACCCTTCTTGTCCTCTGTCGCCTGCCTTCAGCCACAAGTGGCACTTGAACCCAGTAAAGCCACAGAGTGGTTACCATCTGAGAGTGCCGCAACCTCTCAGCTAGCACTAAATCTGTACGGAGAAAGGCAAAATCATAGAATGGTTTGGGCTGGAAGGGACCTTAAAGATCCTTGAGTTCCAACCCCCCTGCCATGGGCAGAGACACCTCCCACTAGACCAGATTGCTCAAACCCCATCCAGCCTGGCCTTGAACACTTCCAGGGATGAGGCATCTACAACTTGTCTCCCTGCCACCCTCATAGTGAAAAAATTCTTCCTAATATCTAATCTAAATCTCCTCTCTTTCAGTTTAAAACTGTTACCCCTCGTCCTTTTACCACACTCCCTGATAAAGAGTCCTTTCCCATCTCTCTTCTAGGCCCCCTTTAGGTACTGGAAGGCTTGGAAGGCTGCTATAAGGTCTCCCCAGAGCCTTTTCTCCAGGCTGAACAGCCCCAACTCTCTCAGCCTGTTTTCATAGGCGACATACTCCAGCCCTCTGATCATCTTCATGGCCCTCCCCTGGGTGTGCTCCAATAGGTCCATGTCTTTCTTGTGCTTTAAAGGAAGCAGAGAGGAAACCTTTGGTTAGTTAAGGGAGGTCAGCTGTTGTTGGTTCTTCTGCATTGAAACAGTTTGGGAGAAACCGGTAAAGACTGAAGGTGATAAATGGCTGTTTTGGCAGGAAACGCGTCTTGCATCCAGCCTGCCCTGTACCCTGGACACACAGTGCCGTTTCATTGGGATATAACAGCAATCATACAGCTAATTCCTCTGCTGATACAGGGATAAATCCACATGAAACCCCTACGCCTGTAACTTATTTGACTTAAAGAAGATCCCAGGAGTGATGAACAGGCAAAAAGCGTCACCTTATGTGCAGAGCCAAGTCAATGTGGGGGAATAGGGGGTAGAGTGGAACTCAGCTTGGCCAGGTTCAACCTGGCCCTGTGCAGAGGAAGGAAACCAGTGACAGCTGCGTGAGGTGGCACATCAGCTTGTTCAGAAGGGCTTTAAGCACAAGCAATGGCACCTACAGTTTTGTCAGCTTTTCCTGAGCCTGAAAACAGACTGAGGGGGAAAAGGGAAAGAAGAGAGCGTACATTTTATTTTAAAAAATGTGAAGCAAAGAACATGAATATCAGAGAGGGGCAGGAGAACTGTGCAAAGCCTGTGTTTTGCCTTTGTCTTCTGTTTAGATGTAAAGATTCTTAACTATTAAGTCCCTTTTCATAGTGCATACGTTTTCAAGTTGGCTTCAAAAGACAAGGACTTTTGACATGAGGCTAAAACAACTTGCAGTGGCAGAAAGCTCAGAATAACGCAAAATAAAATCAGCGATGTGAAAGTTGAAATACTTTCCATTAGACATTGGCCTACTGCATGGGAGTGACAGGGAAACTAATTCTTCAGGCTATTGGCATTGTCAAAATGTTCCATGTCACCATGGGAGAGAAGATTCCTTAAGGGGAAAGCTTGTGGCATGTATCTGCAATTGTTGGGACAACTCAGACCTTTAAATCAGAGTGCTGTAAAGAATAAGGGTTTTTAAGACCTTATTGTGACAATTAGATCTAATTTTCTCCTCTTTTTTTTTTTAACCAGTGCCCATGTATCACAAGTCAGTAGCAACATTCCTGCTACAGGAGAGTAAGTATCTCTTTTACAATTTTGTAGCTACCTTTTTTGTATATTGGAGCTGTTTAAAGAAGCCGTTTTTTCTTTGATTTCTCTTTGAGGTTTGTTCTTGCACAAACAAAAAGAGGACAGTGTTTCCCAAGCTAAAGCATCTGCAATGATAATAAATCATTTCCTTCTGAAAAATTCCCAGGCCCTTGGTTCTTTCCTTGCATTGTGCCTGCAATGTTTTGGCTAGGCAGAACTTGCATATTTAGAGGAACCATTCACACTGCGTCATCCTCTTGCTCTTGTTTGTGCCCTGCTGCATCTCAGCAGAGGATGGGGCTTGACCCCACCACCATAACTGGGAGCAGCAGAACTAATGAGTTGGCTCCTTTGCTGGAGCTGGAAATTCCCAATGGCTGATGGGTTTGCAGAACCGATTCTTGTCAATACATGAAACACAGACACGCTTGCCAAGTTAAACCATGTGGGTTTTTGCACTTGCTAAGATCTTTTGACTTTTTCAGGAACTGCAGTCTCAGCAGACTCACAACTATAGCAACTTAGCAACAACTTTTGTAAATTCTCTGGAGGAGTCAGCCCAGGTAGAGGTTCCCATACTCATAACTACTCATTTGAAAATTAACCAGCAAATCCTGCAAATATTTTTTTTTTATTATGGAAAAAGTACAAGAAGCTACGTATGGACTTTGGAAAGGCGTGATTGAAAAAGTTATTCTTCAGCAGACTATTTAAAGCATTGTAAGAAACCGGGATGCACAATGTGTTTCCAAATGATCTTTGGGGAGAAAAAAAAATAAATTTAGATTTTGCCCATTCAAAACTTCCTCTGATTAAGGAAGGAAGGAAATATTACAAGAAAATGTCAGTACCAAAATGAAGGAGATTTGCTTGTATTGAAAGTTCAAGTGGTCTCACATCTTTAACTGATGCAACTGCAGAGGCTCCCTTGCTGTGGCTTGTGTGGATGCCCTCTTGCTGCCAGTGGGCATGATGGTGATCTCACACCAGTGTAAGTCAAGGGGTGGCTGTGGGAGGATTCATGGCACAAGAACAGTTCAAAACCAGCACAAAATTGGAACAAAGTCTGTGCTTGGTCACCAGGTTAAGCATGTGAGGAGTTTGTAGTCAGGTACTGTTTGCATGTTCTCATCCTCTTGTGAGACAGCAGTGAATCACCTTGCAGATGATCCATTGCCTTATTGAGCTCGGTTTGCACAAGAGACTTGACCAGTGTCAACATGGCTGGGTATCAAATGCAATTTTGTCACGGCAAGGGCTATTAAAGTGGAGGGTAAAAGTTAGGCACCAATGCCTATAGTTGCAGTAAGTAAAATTTGCTGTTTTACTGAAGGTTCAAGCATCCCTAGAAATAAAGAAGAGCAAAATGAATTGGGAAGAGTCAGATCTTCTGAGGGACCTGAACATCAGGGTATCAGAAGATTTTGCCTTAGCTCTTTGCATATGTCACAGCCCTCAGACATTTTATGCTGCCTTGCCATTGTAATAAAACATAAACCTCGATACCCTTGCTTTATTTATTGTTGCAGAGAGGGCGCTCCACAAAGTCTTTGAGCTCAATTGACCTTATTTTTCGGCTTGACAGGTATGTAGAGAAGACAATCCGCTCAGCCGTGGAGCAGCATCTCTTTGATGTTCATGGCTCAGGCGGCCAGAGTTCAGAGGACTCTGAATCGGGAACATCTTCAGCCTCTTCTAATGTGTCTGCCAGGCAGAGGAGGCGACACCACAAAGAGCAGGAGGAAGCCCGGAGAAACAGAGACATGTACGAGCCTCATTTCTTTGTTTTGGAAAGTATATTTGATTAAGTGTACCCTGGTCATGTCTTCTTATCAAGGCAATGCTTAGTTCTGTGATGAAATGCACTGGCCCTTGCCCTGAGTGTAAAGCACAGAGCAGACTGCAGTGCCTGCCCAGAGCTCCATTGCATCAGTTAGAGCTGGGAAATAGAGAGTTTATTAGAAGACAATCTTTTCTTTTTTTTTTTTTTTTAAGTATGTTAGAGTTCTTAATTACAGTATCTGGAATTGTTTAATTACAGTATTTGTTGCTTTAGTGGAAATCCCCAGGCAGTTGGCCCTATTGCCTGTAACTTTCTTTAGATAAAAACATTGGGTTTAGATGCTTTTCTGAATTCAGGATGTCTTAAAAAACGACATCAAGTTCTCCTTTTGTATGTAGAGGCACAGCTTATGTTTGGGGTCGTTGAGTAGCTCTGGGAGTTTGTCTGAAATTGGAAAAATCTTCCTTTTGATTAATCAGAATTTAAGAATTTTTATTCACCCCATTACACAAAGTTTAAACATGATTTAGTGGTGAATTTCATTAAAGGTCTGTCAAAACATAAAAATAATACCTATTTTTCCTCTCATGCTCCTCTACTTGTGGCGTATGTTGTGTGGTACAAATGTATTACCACCACAGCCTTAACACGTGCCCAAGGCACAGCTATCTTTAAGGAACTGTAACTACAGACTCTGCAAGTCCACTATCTAGTCAGTGCTTACACATATGGTTAGTTTTAACACAGCACTAGTTCTTGTAAAGAATGTGTATACTTGACTTGGATTGCTAGGATTTCAAGTTAGATTCTGAAAGAAACGTCTAGTCTCTCACTGTTTTTTCCTGGGGGCTGAATTCCCCAAATCCTTTTGGATCTGCAGCTTCCTATAGAAAACCACTCTCATTCAGGTGCAAAACCATCACTGCCTTGTGTTAATATTGCAGTCATGCTATTTCCCAAAATGTGTCAATGCTTCCGTTGTAAAAAAAACCCGTAGTTACAAAGTAAAAAAGCCATTTCTATAGTGACTGAAAATATGCTGTGAAAATGGACTGGGAAATTAGCACTTGTAAATCACCAAAGCATCTGGCAGCAGCTCCGAAGTAGTTTTTCTTGTTTAGTAGCCCCACTGACAGGCGGCTCAGGTAAGTAGGTCAGCGACTGGCCAGTGTACGTGTTTGGAAGCATATAGTACTGCAGGGTTTTTTTTCAACATTTCAACAGAGCTGCCCTTAGACAAGGTAGACGCACTTGTTCAAGTTCAATCCGTGGAGCTGGAGCCAAGGATTTAAAGCACATCGGAAGTTTTGAGTGCTGGCGAGGGTTCAAATTGTTTTCCCTTGTTCCTTTAGGTCAGGTTGCTGGAAGTCCTCTGGGTGAATTATCAAAATTGGGAATTCCTTTCAAAACTTCTTTCTGGAGTTCTTGTTTTGATTGTCAGTGACTTCATCCCCTTGCCTTGTGATGGATCACAAGAGGATTTGTAATGTCACAAGATGGGACTTCAACTAGGAAAAGTGTTTATCACAAAAACGCATACGTGAACTCCCAGGCCTCGCAGCCTACACGATCTACAGGCTCTGTATACCTCATTGGTCTGCTCAGGCTGTTGTAAAAGCTTCCACAAAGGCAAATGTGTTATCTTAGAAGCTTAGTCATAGATTAATAGCGGCCCTTTGTAGCTCTCTTCCACCAACAAAACCTAGAGATTTGTGACGTGGAAAATCACTGCAACTTTCTGGGTTTGTGTTTGATCTGAACACTTTGTCATGTTGGCACTGTCTGGATACTAGAGAGTGATTGGTTTCTTGTCACACTAGTGCAAGTCCAGCAAAATCCTCCTGCTGTTCGTGAAAGCAGGTTTTGGAGTCACACAACACTGTATAAGGCAGCCACACTTAGAAGAGTTAGCAGACACCCCAGTTTCCATGTCAAGTGTAAGCAGCCTGCCTTTAGCCCCCGGCAGGGTGGGATGGTGAAGAATGAGGCACATTGTGTTTCTCCTGCTCCCATAATGTAGTGGTGTGCTCTGTATGTGCGTCGTCATTACTGCACAAAGTAGAGGGAAGACAGCTAAACAGGTTGTGAAGGGAAAACCACAGCTGAAGGATCCAGCAGATTAATTGTGCAGGGCACACACCAGGCTTCTGGAAAACATGCACAAACCGTGATAGCCCAAGAGGGTCCCAGCTAGGGCATCATGTGGTGACTTAAACCTAGCTGTCCCGTTCGCTTCCCAACATAGCACAACGGTCCTCTGTCCTAGCAGTTGTGTTGCCATTGCAGAGATGCATTCCCTTTTCTGTTCTGTGTAATTCCCAAATAGGAATCAAGCATTTGGCTAAAGCACCACAGTCCTGCTCTTGCATTTGAGAATATGAGTAAGAGGGCTGATTATGCGGTGTCATGCACCAAAGGAGATCCTTGGACCGCAGCTGTGAATCACTTTTCTAAATTAAAACCACATGTCTCAAAGGAAAATATGCTGCGTATTCTCTATAAAAATACCACAGCCAGCCAGGAGCTAGTCCAGCTTCCACGTGAAGTCAATGGGATTCTCTGCACTGGCTTTGGTGGAAAGTGAATCAAGTCTCAAATGTTGATCCTCACAGCTTTCTCACCTGGCTTTCACTCCTCAGTGGGATCTGGCATTGCACAGTGTGTGGTGTTTGCTGCAGTAGGAAGAACCAGAGCTACTGGTTTTGTAGGGTTTAGGAAATGTTGCCGGAACTGCACCAGTCAGCATGATGCATTTCTCTATTGCTACCATAAATGTAGCGGGAGTGTGTTTTAAACAACCTCTTGTTGTAATGTCCCTTTTCTTTTTAGGGAAGTTATCAACAAGGAAAACATTCCCTCTGGATTCAGCAATCTTGAAGACTGTATTCTAGCTGCTCAAGAAGTAGAAAAATTACAAGACAACAGCTCCGGATATCTTAGTGAAAGGAATAAACCAAAACGGCAGAAATCCAGCACCAAGCTTTCGGAGCTTAATGACAACCAGGACAGTCCTGTGGTAAGCTGGCACACTGTACTATTTGATGCCTAGTACTAGGGTGGGAAAAAGTATTATTTTTTTTTTTCAGTGCACATCTGGTTCCCTTGGGCAGCCATTTTTGCCTACACTACAAGCATAAGTGGCTATTTTGGACCATGGGGACTGCTGGATCTCCTACACTTGTAACCTTTGTGATGAGGCAACTGAGAAGCCGTATTTCTGCTAATGATCTTTTTTACTCCATCCATAGTAGTTTTCTCTTTCTACAACTTCCTGCTTTTTTCATCTGGATTCGATAAAGCATTTAGGAAAGAGAAAATTTTTTTCCCCAGTTTTTCAAAAGTCTTGCAAGAAGGTTGGAACCTCAGATGTAGGTTCATATGTTTAGGTCAAGTTTATTTTTATATTCTTGCTAAGTTCTGAAAATATAGGTTGCAAGTGATTTCTTGATAACGAGATGACAAAGGTGTTTTATGCCTTTTCTCTAACATCTGTGTGTTACTGTGGTGTTTGCAATTTGCAAAACACTTTGGAGTGTGTTGGTCCAAAAGATGTTCCCTATAGCTTTTACTGAGGAGGTAAATGAAACCAATATAATGTCCTAAAAATCTGGAATACTATAGAATTTTCCCAGTATATTCTTGTGTGACCTTCACAGTAGAAGACAGTTTGCCATCTTTTACAAGCTGTAGAATAAAACTGGTACATCCTGCTTCCCTCTTAACAAGACCAGACACTGATTATAGTGTCAGCAGCTGAGAAACTGTGCTGTGCTTCGATGCGGGGTCTACTCACAGTGGCAGGAGTGTATGCATCCCAGTGTCTGCCACCAGACATGGATTACCCAGTTACTACTGACAGTGAAAGCTGCATGGAAAAGACTGTCCTTCCAAGCTATGGGTCATTTCCTTCAGTTGCACTTGATTAATTTTTAGAGCCTTCTGTGAGTGAGTTCCTTCTTAATGTGACATTGTGTTGGGCCACCTTTTGTTTACATCACAAAATTGCAATGATCTGATGCCTTTACCCTGTGCATAGATTATAGGGAGAGGCAGATCTGGATTCTCTTTGTGATAAAAAGAGGGCAAGATGCCAAAAATTGTGGGCTGTGATAGGTTTAGTGCTCGATGTCAGTAACCTACTCATGTGATACTTCATCCAAAAGCCCAGTAAGATAGACACACTCTCACTTTGCATCTTTGCTTGTCGCAATGGACTTTAAGATAGGCAAAGATCAAGTGCTTGCACTTTTTTTCTGCGCCTTTTCTCTGTACCTGTGGAGTGTAAAGCACTTTAAATGTATGTGAGAATTTGACTCAAGATTTGGGAAACAGAAGACTGACAGAAGCGTCCACTTTCACTGTGGACATGAAAAACATTCATGAAGTCTTAAAATTTGCCCAGAAGAAATGTCCTCAAACTTACCTATGTCCATTGGACTTTGTCCTGCCCCTCATTCTTGGATCTCTTAAGGGGCAAAGGCTGAAAGGAACATAAAATGGAATAACCTTGCACATAAAGTGCTTTGTCCAAGATGACCATCAGTGTGGTTCTTGCTTTGCTAGAGGAAGTGTCGCAGTGGGATTGCCAGCTGGGAGCATCGTTATGAAACAGCTTGCAGGGAGCATGGTGCTACTCTTTTTTGAAGAGCAAAGGCTGCTTTTTAAGTTTTCATGAGCGCACTTATTTTCATACTTGCATTTCAGAGACTGCCAGCAGGATGTGTGGTGGTTTAGCTTTCTTTTGGGTACATCTTTACAGTTCAAATAATAACCTAAGTTAGACTACCTGCTTGGAGTATCAAAGGACATAACCTTCACCTTAGCATTTGCTAATAGGGCTTCATCACGTAAACAAGTTTGTGATGTTCTATCTTCTTACCCACCTTTTCCTGGGCCTGCCTTCTTTTCAAAGCCTAAAAGAGTATGTAGGACAGTATGTGGAAGCTTTCCTCTTAGCTGTCTAATTGCATTTGACTCAAAAGCGTAAGTCAGCAGTGGAAAAACTGTCAGTTCCACTTACTCTCCTGAGCAAACCAACCACGAAGTGCTGAAAGCTTGTAACTGCATTTCAGAGACATGGTAGCCGGGTACCAGTGGGACTCGAAGAATCACATTAAGCAAGGCGGCAATGACTGGGCTGTGGCACCTTACGGGGCTGGAGGTGCAGCAAGGTGAGGGAGGGCTGCCACTGCCCCAAGAAGTCTGTGCACACAGTTCCCGGGGACGGTGCAGGAACACTTCACTCTACTGACTGACCTCCTCCTATTTAGGAGGAACTTGCCCCCAAAACAGGTTAGAAAAATTCCTGGACACGTGCCCGAAGTGGCAATGTAGCTTGTCTTCACAATACTTTCTCAAGCTCTTGGAGGACAACAGTATTAATATTCCTAATGGTAGCCAAGACCAATTTTGGAACAAGCTGGCACAACCATTTGAATTTCTTGCCCTGCATTCATATCAGCACAACTTAACATTACCTCTGCGTGTAGAGCAGTCCCTTTGCAATCTTCTGCTATTTTAAGAAAAAACTAGGAAAGGTTTTGGCTGAGAAGGGAGTATTTTTTAAGATGAGCATAAGGAGTCCCGTTGGGAAGATGCTGCGGATTTTAGTACCTGCTTTTACAGGACTTGTACACACCACAGAATTGCTCTCAAGCTCAGCCCGTCTTGTCGGTCTGTAAAATGGGAACTGGAGGTGTATCATGTAGCATTATTCTGTTAGGCATTTTGAGGTCATCTGATGAAAGAGATGAAGCAGTGAGCAGCCTGGGGTTTTCTTATAGGTTATGGGCAATAAAACGTGGGCTTTGTTTTATTATAAATGTGCAGCAGGCAGTAGTCTGATTGTTGTCTTGTTTCTAGAAGTCCTATTGGATGTTTCTATATTTGATCTGTTTAATGGCCTGCAGCTTGAATTTTTTTCTCTTGTGTATCTTACTGCTTTAACATTTACTGTATTACAGAGTATGGAAAGCTTTAGCTCATCCAGGCCTATAGACAGAACAGGACCTGATGACATGGAAATTTTATCTGAAGAAAGGTGATATTTTTATTTTTTTAAATATATTTGTGTTTTATCTTCCCTGTGGTTGCAGTACAGCCTAAGAGATCGTCCACCACAGACTGTGAGGGTAACATTTAGTTATGCTGCAGAACAGTGTTACCCACCGTGTTCCCTTCAAAGTAGAACTGTACAGAGGCCCTGCATATGTTGTGTGGGCTCTGCCCAGCACTATACACCACAAAGACTCTTCTCCCAATCTGTTAGGAATGGCACTGAAGATGCTGATGGTGCAGACTTGAAAAGAAGTCAGCTGTGAAGCACCTGAACGAGCATGCTCCACGCAGAGGACTGCAGAGCCTGTCTCAGCTGGCCTCTGGGCTGGGAATCCAGCCCTTTTCTTTGTGCTTTGCTCTTCTGCAAGAGCTGTAGAGCCCTGCTCTGCTCACCTCAGATGACAGTTTCTCTCCACGGTTGTGTTATTGGGAGAGTTGTATTGGTTTGGATTAAGGGCTCTGGAATTGAATGACATATTTTTCACCAATCTCTCCTGAAAGGAAGCAAAATACATAGTTTAGCAGCATTAAGTGCTGCAGCCCAGAGTGTCCCTTCATTTACTGAATGTATTAGCAAGTGAACAGCAGTAGCAAGAATCTAAAAACCTATGTGTGCAGAAGTCCTGCTTATTTTTGTTATAAGACAAGTCTGAGTTTGTATTTGTAATATGTTGGTTTGTTTTTGTTGTGTTTTTTTTTTGTAGCAAAGAAAGTGAAAACGATGAGGTTTTTTTCAGGCACTCTCAGGTTGGTATTTTTTTGGTTTTGTGTTTCAGCTTTGTGGGCTCTAAATGGGCTTTTTATTGAGTAGAAACAAGTAGTTAAGCATATAGTTCTGTGAAATTTTGTTTCTCCCAGAGAAATGGAGTTAGCATTTGCTTTTACTTTTTCTTCCCTCTGCTTTTTATTTACATAATTTAGGGAGCCTCTCAACCACTAAGGAGTCTGAAAGCATCTGCTTCAGTCCCCTCAATCCCTCCTTGACAAAAAGGGAAGCGTCACTGAAGTAAGCACTTTGGTTTAAGTGATGCCAAGTTCCCTTATTAATCATTGTGAGCAGGGTATGTGACTGGTTATCTCCCAGGGTAGTAAGATCAGCTTGTCTCATGATTTCTGTAAAACCATTTCGGTCGTTTATTTATGATTTCCCAGTGCGGCCTGTTGCCTTTGAACATAGGTATCTGTGATCATTTGTCTTAAAAAATTGGATCATCTCCTACTTCTCTCTAAGTGCTGGTGATTGGGGTGGATGTCAGGAGGGGCTATGTGACATTGATGGCAACAGCTTTTTCCCTGACTTGCCATTTCTGCTCAACACCCACCTCTTGCATTCACCTTATGGTGAATCCAGCTGTTCAGCAGAGCGAGGATTGGGGTTGGGTTAGGTGAACAGTGTTGCGGTCACCAGTTCTTTTGGGTTTGCTTGAAACACCCGTAGACAGCCAAGCATTTGAAATACTAGGGAGAGTTATCTGAGGGAGCTCTCCCTCAGCTGTGCGCCCATTTTAGAGGAGCATAAGGATACAGCTGTGGACAGTGTCTGGTTTCTCTGGCCATCTAGAATTAACTGAGGGCTGATGGCATTTTTAAACTAGACTCCTCTTGTGTTTTGTTTTTTTTTTTATATAAAAGACACTATGCATTTATAATCTTTGAAAGACTTCCTTTCTGGTAGGTGTTATTTCCATCTAGCAGGAAGGGTAGAAGAGATATTTGCTAACAGCTGGGCTCTGGCTGGCTGTGTTGCTGCTGGGGAAGTCCAAAGGACACTGAATCATGTAACCTCTGCAAGGAGTGCTTAGTGCTGCCTTTGATCACTGCTCTGACTGGGCTTAGATGGATCTCCTACTTTGTTCCCAGAGGGTCAGTAATCCCCAGTGGGATTGCTCACTTGCTCATGAGCTGTTGTGTTTTCCGGAGTGTGAATTTTGCAACACCTTGTTCCTCACGTACCTGCTTGCGTGTGGAGAAGGTGCTGTCATTTCCATGCCACACAATACTCTCATTAAGCTTCTAAATTAAGCTGGGGAAGGTATATTTGAATATGAAATCATAATCTTAAAATAAACTTCTCCTTAGGAAGAGTTTTAAAATTTAGAATTTTAACTGCAGGAGAAGACATAGCCTTAACCCAGAGATTTTATTATATAGGAATTACAAGGTCAAGAAAATGTTACATTCCTGCAGGGTAGTTTTACATTCCTTGTCCCTTATAAGCCTTTTGCTTAGGGCAGCTTAAAGACATACCTTTCCTAACAAACAACTCATTCAGGATGAGGAAAGGACATGCAAAATTGATTTGAATCCACACGTAATCAAACAGAACACAACTTCCTGATCAGAATTAAAAGATCTTTCTGTTGCCATTTATTTCTAGCTGCTTGAGCTACTCTTTATGCTGAATCTCCTTTGGAGCAGGGAGAATGAAAGCAGCTGAGTTATTCCCAGGTTACTTAGATCTGTAGTTACTGGTAGCATGGCTGCAGAAGCAGCTTCTAAAAAGCAGAACTCAAGTGCCTAGTTTGAAGATTATTTTTTTTTTTTGGTGGTCATTTATGTAATATCCGCAGTGTGCTGTGACTGCCAATTGCTACTGGGATCATCAACTTGCTGCCCCTTTGGTATCTAAGAAATTATGCACATCCATACCTAAAGCACAGTAGTTTTCCCTTACTTGATTTTTGTCCCGGAGCTTGGCCACTGGTGGCATCAGGAAACTAAATAGGAAAATAAGCGCTGGGAATCCTGAATTATCTACCACTCTATGGGCTTGGAGCATTAATGCAAAGAAGGTTAAATATCTGCTTTCTTGAGTCTCCTGGGTTTGTACCACCATTGTTCTTCAGAACACCTAATGATTTATTCATTGTATTAGAGGCTACATCAGTGAGCAACTGGCTGCAGGCACAGCACAGGCCTGTTTTTAAACAGCCTCTAAATATTTCCAACAACTGAAGTGACTTTAGAAGGAAGACATTGATATGATCTTTCTAATATATCTGTAACAGAGATGTTTACCCATCTGGGAAGTGCTCTTATATCTGCTACTGATGTCTATTAAGATATCTTAATAAATTAAGAGACCTTAGAAAGACATTTAACTCTGGAATTAGTGTCAGTAGTGGTGAGGAGATGGTATTCTCGGGTTTCTCTCTTTGACATTGTTAAAATCTAGATAAGTTCCTCTCTTTACACTTATTAAAAATAGCACCGCTTTTGAAACTTATTGCTGTATTTCTTTAGGCTTTAAAATACTGTGCTGGCAATTTAAATGTAGTTTATCAACTGGTACAATTTGTTCTTTAGTAAATGTAAAAGACTGCCTGTTTCTGGCTGCTGACCAGTCTTTCTGTTTGTAATGTACACTGACTATTTAGATCCTGGCAAGAAATTTGTTACTGGACCTTAAGGAAATATTTAAGTCCTCCCAACCTGGAAGCAGCTTAAAAGATATTGAATGGTGAATTAGCATTTTTCCATGTACAGCTCTCACAATAAACACATTTGTAATCAGATTTAGTGTCAAGCTGTACGAGTTATTAGTGCTTGGCAAACTGTCATCTAGTGTTTCCTTTTGTTATAATGTTTCAAAAAGGCGATTTATTGAAATGAAAAGGAAATACAAACCTTATACAAACACAATGCAGAACTCTCTTTACAAATACCAGGGTGTTCATCACCCGGGGTTTTTAGAACCATAGGACAACCCAGGTTGGGAATGATCTCCAAAGATCACCTGGTCCAGCCCTTCATGGGAAAGGAAGCCTAGATGAGATTATCTATCACCCTGTATAATTGCAGGGATTGATGGGATTGAATCCAAATAAAAACATTTATTTGTATGATTTGTCTACTGGGAAGGCTTTTTCCCTCTCTACGTGAAGCTTAGTTGTTTTTCTGTGCTTGAAGGGGGGAAAAAAAAGAAAACAAACACATCATTAACTTTATGCAGATGAAAAAAATTAAATGTGTCTTAGTGGCATGTACTAAGGGTACTGATTTAGTACAGTTTGGCCATGCTTCTGGATTCACAAGTAAAATACGTCCAAACGTACCAGTTATTTTCTTAAGGCCCATTTACTTCACACATCAACATATGCAGATTGCTTAATTAGATTATCAAAATACCTGCCTGGGGGAGAGGGGGGAATCTGCGTGTCAACTACCTGCTAGACTGTATTTGAGAGACTTATGCCTAAGCTGTTCTTAGTAAGATCAAATAGTTTATGTAGTAATGTAATGCTGTCTGTTTGGATAACTCTGTGTTTGTTGGTGGGTTTATACATATCACACTGTATGTTTATGTACATGCTTTACACTTCCCTTTCCCTACTGTGCCGTCCGTGAGGCATTGCAGATAATTTATTTTAGAATGACAAAACTGCTCGTGTCATCAAGCAGTATTACAGAAGCACACTGTGTATCTGGATTGTGGGAATGGCAGTGATTTCTGCATAAATGCACACGACGTGTGGTATGTGCAGGGCTCAATAGTGGTGAGACAAACAGCAGTTGCTTCTAGGTAGTGCTACATGATGAATCATTTACTTGACAGCATTCTGCCTTTTTTTTTTTTTTTCCCCAAGTCATTGGATGCTTGTGTGAATTTTTTGGCTTTTTCCCAGAGTCCACACCGCTTCCAGCTGAGATGCCAAACCCCACTGCCGTTTGGATTTGCGCAACACTGCTTTAATACCCAGAGCTCCTCCATAAATAGTTCTGCTCTCCCCACGCCCAGCTAGAAAACAACCACAGGAAATCGGGGAATGTGCAGCCAGCACAGCTTAGCTGGCACTAATTGATCTGAGCCAGCACAGCCTGCATGAGAGCATTCATGTACGTAGCCTGCACTGCTTGCTGCCTGCGGCTGCTACCTCAGGAGCTCCGGTGCCTGATTTTTAGAAGACACCATATTGCTACAGCCTTACAACAGCAGCAGCGTTTCTGTTGTTGCTCCGAGGAGTTGCACTCCTGTAGGAAGCGTACGCAGCCTCTCCCTCTCTCTCCCTTTCTCCCTGCCTTCCTCCCTCCCTTTTCATCCCAATCGATCACTGGAGGCTTTTTCAGCTACATGCAGTTGTCAGGGCAGGCAGCCTCGGGAACTTGCAGTGGCTTTCTAAAGAAGGAAAAATTCAAGGAAGGCTGATGGACAGATGTTTTTACCGGTGTGAGTGAGCAATTAGTACGTAGGGACCACCAAACAGGGGATTTGGATCTAGAGCTGGAAATGTTGGGTTCCGTTTGTTTGGATCTTTTTAGCTAAAGGTGTGAGCTTACTGCAGGATTATTTTTTTCCTCCTGAAACACTTTTTTCCTTTCTCTCTCATTTCTGGGTATATGGAAATATAGCTGACTTCAAGTATGAAGATTCAAGAGCATCCGAGCATTCCTGAAAACAAGTTGCAAAGAAATCAAGATGCCGATGATCAGGAAGACAGCTTTGTGTCAGAAGTGCCTCGGCTGGATTTGACAGCACTGTGTGATGACAACAACTGGGAAGGTAGGATTGATTCTGTGATGGCTGGTTGTATGAGTGGAAGGAGAGAGAGGGAAACCTGAGTGGGCTGGGTATATCTTTATGTGATCATGTTCCCTTGCCAAAAACAACAGGAAAGCAATTTTGGCATGAATATAGTACTGAAAGTTTGGGGAAACTGGAAGCAAAATACTGGATGGATACCAATTCTAATTGTCACTTAGAGGAAGAAAATGAATGGTTTTATTCTTGAAGTTACTTTCATGTGCTGTTTAGTACTGTTAAATCCATGCATGTTTCAGGATAACTTATTTTTTGGTAGCTGATCACTCAAGGATTAAGCTAGACTGCCCAACACTTCAAATAAACTGTGTATTTCACAGTCTAAAAGGAACTTCCTTCTTTCTTCCCTTTTTTTTCCATTTCAATCACTATTTGGAAATAATGATTTGGATCTGAAAAGCATTGCTGGAAAAAAGGCTGTCTATTTGCTACTCTGTCTTTTGGTGGCTCTCACAAACAACTTTCTTTTACGTATGCTGTGAAAAAATTCCGATCACCGGCTTGAACGGCGCTGTTAAATTGCATGTGGTTTAAATTATTTTAATACTGTTTCTTAGCTCTCATCTCCGGAGTTGGTTGGCTGTTAGTGCTGACTCACTTGAGAGGGAAATCCGGGGGAACCCTCTGAGTGCCACAAACCTCAATTTCATTTTTTTGAATTCATTTGAATTGAATTCAAATTCTCAGTTTGAAATTGAGGTGACTTGAAGGTGTCCAGCACCTCTGGAATCACACCCTTTTCCAGTTACTGAGTATGTCTCTGTGTACAAGCAAGAATTCTTCTTAATTGTTAGTTTGTGCTTTAGGAGTGAACGAGGGGCTTTGACAGGGAAGAAACAGCAAAATGCACCTATGGTGATTTAATAAAGCAAGAGAGGGAAAATGTGTAAATAATTTATTGCTCTAAAAAAAACCGATCTCTGAGGAACACTGAGAAGTTAAGTTCTCTGCTCCTGCCTCCACAGCGTACATAACCTAGTATATTTTGCCTTTCCCTCTAGGAGAGGAGTAGTTGTGACATTTGGGGCGTGAGTACAGAAAACCCACAGCCATGGCTGTCTTTGATTCAGCCAGGCAACTGGTCACCATGGATGGGAGAGAATTTCCCCACTCGCTTGGCAGGCGGGGATTCCCTGGGTGGGATCACCACGCGTGCAGCATGGCTGATCAAAGCACCATGGACGGGCTCCCAGGAGGCCTTGGCTGCCTTATGTGTTTGCTGAGATGCTAATTAGAGCTGGCTCACAGGGTCTCGAGCCAGGGTGAGCACGTCTGTGTTCTCAGAGGTGATGTGTGGCTTCAGCCATCATGTGAACCTTTGGAAATAATGACTCTTTTTTTTTTTTTCTTCCTGGATTACTAATGAGAGTCATATGAATGCGTGAAGAGGAGTAACAGCTCCTTTCTGTCTGCCAGAGGCTTTCCCATCATATGAAATAAGTTGTGCCTTTGATACAACTTCCTCTTCGTAGGCATGCTCTTAGGTTTGGATTCTAGCTTTCTTGCCCTGCAAATATGAAACAGGATCATGAGCACGTGTGACTGTGCTTGAAGAGTGCTTCTCTGGGATTCTTCCTTCCTCCGTTCTGTTCACATGTATTTCACAAGAGGAGGAGGTGGGCAGTTGCAAAAGAATCAGCTGTCTGGGGCAATAGAGATGTCATCACTTGCCTTCCAGAATCACCATTTTGTTGGCACAGATGAAAGAGCGGCAAAATGGTGCCTTCTGTGTCTCGGCAAGGAAAGACTGAGTCTCTCTTAGCTGTGGATGTGAAATCGAGCTTGCAGCAGCCAGGAAGGGGAAGATGTTACCATCGACTCTGAGGCTGCTTCTGCAGTCTGTCGTTGAGATTGGATTTGCAAGGCAGGGTTGTACCACTCATCCACAGCTCTAGCAGCCAGGGCATCCTCCTTTCCCCTGCCAGCCTGTGTCACTCAGACCTTCACACGTCTCTTCGGGATCTCTACCACAGCTCGGGTTGCATCCCCAGTGAAGAGGGAAAGGACCGTGCCTCCAAATACAGTAATACTGAGTTTTTTATTGCTTTGCTCTAACAAATTTGGTAGGTCCATCTCTCAGAAAATTACTCATTCCTCCAGGGCATAGTTGAGTTGACTTTTGGGGACAGGGTCCTCTGTATCATACTGCAGGAGATGCAGAGCATCTAGTGACCAGGGCAATTGCTGGGCCTTTCACAAATGCCTTGTGAGAACAATTACAGACTGAGGGGTTGCCTTCAGCTGTAACTGTCACTGCCTCCAGCCAAATGTTATGAAAAGGCCTTTAAGAATGGGCACAAAATTAAGCAAGACAACCTTGTCCATTGGCTGGCTTTTATTTGTCACTCAGGCAGACTCTCCATCATGGTAAGATCAGAGCTGCCTTAAAACCCCTCATTGAGGGGCACAGGACTGTGATAACTGCTGCCAGGTGAGTAATTTTCAGAAGTAATTTTTAACAGATTTTTTTTTTTTTGAGGTTCGCCACGTAGTCAAATCTGGACACAAGATATGTTCCCTTGACCTCAAGCTGAGCAGAGGGAGGACAGAGAAATTTACCTCCCACTTCCTCCAGTGCATAGACTCACCCTCTGCCACCTGCCCACTCTCTGCATCCGCCTTGCCCACCATGTATAAGGGCATAAGGGTAGCAACCATCAGGCTATAGGTGTGGTACGCGAGCAGCGCCCCAGCCAAATCCAAGAGCCAAGCACTGCCCCTCGGTGATGTTTCCCATGCTCCGGGAGAAGTGTTTTACTAACGTGCGCTTGGAGGGGATGCGACTGGAAGAGTTTTATTCTCAGGCTGGTTGTGAACCGAGCTGCCGGGCTGCTTGGCTTGCCTGCTAAGCCGGCCAGTCGGTGCCAGCTGAGGTGGCTCGCGAGCGGGCGTTCTGAGAGCTCCTTCCATAGCAAAGGGTTTTTAATTGTTGCGGATTACGTTTTGAATCGAGGGCTGCGAGCGAGGAGGACAGAGTGTTCTCTCGCAGCCCGACGCTATTGTGCAGATTTCTCACCAAATGTTTCTAATTCGAGCCCAGAACTCGCTATCCTGCCCTCCAGGAAAATCTGGGAGTGTGTTGCTTTTGGTAAGAGGGGCTGGCCCTGCCAGCAGCTTGGAGCTGAACAGGCAGCTCAGCAAATCGATACAGCGCGTGGCTTTGCTGCCTACGCTGCCCAATTACTGACGTTTTCAAAAAAGTTCTGTAGATGAGATTTCAAGCAGAGTTTGCAGTAATGAGTACTTATGAAACGATCAGCGGACGTTTTCCTGCAAACTTTCAAGCTTAAAAAAAAAAGAAAAAGGAATAAAAGCAGAAGTTTAAAACACAATTTGAGTTCTCAATGTTGAGAACTCAAATGTTGCAGCACTGAGACCCTGAGGGTGAAGCTGATCTACAAATAGTTTTGACACTGACTTAATTGATACTTTCCCATGAAAATAAAAGACAGGGTAATGCAAAACAATCCAAAGAGTATAACAACTGGGAAGCTGGATTTAGATTTCCTTTTTTCAGCACTGTGGACTTAGAAACATCAGTGTATTTGTGTGTAACACTTGAGCATAAGAAATCTAAAGGTGATGAAACACACTGCATTTTTATTACTATATGTAGAAAAGAATAATTGCATTGTTTACTGATTTTATTTGATAGCATCAGTATTTTTAAATGTGTTTTTTCATTGTTTATTATGACGTTATATTATAAACAAAACACAAAGTTGTCTTGCCAGCTGAGAGAGATGTCATCTCACTAACTGAAAAGGTGTGGTAGCACTTTATTTGGGCCATTCTTTTTGATCTACGTAGGAAGAATACCTCCTGATCTATTCAAACAAGGACGTTTTCAAACAGTTATTTATAAGATGAGTAAAAAAGGTTGTTACTGAGCTAGTGAATGTTTTGGGGTTTTAAATTGCTTTATTCGTTTCCTTATTGAGAGGTCTTTCTGAGGTCTTTCAAGTGGGATTTAATACTAGGACCTCAGGTGTTTAATTAGTTCAGGCTTTTTAATCCCTCTGGACCTACTTCAGTTTAGAGCAGCTAAGATCTGGCCTCCTTTGTTTGTCAGATGGGTGTGTGTGGAAGCAGTGTTAGCTGCGTGTATCAGCTGGGTGGCTGCAGAGAGGGAAACAGGAGGTGCCCACGGGCATTTTGCCGGCTGCACCTCAGGTGGGATGTGTGTGTGGGCACCCCTCTGTTGGCCCTGCAGCCCCCACTAGCTCTGTGGCAGATATACAACGTAATGGTAAAAAAAGTCAGGTTTTGTCAGCAAGATGGCTTGGAGCTCACCGATAATATACCAGTATGATGCAATTAATCTTTCTTCCTTCTTGTGTGATCCATGTTTATTAATATCTCCAGGCCTCTATGTGGCAGGTTGGCAGAAAGGTTGTATTGCCATAAGCAGAGCAACACCTGGCAGATGGCTGACAGCTTTGTTGAAAGATTAGCTGGTTGTGGGATTTTGAGAGGGAGTGCAGCACTTCTGAAGGACTGCAGGCTTCAGCGTATTTCACTTCTACGCCAACTTAGAAAAGGCATACCTAAAAGAAATGCATTGAGAGTCTGACCAAGAAATAGAAACATTTTTCTCCCTTTCTCTGCACTGGTACAGCCATGTTGGTCAAATATTCCCAAATATTTTTTTTTTACAAAAGATTGTCTTTATAGAACATGGGGAAAAAATTAGTAAAAAGGAAGAATATGGAGATCAGTAGAAAACTGAGCGTTTTCTCTGAGCAAGAGAGATCTGTTCAAGACAGAAGACAAATAACAGTAACTGCTGTGTCAAGTTAATGGCAAAAAAAAAGGTAAAACATTTACATTCTTTCCTGAGATTTTATTCTTCAATTAACAGAAGGATGGAAGGGTGACAACATTAATCCTGATAGCAGATACTTCAAATGTGAACCATTACGTACAGGACTATAGCAGCCTTCAGAAAAGACTGAATGCTTGGATAAATGAATAACAAAAGATGTTATGTATTCTGTTTCAAAGCAATTAATTGATTGTGCACCGTCAGAAAAAGCGTCAGCTTACCCTTTGCAGGGCAATTTGTATATTTGTGCAATCCAGCAATTCCAGTGCTTCCAGCTGAAGCGCCTGGCACCTGGCCAGCATGTGAGAGAAGTCAGTTGGACAACAGCTCTGGTCCGCTTTGTGATCTGATGTTGATAGAATCCATAATTCTACATACCCAAATGTGTTCCTTAATTAATTGCCATGTTGCTTTCCAAGGGGTTAGCAATTTTGCGTCTAGATGAGATTTTTTTTTTTTCTTCTAAATACTTAGAGTCAGCAAGGGAAATAAGTTACCAACAGAGTCAGGCCTTCCAGGCATGAGGGTTATAGCAACCATTTCTTTTGTCAAGTCTCAAATTCAATTTTTTCCTTTAAGGGCTTTTTCCCCTCTCTTTTTTAATACTTTCTCGTTTAGAATGTGAGTTTCTATTTGGGGCAGTATTTTGAAATCAACAAAATAGAAAGTACATGTACCTTGGTCTCTGCTAGCTTGCATGAAGTGCTTTTCTGTCTTTCAGGGTTTGATCAGAGGCTCTTTGAGCCATTGCAGTTCCCTGAATGTTGCACGCTATCTGCTATATAAATCCACCTTGGGACAAAGTCACATGCATCATGCATGATTAATAATGGCTTTGTGAGCTGGTGTGGTAGGAGCTTAATTTGGTTACTGCTAAATATGCTGCTGATTTCTTCTAAATTTAGAAGAAATCCATGTAAATCTCATGGAGGTGTGATTTAACAATTTCCAAGAGCAATTCTCTTTGGGGGTGAGAGTGTATTCCAAAAATTGGAAGTGAGAGATGTCTGGAAGAATCACGTGCATTACTTACATTTGAGTAGCAGGAATGAGGTTAACAAATTTGTTCTTTTTGTGTTATTAGCCTTTATTTTGCTACAAGTGATCTTGTGAGAACCTTCCTGAAATCATGAGAGATTCAGGGAAGTGTACGACACCAATGTGTCACAGTTTGACCAAAGAGTTTGCCCTTTGTTTCACCTTCCTCCTTATCAGATTCCTTGAGCAAAATATTTCAGGTATTAGGAACTGCCAAGATTGAACACAGCTTAGGAAAAACTCGTTCCAGAAATTACCTGAGAAGCGTAGGCTGCATAAGCTTTCCAGTCCATGGCAAAACAACCTACATACAGTTGGGACTTGCACACCTCGTCGAAGTAGCCTCTTCCAGCCGGGCTTATATGTGCTTCTCTTATCACAATGCCTGCGAGAGACTCTTATGTAAAACCCTCCAGCCGTCCCTTCCAGAGCAAGGCATCCGTTTGCGTGCAGCACCAGCCTCTAAGCAGAGGCGTGCCATTTATATTCCTGGGCTAAGGATGAAGGGAAGAGGAGGAGAGCATCGTTTGACACTGTGTACAGTGTCAAAACACCATTGAGCTTGTCATTCCTGAATCGTGGATGGTCTTGCGCTGTCCTAATCGTACATGGTGGAGAGGATGTTAAACAACATAGAGGTGCTGTAAGGGAGTCCTCATGCAATCCATTCTGAGCTGTGAACATGTTGACCTTGTTCAGCAAAAGGGAATACTGCTTTTTTATTCAAAAACTGTTAACTTCAAAGCCCCTTCTCTTCTTGGAAGAAGAATAGAGACATAAGGCATGGGAAATAATAAGTCCATAGCTCTGAAACTGGTCTGGGAGCTTTCTATAAGGTTTTTGTTTTGTTACTTGACTCTAGAACTATTTGTTAGATTTATAAGTTCAAAGCCTGGCTCTTAAACTGTCTAATCCTGTGGTGCTAAGTAGGAGCATGCAAATCAGCTTAGTAAACTATCTGAACACAAAACGTTAGACTCCTTATGGCATCTGGAGGGAGTGATCACAAGATTGAGGCGATTGCTTTCTGTGGGCTCTGCTATACTAATCAGCAATGCTAACTTGGGTTTCCCTTTCTCTCCCATTGCACCATCTCCTTGCAGAACATTGCTTTTACTTCCAGCTGGTTGGATCGTCCAAGGGGCTGAACATTTCCTCACTTGTCTACCACGCTGTTAAGCAGCAGGATTGCATGTGAAAGAGAAAAGGGGGAAACTCAGACCATATTGCCATCATTGTTAATTTACAGGCTAGGCACCCCATGGAAAAGGTAGTAATGTGAGACACCTTTTCCTTGCAGACCACAAGAACCTATGCTTACTCCTAGTCTTTGAATTTCCAATAGTGGGCAGCAGGGTCGTAATGGAGTGCTGGAGGCTATGGGAGGATAATTAATATGCTATTAATTTACAGCATTTGTACATCCTGAAACTGAAAAAGAAATCCTCCTATAACACAGTTGCCTCCTTTATACTGCCATGTGCCGATAATTCTCTCTTGTCCAGTGTAACATTTTTCCCAAAGGTGCTGGCTGGTCTTGTTTGGTCTCAGTCTGTGGTAATTACTGGCCAACTTTTGGGTACAGTTTTCTGTCAGACCTAGGAGATCATTTATGTTTGTGTAGAGTAGCCGCTGCGTCCAGGCAATGCTGTGTGTTGCTTTGCCCACTGGGCGGATGTGAATAGAGACCCAGAGAGTGCCTGATGACAAGGAATCACGGTCCAGGATGAAGGGGTCAGGGTTCATTAGAAAAGTTGCCTGGAGGCTGTTGTACATGTAAAACAAAACCAATAAAACCAGCCTTTTTCTTACTGTTCCCAGAGCCCATCCCTGCTCTTTCCTCGTGGCAGCGAGACGGCTTAGACTCAGACGAGGCTCGCCTTTCCCCGCAGGCCGGTCGCTTAATTCGCCAACTTCTGGATGAGGACAGCGATCCTATGCTGTCCCCTCGCTTCTATGCCTATGGACAGAGCCAACAGTACCTGGATGATACAGAAGTGCCTCCTTCCCCTCCCAATTCTCATTCCTTCATGAGGTGGGTCGTGATTTGCCTGTGCTGACTCTGGCACCCAGCTGTAAAGGGTTTGCACGGTTGCATCAAGCAGCATCTTTTTGCATCAAGCAACTTCTCTTTGCATCACACACATCAGATAGATATTCTGTGTTGGGTTTCTGTTCCTACTGATGGCAAACTGATATTTTTAGAAAAGTTCTTGGTAACTAACTGTTTATGAATTTGTGAATTAATATCCAGGCAGTTGCTGTTGCTGAGAGAAGCTGTTACAGCATCTTTTGCTATCTGTCATCAGAGTAGCAACATAGCTTTCTCACTTCTGTGGGATTTGCCTTTATTTATACAAAGTTTAAGTAGCCTCTGCATGAAGATGTACTGTGGCTGTTTGGATAAGCTCTTCCTGCAATCTTTGCTCTTGGTAGGAGGCGGAGTTCATCTTTGGGATCTTATGAAGATGACAGAGAGGACCTTACGCCTGCACAACTCACCCGGAGAATTCAGGGACTGAAGAAAAAGATCAGGAGATTTGAGGACAAATTTGAAGAGGAGAGGAAATACAGAGTGAGTCTCTAGGGCTTAAGCATTCGTATGGGGGGGTGTGCACTAGCAACAGAGGGACGGAACATCAGGGAAGTCTGTCAAACGTACAGAGGGCTTGAAAGCTTCTATAAGGAGGGGGGGGGGAAAAAGCTGCTGCCCCGAAAAGCAAAATGTGCATCCATACCAAGCTAATTACTTTTCCAGGCATTATGTACTATCAGTGCAGCACAAGAGATAGCCTAGTAGACTCATAGGATTTTGAACACTGCTTAAGACAGTGTGCTAAAAGCACACACTCAGTGTGTAGCAATAGCTATGTTAAACTTCTGATTGTTTTATTTATTAAAGTTCAGCTTATGGGAAGCACAACTGCACATCTCATTTGCATGATGGTAGTCCCAGGACACCAGTGCATTGCAGAGGAGAGAGAGCAGCTGCCTTTACTCCTGAGTAAAGAACCACAGTCAAGTGCTGCTGAGCAGTAGCAGTGTGCTGTACTCTAATTATTCCTGACATGCCCTTCCGATGCACAGAAAGCTTTTTAAAGAACTAGAGCTTTGCATATGTGCATCTTTGGTGAACTAAACCACAAAGGATTGTTCTGAAGGGATCTTGCCTGCAGTAGAAAAGACTGGAAGAAATGCTCAGAGCTTGCTGTAGCCTATCATTTGGGCTATTTCGGTGTCGTTGGATGTAAGGCAGCCTTTGGTGCGGATACATGCATCCTAACGCTTCCCAAACTGTTCATGTTAGGCTTCCTCGTTTGGAGGTACCCTCTCATTAGGACGAAATAGGCACAAGGGTTCTAGTGTGCATATAGCCCTCTGAGCCACTCCCACAACTTAATGTTTGCTGTCAAAAGTTTTGTTTTTTCTAAAAAGAAAATCAATATTATTATGTCCCTGAGAGACAGTGATATGACAGGCAGGAGCAATTAAAACAAGGTCTGAAATGAGCTAGTCAGAAGTATGCAGATGCCAGTCAGAAGCCAGTGCCCGTGCTGGGTCCAAATTCTGTTGTGCCTCTTTTTGTGGCACACGCTTGTTTCAGTGCATCTCTGCTGTTGGTCTAACACACATTCAGCATCACTGTTCTTTCCTCCCAGCCTTCCCACAGCGACAAAGCAGCCAATCCTGAAGTGCTCAAGTGGACAAATGATTTGGCCAAATTCCGAAAGCAACTCAAAGGTGAGCAGCCACCACTGGTGCACCTTCACGGGGCAACTGGACTCTGCCTCATTTAAATTTGATGTTAGGCAGTCATCCTGTCACTGTTACATTTTAAAAAAGAAAAATTCTTCACCTTCCCCCCAATGTCCCTGTTAGAGTCAAAACTGAAGATATCGGAGGAAGACCTTGGCCCTGTTGTGCGTCAGCGGAGCAATACGCTCCCCAAGAGCTTTGGCTCTCAGCTTGAAAAGGACGATGACAAAAAGCAAGACCTGTCAGATAAATCTGCCAAGCCTGCTGTGGAAGCAACTCTTGATTCTATCCAGAAGAAGCTTCAAGAAAAACGAACAGAGACAAACCGACCTGAAGATATTAAGGTACAATATAGACAGATCAGATTTAGGCCTTTAAGTACAAGCAGGTAACTCATGGCTGCATAGTCACTTGTGAAAGCCCTGTGGTCTTCTGCATTTTGTCACAAAGTCTACAACCTTTAGTCCTGGCTCACTTGCTTTAGTTTCTTTCCCTCTGCCTTTAGTATCTGATTTTTTTTCCAGAGCTCTGTTTGTATTGAGTATCATTGAGTGTTCTTTTTCTGATCCTTGTCTATTCCAAGTAACGTTTCTGAATTATTGCAATATTTCCTGCCCTCTATTTGGCTATTTCTGTTGTTATGTCCAAAGGCTTTTGGCAAATTCTGAGTCTTCCAGTGATTCTGGAGATTGGGTCATCTGTTTTCTTCTAATTCACTCCAAAGCTGAACACTCTTCTCTCAGGGCATTTTATTGCTGCTTTTCAGAGAATCACATTGAGCTCTGTTAGCTGCTGTAATCTCTGAGGGTTATCAGCAGGGAGGTCTCTGTGTCTGATGCTGTGAGTTCCTGAGGTTTGGGCAGCCTTGTAAGCGAAGTCCTTGAGTCTGCTGACATGTAAACTGCGCAGTGCTTTGTAAGAGAGGGGCAGACAGCATTATCTTTGTTTATTAGATCTGCAGACGAAGATACACACAGTGTGTGTTTGGCTGCTTTCTGACAGTAGCAAGAATCTGCAGCCTGGCTGTTTAAAGAGGGCTTGTGATAGTATTTGGTGCTATGATAGGGAGAGAAGGCTCGATGTCATGCAAATTCAGTGGGGGGACTCTGGAAAACTTAGGAAAGTCTTATCCAGCTGTCTGCCCTTTTTCTGGCTTGGTCCCCTCAGCCTGTCTGCCAGAGCTTTTCACTCCATAGCAGAATTGGCAGAAAGAGGCAGTCTGGCTGCTCTTTAGTTCTTGGTAAAGTGTGTCTGTGGCAGTCAAAGCAAAGATGTCAAGCTTTGCAAGAGGTACTGGAGGTTGTCTCCAATTCGGAGAACAAGAAAGAGCGTGTTTTGTTGTACAACTTACACTTCAGATCTTAACTGAAAAAGAGTGACCGTCATTAAAAGATGCATACTGTTGTTTTTTCAAAGCACACTGATAATTGATAAATCCCCCTTATGTACATTAAATAACTTCATATGCAAAGTTTATATGGGTTTAATCTGCCTGCATTGTGCATAGGTTGCCAGTCATTAACAGACTCTTTGGCAATATAGGTAGGAAAAGACAACTGGAAGGCAGAGATGAGTCTTCAAAACATTAATGACAAAATGATATGACCTTGGTTAGGCCACGAATCAATATCGTTTGAGTCCAGGAATCTGACCTTTTTTTCCTTCCTCCTCTCTCTGTGTGCCACTTTTCATAGGACATGACAAGAGATCAGATAGCAGCTGAAAAAGTGGCTCTTCAAAAAGCTTTGCTGTATTACGAAAGCATTCATGGCAGACCGGTATGTACTAGCAGCATCTTTTACAAAGTCCATCTTTATATGTCTTTGTCTGTGGTAAACGATCCCCCTAATGCTCTTTTAACGTCACAGTCCTTCTTGCTGTTTAAACCACACGTGCATCCTCTAATCCACCTCCCTGATCCTTCGGTATCTGCTGCTGAGGAGTCTGTTCTCAGCAAGGTGATGTCTGCCCTCAGCGCTGGGTTTGGCAGATACCTGTAGGACTGAGCCTACAGCCTGAATCTGCATTATTTTGGCACCACACTCATGAGGATCCACAAACATCCAGTCTGTGGCCCAGCTGACTCACCAGCTTTGCCCGGGGATACAGTCTGCACTGTGTGGTCCCCCATGCAGACAGGAATTTTGCCATTTGCTAGTATTAATGGCTAACTGGGAAGACAGGTGTGCATACATTGCTCCTTCTCAGAGTAGCTACAGTGTGTTTCTCCCAGCACCTTGCTATTTGCACAATCCCCTTGTGCCAAAGGATTCATGAAACAGCTTGTCTCCTGAGCATCACAGCATAAGTTGAGAGGAGATTTCATTCTTCCCCTGAGAAACAGATGTTTTTTTCCATGTGCCAGTGGGAGGGAAGGGCATGAGGTTGCTTGCACGTTTGATCTTAACAAAGGAAAATTATTTGTGAAGACAGAGAATTAAGTATTGTGTACTGTTGATCCCTGCCATAGCAGAAACATAGTGGCTGCCAGGCCACCAAGTTGGCTTTGAATGAATCCCTTCTCTTTCACTGATGACATTATAATCTTTGCTACCAGCTGTATAGGTAAAGCAACTTAATTTCAGAGTGATGCTAATCCCTTGAGCAGTGGCTTGGCAGCAGCAAATTACTGCTGATAAGGAGTACTTGATTAGCACAACTGACAAATCTGTCATTCTGCTGCTGCATGGGAGTCCTGATCTCTTCCTTCCTTTTGCTCCTGAATTATTTCCTCCTTTGTCCATTGTTTTAAAAAAGTCTCACTAATTTATTTAAATGCCTTCATGAAGTGCTAATGTTGTACAGTCACATACCAGCAGCTGAAAACAGTGTAATTGTATAAGAGGACATGCCGTTTTATTATTGTGTAAAATAGCAAAAGGCCAGCACAAGGGGATCCACTTACCCTTCTCTCTCTTTTCCATGAGACTGAGTCTGGTTTTGCTGCTTTTACAAGGCTTCAACAGGTAGCATCTCGTTGAAGTGAACTCATTTCAATCTGTTTAAAAAGAAAACAAGCCCAGAGTCTAGCTTGTCAGCATACCTTTTTGTTTTTTCTCCCCTTTCTGATGCTTTATTTATACAACTGCTTTTTAATTTGTTTGTTTTTTAAGTAGGCAGTCTATACCTAGCAACACTGAACTGCACAGCAAGGAAGACTGCAGCTGATCAGCTTTTGCTGTTCCCAGCTCCTGGCACTGCAGCAGTGGAAAAGTACTGAGCTTGAGGAGAATGGGGATAGTTCAGCCAAGTTGTTGTTTTTTTTTTTTCTTAAAGATATTTAACTAAACTAGAAAAACAATGGAGCTCAGATTTGTTGTGCAACTGGGTCTTTCTGCACCAGTGATAGATGAACCTGCAAAGGTAGAATTGAACTGCTTTAGTTAAGCCAAAAAAGTCCATCTCTGCAGAAATTCTCAAGCTGCTCTAACAATGCAAGCAACAGTCTGTTCCTCAGCTGCTGCTCTTTTGCCATGTGGAGCGTGCCCCAGAGTTGTGTCAAAGGCTCCATTATTCCAACAGTCTTTTTGCATCTTGATGTTCTCCCAAAATATACTCAGGCTCTGCTGGTATGACTTGTGTTTACCCAGTGAGACAGTTTGCCCATGTGCTAAATGTTTTCGCTCAGAGTCTGCTTTCTGTTAAGTGTGCTGGTCTAAGTCTGCAGGGCTGACTCAGGCCCCATACATTTAAATTCAGCACCTAAATTAATTCTCTGTATTCTTCCTCCATACTGATATTCAGACACTGAAGCATGTTGTTTATTTTTTCCATTTGTCAACACACCTAAGGATTTTTTTTGTCCATTCCAAGGCTTATGTTTATTTTTCTGTACAGAGCCACGGCAGGGGGGTTGGAACTAGATAATCTTTAAGGTCTCTCCCAACCCAAACCATTCCAAGTTTCTATTTATCAACTTTCAAATTTCATTAATTGAAAGTTTGGTTCTCAGCCTTAGCATAATCTTTTGGGTTTGTTTTTTTTTTTTAAGTAATAGACTGTCTGAGCTGACAGTAGTGCTGTGCCTCCTATTGTACTAACTGCTAAAGTTAGTACAACATAGTAAAGCTAGGAATAAAATATACATATTTATATATAGGCTACTCAGTTTCTCCAGTTGTATGCTTGATGGGGTACAGAGAAATGTCCAAAGTTGGAGGCAACTTGCTAGCCGGTGCAATTGAATGCAGACACATCAACATGAAACTCAATACAGAGAGGGCTGACTGAATTGTTTGATGCTGCTGACACCCCTCCAATCCATGCGAGCTGCTGACTCAACAGCCAGCCAGCTTGAGGCTGTCGGGTACTGGAGCCAGCCTGCGCTTTGGAGGTGTGGGACATGCAGGCCCTAGAGCTCAGACTGCCCATCTACACACCCCTTATCAGGCTTGGGGATGTTTGCATTAAACCCAGAAAGGGGAAAAAAAAGGTTTTCCTCCTTCTTCCTCTCTATTGGTCTGCCCCCAACATAGGACGCAGGCTTGGTTATCAGGAGGAAAATGCTACATCCAGATTCTTAGGAGTTCATCCCTGCCAGTCAGTCCTACTCCTGGCAATACTTACAGCTCTTCTGCCCCTGGCAAACCAACACCCTCTCCTGCTCTGGAGGGAGGATGTGAAAGCTTTAGAAAACTTACTGCAGTGAAAGTCAACAGTATTTAATTTTAAAATTTCCTCCCCGCGTCAACCTGTATTCCCTTTTCTTCTGTTGCAGAAGGGGAGACTGTACAAAGCTCGCTAGGGATTGATGTTAATTTTTATATGGCAGCTCTTCAGATGCTCTGGTGATCAGCAGCAGTAAAAAGCCTTGGGGAAGATAGGCATGACATCAGAACCAGTTAAAGCTTCCCCTCATAAGAGCTTTATAGTCTAAAGTTAGACAAAAGATCTAATGGAAGGACAGTCATACAATGTGGGTCAGACAGTGCTGAATACAAAGAAAGATGATGATCAGGTTGGTTCTGCTGAGTATTTTGTTTGTTTTGTTACAGCAGGGTTAGAAAACAAGCATTGAAGAGATAAAACCCAGCTTCCTCACAACTATACTTAGTTGGGACAGACCTTTACTTTCCCACACTAGCTGCTGTCTGTGAGGTCTTGCCTTCTCCTGCGCTATCGATACTACTGAGATTTTCAGCTTAGCCTGGATCTGAAAGAACAGAAATGAACGCTCACAGTTTGCAACACTCTCAAACTGAGGAGGGAGCACAACACACAGCCAGGAGGAGTGGAGTTAAGGACAGAGCAATGCAAGAAAGGCTTGGCGTGGGGATCAGAGCATTATTTGGTCTGCTCTGTGTCACACGGCCCTGGCACCTTCATCCCTTCTCAGCTCTGTGGTAACTTCTCCGCTGGGAAGAGGGGTGGAGCGGAAGGATAGGGGCTTAAAAAGATGAAGAACTACTGGCTTGGACAGGAAATTAAGAGGAATAGCAAAGCCAGAAAGTCAGTTTTTGTGAAATCTGTATTTTAACCTTCTCTGGGAAAGTCTTCTTTCATTACAGTACCCAGTCATTGAAGCTCTTTTCCCTTGTCCTGGGTCATAAACATTGCCTCTGAGGTCCCAGCCACAAAAATAAGGGTGGGAAACCTCATGTTGTGCCTTATAATAGTAGATGTGATCACAAGGACAGACTGCTGCCTCTGTGGGTCATTTTATGCTGTGGACATATGATACCTAAGTTGGTCATTTGAATCACCTGTCTCATACATCCCCATTACCAGACACCCCACAGCTTGGGTGCTGCTTCGTCTGGCGCTTGGGACAGGAGAGGCAATGACAAACACAAGCACTTGCCTTACCAGTTCTAGGGCTAATGCTGCTAACCTGTTATCCTCAGGAAAATCCCCTCAAGTCCCCTCTGACTGACAGTGATCACAAGCACGTGCATTATAGAGTGGAGTATCTGCTGCAGCTTCATGAATCTCACTTCTTTTTCCTTTTCAGGTTACCAAAAATGAACGGCAGGTGATGAAGCCGTTGTATGACAGGTATCGCTTGGTCAAGCAGATCCTCTCCAGAGCCAACACCATCCCTATCATTGTGAGTAGAGCATTCTTTTAGGGGGGTATTTTTTTTTGGTTTTGAGCCGAGAAAACAGGAATCACCACACTTTCACACACACCACAGTCACTAAGGCCAAATCCCAACCTCCCTTACCAA
Source organism: Tringa solitaria (assembly GCA_026413425.1). NCBI lineage: Eukaryota > Metazoa > Chordata > Aves > Charadriiformes > Scolopacidae > Tringa > Tringa solitaria. Next base: position 31,869,628 of record JAOXJM010000033.1, read on the forward strand.
TCAGAGACCAAGCAAATGAATGAATCAATGACACACCATACACTGAAGTTGGGCAAAGCTGGTCAAGGGGCTCTGGTGCCCACCCATGAGCCATGGGAGCACATCTCACCTTGTGTTGTTTCTTCTCTTTCCATTGGGCTGCTGCTGTTATTTCATCATCTTGTGTTTGGCTGCAGCCTCACTTCCCTTTCCTTACCAATCCACTCTGAGCTCTAAGTCTTCCATGCTGCTTGGTTACACAGGATTGTATGTCAGGAACACAGATTTGTGTGGGTTCCACAGGAGACAGCAGTTTCCTTGGCTCAGAGAAAGGGCCAACAGTCTCCTAACGCTTCATCTGTGTTAAAGAGATCCTGCAAGTGGTGGATATTCCCTCATTCAAGGTGGTGCTTTGGCAAGGAAGCACTGCCATCAGCAAGGAATTCAGTGCACCCCTCTGTGGAGCAAATGCACTGTCTCTAATTTTAGACAACATGTGGAGGCCACTTTTTAAAAATTATTTGATCTGAAAAAATGCACAGAGAATACTTAGCCTGTCTATGGAAAGTGACTTGTTTCATCATGGTACCTGTTTACTCTGTCGGGCATGTATGATCTTTTACTTTTTTTGCTGTTCCCAAGCAGTGCTCATATGGTGGTCACTTTTTGTAGACTGCCAGTGAAGTGAACAGACTGGCACAGCGTTACTCAGTGCAGTCACACTGAGAAGTGGGGCTTTTTTTTCCTGCAAATTGTGGGAGGTGGTCCTGTAGTTAAAACAAAAGGCTGTTCCTCCTTGATTATGCAAAGTACTCCCCAAAATGTTTGCTGTGAAGATGGTGCTGGCAATCAAGAAGGAAGAAACCGTGTAGCTGTGCATGGGCAGTTTAATACAAAGCTCTCAAAAGAGAGCTCAGGTCCTGTTTTGACACAAAATCGAAATTGCAGAGTGGCTGGCCAAGAGACAAGACTGGCTTTTCCCACCTCCTTGAATGAGAACAAGTGAGAGGCTCGTGCAGAGGCGGGGTGTTCCAGCTAGTGTTCCAGCATCCAAAGTTTTTTCTTACAAGTGTTTGGCGGTGATGTCCCTTGCTAAGCAGCATCCTGAGAGCAAACAGCCCAAGGTTCAGGGGGTTTGCCAGGCATGTTTTTCTTCTTTAAGAAATGGATTTCTCCTGATGGTCCAGCGATGAGCTGAGAGTGAATGTGTGGGTGAGAATGAGCTGAGAGCAGGTGGTGGAGGAGAAAGGGGTTCATAATGTAACATACTTGTTAACACCTGTCACAGGGTTCCCCCTCCAGCAAGCGGAGAAGCCCTTTGCTGCAGCCAATTATCGAGGGCGAAACAGCTTCCTTCTTCAAGGAGATAAAGGTGAAGACCTCCAGCTGCTAACTAATTGCTCAGTTTGCATCAATTTTCCCCTTATACCAATGAAAGAGAATGATTGATTGATTATTTTTCCCCACCAGTGTTGATTTTTTTGCAGTGTCCTCCTGAAAAATCAGTAGCTGCTTTAAGCCACGCCAGTTCTGATCAAATTCTTCCCTTGTCGTAGCTAAGACTACAGTTTTCCCTTGGCTTTGCATTCTTTCCCATCCTTCTCCTTCCCCCTTCACCTGCACATAATATATTTTATTTTGCTTTCTAAAAAAAAAACACAAAAAAAAATCACAATTACCTCTGTACCTTGCTTTTTTTCTTGCTTTCCTCCTTTTTTTTAATGACACTAACTTGGTTTGCAGTAGCTTCTCTCACTCCAAAGCTCTGTGGCTTGCACACAGCACCGTGGCAGGAATGAGCTCTCACAAAACTAACACTCACACGTGGAGCCAACCGGGGCACTTATGGGATCCATACCTACTCCCATTCACGTGCTTATTTCATCCAGGGCTCTTTGTCACCACCTCGTGAAGGCTATTTCTAACCAAGTCATGTGAGAATGGAAGTAAGAACAACTCGGTTCTGATAGTTAACGCCTGGTCAGATTTGGATGGCAGGATTGTTGTGTTTCTTTCTGGTGCTGAAGTAATGCTTGGTGATGAAGACTGCCATGATATTGGGCCTTCTTCCCCTCAGAAGAAGGGAAGTCCAATGGTTGACCAGGACACGCAGCGTGGGGCTGGGCCCCGCACTTGCTTTCCTTACCCTTGCGATGTAGCGGGGGAAGAAAGTGCTTCACCACACTTGGGTCATTTATCCATTATCCAGCTAGAGTTTGGTTATACTTAAATACCACAGAGGTAGACATTCAAGGTTGATTTGATTATTAGGCAATTACAGTAGATTGTATATTAATGGAATATTCGAGGCGTATATTCATTAAAACCAGATTGCAGACTGGAGATGTTAAGCTGCTGTGGGAGGCTGGTTAATCACCACCAAGTATTTTCTAGGTAACCACTGGATCAAATCTGCAATAGTAGTCTGGTGGGATGGATTTTAATTTGGGTTAGGTTTTTTTTCTTTTAGTGCATCCTCTATTTTTCACCTGTGCTCACACCCAGAGTATTTGGGAGAGTTGCATAAAAGCTTGAAAGGACATTTGAGGTGAAGCCTTACCAGCTATTGGGGTACTATATCTTGAATATTGTCTGTGTTGAAACGATTGCTGGGAAGCTTGCTTGCTGGGAGTACTGATGATGGGATGCACTGGAGACTTTCTATTTGTAACTCTGGAAAATGTAAATGCCTCATGGTTGCCTAAAGATGCGAGCAGGTGCGAGCCAAATGGATCCAGTCAATGAAGATCATTCTGGTTCAAGGTGGAAATGCCAGTGCGGGTTTAAAATAAGATTCCCATGTGAGACTTGTTTTAAGTGAAGGCCTCAGCTGGCAATTTCCATATGAGTTCTCGCTGCAAATCCTTTTAATTCACTCCTTCATTTTAAGCAGCAAAATGCTTTAAGAGGTCTTGTGAGAGCCAGAAGTAGTGTTTTGGCACTGAGGTCTAAACAAGTGAAATTTCTACTCTTTCTTTTCCTCCCATGGGCTTCTGTTGGCAGGAGGCTCACTCCAGAGCTCTGGGCCAGAGTGATCCTTGCTGGCTTGGGCAGCTGGTGCCCTGGAGTGAGGCGAGTGAGACGGGCTCCTCATGGGCCTCTGAGGGGAGGGCACTTTGCCTCTGTCCTCGGGAGCAGTTTATCACACTGATTATGAAAACTGCCCCTTTCCTTTCTCTCCAGAAGCAACTTGCTCTCCCAGGAAAGGGTGCGGGAGCTCCTCCTGTGGTGCCAGAGAGATTCCTCTAGAATAAAGTTTTCTGTTTTAATGACTTTGATTGATTTAGCAAATCCTCCTCCATGCCGCAGCAGGATTGGTGTTCTCCTGCATCAGTCCTGGTTGCCCTGACCCAGGGCAGGTTGGGGACTGGTAAATGGCAGTGAGCGATGGTCTCCCCTCCCCAGCCCAGCCTGAAGTTGTTTGCAGGGTTTATGCCTTCCGTTTAAAATATAGAATCTACATCTGGATAAATGGTTTTACCTAATAATACGCTAAATATTGCTTTAACTTTCACAAGTTCCTGCAGATTTTCCTGAGATTTTTTCAGACCTCTCTGTATCTTATTATTATTACTCAAAACTTCTTCCCAGCTAATCAGTTTTTTCATCCTCAAGACTCCATCTTGGTTGTAAAACTCTCAGCCTGTGGCTTTGCATTGCATTTTCATGGCCTAGAGCTTTGACATAAAAAGAAAACTCTGGGATTCTGATTTCATGTAAATGTATGCATTTATAAATTATTGACTTCGAGGATTTAATGGGACTGTGGTAGGTCCTAGTGTTACTTTCTCCTTTTTGTTTGAAATATGGGAGCAGTCTCTTAGGAATAATTAAACTGTCCACATGGAATCGCATGAAAAAAAGTAAAGAAAATGGCTTCTTTTGATCCCAGTGCAACAATACATTTTGAACATGAAGATTTTGGTGATATTAGCCCTCAAACCCTTTTAAAGATATGCATGTGCTTAGATCCTTCCTGGCTAGTTACAGGGTTGTAAAATAAATATATATACACATACATACATATTTAAGAGACTTACTGTCCATGCAGGCATTTATTACCTTTGTCTAATGCCTTGTTCCTTATATTTATAAGGTTGAAAACTGCCTTCTAGAAATGTTTCTGTAAGTAAGAGAAAACTGGGCCCTGTTCCCTGAAAATCCAAATGATTTCTGGACAGTGTTGTAGGACAAACCCTACATTTGAGAATGCTGTGAATTAGCAGGTACCAAGCGCAGCAGAGACTTCCAAACCTTGCGCCTATAAATTTTGCAAAAAAATTGAACGCAAGTAAATCATCAGCGTACTTTGGGGAAATTGCACTGGGCAGAGTGTTTCCACTCCAATTTTTAGTCTATTCCAGCTAAATGGTACAAAGCTGATGTCAGGAACAGCCAATGTCAGCAATCCTTTTACAGTGAATCCCATCCCACATTAGGGCCATGGAAAGACTGATCTGAGCTCATTGATACCACTGTATGAGCATTGGAGGTCTTGCATTCAGCCGTTAGAGAGGGCTGTTGAGCTGCATCCATTGAGAGAATATTTTGCATTTTAAGCTGGCAACCTGTATGCTGCCAGGTGTAAACTGTCAGGGAAGCAGAGAGGGCTGGCTGGTATGCTTTAGGCAGTGTGCATAATGACTGCAAGTGGGTTTGTGTACATCAATATGTATAAATTAAAGCAACAGGTTGCTAACAACCCCAGGTATTTTTTCACTCGGTTTTGTTGCCTTGGGTCTCCTTAACCAGTCTGAGTTGGTGGTGGCAGTTTCTCTGACTTTGGGTGTTAGGGTGTCTCACTGATGGTCTTCTGGTGTCCTGTATTGCTTAGCGATTGAAGTGCTTGCTCTGCCTGTCCACTTCGTTTCGTACCTGTTCCCCAGTGCATGTGGTGAAAGGAGGTGCCTGTTGCTGAGAAGGGAAGCAGTAACCTGTTCTGTTACGGGGTGCTCTGTCCCTCTCTGTAGGAGGAAGAGGAAGGCTCCGAGGAGGACAGCAACATGAAGCCAGATTTCACAATTACCATGAAAACAGATTTCAACGTGCGAAGCTTCTTGGATCAACTAGAAGATGATGCCGACGGCTTTGTTTCCCCGGTGGATGATAAGATGCCATCTAGGAGCAATCAGGATATGGGGCTTTCCAATCTCCATGAAGCATCCATGTATGTTGAATTTGCAGGCAACTTCAAAAAGTTATTTCTTGCTGAGATAGCATTTTATTTGTCGGCAAAGTGTCTAGATTTAAAATTGTTTTCCATTTATATTCTGAGTCAGAAGTTTTTGCCTTTTTATTTCGAAATGCAATAGACCCTCATATGAAAGAGTTTGGGAAAAAACTACTTTGTCCTGATACTGATATTTGACTTCTGCCTCCTTGGAATCTTGCAGGAACAGCTCCATTGCTTGGCATATGTACAATCATACATTTGTAGATTTACTGTATGTTTCCTGTTATAATTGTGTATGTATGTATAATCTTGTTTATATTTCAACCCAACAGCCCTGAACTGTTAGAGCAGCTCCAAGAAGTCAGGGAAGAGAAAAAGCGAATCAGAAAAAAATTGAGAGACTTCGAAGATAATTTTTTCCGACAAAATGGAAGGTAATAATTTCTCAGCTGTCTCTCTGTCCTTCAGCTACTTTTAATCTGTTTGGCATCTACAAAGACCTCCAAGTGTGGAAAATTACCGGAACTCACTATTATGTATTTCTTCATCATCGGTGGTTTATCCACATTCATTACAGTTGCCCCTTAAAATTAATTACTCCCCTCCTCCCCCCTTACCCTCCCATCCCCAAACTCTAGGAACCACATCCTGTTTGAAAACTTTGTCTTAGGACAAGCAGTGGGAAGCAAAAGTATAGATTGTGAAAATCCACCTGCCTCTAGCACAACTGACAGGAATGGTGGAAGAGTTTCTCAGTGATAGAATAATTGGGGGTTTTCCTAATGATGTACATTTAGATTTCTGTCCTGTTCTTGCTTGTCTGTGAGTTGTTCAGACACTGGTTTAGCAAGCATGTGTAGCTGGGTTTATCATTTTCAGAAAATGTCCCTCATTAATGAGCCGATAGAACACTTTAGTACATTTAGGCACTGAAATTATTGTTAGGTTCTTGCCATCAGCCATCATCCTTAGAAGTTCTTGTGAAATCACTGAAAACTTGGGAGTTCTATGTAAGCTGAGAGAAATCTGTTCAGTTATCTTCTTCCTTTTCACAAGCGTGCCTGTTCATGTAAGTGATGTGGCGCCAAGCCAGGAGAAGCTGTATTTTATTTTGCCATGCTGACAGGCTGACATTCAGATGGCTCCTGAAACAGAAAGGGCTCTTCTGTCTTTTTTTCAACTGTTGTGTAGAGGCTGGCAATTGCAGAGAAGTGGGACGTGCTTTCAAATAAGGTTTTGCATTTGGAACCATGGGATTGTGTTCAGGCTCAACATGCAAGCGCCCCGCGCTTTGTTGGAGCAGGGGGTTTGCCCCTCTTGGTTTTTCCCCCTCAAAGGATAAATGTTTTGGGTTTGTTTCCTGATGGGGAGTGGAGGAGAGAAGCTGCTTTGGTAGGTCTTGTTGAGGGACGGTGGGAGGCTGCTGAGGGAACATGTCCTGTTACAGAAATGCTCATGACCTGCTTTCTCTCCCACTAGGAACGTGCAGAAAGAAGACCGCACTCCTATGGCTGAAGAATACAACGAATACAAGCAGATTAAGGCCAAGCTGAGGCTGCTGGAGGTCCTGATCAGTAAAAGAGATATTAGCTCCAAGATCATGTAAAGGAGAAGATTGTTTTTGTCAGCAAACAAAGAAAAGAGAGCACCAAATGGACAAATGCATGAAGTGGATGCAGTGGGAGCCTGGCTGGGGAGAGCTGAGGAGCTCCCTGGGAACTGAAAGGCCATTCCCAGAGGCGGGAGGGAGAGGAAAGGTGTCTCTCCATCACTCTCTACACTTGCTGTCGTCCACTCTTTCTCCAGGCCTGATGCCCAAAATGGAGTTTGCCAGTGTAGGAGACATGACACTGCGTTCAGTGACTGCACTGAAGGGATCCTTCTGTTTTGATTTGCTTACATATCCTGTAATATTTAGAATATCAAAACCAGCCATACTATTCTGTTTTCCCGGGATATCATAGCACGAGGCAAAGTAGGATGAATAGCGATTAAATCATCGAGTAGCTTCTACTTTAGTTTAACAGGCAAGTGCCCTGACTGATCTCACGTGAAGGCACAGGTCAGATAGCGCCAAGACTGTTCTCTTACAGCTGCAGTAAAGATTTGCTCAGACTTTTGACCTTGACTGTTTGGAGTCAAGTCATCTTCTGTTGCTCTAGATAAATGCTGTAAGAATCTCTCAGTCATCACCCAGAGCTGGTTTGAGTTACAGTTTTGCCCAGGCTTGAGTTGGGTTTTCTTCCCACTTTTTTTGATGGCCAACTCGATTGAAGTAGAAGGAAGTACCTGTTTGGGACAGCAAAGAAAACGAGCTGTGCAGCAAGGTTCTCACCAGCGTGTTGCGCTTGGAAGGTGGCACTGTAACATTATGACCATGTGTGGGCAACTGGGAGGAAAAGAGGTTTTAAAAGCTTTAAGTCAGAATCCCTTGGGATTTTGGTAGCTAATCAGTTAAATGTCCGGTGTCAATAAATCTGGAAGATATCTGGAAGACCCACCCCACTAGTGCGTGTGCTTCATCATCCCATCCAAATGTTAAGAGTCCGAGCTGAACAGTCCATGTGGGTGTCGTACGTACTCCCTAGCCTAGATTTTGTTCTTTTACGTACACTGTCAGTCAGACTGTTTGGGCTGCAGCAACGACACTGTGATGGTGGCATCAGAGGATGGTCTTTTCTTCCCAGTGTGCATAAGCGGTATGCCAGCGCAGAGGACACTGCAGGGAACTGAAAGCCCAGAGCCCAGAGCCACGCTGGGCTGTGCACGGGGCCTGTGTCTCCGCTGCAAGCTTTGACACTTCAGCGTTTTCAAATTCACTGACGACTTTCAGAAAAGAAAGTCCTGGGATGCCCGATGCAGCTGCTGGTGTTGGACAGGTGCTGCCCGAAGGAGTGAAGGGCAGCAAGTTCAGGAATGCACCGAGTAGCTGAGGGCTCACAGTTCCGCGGTCCCGGGCCAGCTGGGACTCCCGCTCCAGAGGCCGGCGTGCACCAACTCGCTCTGCCCCAAGCCAGGGCTGACGTCCCAGACCCTGGTGTCCCATGAAGAGCATTTCTATAATGCTTTCTTTTGCATTGATCCCCTGGGCAGCTAACGTGCAGGAGCCAAATGGCTGAGACCAAATGCAGTGGCAGCCATCATAGCCTCACGTGAGCCACGGTGGAGGAGGTAGGAAGAGGACCCCCAGAACAACTTCTCCCCTTTCCTTCTTTATATGGGCAAGTGCGCTCACAAATAGATATATTTGGGTTGTGATACTTAAGACTTACTCTTTTCCACTTGCTGTATGTGCTGTGTTAATTCTTGCCAAAACTGATGCTGAGGGTGTTCTGGTCTCTTCAGGATCTCATGAACGCTTCAGAAGGCAACCTTCTCCAGGAGGGTTTGCACATGACCGTTACTAGTCTGGATGGGTAAGGCAGTGACGTGTGTTAGTGACAGCACTTAGGAGGGGGACTCCCAGGTGGTTGGTTTCTTTTCCTGATTGCAGAATTGCCCTTTCTATAGAAAATCAGTGAAAACTGAATTTCGTATTTCCAAAGAGTCCAGAGGACTTGTGTGCTGACCTGGGGCCTGGCTTTTCAGAGGTGCTGAGTTTCCATCACTTGAGAGCTGTGGGGCTGTGCCTCTGCAAAACTCAACTCATCCTTTGAACGTGTTAACTGGGCTGGCAAATGGGCTCAAAAACTGCTTTTAGAGATGTTTGACTGGAAGGGAAGCCTGACCAGGGTAAACCCCTGTGTGAACACGGGGGCAGCCCAGGAAATCAGAGCTGTGCCTTTGTCCTTCAGCCTGCTCTTACGGGCTCCTCTCAGAGTCCATAGTCAGCTCCTCCCTGGTTATTTTGGGGATTGCGGCTGAGCCAAACTGGCTGCGGTGTCACTCTGCTAGTAGAAGTGTGGGATGAGAAAGGATGTCGGGTTACCTGGCTCAGTTTGGTTTTGTTCAGGCCCAGTTCAGCAAAGCAAAACCACGGGTGGTGAGCGTGTGCCTCAGGCTGGTCTGCGTTTGGGATTTTGCTGAATTATGATGGCCTGAAGCTTGGGTGCTTTGCTTAATTTGGGGCCTGTACATCTTTATGTGGACAGAGAAGCAATTTCTGCCCTTTCTTTGTAGTCATACATCTTTCCAATGGGCCGAGGCTTCCCAGGAGTACATTTTCTCTGCTTATTTTTAAAAGCCTGTTTGCACTGTGTACTGATAAATTATCTGTTTTGCTGGGTTTTGCCCCTGACAAATCTTGATAAATGATATGTAGGGAACAGTCCATTTTATTTTTAAACTGATGAGATTGTAGCATTTTCTGATGCTTAGTTACCGCTGTTTACATGGTATATTGCTAGAATTTCAGATAGTTTATATGAAATGTAAGTACAATTATGCACTTTAGAGAGTTTATATTTTTGAACTTTGAAAGCTAAAAGTAACAAAACCTGTTAACTGAAATTGTACATTAAAAGAAAAAAATCACACCTAGCTATCTCTCTTTTTAAACTGTTCTTTTCAAGTCTCTCCCCATGGCAGAAAAAAAAAGGAAAACCCATCATCCACTGAGTTGTGAAGGGAAGGGCTAGGAAAGACCATCGTAGAGAAGAAATGAATTTTACAATTTCAGTCCAGGAAGGACACATAGAAACGCTCAACCTTCTGTCCTGGGTCTGCAGATGCTGTGAGTCCCCTCTCCTGAGCCCTAAAATGTTGGTTTTGTAGCTCCCACAGATGATTTGACTTCCCACTAACAAGTAGCCACACATGGTGTTTGCCCCCCCCCCCCCTT
>JAOXJM010000033.1:31881798-31919107 GCA_026413425.1 Tringa solitaria
GGGGAGAAGAAGAATCATTCGTACTTCATTTACTGGGGGGAGGGGAGTTGAATGGGGGAAAGAGGATAAAGGCTCTCCAATCTTACAGGATAGATTTAGGTAATGACTTTGCTACTCAAGTCCTAATGTGCATTTCCAGTCTAATTCATAGAGATTGTCCTTTAGGGCTCCCCAGCAAAACAGCTGTCCAGTGGAAGGGCTCCTCTGAAACAGCAAAATAAAGCTACCCTAACTGAAAAAAATAAAACCAATCTCCCCACAGAGCCGTGTCACGCAAATGTGGGTCTCACACTTGTTTCTTTTCCTGACCTGATGAGACTGGAGAGCTTGTACACAGCTCACGCACTCCCATGGGGTCACACACACACATTCTCTCTCACACACACACACACACGCACACACGTGTCTCCTCTGGAGGAAGGCGGGAGCGGTAAAAGGAGCCCCCTCACCTGGGATTGGAACAACAGCTCTGCTCGGATGGAAAAACAGGGCTCAGCAAAGCCCACCCATCTAACTTGTAGACTTGCCAAGACAGAAACACAACACAAGAGAGAGGTAATTTGAGCAACCCCTTATTATAGGCAGGGTTTGTCTTCCACAAGCCTGAACACACACTTGGCTCTAGAGGAGACTGAGGCTTCTTTAAGAAAACATTGCTTGGAAACAAAATTTGAGACAAGTGATGAAAAACAAGCCACACACACACCCCAAAACCATTGTATTCTCCATCACACATCCTGGTGCAAAAAGAGAGAGCATGTACCATCACTAATACACTGCCCTGGAGGGTCACAAATGGCATCCCAGCCCAGTACCATCCACCAAGGACCATAGGGCAGCGCAGATATTTCCACTGAAAGCAAGCAAGAACCAGCTTGCATTTAAAAAGGGAGGAAAAAAGGGTGGGGGGGAAATCACAGCTTTTCAAAAAGGAGACCACTACTTCATCCTCAACTTCCACCATAGCCTAAAATGCAAGGAACATCAAACTATTTAAACTGCATTAAAAGGAGAGGTAAGTCTGTGTGTGTGTGTAGGGGCGATAAAAGCAAACTACAAGGAATCGCCGGGAGGGCAGTGATGGCGAGTTGAAAGGGAAACAACAAAAAGGTCCACTGAACTGATTTTGTTCAGTAGATGAGAAAAGTCAAAGCACTAGCCTCTCCCTGCTGAAGCCCCAGAAAACGCTGGCAGCATCAGGCTGAGATTGCATCATCTCAATCTAGTATTATTACTAATAATTATGTTTTCCCCCAAAATGTTCTGATCCATTCCCTTACAAAAATAAAGCCAAGCCCATTGTTTTCTTCCTTTGTACCCACTTGTCTGCGCCTCTCCCATGGCGGTCAAGCCAGGCTGAAGCCCTCGTAGTGGTCGATGGCTTGCACCAGCCGGGCGCTGAGGATCTCCTTGCTGCTGTACTTGGGCAGGTCCAGCAGATTGTAGCAGGTGTGTGCCACGGGCAGGTACTGCTCCCCGCTGGAGGTGGACTGGATGACGATGCGCAGGCTGGACATGCCGTAGATGGGAATGCGGTCGCTGCCCGTCAGAAACACTAGGAGAAGCAGAGGGAAGGTTGGACAGTCAGACGGGGTGACCTCGCGCTGAGGGTTGCACCTCAAGGCAAACTCCATCCCCACCCCCACCACGGGACCCTGACTGAACTCCTTGCAGGGCACGGCTGGCCTCACTGGGGAGGTGCAGGAGAGCAGAGGCAAGAAGCAAGGCTGCTGCTGGGTGTGCAGATGAGGCCTTCCCTTAAAAGCTCCCTCTTGTGCCCGGGCAGGACAGAAAGGACAATGAGAGGGTTGCACCCCCGGGGAGAGGCAGTGGTGGCCCAGAAACGCTCCCGGCTGCCACCCTCCCAGGCACAGCACCTTGATGCCAGGACCAGGGTTGGCTCCTCCTTGCAGCTCCCCATCATACTCATGCTCCCCCCACCCCGAGCGTGAGCCTTGTGCACTGTCCCTGCCATGGTGGTTCAGGGTGGGAGGACTCCCAGGACCCTCTCTACACAGCTGCTAACTTCAGCCCGCAAGTTTGGGCTGAACTATTTTTCCAACTCAAAGATGCAGGACAACCAGTCGGCCACTCCTTTCTTTGGGGAAAAACACTCACATAAGAACACCAGCCTTTACCTTTCCAGCAGTCACAGAATCACAGAGTGGCTGAGGTTGAAGGGATTTCTGGAGATCCTCTGGGCAAACCCCCTTCTCAAGCAGAGCCACCTGGAGCATGCTGCCCAGGACTGTAGCCAGCTTTTGAGTATCTCCAAGGATGGAGACTCCACAACCTCTCTCGGCAACTGCGCCAGTGCTCAGTCACCCCCACAAGAAAAAAGTATTTCCTGATGTTCAGAAGGAACAAACTGCTGTTGTTTCAGTTTGTGTCTCTAGTCCTGTCAATGGGCACCATCAAAAAGAGCCTGGTTCTGTCTTCTCTGCACCCACCCTTCAAGTATTTATAGACATTGATCAAGTCCTGTGAGGCTTCTCCTCTCCAGGGTGAACAGTCCCAGCTCTCGCAGCCTTTCCTCACAGGAGAGCTGCTCCAGTCCCCCAGACATCTTAGCAGCCCTTCGCTGGACTGTATCCAGCATGTCCATGTCTCTCATACACTGGGGAATCCAGAACTGGTCCCAGCACTGGAGGTGTGGCCTCACCATTGCTGAATAGAGGGGAAAGATGCTGGCAACACTCCCCTAACACAGACACTATTCACCTTCTTTGCAGCAGGTGTACATTGTTGGCTCATGGTCAACTTGGTGTCCACCAGGACTCCCAAGGGAGAAAAAGCTGCTGGCTGTAGCAACAAACGTGGAACCACCTGCCCTTAAAACCATGTATTTTTCCTCCTCTTCTGTCCCATATAAAATGACCCACCCAGAGCAGCTCAGATCTGCGGGTGGCTGGGACACTTGAAGCAACACACACACATGCACTTCCCAAGGCCACTTCTGCAGGGGATTTCCTCTCCTGCCCAGCACACCACCCACCACGCTAGCACAAGGAGACCACCATCAGAGGGGAGGTATCTGTCACACCAGTCATACCAATATGTGGTATCATTTTCCTGCCACTCATTTCTCCACTCGGCTGTCACCCTACAGTTGCCCCGTTGCACCTAAAGAGTGCTGCAACACCTGGAAGCTCAGACTGCAGAAGAAGGAACCAAATTAAGCCTGAGCACTGGGGACTGCTACGAATTCACCTCCTGGCAACGCAAACAGATGGATGCTGCACTCTCTTGTCAGAGACCACACTGGATCTTGCACCGCAGAAATCACCCAGTGATTTTGAGGGTAAAAATGAACAAAAAAGAAAAAAGAAAAAAAACAAACACAAAACAAACCCCAAGAGAGGGAGAAAACAGATTATCTGACTAGTAGATAACTCAGGAGATAGCCATTCATGCTGGCTCATCTTCCAGCAGTTAACACAGTGTGCCATAACCCTGGAGATCTGCAGATACTCCCACCCGAGCCTTCCAATTTCTGGAAAGAGTCTGCAAGATACTTACAGAGAAATTTCTTCTTCTTTTCCAAGGGAAAAGCATGAAAGGTTTCCCAAAACATTCTCACAGTTGGGTGTGTCGCAGTGTAGTCTCCCTTATAGACAGCGCTCTATTGAAAAAACAAAAAGTCACATCATTTCATCAAGCACTAGAAAGTAAAGATTAAGCAAAACCCAGACCCGATCTCTTCTGGTACCTGACAGCAGATTGACGTCGGACAGTTATGAAATGGATGGAGCACAGGATGGGCCATGGGCAATGGCATGGCTCAGAGCCCCAGTAACGGGCTCTCCGAGCAGTATGCGGAAGGCAGGCGTTAGGCTTCTGGCCACTCAGCTAATTACACGTGACGTGAGGAATCTGGAGCACCTGGTCACAGGTTGGGCTCATGAACAGGATCGTGTGTTCTGCACTGCAAACCCACTGTTACTGCTGAGGCTGAGACAGAGCAATTAACTTGCTGATCTATGGATTTTTGAGAGGACACAACTCTTACTTTGTGTCCAGACTCCCCTTTGAACTCCTGGCTGTGTACTTTTTGCCCTTGTACAGTGGAGACGGTTTTACTGTAGGTGAAGACTCTGACTTTGCTTCTTCCCTTCAGTCTTAGGTTTCATCCCTAAAAACAGCAGATGGAAGTCCTTCTCCCCTTGTCCCTTCGCACCCTGAAGCCCCTCCCTGAGCTTTATCAGTAGCAGGACAGCCCAACAAGACACTTTTCACGTGAATGACAGCAAAGTGTACAAGAAGCTTAAAAAAAGACATCTGTGGGTCATGGCATCTCACGTGCCAGGCTAGTGCCCACCTTGTAGAACTGCGCAATCCTGGTACTTGCAAAAAAGAAGAAAAATACAATAAGAGGGAAGCTTTACCTCCTCCAATTCCTCCCAGTTGTAGTTATTGTTTCCAACTATCATGGCCCTGAGCTCTGTGGGCTGGAAGAGTTCCAGAACTTTCCCACCACACACTTTCAGGAAGCCAGTGGAAAAAGCCGTGTACCACTCATGGATGGAGAGGTTGAAGATGTAATTTACGTAGGCTTCAACAAATTCTTCCCTAGTGCAGTGAGAGAGAGCAGGCAAAGGAAAGCACTTTTAATCATCTGCCTGAGCAGCAGCACTGCTAAGTTTTCCTATTTCTGCCTGTAATGCGTCTTGCAAACTTTGCAACAGGTTCAACCCACTGCCCTCCTCTCACTGAGCTGAGTCACTGCAACATGAACAGAGTGAGGCAGCAAGTACCAGCACGTGTCTGTTTGCTTCCCGGCAGCCCAGGCTCTTCCCCACTGAACCCACACCCACGCAGAGGTTGTGTAAAGCAAATCTCAGGATTCACTCACCAGAGGAACACGTCCACCCCCCGGCCCAGCTCCAGCAACTCTACATTTAGGAATTCTAGGAAATAACCTACGGCTCTTCTCAGCGTGCAGGTGTCCAGGGTTACTCAGCAGAGGGCTCTGTGCCCACCTGCAATGACCTGGGACTGCCGGGCTGTTGTGAGCAAGCGCTCCGCCGGGAGGAGTGAACCAAATCAAACAGACAGTGCCCAGAAGACCACTGCTCCCAAACCCGAGAGCCTCATGGGGCCCTGGTTAGGTACAATGTGAATTTTCCAGAGGCAGCTGCTGCTGACCTGGTCCCCAACAAGTTTTGCCAGTGGTTCAGCACTTTCAAAGCCAAAGCTGTAACTTACAGGCAGATTGAGGAAATCTTGCTCTGAAAGGTCTTGATCTGAAACTTTATAGCCAATTCCCTCCCTCCTGGCCCCCAAAAGAAAGCAATTAAAAGAAATCAAGAAACACCCCTTATTATGGAGCAAGAAAATAGTCTTAAGAAACCTCCTCTTCAGCCTTCACACTCTGGTTAAATAAATACAGGATATGTACATTTGGAGTATGTGACAAAGAGAATGATTCCCCTCAGAATGACAATGCTTTTTTGCTGTTTTGCTTCCAGGGTTTCCAAGTATAGCATTAAAATAAAAACACCATTCTGTAGTCATTGGCAAGAAACTTGTGGCAGGCCCTGGCCAAACCCTGTCTTTTTTTTTAGGAGGTTAAGCACCTTTATTCTACTCTCTCTTTCCTATTCTCAAAGCACCATCATCTGAGTGCAACACTAGAATTTTATTTGTGCAATGACTTAAAATATTTCCCCTGTATTATCATATATTTTGGCTTGTTTGTTATTTTACACCTGACAATAATGCACCAGGCAATGTGGCAAACTGGGACACGAAACTACTCTCTGTGGATGGAGCTGTCATTTTTGCCTGACATTCGAGCAGAGCTCACACCTGCGCTCAGACGATAAGCAGATGAGGGAACACTCTGGAATCCCAATCCCTAGCTGAGGAGGTCACAATTGAAATAAATTTTTTGACCTTTGGGTGGAGGAATTCTCAGCACATATGCTATGTAAAAGCAGACAGGGACGGGTGAGAAACTAAAAAAGAAAAATAAGGAAGCAGACTGGCAAATATGAAAACCTGGAATAATAAATCATATAGTGAAGGGGAGATTACTTTCCAGCGCATTTGTTTTATTGTCATTTTCCTGATAGTCACCTGAGCATTAGGGAAATCCAAGCTGATTAAGCACTTAACTATTGCTTAATACCTCTCTGGCTGTTACGGTCATGAACCCTTTATCAAGAACATTTTATATTGTGACACCCAATATGAACTCCAAAGGAGAAAGGGAAAAGGCAGGCATTCCCTGCCCGGCATTTTGCAGTCCTGCGCACTCTCCAGTTGCCAGTGAACTTTCCTCAAGCAGGAAGGGCAATGCTCAACGACATACACACAGCAAACTATTCAGGCCAAAAGAGCAGCAAATTAGTCTCTGGCCTTTAAATGTAGGGGTGGAGGAAGTCATTAAGCACTGTAAGGTGGATGAATTGACAGCTATGTCTAGACTTGGATTTAGAGGTTAGCTTGAGTTCAGAACTCTGGTCCGGAATGCGTTAAGCCAGTGGAGCTACACACTAGCCTTTCTCCTTCACAATTTTCTTCCCTTGTTGCCTATCCTGACTTAATAAACAGTTGCAGGAGCTAATGCGGGTGCTCTTTCCAAATATTTGCTTATCTAATATCTTTGTTCCTCCCCTTAGGCACACAGTAGAAAAATGGCAATTTTTCTTTTAAGTCTATGTGCCCAGCCTAAAAACCAAAAGGGTACTATCACTGGCATTTTCATCTGTATTTCACTGTCACAAGTTTAGATTTTAGATTTAGTTTAGATTTAGTTTTAGATTTAGATTCTCCTCTATTTACCTGAAGCCCATCTTCTCTTTGCAAGGAGACACACTGCTCCATCTCCACGTGGGTTTTGCACAGAGGCAGCTATTTAGCTGTAAACCTGCACCCTTTCAGGCAGCAGTAAAGTAGGTAAGAAGGTAACAAAGACAAAGCTTTTGTTACAGGAATGGCTTTAGACGCAATCAGAATCCTTTTAAATAATCAGATTAATAGGAAATGACTTCATCTCCAGACTTGCCAGCAAGGTCTTCAGCAATCCTAGCCCGAGCCCCTAACCGTGCTGCTGACTAGTCACTGGATCACACTGTTTTGCAAGCAGAGAAAGAATTTGAACACTGCTTCAAGGAATAAAAGCATTTATAGAAATCCAATTACAGGATTATGAGAAGAAAATAGTTTAGCAGCTGGAAAAAAAAAAAAGGAGGGGAAATGGTAGCTGTGCTGGTAATAACTCTCAGGTGTTCAGTCAAACAGAAAGGAATCCATGTACAGTAAGGCCTTATGGCTGTAATCAGGGATGGTGGTCCCTCTCAGGCATATCCAGGGGAAAGTGTTTCCGGCTCCAGAATTAATAGTATAAACAAGTTTTCCAGGCTCAGGTTTCTTGTTCACATACAGTTCCTCTCAGGGAGATCAATCTTTACGGGCCAAAATAATTTGCAATCTCTAGTTACCATGAGAAAACTGCCAAGGATCTAAATGAAGGTCTTTTGCAGGGAAGATGTCCATCCAAAAGGATGTAGAACATTTTCCAAACATTGGTGGAAAGATGACGAAAACTTGCTTTTCGTTCAAGCGTCACTAGCATTCAGCAACTTCTGAGCACCTGGCCTTAGAAACTGTTCATAGTGACTTCTAATTCTCTCCCACATTTCACCTCAGCCAAATTTTCTGTGGCACTGCACCTGACTTCACCACAAGTGTGAGGCCCACACACACCCCACTTACCTATTGTCTTTCTGCACCAGAATTTTATCTCCATCTTCAATCAGGTTCTTCTGCTCTGTCACACCATAGCTTTCCCTGCAGATCTATACAAAACCAGAGAACTAATTTGACCAGAAGTACTTTTCAGGCCATACACCTGCAGAAAGATACAGAGTTCTCTTTCCCAGTTGATGACTGGCATGTGAAAGGTGAGTCAGAGGAAAGCAGAACATTTGTTCTCTGCTCCAAAATTCCCTGTATGTTTCAGCACCTTCCATCATTTACTTTTGCTGTAGCACAGCTATTAAGTCTAAAAACTCAGAAAGGGAAAAAGTTATTCTTTTAGGTAAATTTCCTGTTAAAAAAAATCCAAGAGATAGACAACTAAAAATCTGTACTTAACTACGCTCACATGCTCTGGCAATAAAAAGGACTCCCTTTTTTATAACAGAAGGCTCAGTAGGTTAATTCATCTGCTCTCAAGAGCAAGATGGCATGATCAGAAACAGCTTCCTGCTTTTGCCTTGCCTAGGTAGTACAAACATATATTCTGTACATACAGAATCAGTCACGTGGAGAAAATGCAAAAGGATCAATTTTCAAGTTGCCACACACAAAAGGCTCAGATTTTGACATGCAAATTTGTCAAATTATTAATTTCAAGGCTTGGAAAATTTCAAGTAATTTATTCATTTCAAAGTTTTAGCAGATGTATCTGCACATCTTTACGTATCATGCAGTGTACAGTACAAGAAAGAGAGAGTAAGAATGCCTTTTTGTGTGAAAAGAGAAAAATCTCTGGTGTTACTTGAAAGGTATTCTTTTTTCACACAGTCTGCATTACCATCATCGTGGCTTCATTACCTCATCCTGAATTGCAGCTCTGACCTGCATGAGACAGTCAGACCCAGGTCTGACTCACTCCAGAGGCAAGTTTGATCTAAGAGACTTTATATTTATGAAACAAGAAAATGGACAACACTCTCCTAGATCACCACAGATTTTCTTCACAGTGTGTATTGCTGTTTCCTGGTACCTTGGTTTTACCCCAGGCAGGCCCTGGACAGAGTCAAGAACGCAGATCAATCTTAAGATGAACCCATCACTGAAAACCTGTTAGAGCACCAGGATTTTAAAGGAAAGACATTGAAACATGGAAGCCCTTACCCTGCCCGAGTCAGAGGAAAACACAGCTTGGAGAATAATGATGCTGCATCTCTTTGTGAGGTTCTAAATGTTAGCATGTGATACATCAAAATCGAACTCTTAATTTTAGGTAATCTCCACTGTGTCACAGAAACTATTGCATGTAGGTTACTAGCTAGGAAAAGAAATTCTTTTACTGCCACAGTAGCACAGGAAAGCTACCTCAGCATGCCTCCTAGCAATAGCCTCCAGCATTTTGTTTCTAAGAAAGTCTAGCCAAATACACACGCTATAAATTTTTAAGTTAAAAAGTAATAATATTATGACAGCAATACTGCATTAGTATTTCAAAAATTGACTTAGTGGTTTCAAAGCCTAACTTCCATGTTCAAGGAGGATTTAGGAACCTGCTTCTCACTGTCTAGTGTGAGAAGTTGGCCACTGGCATTTAAGTCACAGTGACACCAAGGCTATTTTGAAAACCACTCTGCTTAATCTACTTACTAGTTCAGTTTTCATGACCACAAACAAAAGAACAAGGGAGCTGACAGCAAAGAATTTTAACATTAACATGGGGTATGTGCTAGAGGCATAGTTTGGAATAAACCATAACACACTTGGATAAGTAGATGGGCTTCAACTGTACCACAATCACAGAGTTGTTATGTTAAATGTGTCTTACTGTAAAATTCAAGCAGAACGTCTCTTCTACATCTTCCCCGGGGTAATCTAAAAGTTGCTGAAGACTCCTACATGATAGGTAGGGAAAGAAATGAGGAAAAAAAATATCAGATATTCAAAAAGCAAAACTAAAATCAGCAAAAGTAAACAGCATCATAAATCTGGATAACAGGATTGCAGGAAAGAGAATCTGAGTCACCTGAAGAGGTAAGAAAGAAATACAGCTCAGAGATGCTTTGTTAGAAGTAGATACCTAGAACATGGATCCACTTCAATGATCCTGGCCTTAGAAAAGAATTACATTTCTAGCTCTTAAGGACTGCAAGGTATTTATGTCATCACCACACAAAGATCTAGGAGTGGGAGAGAGGGTGGTGGATTATATCTGTATCCACATCATGTAGAAAATAAACTTCTCCCGTCCCTCAAAATCCTGCTGCTGTCTTCCTGGTATTTTACCTCATTATTGTTCAATACAGTCATAGCTTTGTACAGATAAATCAGGTGACAACTCAGAAGACAAAAGAAGACAGCAGTCAAACAGTGGGATCTTAGCCTCTCAGTGTTAGAGGGAACCAATATCCCCATGCAATTAGGCAGAAAAAAAAAATCAATACACCATTTAGAAAAAGTCATTCCTTCCCTCCCTTCAACTCCTTTCTGGCATGGGAGAAGGTCACTGAATTTCACTGAATTTTTAGAGTTTTTCAGGGTCACACTGGTTCAGGGATGGGAAAGATCACATCCTACATACAGTTCCCATCCTGGGCTACACCATGAGGGGAAAGGCTGGGGCTCGGATCTCGGGTCACACATGCAGTCACACAGTGGAGGGAACAGCCCCCAGCCCTGTTTCCAAAGGTGTGTGGTAGGTATCTTTTGGCTGTGTTGCCATCTAGTTTCTGGGGTGAGGAAGGTGGGTTAGAGCCTAAGCAGATGGATCTGATAGCCTGTGGGAGAGAAGTCTGACATGAAATTCACTACTGTCTTATGTACTTCAGTAGGATCACAGCCTCCCAAATGAATCAGTCACTTAAAAGGATCAGGAGGTGTTTGATTGAACAGCTTTTACCCAGTTTGGCATTTCTTCTTTTCAGAGGGTCAGTCTCCCTTCCCAGAAAGGCTGCAAATTTTGTTTTTCATACCTTCCTTCCGTAGGGGATAGCTCCTTCAAATCCTCTAGGCAGGGCTTCACGTTCAAGAGTTTTTTGTACAGAGCCAAGGGAAAGTGAAGATCTACCACTGTGAAGTTGTATATTGCAAGACCGCAGATGATGCCAATCAAGTGAAACCAGTTGTGTTCTACAAAACACTGCAAAACCACACAGAGAAATCCTGATGAGACACGCTGTCACAGGGGCAATGCGCAGTACCCTTTCCCCCATGCACTAAGAAGCCAGCCCCTGCTTTTCCAGCTGGGACAAAAAAATCAGAGCACTCCCACCAGGTCCCAGTTTGGTTGTGAACTCCTTGCTGGAGCGTGGCACAGAAATGAAGATTCAGAACCCAAGCCCTGTTACTTTTGTAAGCCACGATTAGTTGTGGAAACAGCAACAGCTGCTTTCCACCTTATTTGCCTTTTCTTTCCCTTTTACAGACCTCTGCATTTAGACATTACCGAAGCTTCTATGTTTGCTGTCTACGTACTGCAAGAAAATGTGCTAACAATTCTCTCCCTACCACCCATCCATCTTCTATTAAAAGCTTGTGCATAACCACAGTGTCACCCAAGCAAGTATACCAGCATAGGTGTTGCTACACCGGCCTTCATTCCTTCACACATGTATTCTCACACTGGTATGTCAGTCACAGACTGGCTGCCTGTATTTGGTAGATGTTGTAAATACATGACTCTCATTTTCGGTGCTTACACTGTCATTATTCTTGGTGTCAAAAGACTTGATTTTATAGCATTAACATGAGGAGTAATTGCTCTATAATGCTGTTTACATGTTACAAAAGGTACCATGTAATTTCCTTTCTTGTAAAATGTAATTAATAAATTCAAAGAACCCCCACCAGGACAGCTACACCTTAAGGGAAGACTGACAATATTATTTCCCATCTTGCTAGCTAGGCAGGTGAAGATAAGAGGACATAAACCACCACTTCCAGCATAATGCTATCTGACAGGTACAGAACTTGTACTCCCCACCCTTCCAAAACCAACCAACTTGCACTACAAATTGTGTTTCTTGCTGTTTAAGAGCTTCCTTACATAAAGCATTAACGAGTTTAGATCCTGAATATGATCGTGATGCATGACTAAGTAGATTGGTTGCAATTACGTGAACAGCAAAGGAAACACAGAACTCTAAAGCCATTACAACCTAAACCCCTGGTTCTGTAAAACAGCACATGATTATCACGTTCATGATAATAAGAGTTCTATTAACTGTCATCTGATACTTAACACAAGAAGTTCTATTATGGAATGAGAATAAAGAGAAAGAGCCAACTCCTTACAGGTACAGTCATCACCATTCTACTAAAGTTAATGGACCTATACTAATCTACACTACTGAAAATAGAGCTCACATTGTATTGTGGGTGGAAAATGAGAGGAAGGTAATTTCTTTCCCATAGTTTGCCACTAAGTTTCTTGTCATTCAAATGCAGCACCTTATTTCAACCTGGGTGTATAGAGAGCAAGGGCTTACCGTGTCTGAAAACCACAGCAGGTTTGACTCTGGGTAGTAAGTGAACATGCCATAGATGGGGTTGAGGAGTTCTTTTAACAACAGAAGAAAAAATTCCTTTGTCACTCCTCCGGCGTCAACAGCTTCCTCACCATCAAAGATGACCTGTAGAAAAGGCAGGTCAGTAACAGGGGATGCAGAACTGAGGCTGAATGAATCAGACAGCTGTCTAATTGGAAGCCATGCCAAACAGTTTGTCTAAGATGCTGAAATCCACTGCAACCCATGAGCCACTGAAAGTGCTCTGCTTGTAGGGAGGGAAAAGGAACAGGGGGTGGCAAATCAGATAGTTTGAAAATGTTTTAACTCCTTATGCAAATCATAAACAACCACCTGTTCTCCCAACAACAAAAGCAGCAACATGACAGCAGCTGCTGAGTTTTGTAGCAATCTCTCAGAAATAAAATATGCCCTATTTTAAGTGGCCTGTTCCTGCAGAAGAGCAAATTAGAGACTGCATTATATCATACAACTGTTTTCTGCCCTGGCCCCGCAGACACACCTGGAAAAAAGAGTACATCCCCTGCCTGCCTTCTTGTAAACTGTCCACTGCCAAAACACTCCACGAGTCAGAGAGGAGAAAGACTCGATGCCCACATTTAACAGATCAAGTGTCCCTATGTGCTATACCTACAGAGAAGCCACTGTACACTGGTGAAGTGGTAACATTAAGGCTACAGAAATGGCACCTGGGTGAGAGGATGCTAAAGGTGTGGGGAAAACTTACTTTAAGAGGTTTTTTCAAATCAATGTCTGAATGGATGCTCAACTCCCTTAAAGCATCACCAACTAAGTTGCTCCTGCGAACATGAAGTACCAGGAAAGGGCTTCTGGCCAGCAGAGGCTCCAGGGTGAGAAGCATGAAGACATTCTGCAAATTTGCACCATTTATTGCAACCTGTAAATATGAGAGGAGTGAAAAACAGCCACTGCTCAGCTCCTTTCTTCCTATGGAATGAAAACAGTTAACAACCATTTGCCTGGTGTTCCTTTCATCCTTACTCTTTTAGTTTGGTTGCCAGAGGGTAGAAGGATTACGTGCTCACTGTACAAGGGTGTGTGTATGTGTGCCTACTTGTCCTCCCCATTTCCCACACCAACATCTTTTGAGTCCACTAATTGATTCACCAAATTTGAGCGAGCAAGATCAAATTCCTGAATGCTTTTTGTCACTAGGCAGGTGGGTGGGGAAAAGTCGCTTTACTCACGCTCTTATTGAGTTAAGAAACTCAGTGTGAACACAACCCTGACAAGAGTCAGAGAGGGAAAGTAGTGTTACTAACACCAAGCGAGGAGCCAGTTGACAACCACACCTGGCCTAAGTGGTTGTCTTCATAAAGATTCTCTCAGTGCAACAAAACCTTTACCAGACTGCTGTCCTGCCAAGATAGGGTAGATACCCTCCTCACAGTAATCCACTGCTCACAAACTGAGCAGCTGAAAATACACACAAGAGCATGACAAGATGAAAGAAGAAGATGACTCCAGCTTGAGTATAGGCCGAGCCTCTTCTGCCTTGCTGCAGGTTGAGTTCAAGCAGCCATAGAAAAGCTAAGAAGTGGGTATTACATAGAACCAGCACCATGGCCATTAGTAACTATGATGACAGTTTTCTACTCTGAAGGAACCTGACAACCAAGGACCTCAACAAATTAATTTCACAGAGGATGGGACCTAGTCCCAGGCCTCAGCTGCACTGGATGAGGGACCAGTCCTCAATGCTTTGCCCCTCTCAGGAGCCACCTGCATGAGCAATGCCTACAGCTAGGAGGTGGCACAGAGACCAGCTGTACTTGTCACAGCCTGGAGGTGAGGTGGCTTGGCTGCCACCTACAGGGTAAGGGTGCTGGAGCTGAAAACCTGCCATGAGCACACTCCTGGAGAACCCCAGCTCTGCACAGAAATTAAAGACATGAAGCACTGCCTCTGCAATATCCAGGGCAAAGAAGTTCTCCAGCTACTCTTCTTTAATGGGAACAATAAAGTGCTGCACACACGAACTCTCAGTGAACACCTTTCCTTGCTGGTATCAGTGCAAAAGGCAAGAAAAAAATAAATGGGATAGGAAAATTGGGAGAGAGAAGGATTACCTGCATCTGTAGTTCTGCGTCCGTCTGTAACATCTTGGTCTTAGCCTGAGCATCAAAGATGAAAGGATAAGAACAGAGAGTCACAGCATCCTGCAAGAAAGGCAGGCAGATTCATTCCTATTTACAGCTTCCATAACACTTCTTTAAATAAGAGTAATGAAAAAACAAATTTCTTACCTGCATGATAGATGGTCTTACTTTCTGTGAAGGAAAAAGAGAAATATAAAAATCTTTTACTCTCTTGATTTTGTGTCTTGTGTTTTTTTAGACACATCCAAAGAAAATTTTTCTCCTCTGGGACCAACAACCTTTCCTCTTAAAGAAAAGCACGAGAACTTCCTTGAAGAAAATGAACAAGTCCAATTCAAAACTCGAACAAACAAACATTACTAAGAGGACTAACTGGCACAGAAGCCTGTGTTAGCCTGCCACAGGTGAGACTTACTCTTATGAACAAAACCAAGAAAAATACCCCAAAGGCAGAGACCATAGGAAACAACAGGAGAGACCATAAGGCTACAACATGACAATGTAAGACCACTCCTGCAATGCAAATTACTCCTCTCATCAGCCATATTGATACATTTTGAACTATCACCATTACATAAACTGGAGTCAGTATTTTATTGTTCTGCTCACTTAAAGTAAGCACATAGCAGCAGCACTATTTAAATGATGGAAAGTAGGGGACAGGGGACACAGCACACACAACATTTAGAAAGTCCATGAAAATACACAAAAATTCTTGCTACAGTCAGGTTTTATTCTTGCAGCATCCTTTGTAAGATTTTTTTTTTGTTTTCTCACACTTGGGATTCCTTTCCTTGCTATAATTAAATAGTCTCACCAGATTCCTACACAACATATTCCAGCCCTCATTTTAGTTATCTCCTTTTTTACAGACGGGAAAGTGAGGCATAAAAGAGGTGAAGGGTCTTACCCAAGATCACCCAGCAGGTTACTGGAAGAGCCAGGAATAGAACCCACATCTCTTGAGTCTTGGTTCAGTCCCCTAGCCAGAACGCCACACTGCCTCCTCTTACAGAGCAACATTTTAAGATCACTGGCTACATTATTCACAATACCTGCCTAAACAGCAGAAGTAAAGGGTAAAAATTATAATTTTAGTATGCAGGATTTGGCTCCTGAGGTCTTGATTACACTAAAAGGATCCAGTGACTGAATTAATCACCTTGTGCAAGGATTGAATGAGATTCACATGAATAATCACAGAGATTGTTGCAAGCATTAGATAAATATTGTTAGCTCCAGCTCTTCTGACAGTCTTATTTTAAGTCAACTTTGTCAAGTCACTGAGTGCCCAAATCTGAGAGACTTAATATATAGATGCTCCTATGGTGAATACATTATACTGTTATTAAGGATATTAAAAATACAGATCTCTACATCCAGAGACACAAATGTGGACAGCTATTTCAAGGACTATATATAAAACTACTTACCATTCCAGCCTGATGCAAGAACCACATGAGATAATCCTCCTGAATGTCCACCAAGCTGGAAATCTCAGGGATATAAAACTTATCATATTCTACATGCTTAACCTTCTGGTTTACCTAATGAAGAAAACAGATGGTTTTTAAAATATGGATATATTCAGCATTTTTCTTAGAACACACAGGTTTGCTTTCATTTTATTGTTCTGCTCACTTAAAGTAAGCACATAGCAGCAGCACTAATTTAAATGATGGAAAGTAGGGGTCAGGGGACACAGCACACACAACATTTATAAAGTCCATGAAAACACACAAAAATTCTTGCTACAGTCAGGTTTTATTCTTTTATAAAATCAATTGTAGCAAAAATACAATTTTTGCAATTGCATTTGCAAAAATAGCAAACAACAGGCCCCAGAAAGTCTTGCAAAAAAACACACTCCCTTCTATTTTAGTAGGAACCAAGAAGAAATCAAGATAAATCTCTTTCTGATTTATTTTAGTTCCCCCTCCTCCTCACCCAGACTAACCAGCAACAACACAGTGGGAGCAGAAAGCATCATGAGACGGGTATCTGTGACGCCAAAGCACACAGTCTGGTGGCTAAGCAGCAGCATTCTTTAGAGCAACTTTTTCCTAGTGTTTGAGACAGGACTAAACAATCTTCAAGTACCCTGAATTCAGGAAAACCACTAACACCTTCCCCATGCGGTGTCTTGGTGGACAATGACACAGCTCACAAGCCAGGGCCACGACCACTCTGCCCCTGCCAACTGGGAAAGGGCAGACAAGAGTGAATCATCTTGAGCCAACACACGCCCAGGACTTTCCTCTTACCTTGTGGAGTTTCTCCAGAAGTCTGAGAGCAGCTGTAATGTAGCTACTGAACAGGACTGGGATCAACAGTGTCTTTCTTCCACTGAGGAGGTAAACCACTGCACCTTTATAGAGGTCCACTAGCCTGAGGAAATATCTTGGGCACACCTGAGACCACCAGTTATCTGGAAAGCAGAGGAACATCAATATAAATCCTGAATTAAAGGCCAAAGTAACCCCTAAATAAGGGGTTATGGCTGAAAATAGGAGAATGCACCTAAAGGTTATTTCAAAAAACTTCCCTGTTTCTCTTCTAACTGTACCAACAGGAAAGTGAGCAAAGAGTCAGGTAGATACCTGAAATTGAAAAGCTCTTCCCTTTCCACTCTGATACACCCACCCCAGTCATTACCAGCCCCAATCTCTGATCAGTGAGAGAGCCTGAATTCAACCTTTTTCAACTTTGAATTCAAGATACTGTTTCACACATCTTGTATTCAAGATGCTGTGATCTTGCAGGCAAAATGTTGTCTCTCATGAGTTCTAAGGAGAAACTGGCCAGGCCGCTGCTTTGTAGCACCACATACTTTTCCAGCAGGTGTCACAGTATGTTACCTGGCACATCTGTACTAAAGGGTGAAACTGCCCCTCTTTAGAAAGGCTGATTTCTTTCTTGCCAAGGACAGGTAACCCTTACCTCTCCTCTGGAGGGACCCTAACTATTAGCTCCTTTGCTAGAACCAATCCACCTGCAAAGTGGAAGTTGGAGCCTGGGAAACCATCATGTCAATTGTGAGAAACAAAACCAATTTATCCCCTCAAGTGTCCACACAACAATAGATTCTGGCAGGCAAAGGTATGAGAACCCTTTATATTTCTGTATATATATATTCTGTGCTAACAATCACAGTGGGCTACTATGAGCAGAGGAGGAAATTTGGTTCCAAAGCCTCTCTGAATACAAAAAATAAATCACTAAACTTCAAAATGAATTTCCCTGAAGCAATGCTCCTGGAGGTCTGAATTCATTACATATAGCATTTTACATGATAATATGAGATTTAGTAAAAAACACTCTTAAGAAACAGAGTAAGCTAACAAGGAAAGTAAGACCTTAGAAAACATGAGTAACAATTATTAAGCAGCATATGTTCTGCTTAGCCTAAAATGAGCTCATAGGAAATAGTATAAGCAGAAATGAGAAGATTCAGAAGTGGTAGAAGAGCTGGGGTGTTCAGCTTGGACACAGAGCAATCAATGAGTTTTCCGTACCTTATACAGGACAAAGTAACTTTATGTTTAGTATATTCTTTTATTTACCTTATACAGAAAGGATATTCTAATGTGGACAACACATTAAATTTAAGAGAATAAGATCATTTAATCTTCATGATATACAAAATCTATGTTCACATAGAGGCATGCAAATTGAACTGGAACTGAATCTCTGAATGTAGGTAAACTAGATAAGGTAATTTAGATTAACCTCCCTAGTAAATGTTCTTTGAAATTATATTTTACTTCTAAATCAAAACAAGTCTTAATCCACATTTTCTTTCTCATTTATTATCCACACCACCATAAATTTTATGTGTCTTATAACTGTAACTAACTTCCCATATCTAACCTGCATGGCACATTCTTCAGTTCCTCATAGTTCATGTTTAAAATTCAAGTTTTACATTTATATTTCTCTTACATGGGAACATAAGTTTTGGGGGGAGGATTCCTTGAGTCTTTTTTGTTCCCAGCTGCTTTTTAGCAGCTTCATAACAACTGCTTCATAACAAGACTGTGTCACAGGTAATTGCAGCCGTTGCAACAGAATAGAAAAATAAAACCAACACTAAAACATGACTGAAAAACCTGAAGGCAACACTGTGTCCCAGCTGGATACTGAGAGCAACGTGCATCTTAAATGACAGCCTCTTACCAAGAACTTTGCTGGGGTTCGTATCGAGGCGCAGAATAGCCATTGCTAGAGGAAGCGTTAATGTGATATAATACTTGGAGTCTTGGAAGGGTGGGAATTCAGGGAGAATCAGATAGATCCTCATCGCCTCGACATCTGGTGGTGAGCTGGACAGCTGAGGAATCAAAAAGCTTTCAAAGCTCTTCAGTATCTGAAAGAAAACAAGATGAAAGCAACTTATCCCGGGTGACAGAACACCTACAATGTAGATGATGTGTAAGAATTGATGAACTGGAGCACACTCAGAACAGGTGGACTTCATAGCTTTGGCTCACGATCTTTGAAAAACACTCCATAGGACAAGACTAAATTCCATTTTTTTCCAAAATGCATGAACATTTGGATAGGTTTTTCCAGGGCCGGCTAAAGGTTAGTTAACCCCTCCTGTTAAAGTCACACCCCTGCTTTAAGTCAAACCCAGAGAAAAAAAAAGCTATAAAAATTATAGCTAAAATTGGCATGGGAAACATATACGATATTATCCCACAGATCTGCATTTGTGAAAGAAATTGTCTGCATTAGAATAAATTATACAACCATAAAGTACTCAAATCCTGACAGGCAATAAATGAGCACATAGTCATTATTTACAAGTATAATATACACAGAATTAATTTCAGCAGCCATTTCAAGTATTAAACGCCATGAGATTAAACTTTTTTAAAAACATGTTTAGAGACACATTCTGAGAAGGTGAAAATAAGCCCAGGTCAATGGAGAAGCATCCATTAATAACATGAAGGACCTGGCCTGCAGATTTAGAATACAACCCTTCCCCAAAAAAGCTGCTGTTACTTGCATGTTACAGAGGGACAAAGGCTTTATTTCCCTTCTGAATACATAAAACCCCAGAAATGCAATACCTGGTCTAGGAGAATGGAGTGTTGACTGTTCATCAGCTTCTCAAACAGCACTCTGGTGGAGTTCAGATCAATCCCTGGGATCTTCGGACTGGTTTTAAAATGTTCATCAATTCTTAAAAAAAAAAAAAATCCCAGACAGACATAAATTTAAGGAAAAGACACCATAACCTGTGTATTGGAATGGCCTGAGAGCAAGCAATGGAGAAATGACCTTTAGGGAATTAATCAGACTAGAAACAAAGCAGAAGTTGGAATCTTCTTGCCAAAGACAATATGGACAACTATCCCTTCTGAACTCCTCTGGGCCTTGGTTAGGGTTGGGATTCTTGCAGAGAAACACTTTATCAAAGTCTTTGATTTCCCCAGGAGTCCTTCACTGACACAAGAGCCTGCCTAGATAGGCTGGACTGCTTAAAGTAATCTGCAAAATATGTATCTATCATATGTAACAGGATCCTCTGTGTTGTCCTCACATACACTACTGTTATAGCAAAATCTGTTTAATCACTCCCAGAAAGAAAGGGAAAGATGTTGCATAGGAAGACACTGACTGCTATACAAGAGACTATCAGATGAGAGGTTTCAAAAGAAAACTGGGGAAGACAGAGTAGCTTTTTGGCAATTCCACACTCAAATTTTCTAAAACTAAAGAACAACCATAATCAAAACACAGCACATGGCCTTTAGTTGCAACAAACACATACTGTCCTTTCCACTGTGCTTGAAAGGCTGTAACTTCCTCAGGCTACTTGTGTAAGAGGGCTAATGAAAGCAAGCCTGCAGAGGACAGCAGCCAGATCTAGCAACGCTGAATGTCAAGGCCAGCAGGTAAGTTACCCATCTCAGCACGTACAGCATAATCAGCATCTGTAGCAGAGGCTCTCAGCACCATTGCCTGCAGTAAAGCTGCACATAAAACCTTGCAGTTGCTGGTAAAAAAACCAAAAAGCTCACAGCTACAATTCCACTGACCTCAAGGATTTCCCAAGTCTGCCACTACTCATCTGAGACTGTGCTGTATTAGATACCCTGAGGGAAAAGGCACCTCTTAAAGATGGGATGCATTTGTCAGTTTGCTGGTGTGGTTACAACGATGTGAGAAAGCAAACACAGCCTGCTGTAGTCAAATGGCTATTTCCATAACAGCACAGGCACCAGGCTGGGCACAGCTCCTCGGAGTCACCCTGCGGTGTGATGTGCAGTAGTACCGGAGCGCGCCCAGTCACACAGCCATGGAAAAGCTGCTTCTCCTTCTAACTCTGCGTACCACAACGCTGTATTGCAAACAGGCCTATATGGCATTAGGATACTGGAGGAAAACAGCAGGGTATTAAGTGCACCATACCATAAGGCTTCACATATAAAGGTACATGGTTAAAGACGGCCTCACTTCACTGTTTGGTGGCTTCAAATTTTATCATTCATTTGGTTTTAATTTTTTGTAAAAGTTAACTCCTGCACTAACAAAGACATTGCTGAAGTGGAAGGAGAACTGCATTGGAGTGATGAAGTCATAAACTCCACTCATTTCCACATTCAAAGGAGACATGGGACTATTTATAGTGACTCAACAACTTGGATATCTCAACAAGTGTTTTAAACCAACATGACAACTCTCCTGATGCAATAACAGCCTGCCCTGTCACAACACTAAAGGAGAAACCATTGGACAAGCAGAAAAACGCAAGAACAATGAGTAAATTGTACTCTTTTTCAAGTTCCTCTTGGAAAATATTACTCAAAGATTACTCAGAGTAACTAAGCTTTTCTTCACCTAATTACAGGTCACTTACTCATCACATCACCGTAAAGAATTTCTCCTCCTCCTCATCTTATGCTGTTACCCCCCCAACACACATTTACAGACACAGCCAACACAATCCTTCCCAACCCACAGCCTTTGACTCAGCTCTGCATATCACATTCTTGTCACCACCTGTTGCTGGTTACACCCATTTGAAATTCCTGCTTTTGTAAGCAGGAGCACAAAACCTTCCACAACTGATGTCACCTACAAGGAAAGTGCTTCCATGCTGCCCCAGATGTATTTTTCAAGAGCAGTTCAAGTGTACCTCCACATGCACCAGCCCCCTCCAGCTAGTTCAGGTGGGTAAGAGACTATTCAGATACCTGGCATCACTCATACTCTCTTATGCAATACTCCTATCCCTCTTTTTCAAAGATGGTGATATTTGTTTCATAAGGAAAAATAACAGTTGTGACAAGTCCAAGCAATCTGTGCCACTTACAGTACACTTCCCATGCACCTTCTTAGAACGTTTGCCTTCCTTACCCAGCTCTGACCACCCACCTCTTTAGTGAACACTTTCTGCCCCCATCTCCTGTCTGATCAGAGAAATCAAATCCTACTGCAGCAGTGAGTGAAGCAAAGGGATTCCAGTCTGCCTCAAGGGAAAGCCAGACTTCTGAACTCTGTTTGCTACTTACTTCTTCTCCAAGAAGCTTCCATTCCAGCAGGCAGCTGAGGACAGTATCTGAACAACATTACTGTTTGCAGCAGGAAGACAAAAGAAAACAGATAGAGAGGTTATGAACAGATGTCCCAGCAAATCTCTTCAGCTCTCTTCCCTTCCTTCTATGGGAAACACTGTCAGGATGACCCCTTGAGAGGCACAGAGGGTAGGGAAGTGGTTCATTCAGGATCATGTAACGCCCCTCTTTGAAAGGAAGCTGCCCTTCTCATGGTGGGCACACAGGGGAAGGAATTTAATCAGTCTGCTCCCAATTTCTTGCTGCTTTTCATAAAGTCTAAGCACACAGTGAAGGACAATTTTACAAAACAATTCCCACCCACCATTTGCAATGTTCTGAGGCAGCCTCAAACTCCTCTGGTTTTACTCTGAAGCTCTAACTTGGCAGCCTTGTGACTGGCAACTGTCCTCCCCTTGGAAACGACCAAGAACCACACTTGAAAGGGCTGCTAAATTTCAAGTGAAAGCATGGCACGGAAGCCAACAAAATTATTTAAATAACACTTTCAACGAAAGGCTTGTCCAGTGCCACAATACCTACTTGACAGAATTAGAACTGTTCTTTTCTAAAAGCTTTTGCCTCCAGACATCTATAGTTTCATCATTTATTAAACAGGTGTAACGTGTTTCATTTATGGTCCGGAAATCATCAGCAGGCAAGGAATTCTGTGAGAAGATACAGATTTCAGCAAAGACAAGGCTTGTAAAACAATTCCTTCTTATCCATAATTTCTGTTTTCTATATATAACTGATAGCTTCCTTAGTGTGGTCTCTGAACAGGTTTGGTTAGGAAGCTGAGGCATTATTAAGAAATCCAAAAGGAAAGGCATGGAAAAAAACCCAAGATCATCACCAAGTACATTTTAAAAAGTGGGAAAGAAAAAAAACCAAAATATCATTTCCTTAAATGTGCCAAAGCCCTCTTAAATACCACTATATATAACTACAGGCTTAGTACATTTATTCTAAGCCTACTTCCATGCCTCAAAAGTGTCTTTCAACACTTCTTGAAAGAAATAAGAAGACAGAAATAGAAAAATCAACTCAACATTCAGGCCTCCATCCAGTATATCTTGACAAAACCCCAGTGTATGGGTCCGTGGCCCTACACACAGACCCCAGTGTCTCAGGAAGAAAGCAGCCCCTCCCTTCCAATCCACAAATGAAATAACTCCCCTCCCTGCTGATTGAACTGAAATCAGTGTCTTCCCAATGGCTCTTTGATGTGCTCCTAAAGGAAAGCAACTTTCTGCCACTCCTAAAATCTTGTAAATCACTGCAACAATTGTCATCATTGGTAAGATTTGTAAGGCAGAATGGACTCCAAAGCAACACTTCATTTTTGGGAGGTATTACCAAAAAAAAAAAAATGCATTGTGAAGGCTGGGACAGGGGAGCAGCCCCTTGATACTTGATAAGATACTTCATTTGTTTTACCTCATATTTGGAGCAAAGCACAAATGTTTGGTCTCCTCCAGAGAAGATATGTTTAACAATGTGATATTTACAGGCGTCTGTTGAAGAAAGAGATGCAACTGTGTTAGAGGTTGACGAGAGCAAGTTTCTACTAAACCTCTTCCCCTGCATTTGCACTGTCAGTGTCTCAGGCTTTACACTACAAGGAGCACCTGGGTGTCTTGAAAGCGAAATCAGTTGGAACTCAAGAACTGTAGCACTTTCTTGAGAGATACACAGGGAGGGAAAAAATGTAGTTTTTAAACTGCAATGGAAATTTTAAAGAGAAATTAAGGCCCTCAGAAATCAGTATTAGTGTAATTTCATGAAGGCTCAAGATCTCCAAATGTTGAATTCTGCCATGAAAAAAGAAAGAGAGAGTGCACACATTAACAGAAAGAGCAACAGGTCACCCAATTATTTCCATAGTGCATTTGGGACAGGAGGATGAGTTTCTTCTGCATTTTCAAGAACTGCCAAAGAACAATGTCAAGATATCTATAGACAGCCATGGGTGAAATGAAATTATTTATGCCCATTTGCAACTCCAAATCACGCATAATACATACCAGGTTTCCCTGAGATTTGCCCATTGTGAGCTGCCCAGTGACCCTTGACAGGAGAGGGACACTTAACATTGCAAGTGTGCCCTGTTCCCAGCTGGCCTCTTGTTCCACAGCCAAATGCATAGATCATTCCTGAAGAAGGCACAAAGGCTAAAGTGTGATGTCTGTAACAGAGACAGGTACAAAGTTTGGGCCTTGTTTAACAATTAAAAGGAAAAAAACCAAAACAAAACAAAAAAAACACCCACAAAAGCAGCCTAAAACTTATGCTCAGTTCCCCTAGGCCAGAAGCTGGTGCAAAGTAGCATCTTTACACTAGCATCAATGCTCAATTTTTGCCACCTGATGGCACCAGTTTATGAAATGCAGCTCCTTAGCGACAAAGAGCAGCGTGTGACAGCATAGAGCTGGTATCAGGCTCACAGCCTGAATTAGCTTAGTCATTTGCTAAGCCCGGCAATAACACAGCACCAGTGTTACTAACTCTCTTTTCATGAAAGAGGCTGGAAACCTGTGACCAAAAGAGCTACTCCAAAGTCCTGGTGAATTATTAAGATGCAAAGGTATCTTACAGCAGGTGACAGCACAGGGAACAACCCCAATTAAAAAAAAACAACAAACCAACTAACCAAAAACAAACAAAAAAAAAAAAACCCCACACAACAATTCCTTCCGTAAAATTTTCATGGGAAGTAAAATTTAACTTGATTTTGACATGTAGAATGCAGAAGCAAGACTATTTCCCCTATTTACAAGGCTCAGTGTCAGCATTTACCTCCACCAAAGACACACAAAGACACAGGACTCACCTTCCACAAGCAATCTGGGATACTTCACTGCCCATTAGCTCAAGAACTCTTCGGGGGTTCACTTCATCATTCATGGAGTCATGTCCCAGTTGCCCGCAGGAACCTGCACCGAACGTGAACACCCCTCCACTCTGTTAGCAAATCAAACAGCATATTCTCCATTTAGGGACCCATAACCCAGCAGCATCTCTCTGACTCCAATCCAGTACGAGCCCAAGTTTAAGCAGAGACTGCTGGGGATTTCCAAAGGATTCAGAAAAGAAACTTGAGTCCTGCCAACGCAGCTTCCAAATAGTTACCTGGCCACCCAGAATTATCTTTAGGTATGTCTGCAGTAGCCCAGCTTCCCTCCCCCCCAAAGATGAATCTGACATCCCATCAGGTTTAAACATGGCTGAATGGTGCCCATTTCCACAGTACTTTACACCCATCTCTGTCACCTGCTAATCACAAGGACTGTGACCTTTTCCCTTCAACAAGAGGTTCTACATAACTGATCTTCTACAGTGTTTTTCCCACAGGAATCCCAATGTTAGCTGCTTTAATTAATTTTAAATTGGAGAACACCAGAGCACCAAAAAAGGAAGCAACACCTAGGAAGTGGCAGAGGCAAGGCAAGAACTGAGCAGTGATCTTCCAAATCCTAGCCCTGTCCTCTGTCCACTAAACTAGACACTACCTGGAAACAGCAGGTTTGGAACCAAAAACCTCTTGTAAATGCTGTGAGTGACTGCTAATGTTTCATTTAAACACCCATTCATTTCAACCTGCATTTTATTCTGATGCACAATATCCTTCTCTTTTTATCAGCCAAAAAAAAATGCTATTTTCACCCCTTTGGATGTACATTTGTTAATTCTTCTGCTCAAATTAATTCCTTTGAGTGATTCACCTGAATTTTACTATTCCTTGTCATGGATTAGTAACATCTCCATCTTCAAGAACAGCAATGGATCATGCTGGCAATGAATCTCAGAATAAATTATAAGACTACATTTTCTATTTAGTTTCTTTTGCTGGGGTTGGATGGAATACAGTAAGTCAATCTCTTCTTTTCCACCATTACCCAGGACATTAATGTGAAATCATCAGGCAGGTGAGACAGCAGTCCCAGGTTAGCATCTTTACCTTTGTCAGTACTGCTGTGTGTTCCTCTCCACAGCTGATGTAAACAACCTTCTGAGACCGCAACAACTTCACATGACAAGGGGATTCTCGGTCTGCATTGAAAACAAAGAAAATAGAGGAGTTGTTTCACAGACACAAACTTAGATGTCTGAAAAAAACCACTGGCGGTCTGATTTTCAGACGTGGTTTACGTGTGCAAGGGAAGCTTTAACAACTGTGGAAAAAAGCGATGTCCTTGAGTACTTCACTACTGCTTTCCCCCTCCAATTCCTACAAGATTTGGCGTGGCTCAAAGAAAATTCTCCAGAGCAAGAATGCAAATCTTGCATAAACTCAGCATGCCCTTGCAGTTCGGGAGGTACGATGAGTGCAGGCTAGCTACACCCACCTTCAGCCTCATGCTCCGTTCCAGACTCCTCACTGACAACTGCAAACATTTGTTTCCAAAACTTTGCTTAGACCTTTTACATACAGAACAATCCTGACACATGGGATACACCAGCACAACACACATGACAACCTGAATCCCAAGGTGTATTTAAATGCGTAGCCTTCCTTCTGTTGTCATCCTTTAAGAAGTAGATCCTCCTACTTGCAAAGGCTAATCTCTGCCAACTGCTAAGTGGTGCTTTTCTCCTTGACTCTGACATTCTAATCCTGAAAAGCGTGTCTCCCAAGGATGAATATACTACATGAGGTTACATGTTTTACTGACGTAAAAAATAAAAAAGCTGAGCATTTCAAGGAGCAGTCAGCACTCCAAAACAGTTGGATATTAAGGGGAGTAGCCGCTTACTTCATACCAACAAAAAATTAGGTTCCTACCTATGCAAGTTGTCCATTTTTTAAGATTTGACAGGTGCTTTTTTCTGGGTAGCAAAAGCAAAGTGGTCACATTTTCATGGATTTAGAAATGACAGCAGATTTTTCATTTACTTTGTTCTATACTTTAGCACCCTGATCTTTATTTGACAGAAATAACACTTATCTCTACAGCATAATTGTTTAAATAACAGTGCTGTAGACTACTCATGTTTGCTGCTCATGTTCACTAAGCATAATTCACACTGTCTTACCATGATTCACTCACTATAAATATCATGTATTTGCTACAGTGCTATGTATTGAGAGGTAAGCAGGGTATGATTCCTGGCCAACACAGCCAGATGTCCCTTATACGTTCATTTAAGATCAGCCTCATGTCAAAGCAAGCCTCTCATATATAACCTGCAGCTTTGTTGAAATTAGAAGTGTTTATCTGCCAGTCTACATGGCTGCTCTTATACTAGATCAACTCTAGCTTACATACAGTACAAGAGACTATACCTGGAGCATTTTTGAGAGAACACAAGGTATTTTACAAGACTTACAATTGTGCTTCATAGTTCTAAAAGTGTAAAGCAAGATGAAGATGAAATGACACGTACAACATTTGACCTTCCTTTGCTAAACTACAGGCTGCTTTTGAGCAATTGCTTTAAATATGCTTCAGCTGGTAGGGTGAGCTGTCAAAATGCTTCATTCCACCATAGGTACACAAAATGCAAGGTAACTCTTTTCTCTTGCAGCATACAGTGTTTATATGCTACTACATTATGCAACCTATCGCTTACAAATATACACACCTCATTAATTCACCCATGCAAATTAAACTACCTGTGCATGCTAGGTATCACATCCACACTCAAGCAGTTGCCTAGATATTTAATGCTATTCAGTAACTATGTGGAAAACAATGAAGAGGTTAATTTGAAGCTCCAAAGAGCATCTTTAACTCACTTGCTTTTACAAAAAGTTAAGAATGTGTTAACAACAAGCAGAGGAGATTGGGGCTTTTCAGACTAGTGGTAATGTCATGTCCACTCATCCGCCTCGTTTATAAACCTATCTTCAAGTCTGTTGATGGCCAGGCTTCACTGAATATGCCACCCGAAAAAAACTACCATAGGCCCTGAGCGTCTGGAAAATTGTGCAACAAATAAACCAGACAACACTTTACAATACTGAGATACTACGT
Source organism: Tringa solitaria (assembly GCA_026413425.1). Taxonomy (NCBI): domain Eukaryota; kingdom Metazoa; phylum Chordata; class Aves; order Charadriiformes; family Scolopacidae; genus Tringa; species Tringa solitaria. Next base: position 31,909,689 of record JAOXJM010000033.1, read on the forward strand.
GTTGCCATCATTCTGTAGCATACAAATGCTCATCAGTCACATACAAGTTGGAAAAGAGGAGGATGCATTCAGCCTGCTGTTCTGCAGGGAGAGCCTTTGCTCCACACCAACTTCAAACAAAATATGAACAAAGCATCTTTGAGAAGAGGAAGAAAGAATATAAGCACAACTTCGATGCCTGCATGTTGACACCCACATTTGAAAAATCGTTCTTTTGACCTTCCTAACTTCCTCTAACATCTACAAGGGGATAAAAAGTATTTCTGTTCCTACAAAGTATGAAAAGCTTGTAGAGCCCATCAGAGACTATTCCTCTGCCCCCTCCTCCCAAGAGGAGTTGCTGAGGGTTAGACGTCTGCTCAGTAAAAATATATTGTCAATGCAAAAGGAGACACTAGACCAGAAAAGTCCATCCTTCTTTCACCTAAGAGCACAATTTTAATACCTCGTTCATCACTTAATCCCAGTTGTCCTGAGCTGTTCTTCCCCCAGCCAAACACAGCTCCTGAGAGAGAGAGGGCAAAACTATGGGCTCCACCTGCAGCAACCTGAGCCAAAGGGATCCCATCAAGAGACTTGACACGTTGTGGACTGGCTTGGGAGGGACATTCTTTACCCAAGCCCAGCTGACCATAGCTGTTCTGCCCCCATGTGAAGAACTGGCCATCTGAAACAAGGAAAGAAAGAGAACAGTGAGTAAAAGCTGATCAACAGAAAAGCAAGTTTGTCAAAACGAACAAGAACCAGTGCTGGGGTCCTCGCTCCCACTCAATCATTTTGATGGAAAAAATCAAGCAACACGTTCTTTGCCAAAATAAAAGCACAGTCTGAAGCCACCAGGTAAATAAACAGACATGCAATTAAGTACAAAATACAACATCAGACTGCTGCAACTTAAACAGCATAACAAATAACAGTCCACATGTTGCATACAGAGGAGTAATAGCCAAGGATAATTTCAACACAAAGAAATTCATTATGCACATTTTTCTATGCCAAGATGGAAAGCTTTTAAGTATTCCTGCAATCATTCACCAGTGAGACAGTGGGTGGCCTGTCTGTAACACGGTAACTGATCCGTTTTATAGCCTCCCATTTGGCCTAAAAGCAGTTGGGACAGGGATGGCCTTGGTTTATTATGCAGAAATATGCAATCTTGGACACTGTGCAAAACAACAGTGCGAATCTTGGTAATAAATAATGAACGTTACAGTACCTGCTGCCAAAGCCAGGCAATGCCAATTTCCACAGGAAACCTGCAGTATTGTCTGTTGGTTCAATTTCTTTATCAACCTAAAGAAGATGCTATGTTAGAATACGTGTCCACAAATACAGTATCACCTTAGATTGAAACTATGATTTCCATCCAGATATTTGTTCTACACGTAACCTATGGTTTTGGACTGAAGGATGGTGTTTTAAAGGTGATACAGATTAATACATAATAGATGCACATCTGTGGAGACCATTAGACGCTTTGGCTACTAACTCCAACTACGTTTACTGCTAAACACTGAATCCAGTCACCTGGAAATGGTGAAAATAACTGGTTCTTGGTGTCTCTCTCACTATTCTTTTTCAGGCACTGATACTTTTCATGCTGTCAGGGGCGTAGCAGTTACTATGAGTTACAGTACTGAAACCTCTTCAGTGCTTTGTACAGGGAACAGCATGTTAAAGGTTCAAGCTATTTCACAAAAATGTTATTTTTAAAATGGCACCATCACATTGACGTGTGAGCCTGTCTCTCTGTTATATCAGAGCCACCTGCAAGTTAAGAACTGTCTTCTCACAGAGCTCTTCAGCTCAAACATCAAATGTTTTTTGACTGAAACTCTTTTCCTTTAAATACCCTTTCAGCAATGACGGCCACCCTAGACAGACGTCCCAAATTTCTGCTCTGTGCTGGATCTGCAGAGGCAGACTGAATAAGAGACAGACTATGTCTGTTATTAACCTAGCATGATACAACACCGTTAAGTACAAAGAGACCAGTTATCTTTATTATGGCAATAAGCTGAGACCTATCATCCATGAACTGCTTTGGACAGAGGACCCTTGGTGTCCGCCACTGGCCACTGCCACCACCTACACGTCCTTGCACTTAACCCTATTAGCGCTCTGAGACAGGTAAGAGACGTTAAATAAGTAAATGAAGAAAACTGAGCACTACCCTGAAGTTTCTGAGCAACACTGACTACTCAGAATTGCAGTAGGCTGGCTTAGTAGCTTTGCAGCTAACGGGCAACACTGCAAAAGAGTGTCAGAGCTGAGGTGTCAGTGCATGCAGCCATATATATTTTTTCCCATTCTTGAAATGTATCTCCTATCTCAGAGGACTTCCTAGGTACTGAAATAGAGATGGATACCACACATGGCATTTCTATTTTTGAGTCCTGCCTCATGCACCTCCTTGCTCTGTACAAAACACAGTAGCAGTTTTCATTGAGGAAGCTGAGCACGCTCTGATTTTCTTTTCCATGCCTCAAGCTCCTGTGGGTAGAAAGTCTGTCCTGTCCAACCTCCTGTAGACTTGTCTGAGTCCCAAGGAGGGCTCAAGGAGCACTACAGCAGTATGGAAAAAGGAGAGGGCATCATTCTTGCACCCCAATGTGAGAAGTGCCCAACTACTGCCCCTCTGAGCAAAAGTGCTCCCACCAACTCCAGGCTGGAAAGCAAGTAACCCTTGATGCATCACCTCCAAGGAGCTGCTTTAAGGAAACCTCAACCTGTTAAAAATTTACCTTGGCACTGTGACTGCATCTTCTATAGTAGTGAGGCCCAGCTGTCCATCGCTGCCAGCACCCCAGGAGAAGAGCTGTCCCTGGTCGCTGAGCGCCACGCTGTGGGACTCTCCGCAGGCCACATGCACGATGTGCTGCCCGGCCAGGGCTCCAATTTGCTCTAAGGAAAACAGAAAACCTCTTTGGTCACAGCATGCGTCTCCCAGTGACACGCAGACATCAGGTCTAGGTGAATCTGTTTGCAAACCCATTCAGATGGGTGCACTGATCCCTGATTTAGTTTTAAAACACTTTGTACAAAAGGAAAGCACCAGGTTTTACTGAAAAAATGTAGCTGCTGAGCTCATCTGTAAGCCATAGGATAAAGGCAGGTACATGCCCCCAAGCACAGTGATGGTCTACACACAGATAGCTTCACAGATACAGGGATATCAGGTTATTTAGGAATAACCAGACTTCCCAGATTTGAGGTTTTCTCAATCAGTTTTGATGCGGGTATCAGCCAGGATGCAGAAGATGGCAGACCCCGTAGCACATATTTGACCTTCCACAGTTTTCATGTCCAACAAAGACAAGTCACCCACAAAGCTAATCAACCCATCCACCCCTTGCTTTATTGCTTGATGCACAAAAGCGTATGTGTTACAATATCCCTCATCCTAAGCTTGGAACAGGTTTGAACTTATCAACCTGTTACTACCACTCATTAAAAAGTCCCATAAAGAGGAAGCAAAGCAAGAAGGCCTTACAGAGGAATAAAAGAGGAGGGGGAGTGTGTGTGAGAAAAAAACCCACTCACTCCTCTGGAAAATCACCCACAATCAACTTGTCATCATTACTTCATGTTAGGCAACTATGGGAAATTACAGAAGAATAGCAAGGAGGATTGTAAACATGCTCAAGTGACCTGCAACTGAGGTGTAGTAAAACACATATATCATACTAATCATTGTTTAGTCTTGTGTGCTTAACAAGGATAACATCCGTGTTTAGATAACACAGGCCTGTGAAAGACTTAGAGGCACCCTATCAGACGTGCCTGAGATTCCTGGCCTGCTGTGGGAAAGATCAAAGTACAGAGGTAAACTACGCCTGTGTGAATCCCTGATAAACAGGCGAAAACAGCAGGTTCCAGGATCCTTTAGCAAGTACCGAGCTCCTTGGTGTTGGCATTCCCACTTGTATGCCACTGCCCCGGTGCTGCTTTGGAGATCCCCCAGTCCACGAGGTAATAAAAATAAATGTACTCTTTGCATTTCAGCCATGGTTTTGTGGTTGTTCCCGCATCCTGCCTATGCCGGCTCACACACCCACTGAAGTACATTTGACAACTACTCTTAAAAGCATCAACAACCAAATCCTATTCATTATGCAGAGTTTTTACAAATGGACATGAACAAGTTTTGTTTTGCAATGAAACACTGGAAATGCCACACATCTGATGGAAAAGCTCCCCACAAGCCAGACAGAAGCAAAGTTAGTTTTCTTTCGTCTTCCCTAAATAAATACAAATATTTCAGGTGGATGAAGAGAGATTTCACCCTGTAAACTACAAGGCAGCGATTAGTGTTATTGAAGTCCCTCTTCCCTGTGACATGAGAGGGAAGGGTAGTTAGTGTCAGTGTATGAAAATGATACCCCACACCAGGGACATCCAGAAATCATTAATGCACCTACCACCAAAAACTGCACACCAATCAATCTAAATGTCTTACATTTAAAAGGAAGGCACCCCTAAGAGGGCTTGCCTTTTAAGTATGGAAGTCAGAAAATGAGAAGAAGAATCCCTAATGGACGTTATCAAGCAGAAAGGAGACAATTATTTAAATCTGAATTCTAACAGAGGAAAATGCTACCTGAATGTGTGCTTTCTTTTGAGTTAACTCAAAATAAGTAACGGCAAAGGAGGTGCAGCTGACAAGTAATAAACACACAAACACCTAGGAGGGTTTGAGGAATGAGCCTGCCTGCCTCTCAGCCCCCCTTTAGCCCTGCCATCTAATAAAGCCCTTTTCCCTGCACCTCCTTCCAGCAGGACTAACTTCACCCAGCCCCACTGCCAACCCTAAGCAAAGACACAAACTGGAGGTTTTGAGGGCAGTAACCCAATTTGCACCTGCAGTTTCCACGCTTGGGCCCACAAGCATCCAACTCTAGCTCTGCTTTGGTGGCTTGCTTTATGCTCATTTGAATATATAATTGAGGGAGCCTATTTTTATAGGTGAGCTCTAAACCACCAGCAGCTGTATGGGCTGGTCAAGGTCAATCACAAACAACAGACAAGGTATCACAGGAAAACATGTAGCTACAGTTTCTTCCTCTCTGCCAACCAGCAAGACAAGAAAGCATGCTGCCATGTGCTGGACACACCACCTAAGTTTGGCCAAGCTTGCTTCCCAGGGCACATGGAGCCCGGACATTATCCGGAGCACCTGAGCTCTTAAAACTCCCCAGCCTGCCCTTCTTCCAAAGCTGGTCCCTGCACACTGCCAAACGCTCCAGGGGACAACACAAACCTGATAAAAAGACAAACATGGACAATATGGGAGGCTAGGACATCCATAACGGGAGAATGTGTGTTGCTACCTGTAGGCACGACTGAGTGAATTTATTCCCTGGGAAAGCAGTCTTTGTTATATGTGTCTCATTTGGTGTGGAAGGACTACTGTGAGCTGCCCCTGAGCCACCAGAGCACCTCAGGCAGGTGACAGAAGACTCCAGTGACCAAAGATCAGCATCAGGAGCTGGATGAGGTAGGACTCTGACCACAGCAGTACTTCAACTGGAGAAAAAGTGCCCTGAGTTATCAGGAGGCTGTGGCAAGGACTATATAACAAGGGCTTCACACACTGGGATATGGAGAGGACATCCAGCGGTTTATAGAAATCCAGAACGGTTGCTTCACTCCCCATGGACTCCATCTTCAGTTTAATTTGGCAACGCAAACCTGACCTTGCTCTATGTGCCATCCCAGGGGACTAACAAATACCGGCTTGTTTTGAGAGGCTGCCCTATGTCACTGAAAGCCTTCAGTGACTGCAGTGCTCACCCAAGAAGCACCCTACAGCCTCACCTGGACTTGCTGGATAACCACAGGCCTGTGTTGAAGCTGAAGATCTTTGCCTTTAGAAATCAATGGCCGTGGACTATCTCACCATAGCACATTCCTAAGACCCTGTCTATCACAGCTTGCCTGCAAAGTCATGAAGAAATGTAAACTCCAAACAGTTTAAGTTTTACATGCTCACACAAATCTCATTGCAGAGATGGAAAAAAGCCAGCCTTCCCCGGGGGGCACAGACTGCCCAGGCAGTCCAGCAAGGGTTCCAGCTCACTGTCAGGCTTGCCAAGCCACCAAACATAACATCTCCCTGCTAACATGGGTAGTATTATCACAAACATCTGACAATTACTTCTTTGTTGACCTCCCACCCCTTCCTCACATCAAAATATGAGGCATTTTAGTGATTGGTATACATTTGTTTTAATTTCCAGAGCATCACACCACCATTATTCATTCCTTAGAAGAGATGCATCACTGCACTGAGATGAAGGGTGCAAAGGGTGAAGTTTATTCTTAATATTGTGCCTTCAGTAACTGATGAATAAAACCAGTCAAATGGAGCTTAACAGGCACAATTACATACAAAGCTAAGCAGAACAAAACCCTTAAAGCAACAGAGAAGGGCTGAAGGAATTACACAGTACAGTGTTTCAACATGTTATAAAATTTAAAAAAAAAAAAAAACAAACAAAAAACCCCAAGTTCCAAGAAGTACACGCTGACCCAATCTTTTCTTTCCGAAGTCATCAGCTGTCTCAAAACAGCACCAATGCTTGGAAGTCATTTATCAGTTCTTCGTATCTGGTGGAGCTCCAGTTTTCATTTTTCTCTTCTGTCCACTTTAACTCCCAGATCTCAACACAAACAGCCATATCACGACTTGACTTCTTTGGGTCTTTCCATAAAATACACTGGATCAAAGAATGAGGTCCAGGCAAAATGCCTTCAGGAGAGCCCTTCTCTGAATGGTGACAGCTCTGGTTCCCACGTCAGCTTTTGTGTTTTCTTGCCTGTTTGTGGTTTGCAGGGACACTCCAGCAAAAGCTGAGGACAGGTGCTATTATTTCCTGTGACTCAGCATTCTGACAGCACATTTAGCTTGAAGTTTTGGAAACAGCAGTAAAGCTGGGTGCCCAAGAATGAAAATCCCTGAAAAAGCCCACAACTTCACTATTATAAAACAAGGCTTATACTTTGTCCCCACAGTGTTGGAAAGCTATATAAGATCTTCAGTGTTTGCAACTGCTGGAAGCACAAAGCACTCAGTTATACTGTGCTGATTAGAATGCAGAGTCAATGAATGATTAATTAGCTTTCCTACTCCTAGTAGGTTTATCAGAGAGTTGGTACATCCTTTCTATGTATAGCTTCCAGCTGCTCACAAAACAGGGTTTTGCTAGAGGACATGGCAGAATCCTTCAGCCATATGTGTACCAGGATGTACACGAACAGCACCGCATGGCTTCTACTGTCTGAAAATGTTCTAGAGAAACTATCAGCCCTGAGGTTACGCCTTCAGTGGCAAAATCTGGATTTCCTCACTGGTGAGAAGCAGCTGTGGCTTGGAAGAGCTTCAAGTGATTTCAGTCTGCTTGGACATCTGGCCAAAGGTCCTCATTACCTCCCCAGCTTGACAATAAGCAACTTGGAGCATTTGCTCATCTTGGTCATTGCTGTCTACTAGGAAAGCGCTCACAGACTCTAATGTAATTGTCTTACTAGCTTGCCTGGGTAAGAAAGAAATGGTGGTAGAAACACAGCTGAGAAACAAATGTTGGCAAGAAACTCCTCTAGGTTAAATGCTAGCAGCTGGCAAGTCTGAGTACAGATGAGCCAATTTCTTTGCATTGCCACACTTGCTAATATAGTCCACATCCATACCGAGGATGCTTGAGCATTGTGCAACCAAGACCTGAAAATCCAAAATGTGAGATAAAACATTTTAATGCACAAGGCAGCTGAATATTTGATCAGACACCAATAGCAGCCTAAACTTTACTCATACGGTCTTGCTCTTTTGCACACTGAAAAGCCTTAATTCTTAAAGAAAAGGAGTTCTCTCCTTTTGGAGAGGAATTACACCAACATATTGAACCATCTAACAAGGTGACACTAACAGCATTAGCACTTATGGAAGCCTGATCCAGCAGCCAAGAACTCCATGAAAGACTTGCTACTGCCTTCAATAGGTACTACAAGAAAATGATAAAAACACCATGGCTCAAACTTCTCACTCTCAGTGGATCATCAAACTCCCTGACAAGACTTTTATGCATTAAGTAGGACACTTCAGCTGACTACTGATTGCTCAGTCTCCACAAGCACATCCTGGATATATTTCTGCATATGGACATCCTGGCTGCATTTCCAGGCTGTGATGAGCTTCATGATTTTAGTCCTAAGTCAGCTGAGCACGAAAACACATCTGCTTTATGAAACTGGAAAAAGGAAAAGAAAAAAACCAAAATGCAGTAACTGAAATGCTTGCAACCCAAAGTGTATCCAAGATTTCTCCCTCCCCTTATGAAGGTTTCTCCTTATTTTGTCGACAAAACTTTAACAACGTCTTAGCTCTTCAATGCTTTTACTAGTATTAGCAGCACAAGTACACTCACCAACTTTTCCAGGAAACATCATTCCCAGTGGAACTGTGATTCTGCCACTTGGAAACTGGTAACCGGGGAGGGGAAAAATCACACTGTTTTTCCATGGCCTTTTAGCCTCTCCTTCTCCCCTTTAAAGCCCCCAAGAATGAGCCTCTGATTTCCCTCTCCACACTTTCAACTCTCACCACCTAGAAGCTTCACGCTTAGAGCTGCCACAGATACCTGGAGTTTGGGACTGGGAGGAAAAAAACATCAGACCCTATAAACCACTTCAGCAAAACACAGACTTTCCAAAGCTATCAGGTGATTTTGAAAACATCATCTAACCCAGCCAGCTAAAACTGCTCTTGTGGCTTCCCTTGCACCACCTCTGCAAGCTATAGTTTGTCAGCAGTAACAGCAGAGGAAGGCTCACAGGGAGGAGGCAAGGTCTGAAGGATGGTTTCAGGAACACACCTTTGTGACTGCAGATAGCCTCTGGCACGGCCGGGTGTACGACACGCACAACACGTAGGCAGCTGGAACCGTCCTGCCCAACACCAACCCTGCAATTTCACCCCTGCTACCTTCCTCCTCCTTGCCAAGCCTCTCTGAGAAGTCATTACACTCTTGTGTCTTGTGTTGAGACTACGTGGGACTGCTGTGTGCACAGCTGTGGGAAACATGCTCTGCGTTTGCACAGCACAAGACAACAGCAAACCCCATGGGGAGACCACATCCCTGCTATATGACAGCTGTCCTCGCTTTCCACCTGCTGTTCTCACCCACGTATGGCAGCCCACCTTATTCTCGAACTTCTCTTAGTATGGGGCAAAAGCAGGGAAGTATGGAGCATGCAAGTGTCATGTAACCTTCTCCATCAGCATGTAACCTCCTCTGACTTTCAGCAATTGAAGTCTATGTCTATCAAGGAGGCAGGGTTTTACAAGTGCAACTTGTCTTGCACTTGAGTCACAACAACCCCAGGCAGCACTACAGGCTTGGGGCAGAGTGGCTGGAGAGCTG
>JAOXJM010000033.1:31919207-31937666 GCA_026413425.1 Tringa solitaria
TCGGTCTCTTCTCCCAAGTCACAGGTGATAGGACTAGAGGAAATGGCCTCAAGTTGCACCAGGAGAGTTTCAGATTGCATATTAGGAAAAATTTTTATACTGAAAGGGTTATTAAGCATTGGAATGGGTTGCCCAGGGAAGTGGTTGAGGCACTATCCCTGGAGGTATTTAAAAGATGTGTTGACATAGTGATCAGAGACATGGTTAAGTGATGGTTTTTATCAGAATTACGTTGATGGTTGGACTAGATGATCTTAAAAGGCCCCTTCCAACCTAGAATCATAGAATTGTCTAACTCCCAAATCTTGAGGTCTTCCTTTTGTGAACTGCTTCTGCGCTTGCAGCAGAAAGTGGAGCAGTACCAACAGCAGCCTGAGTACAGAGACTGACAACAGCAGCAGTGAAGCTGATAAGGCTCTGATAATTTTGTTGCAAAGGAAGAAGCGTACAGAGTAGACTCACTGAAGTAAAAACAGAGGGGGGGAAGACAGTAAAGGACAGACCAAAGCAGGTAACATTCCCAGCAACACTGTTGGCCACAGGGGTGGGAACACTGTTTCTTGGAGTTTCTCAGCCTTGACCTGTGGACAGAGACACAGATTCTGCAGTCCCCTTTCATCCACAGGCATCCACTAATGACACTTACCCAAATAACTGCTTCCCTGCACAACACATACAGTACTGCTCATTAATTTATTTAGCATGGCTACTTACAGGCTTAAATCAGAGAGAGGCTGGTTTAGTTATTAGCACTGCCTTCACTTTATAAAGCTACTTGTGGTCATGTCAAGGCAGGAATGTAAAAGCAAGAAGTGACACCCCGGGGTGTCACTTCGCACAGGCTTTGGCAGCTACTCCCCCTCACAGCTGTGAACACAGACACCTACTCTGAGAAAGCAAGCCCCTTCCTCAAACACAGCCACAGAAAGCCTTTTACTGCCCTGCCTCACTGCCTTTTGTCTAGGAGGAACATAGCCTCCCTGAGGAGCCATGGGCAGACTGGTATGGGCAGAGCCAGCAGCCAGGTGGAGAAGGCTCTTGGGAAGGGCTGGGCAAGGCAGAGAAGGCTTCAGTCTGACAAGCATCAGCTGGCAGAGAGAAGAATCCACCTTCAGATCCTGGAGGTAAACAAGTCCAGGCAAATCTTTCAAAGAGAGAAGGCACCAAGACTTGTGAGAGAAACAGGGAAAACATATGTTCAGAAAACCCAGAAAGCCTGTTTTCTTCTTCAGGCAACTGCAGAGAGCTGTAAAGGTGGTCACTCGGCCAGGCTTGCTGGTCACTGGCAGCACAGAAGCTACAGCTGGGCTGTGACTGCTGAGAAACCACCAAGGTCCACCATGCACACCCCAGCAAATGCCACGGCTCCAGGGCAGCAACTCCAGCATGGGCAGGATGCATCAGACCTCGGAGCGACATGTCAAGGATGGACTTCAGCTGTAGAAGGAGAAATTAGGGAGATGGGATGTATAGAGACTGGATTTGATGTGCTGGTACTATGCAGTGCAAACTTGTATTTCCGCCTGAGAAATCCCAAGCAAAGCCACATCAATCTTGAAAGGTGTGACAAAGGTTGACTGCAGCAAGCAGGGATAGCAGACCGGAGAACAGGAAAAATAAGCCCCTCACTACAGTTCATCACAGCCTCATGGAGGAGTTAACATAGTCCTGTGGCACTTAGAGAGCCAACCTTATAAACGCAAAAGAAAAGGCAACCAGCGTAAAATCAACAGCTCCACTTAAAAACCAGCACTTTCAGCCTCCTAGCACTGCAAGGAAGAGATGTTAACACAGCCCTTTCCAGCATATGTGCTGGCAAACCACAACAGCTTTCAGGCACAAAGACCCAGGAATATCTACAGCCTGTCCTTGGGGTTCAGTTGCTCCAGGCCACAAATCACTGCCCTAGGAGGTAAGGTAAGAGTTTGCTGTTAGAACTGCTGTTCTCAACCCTGCAGATCACTGCTGTATGGATGTTCTTCTGCAGCAAGTGATCAGAGAAGGCTCAAAGTGAAGCACCTCCAAGTCCCCATAAGACAGAAAGCATTGCTGTATGCCACACACACTGCAAGCCATCCACAAGGGCTTTGCTCCAGTTTTTGCCCCTAGACAGCTGCTATTTTGCCATCTTTTCACACTATTGGAGCAGTTTTAGCACAACAGGAAGCATTTAACCTTCACATGGGCATTCTAGATTTTCTTCTAGACAGGAGGCTACATTTCTCTAGGTAGCTGCGCTTGGCAGAGTCTCACTTGAGGCAGCCGCAGGCTTTGACAAAGCAGCATGTGATTTTCCAAAGCACTTGGTGTTCTCCTCACTCTGTTCTCGTTTATTTCAATCCTGCAGTGATTTGCATGGGAGCAGGACAAAGCCACATGTTCCTGAAAAGCTACATCTGCCCAGTGCAGCCTCAGTACAGCACCCTTGCCCTTGCTTTCAATGACATCCTCATCAGGTTCACAAATAATGCTTGAGAATATATTACTGCCAAGAAGCACCTCCCTGGGAAAGGGAGGTAATTAATGCAGTCCTATTAAACATTTACAGAAGTTTCTCTATTAGTTTTCTCTACTGTAAGATTTGAAGGGCATTCTGAGAAAAGGAGATACAAGCATCTGTACATTCCTTCTTGGTGAGTTTATATAGGCAGGCAGCTGTTTAAAAGGCAGGTCAGGTGCTGAGAGGGTGAGCATTTCTTCACAGCTCTGCTGCAGGAACAGCTGTTTTCTGCTAGCAGCCTGAAGCGTCAAAAATATTTGATTTCTGAGAAGTCTCACAAAGATCTTCAAGATAAACTCTTCTTTCCAATACAGCTTCAGGAAGAGTGACCGGCTATTTAATGTTGACTGAGTCAACTTAATCATCAGAGACATCATTATGCATCTTCTGGAAGATCTGATGTCTATAGACAACAACATCATGAGCCATGTAACAGTTACACACTGAAAAACAAGCCAACCCCTTTTCTGTCGGGCAAGTGGGCATTCATCCTGAACACCCTATACACTCTCGTGAACCTTCAAGATCAAATCATACAGAATGCTTTACATTCACCTTTACCAAACTCAGGCTTTGCTGCCTCAAAACACATGCCTGCATGTTCTCATCCAAAGGAAACATAGGATATTAAAGCAAGAGAAAAAAAAAAAAAACACACAACACATCCTTACTGAAGAAAAGCACCCAAACTGCTTTACTGAGAGCAAGAACAGTTTCTGGAGTTGGTGGGGAAGAGATTTATTTCAGATGTCTATTCGTAGACCCCCCACCTACATAAAAACTGCCCAATAACTGCATATCTTCATCTGTGGTTGTGTAACATAACATATCTTGAAGACAAGAACTATGAACTTGCAGCATCAACAGCCACCAAACTACTGAAATCTCTCCTGGAAGTTGGGACTCTCACTCCTTATGCATTCAGTTTAATTAAAACCACTTTTGTCTAGCCCAGACAACTACTCTGAGTACAAACTGGTTGGGGCATTCAGAAAACGTGCATCTATCACCTCCAGCTTCTTGCTTGCCCTCTCCCTTCACCTCACCACAAACACAGCTACCCACCCATGTTATTCTGAGCCCATCTTTCAGCTTTAGCACAGTTTCAGGAGAGGGAATGGTCATTACTGCCAATGCTAGGGTTTCACACTCCTTTCAAGCCAGACATGCGAACAGCCTTTATTTCTGTTGCACCTTCAGAAAGCCTCTGAATACTACATGTGATACAGGAATAACAAATGTGAACAAGACAGATCCAAGTTTATGTGGCTAATCTGCCCTACGAATCCCCAATTAAAGGGAAAAAGCTGGTCAGTCACACTGCAGTCTTACTGTCTTTCAAGACAAGAGACATCAAAATAGTCTCTTGGGTCTTCAATAACATAGGCTGAACATTCTAAAATACCAGTATCTTGCTTCCCTGGGCCCACTCTTGTTTTCACTTCTCAAAGTGAAATCAAGAGAGAAATCTGGTTGTTGTAATATGCACGTGTTTTTAGAGAGAACACTTCAGAGTTACATCTGAGTTACATCACATTACAGCCATTTCAGGCTCAGTCTGTAGACTTTACTGACAAGAGACCAGATTTCTATTGGTTCAGGCTCTCCTAAAGAGCCTTATCTCTTCTCACTTCAGGGTCCCCTAAGCCTACAGTCCCTGAGAGTATTGGTAGAAATCAGTTTTCATGATCCAGACCATGCAAATTTTTAAATGGCCCAATATAAATATCTGGCATATTCAGAGCCCTCAGCCAAGCAATTCAACACAATGGATGCATATTTAAGATATCTAAGATAAAGCAGTTCCTTTGATTTTATTTCTCATTTGACCATATACATAATGTTTCTAAATGAAGTCATTTTAAATCCAACCTTCAAATCTTGAAGCCTAAAATCATCCTGAAGCCCAAATTGCACTAATTCAGCTCATATGGACATACCGTAACACAAGTCCACATTGCTGGATGCTGCTGCAGTCACTACCAAAGGCACAACAACTACCTCAAATAGCTGGGTCAGATCCTGTGAGCGATCAAAGGAGGGAAAAGGATAATTACAAATGAACACATCTGACTCTGTAAGGTGTGACCAGCTTAATAATCTGCGTCTTCTTACAAATAAGATTTACAATAGGTGCTGAAACATAAATTGTGTCCTAACCCTTCCTTTATTATTTTTCTAGTTTGAAAGCTGCTGCAGACTAGCATCAAAGGCCTGACTCTGCCAGAGCCTCTCTGTCCCCTAGACCGGTCCATCCCTCCCCACAGATCCCTCAGCACTCTCCTTCCCAGGCACATCCTCCCAGGTTTTGGCAAAAGCAATGCCTCGAAGCAGGGCTGTTCTGCCTCTCATGGAGCTCTGCTTCAGGGGTGTAGAGAAAATGTGATGAATGCAAAGCAGGACTCTCCCACAGCACAGCGCCTGGGAACTGTCACAATAGCTGTGCGCTGAGCCTCAGCTCCATGCCCAAACAGGGGGACAAAACTGACTCAGATCCCCCGTGAAAAGCCTGCTTAGTGGAACCTCCTGGAATTACTGGGTTTTAAGCTTTTTTTTTATTATTATTTCCACTCCTCATGCAAAGAGGAGGAAGACAAGGGGAACTAACCGTTCTCCTGGCACTGTCATCCCACCAGTGAGCAGCTCTCAACATGACCTACTCAATGCACCAGCCTGTCTCCTCATCTCCAACCGGCTCACTGCCTCGGCTGCTTCCAACAAACACAAGCCCTGCCACCTCTCCTCCTCAGCAGCCAGAGCCTCCTGGCTGGACTTCTCACCCACCAGGAAGATCCATACAGACTGTCCTTCCAAGCAGGTCGCACATCTGAATTCTCAGCTGTTACAGGGTTTGTGATTAACAGGCATGCCGCAGTGAGCACCAAGGTCTCTGGTCACTGTAACCCTGTGCTGAAGTTCAGGACAAGTAGATTTATGTTTGAAAAGAAAGGCCATTGAGCTCAGAGAAATTCATGGGATCTGAATCATGTAGTGGGGTTGGTTTTTTGTTTGTTTTGGTGGGTTTGTTGGGGTTTTTTTGAGAGCAAACATAATGATGATATTTCTAGCTCTGCAGCTATAAGCAGATAGATTCCACAATGCACAAGGAAGCAATGCTATCCTGCACGTTTGCATCCAGACCAGAAATCTGATAAAAAAGCATGGTTTTGTCTGCTGTATGTTACCAGAGGAAAGGTTTGAGGCATATTTGGCACCAGACGTTTTCCTGTAACTCCCTTGAGACACTAATTGCAAAAGGTTTGCTCATTTGCAGAAATCAAATGAAGTCTGAATGACCTGCAGAGAACAAATCTCTAGACCAGAAAACAACTTGCACGTCTCAGACTCAAGCATGTTCCTAAAGCTTTACAAATGGCTAAGAACCAGCTAGTTGTTTTACACTCCTCTATAATTCAGCCCAAATCCCAAAAAAGCCTTTACCTTAGGTACCTGTGCACGTCTTTTGTTCCCCAGCATATGCGTGCACATTCAGATAAAACCCCCTTATCTAAGATTCATCACAGGGAGTCGAGACGTTATGTCAGACCTGAAGAAAATCAATCCAAGTGAAATCACAAGGCTGAAGAAGTGGAAATTTAGATAAAGTTACAGAGAATAAGTTTCTTGTTTCTTAGAACTATCGCAATACAATATTACCACTTCCCATTAGAGACATAATGTGTGTTAACACCTGATGATGCTCACAAAAATTAATGCAAACTCAAACTGATTTTGCAGAACAGTGGGCTCAATACTTCACAACCAAGATTGCTGAGTTGCTTCTCCTAAAGTATTGTCAGAGACTTTGGGGACTCCCAAGTGCATAACAATGCAAGTAAAAATTAGGACAGGTCAGAAAGAAGCTTTATTAACTATGGTCACGGTGACAGAACACTGGGACAGTGTCTCTGCCTCTGCATCCCTGCCAAGTGACTGCAGAGACACTAACTCTAGATGGCTTGGGGGAGAGGGAAGAATGAAAAAAATAAAGTGAGGAAAACAATCATTTCAATATTAACAAAGGCAGATATCCATCCCTGAGAGAAATAGACTCCCACGTAGCTTGATAACCGCCACAAACCAAAGAAGGAATGAAACAGTAAATAGTATGACCATGTGGGGAGATGCCTCTTGGTAGAGCCCACAGGAGTGGCACACCTGGTACTACCCCAGCTCAGAAGTGGTGAGTTAGAAACGATCACAGGCTGTTAGCTTAGTCAAAAGGCATGCTCTTTTAGTTAGGATAAACTTATAAGATATCTTAAATATTAATTTTACCCCACAATGTAAAACCCAAGGAAAGGGCACTTCCAGAAAATAAACCTCTATTGACTCATACTCATTCAGTGACACGTACTCCTCCAGTAATTTCTGTTCCCTGTAGAGGAAAGGCATACTAATCGCTTCACTGGTTGTTATCCTGTCTCTGTATTACATCCACAAAGCTCAGCTGATGTGACAGTAAACAGCTTTTAATTAAAAAGTTTCTTTCATTTTAAATGATGCCCTTCTAACGGGCTCCTCTAAGAGGAATTACTGAAACACTTCTATGCCACTGTTTGATGTTTTTGCAAGTAGCATGAATGAGAAGCAAAACTGAATGTTCCTGCTACAGATATGTGTAAATGGGCAAGAGGAAAAAAATAATTATTTGGAATACACAGTAAGGGAAGAAAAGGAGGCAAAGTCTTCAAAAGCACTCACTGCAAGTATAACAACTCTTCTCCCACTAGAAGTCAGTAGTAAAACCTACAGGCTTTTCAAGGAGAACAGGGTAAGATCCACGTTCAGTGCATTCTGTAGTTCCAGAATCTTATTCACAAGCAGACATCATCCTGGGAAATAACCATCTCCGGGTAAACAACATGATCAAATATTCTGAAAAACTAATTGAAGCTTTTCAGCATGCTGGCAGCATAAGTCTCACGTACACACACACAAAAAAAGCGTGAGAAGTAAAAGGAAGTTTCCTCTTATGAACACAGACCTGGGCAGGAGAAATGAGATAACTTCACCCCCCTCTGAAGTCATCCAGCATTTTTATAGCACCTTCAAAACGTTCAAAGCACCCTGCATATTTTCATGTCCCAATGTGACCCTCAAACATGACCAAGCCACTCTGCAGGCCATGGGTAAACATTTGTGAAGTCCAGAGGGGGCTCTCCAGAGGCTGGCTGGAGGGGACAATCAGTTCTGTGTCAGAGCCTCCCACAGCAGGCAATGCAGCTCACTTCCAGAGCTGGGCAGAGGTCAGCCACTTTTAGCTGCCCTCATAGACTGGGCAGAATCAAACCACAGGGCAGTAAAACCAAGAGGCCTCAGCCCACACTGCCCTGTCCGGCGGAGGCTGGAGAGATGCAACTTGCAAGACTCCCAGTTCCAGGCATTTCTCCCATTCCCCCCCTGAAATACCTGCTGGAGTCTTCTCTCTATCATCTTCAACAGCTCAGGACCCTACACTCCACCCATGCATCTTCACTTCCTATCACGTCTTTATTCATTGGTCCACAACAGAGAACAAAGATGGATGATCTTTGACATACCTTTCTATACAGAAGGTACAAGGTTGTCTTTAGCCCACGCAAGGAAGGTGGGGGTGAAAGAGGAGGGCTTGATTCTTCTTGTTCCTCTTTGCAAAGGAGAACTAAGAAATTCAGTTCCCATTGCTGCAAGCCAAAGGGGATCCACATAAAGCAGTGTGTGGGATAGGACTCTCCCCCAGTTTATTGTTATTGTAAAGACTACCGTGACTGTTTACCATGAGTTAAAAAGAGAAGCTGTTCTTTACTTCACAGCACACCCCTCCCACGTGCCCCAGCCAGCAGAAACTCCATTGCAGGCAAAGCCAGTAGTGCTGTGTCAGTAGAAAAACACGGTTTCTCAACAGTGGTCACAGGCTCCTCAGAGAACAGCACTGGAGAACCTTTTACAGAATAACTGCAAGTTAGTGTCACATCTTAGTAACAGTCCCATAATTTAAAAGGTAGAAGAATACTTGGGATCAAAACCCAAGTGTTTTTATTTCTATTTCCAGATCTCAGACTGCCCCTCTTCTAGGGTCCTAGCTGAAGACAGGATTACCCAGTTGCTAGTGGCCTACACTTCAGCATTCATGAGAACCATTCTCAGCTCTTGATCTACTTGCTGTGAAGCTTCCATTTTCATTATCATCTTATGCTTGCTTTATTTTAGGGACAAACAGCAGGCTAGCCCAGAGATGTTTCTCAGAGCACACATCTTCACAGCATGCAGAACAATAGTACTGGATTTCTGGGGCCTCTGCACTAGAGTCATGCAACCAGTTAAAGAACTTGCAGGACAAAGCACTCTCAGCATGTCAGGTGGAATATTCACTAGGCTTGACTTCCTGTACTAGGCACCTCGTTAATTCAAGGGCTTAAGTTTACAAGTCCTCAGAAGATGAACAGTGGTTGTGCAGATAGGGCTTAAGCACTCCTGACAGACCCTAGTAATTGCCTAAAAATCACATTTAGGAAAAGCAAAAGAGAGCAGATTCAAGGTCATCTCCTCTAATCCAACACCACAGACAACCACCATCCCACATCTATCACCTCATGCTTGAGAGGAAGGGACAAAAGACTCATTGACAGAAAAAAGGGGTAGTGGAATCAGTCAGGTCAGATTTGCACATACTACATGCAAAAGAGTGGGTATTTTGTACACACCTTGTACCTCTGCTGTGCAATAAGAGAATAAGCTACAGAAGCCTCAAGTCCTACAGAGGGTAGCCTGCAGTCTGAGGAATGATGATATCTTAGTGCTCTAATTACACACAGAGGGATTTTTATTATATTATGGAAACAGAAATATCTGTATCTTTACCACATGCCAAAACCAAGTAGTTAATGGAAAGTGAATTGGAAGTCTAATATTCAAAAGAAAGTCAGTAAGGCTTCAGGGTTTCTCAGAATAACAATACACAATTAAACCACTCCTTCACCTTGGGAAGGAGAGGCATTAGCTGCCCATGGTTCTGCACACACAGGTTCTGCTTGTTAGAACAATTTGAGTCTGAGGAACACAAGGAACACGATGACCTCCTCCTAGATTAAGAAAGCATGAAGGGGAGAAGGCACAAGTCAACAAGGTATTTCCAAGAGGGGAAAACAAAATTTATAAACCTTCCTATACTCAACACAGATCTATACTCTTTGAGGTAAATGAGAAAATTCCCAACAATAACTGAACAAGAGTGGGCATAAGGATACAGTACAATTGGAAACACAAAACAAAGACACTTGTGACTCATGATCCTCTCTTCCCTTTTACAAAAAAGGCAACATAATGCCAAATAACAAGATCTGCCCTGAGACCATCTGCGCTTGCCTCTGTTTTGATGAATTTCCCAGACAAACTGAGCAGACCTGTCTCCCCACCCATGCTGCTCAGCTTTAGCTTTCCAGAACCAGCAAATATTATTCAGCATCATTACTGAGTTACCACACAATCTTCAGTTCCATTAGCTGCTCCAGCTCCATCGCCACCAACACAAAGCAGCTTTCATAATCTTCCTAGCCCACCAGTTTGAAGCACATATAGAAAGTGGACTTACCTGGCTTGCTTCCTTCACAGTCATGCCCCAGTTGGCCTTTGGTGTTCAAACCACAGGTATACACTTCCCCATCTTCCAACAGGAACACAGAGTGGTTTCCTCCACATGCCACCTCCTTGACATTTCTGTCATGAATGAATCCATACACCTGCGGTTCAGGAATGATGACCTGGAGGTTGCTACCTATCCCAGGTTGTCCAAAGGAGGAGTATCCCCAGCATAGCATTTTCTCTCTTTTCAGCAAGTCATGTATCCTTCCTGGACAATAGAAACAGAGGAAGGAGTGAATGAAGCAAGTAGTCAGCAAGGGATCCCATAGAAAGGAGCTGCTCAGAGCAGGGGGTGGAAATAACCAAAAAAAGGTGTTTCCTGCATGACTGGCAGGCTTGTGGACTGATGGTAAAAAGGGATTTCCAACATTGCACAGAGAAACAAAGAGGAATCAAGACAGCTCAGGTACTGAGTCAGCACCTTCGGTGCCCTGGCAATCTCCATCTGTAAGGCAGTAGAAGCATTTTGAAACCCAGCAGACCCGAGCTTTTATTTCATCAAAATCACCCTGCTTCAAAAACCAAAGATCAATCACCTCCCCAAACCAATTGTAATGCTTTTTAGACTAACGGATCCAAACCTGAACTTTTAGAGTTATAGTATCATGTTTGGGATCACTGCTTAAAGAAACATTTAGAAATTATCTCAAAGGTGGTCAAACTAGCCCTGAACGGACTGACACAGGTATTTACGGTGTACTGGCCAATGCAGAACTGCATTATTTCTGATAAATCCAGATTAAGAAGCGTTTTGCTCAACTGAATACATTCTTGCAACCCAAATACGTGCCCATGCACACACACACATCCCTAAACTGCAGCAAGAACTCCTCAAGAAGCAGCAGTTCACGTGGAGCAGCACAGTGACAGCTTGGCCCCGACAGCAATCGACAGATAACATTGATGCAACTTGCCAGCAGTCAGGTGCTATCTCTTGTGCTGTGCTCAGTGAAAGTCAGGCTTTCAGAGTGGGGTAACACAGGAAGGGAAAAAACACACCAATATAAAAAGGCCCAGAGAATTACTCAGCCTGAACTCGATAATGACAACAGAATGCCAATGCATAAAAACTGGGGAGAGGGAAACAGCTCTCATTGCAGAAGAAGCATGTGAAAGATTTTAGTAACACTCCCTTGTCACTCCTAATCTCCATAGGTTTGGGTTATTTGTTAAACATGGTGTATTAATAAGACATTGAGAACTCCTCTGCTTGAGCCAGAAAGCAATTAAAGATTTTTTTTGTAAAGGGAAGAAGAAAGAAGACAAGAAAATGAAGGATCCAAGACATCAAGTCTTATGAGTCACCATGCCGAGTTTTAAGCTAAAGCAATTTACAGCAACAGCATTTCCTACCTCAGCAGAGGATCAAAAAGCAGACAGTAACCCTTGAAGCACCACAGATTCCTCAAGGAAATTAGATTCCTTCACCCACACTGAGCAGATAAGAAATGCATCCATTCACTTTGTTTCCAAAGCCTGGTGCTAATTCAAGCCCTAGGTATTAGCAATAAAGCCTTCCCTAATCTAAGCCCTAAGCAATGGCTGTTCATCTCTTACCTCGTTACCCTTGCCTGTCAGCTGTGGTCCCTTCCACTGAGGCAGGGCAGAGCTGGACATGGGGAGAGAAAGGACTGGATTTTTCAGTTGTACTTCATCAGTGGTGCAATTTCCTACCACAAACCGTTTACTGGGATCTCTTATTAGGTGCTTTAAAGCAGGCTATGAAACCCACTTATCGCTAACAGCCCTTGCTCCTTTATAACATAATTCAATTCATTCTCATCCACACGCGTGCTTATCACCAGCCAGCTCCAAAGCACCCAGAGGAAAAAGCAGGAGGTTACAAGGCTCTTTTCTAGTTAAATCAGTTGTTGTGTATGCTCTGTACTTGTTTGCCCTCAGCACAAAAGCCTGATGGAAGATACCCTCTACGGCAGCTACACCATTTCCTACACTAAGAATAGGAATGCCATGGGACACAGTGAAATTGAAGTGCATGCATGTGCTTTAAATGACATAAGTGCTATATTTACAGTGAACTTAATGTTGTCTCAAAAAAAAAAAAAACCTCCAGTATAAGCAACACCATGAAAGTGGCAACACTAAGACAGGGAATCACTTCCAAAGGGACATCTGAAACAGCAGAGATCTGGGACTGCCATTCCTCTCAGCCTGGGGAATTACCTTGTTATGAAGATATAAGCAGCACAATAGCAGCAAACCTGAAGATCCAAAGATCCCATGCCTTGCTAGGATAAGTGGATGTTGCCTCTGAGCTAAAAGATTTCACCACTATATGACTTGAACTACAATGACATTGTACAACATGAGCTAAATATTAATTTGGGATATCTTTCTAAAAGGGTTCCTGAACAGTCTGCTCCCCGCAGACTAGTCATCTCTCCTAGTGCTAATTTCATTTAAAATGCTAAAAATACTTTAATTACTTTCCTTGTGTTCATATTCCACACAAGAAGTTGCTGTAACAGGCACAGGAGGTGCTACACGATTGGCAAGAGATAGTTTTTCCTCTGGGTAGGACACTATTTAAAACAGGAAGAGCTCAAACTCCAAGTAATTCATATGCACACAAGGGTGATGTATCAGACTTCATCCCTCATTCATACTAGGGGCCAGATTTTCTGAAGCACCCTGAAGTTTAACAATCCCTATAGCAGACGATAAGGCGTGCCAGACCCTTCAGAGAATCTGGTCTTTAAAAGAAACCTAACTAAAAATCTATCTAAGCATCTCCTCTGAATCCCACCCCCCAACCTCCAAACATTTTGCTGACAAATCCCTGTGCAGCTCTATTCCAAGGGCACAGAGCAGCACTTTCTACACAAGAGTGAAAACCAGCATAGCCAGTTTCCACTTGAGCGTCAGGGTACAGCTAAATATTTTCTATTGGCCTGGTAAGCCACATTTTTAATTTACTTATTTTGAAGACATAACACATTTTAAAAACCACAACTCTTTTAATGTTTGGGGTTTTTTCTGCCACCAGAAAAGCTGCTGCAAGTCCTTGATACATCATGTATTCAAGTAGGAGCTGAGTCCTGAAACACAACAAGGCTTCAAATGATAATTTCACGATCCGTTTCCAATCTGGTTAAGGCAGTTATTCTTCTTTGACATTACCAGAGGAAGTAAAAATACATGCTACACTGCAAACTACCTCTACAAGCTGCATACCCTCCTTACGCTAAATAAAATACATAAAAAGTTCCTAGTGTGGGTAGACACTAACACAAATGCGTCTGCACATATGCACACTTATATAAAATATAGATAAGGGTTATATTCACTTATCTGAAATTTTAAAAGTAACTAATTATTCATAGCACTTAGCTTGATACACCTTAAGAAAGTTGAATTTCTGTCTTCAGAAGACAGGCCCTTAGGGAAGGTGTGGTTTTTCAAAAAAATATGCATCAGTTAGTGCATTCCCAGTCCCTTTCAAAAATTGAACTGCGAGAAGTACAAGAGCTGTAGTACCCAACCACACCACCTATTCCTGTTCTTCACAGATGACAACACAGCCAGCTTGGTATTCATATTTTAGAGATAAGAACAGATGCAACGCAGCAAAGCTGGTCCTTTGCACAGACTCCCCACATATAGCAAAAAAAAAAAAAAAAAACCAAACAAAAAAGGGGAGGAAGGAGGTGAAAAGTATAACTCAACTTCAGCAAACACTGACATTCCAGGAATAATTCACCATCAAAACAGCAAAGGATGTACACAGCACAGCTACAGAAAGGAAAATCTCACACTGTGGGGAATATTTTGAGGAAATCTATTGTGGGTGGAAGATCCACCCTCTGCTATAATAAGGCTCAGCTGACGTATTAAGTATATATCCTTTGGTGAGAAAACAACCATAGTGGTTTGGTAAAATAATAATGCTGCATGTAAGATCATGACAGAATGTGGGTTTTTTGGCTTTCCCCCTCCACCCCCCCTTTTCTTTCTTTTTCATAGCTGTCATGACATACACAGCCTCTTCACAGAGGCTTGTACAGAGTATTGTACAAACGTCTTCTGAAGCCATAGCTGCAACCCCAACTGCACCCTTTCTGGGAAAGTTAGTTAAATAAATATTGTGCTTGCAACAAGCAACACTCAAGGCTGAATGCTCTCTAAACAAAGAGATCTGCCAACTGGCAGGGCATCAATAAACAAGTTGGGTTTTGTTGGGTTTTTTTTCCTTCCCTTGTTGTTTGTGAGATTTCAGCTAGCAAACGTGCTCCATTTATCAGCCTTGCCCAATGACGATGGGATTCACTGCTTCTTTCTGCCCACTATGCCTCCAAGCCCACTCTCTTCTTCCTTTTGCCCTCCTTTTACTCCAACTCAAGGTCCAGGGCAGAGCAGGCTACAGAGCAAGGGAACGCAAGGCGCAGCGGCCAACGAGCTAGAGGCGAAACGGAGCGTTTCCACTGTCTAACCACACACCCTCAGCAAGAGGCACCTCTACAGAAAAAAAAAAAAAAACATTTTAAAATAGATAAATAAAAACCCAAACGTGACACCCCTGCGTCGTCTCCATTCTGCAATTCCAGCCAGAAGAAACACCTCCCTGCCGTCACTCCGGGCATAGGCTTCTGGGCTTCTGCGCTCACCCTTGCCGCTCCTCACCGCCGGACCGGCGGGGACACCGACACCCCCACCACCACCACCACCATCATCATCATCATCACTGCCTGGGGACCGGCGGCCCCGGGTACCCGCCGCCACCCACAGCCCGGGCACCCCGCGGCAGCAGACCCCTGCCCACCCTGCCGCCACCGACACCCGCTGATTCAGCAGCGCCGACCGGCTCCTGCCGCAGCCCCGCCGCCGCCCCCGGCTCCCCGCACCGGGCCCGGAGGAGAGGCCCCGCCCGGGGACGCGTGTCCTCCGCCGGGGGGGTGGACAGGGGGGGGCGGCGGGGCTCCGCCATGCCGCCGCGCTGCTCCGCGTCCCCTCGCCGTTGTCTTTCGCCCCGTCTCCCGCCCCCCCCAGTCCGCACGCACGCACGCACCGTTCCGTACCAGGACCGGCAGCGGCCCACACCGGGGGAGCAGGGCTTTCCCTCCCGCGGCCAGGCCCGACCCCCGGCGCAACGGGTTCGTGCCCACCCCGGCGGGGCTCTGACAGCGCCGAACGTGGCGTCCGGGACGACCAGCTCCTGCCGCCGCCCCCTTCCCCGCCGCCGCGCCCCGGCCCCGCTCCGGTCCGGTCCCCGCCGCTCACCTGCCGCCGGCCTCGCCGCTGCCGCCACGGCAACGAGGAAGTCCAGCCCCACGACGCCGGGAGTGACGGCTGAGGACGGCCAATGGGAAGCGCGGGGTCGGCCCCGGCGCACCAATCGCCGACGGGCGCTGCGCCTCGCCCCGCCCCCCGCCCCGCGTCTGTCAGGCCGCGGCTCCGCCCCGCCCGTCGGTGGCGGGCGGGAGGCGGTGGGCGGTGGGAGCTGCCGCCGCCACCCTCTCACCGCTTTCCCCCGGACCGTAGGGCGGGTGCGAGAAGGCCCCCCGTGGGGGCCACGCACCGCCCGAGCAGCCCACGGCAGCGTCCGGTGGCGGGCCAGGCCCGAGGCGGCCTGAGGGGCTCCTGCGGGCTCCCTCAGGCCCGGCTGCCGGCGCTGAGGGCTCGCCCGGCCAGCCCGCTCAGGCCGGGGGGTCTGTTTGGGGAATCTCCTTTCCCCGAAGCCAAGGTGCTGTTTGGGGCCAGAGCTCCGGGGGGTCACCCGGCACGGCCAGGCTTCCCGCCGTCGGGGAAAGGCCCCAGGAGCCGAGGCCGCTGGGAGAGGCTGAAGGCCACGGCCAGCCCACGCAGCCATGAACTGGGGGCTGCCAGTGAGGGCTTACTGGCTAAGGAGAGGGGGAGCTGCACTAAAGGCAATGGAAGCCAACGGGCCAAGTTAAGCGTATAGAATCATAAAGGTGTCTAGGTTGGAAAGGACCTTTAAGCTCATTGAGTCCAACCATCAACCTAACATGGCCAAAAAAGATCACTAAGCCATGTCCCTCAGCACCGCGTCTACCCATCTTTTAAATACCTCCAGGGACAGGGATTCCACCACTTCCCCGGGCAGCCTGTTCCAGTGCTTGATAACCCTTTTAGTGAGGAAAGTATTCCTAACATCCCATCTAAACCTCCCCTGGCGTACCTTGAGGCTATTTCCTCTTGTCCTCTTGCCTGTGACTTGGGAGAAGAGACTGACCCCCGACTCTACACCCTCCTTTCAGGGAGTTGCAGAGAGTGATAAGGTCTCCCCTCAGCCTCCTTTTCTCCAGGTTGAACAACCCCAGCTCCCTCAGCTGCTTCTCAAGAGACTTGTGCTCTGGACTCCTCACTAGCTTCATTGCCTTTCTCTGAACTCACTCCAAAATCTCCATGTCTTTCTTGTAGTATACGAATATCTAGAATTTAAGCTATTCTAAATGAAGGTCTCAAGGGAAAGCCAGCTTTCCACTGTCTAAAATTACTCTCTTGGCTTTGCCAAGCGTGAAACATCACTTACTAGTAACAGTAGTCAATTCCTTTCCTTTCCCCTCTCTTTTTTTTTCATCTTACTTTTTACATGGCCTCTGGGCATCTGACAGCCTTGTTTGTTTGGGAACTCATACATTTTATACAAAGTTTCAACCTTAGGAAAATATCTGTGGTTGAAGCATAAATCTCTGTTGGGAGAAAGAGGGGGAAAAAAAAGAAAAAAAGAAAAAAAAAAAGAAAAAAGAGGCCGATGAGCCAGCAATTATATTACTCTCAAGTACTCATTTTCTGATTTTAATGCCATCCATTAGAAAAAGACTCTGTGTGCCAGAAGAGCAATGCGCAAGCTGGATCCCACTCAGACCATCAAAATAGCAGTCAATATTTGAGCAAACCACATGGAGATGCTTGTAAGGGCTGGGGGTGGGGGGAAGAGGTCCCTAAAGTGAGTCTAGTGCCCCCAGCACTCATCTCTCTTCGCTACACCTCTGGCAATCTGTGGTGTTTGTGTCCTCAGCACGCAGCGTGTCACCTACCAGGTAAAAATTCCCCTGTCTTTGCGTGGATCGTGCGTGTTTAGCACAAAGAGCTACTCTCTAGTGTAAAATTACACCTGCAATGTAACAGCTTTTACTTAGCCAGTGTTACCAGCAGCTTCTGAAATAACCAAAAGTACAGAGAGGAAAAAGATATTTCCTTTGTTTGTTTTTCATTTTGTTTTATTTATTTCACCATCTGGAGACCTTTGCGAAATTGTTGACGTTTCCCTTTACATTTAGTTTCCTCTGTTTGTTTCTGATTGAGTAATCAAGGAGGGGAAGGTACACACAAACAATTGAAAAAAAGAAGTAGATGAGGGAGCAAAGTCTGCCATCTGTCCAAGGGAGCCAGGAGTCTCTTGCTCAAACCAATTTCTATCTGCTACGTTTTGGTTTCATGGAGAACTGTCAAGGCTGGGCCTTCATAAATGGATCAAATTAAATAAAGACACCAAAATAAACCCATTTTGTTGGTCTCCCTGCACTCCACTGTGCACAGCTCCCTCTGGAGGCCTCTACCTCTGCGGATTTCTTCTTAAGAGCCCAGGTTTCGTTGCATGGGGGGGTCTTCCTCACCTGGGGGTGGTCAGGCTGGATCATGCTGGAATCCACATCTCCCTGCTGGCTAAGGGCTGTCCTAGACAGGCCCATGGCGAGGTTGGACCTTCTTCAGAAGAACATGTGGCTTGCCATTTCTTCAATGGGTGAGGTCATCCAGAGACCAGGTCTGAAGATACCCAGAGATGCCAAAATCTGCAGCTCACCCCGATTTCCAAAGCACCTCTCCTCTCTCCCAAGCAGCTGAACAGCAGTCCAGTCTCAAGAACCTCATAGGCCAGCATGCGGTGAGGTCTCCTGAATGTTGCGGTGATACAAGTTGTAATTCACTAGAGTTATCTCCACAAAGGAAGACAGGGTGGCTGGCAGCTTTCACCTGCCCTGTGAACCCTCTTCCAGGGTTTTTTTTCCCCCTCAAGTCCTTCACTAGGTGCCGTTGGCAGTCTTCTCCTCCCATGGGCCACGGTACAGACTTTCTGCCAGGGTCTGTGCAGAGGTAGTGATACTTTATGCCTGCCTGATGTCAAGAGACTTTCACCAGTATGGCAACCCCAGGCACCTGGACCAGAAAAATGTTGTGGGCAGGAAAAATCCTTTGTGACCATCGATGTCTCGGTGTTGCTCTCGAAACAATGAACTTTAATGGTCTAAAGTTGCGGCAGGAGAGGTTTATATTAGATATAAGGAAGAATTACTTTACTGAGTGGTCAGGCACTGGAACAGCCTGCCCAGGGAGGTGGTGGAGTCACCATCCCT
>JAOXJM010000033.1:31938082-31956864 GCA_026413425.1 Tringa solitaria
TTATGTGGTTGGACTCGATGATCTCAGAGGTCCCTTCCAACCATGGAGATTCTGTAAAACTTTTCTGTTGGGTTTTGTTGTGTGGGTTTTTTTTGTTTTTTTTTTTTTTGGCCCTTACCACATTAGGGAAGAGCTTTTCAGAGGGGCTCAGCAGGGGATTAGCCAGCCAAGGCGACGTCCCGCCACCTCCCACGGAAGCGGTATTTCTGCGTGGTGTCCTGGGCAGCAAATCCAGCAGGAAGCTCACCCCTGGGACGCTTCGCCAGGCTACCTGCTCCGTTTCTCTTGGCTCACAAGCTGCCGGGCTGTCCTGGTTGCCCCACATCCAGCCTGGTTACATCAGCTGCTCTGCCGGGCTCCTGCACCCCTCTACAGATGACGTTCAGATCAGAGGAGTGGTCTGAAATAAATTCCATGTACTTCTGCTGCCTGTGTAAAGCCTTTTAAACTCACAGCCGAGCGCAAGGCTCAGTCACGTTGTGTTCCTCTGCATATTTTATAATGAGCACTGCTTGAGAAAATGTAGACACAGCTTGGTGTTCAAATCGTTGCAGAAAATGACAGAGGAACACTCTACTCTGCTCTCACTCCCTCTTAAGGTCGGTTTTTTTTTTTTCTTTTTCATAAAAGCAGAGCTTATTTGAGGACAAATTAAAAATAGCCTTGACAGTTAACGCTGGGCTTTAATCCCCCATGTGACATTGCATCATACATGATGAGAAGGAAATTCCTTCAGGCTCCAAATAAACCTATTATCATTTAATCTCTAAGGGGTTATTTTGAAATCCAAACAGAACACGTCTTTTGTGCACTCGCACAGCAACGAAGATGACTCCGGATTTCCAAGAGCCCTGACAGAGGCTTAGAAAAACATAAAAAAGGAAACAGGCAGCCAGGAGCAGGGCGGTGAGGAGCAGCAGGCTAAGCTGCCCTGACAGACACATCTCAAGGTGTGACAGCATCAGGCTGTGGGACAGGGACCTTCCAGCTCCACGGGGACAACACCCTGGGCTTCTGCCACTTCCCTCTTTCCACAAAAATACACCTGCAGCCGGGTGGTGCCTTTCCCAGAGGATGCAAGCATCCCTGTGCTTGCATCAGGGGATGCAACCTCTCTGCCCCAGGCGGGCGAGGAGAACAGGGGTCAGCTCTGCACGGGCCACGTGTCCCCTTGCTCCCCTTGGCTGGCAGGTAGCATCCTCCAAGAGGTAGTTCCCCTCTTCCCTTCCCCACTGCCATGCCACCTCCTTTCCTGCACTGCCCCAGCCCTTGAGGTGCGTGCTTGACGTTTTTCTTTACTAATAACTATACTGTAACTTAAACGGAAGCTTTCTTTTCCTTATGCAACAATGTCCTCTTTAATGAGCTGGGAATTAATAAATAATGCCTATCTCTTTCATAGGAAATATTTACTTTCCTAAAAAAAAAAAAAGTACTAGCCCAACAGTCACTTGTAAAAAAAAGGTTTATATCATTTACTTGCACTTCTAAGCTGTGGCCTCCCTGGTCTAAGAAGGTGTGCATGTGGTACCCAACACAAAGTCCAGGCAGAATAGGAGGTAAAAATAGCTGTCTTCTTCTCACTCTCAATTTTAACATTCATCTAAAGCACCAAATGTGAGAGACCTTGACTTGCTCAGCCTGTGCAATGCATCCATGTGAAATACACTTACCTTTGTGTAAGCCTCTTGTGAATGGCTTCCCCATATCAACAAGGACGGAAAACAGACACACTGTCAGACACAGGCAGCTGTATAATGAAGGAAGAACACAGGTGTGCAAATTTAATCAACCATCATTTAATTCAGCACAGTAAAAGTCTTCTTTACATATGTATGTCCACTAACACATTTAACAAACCAAAGGAAAGACGAGAGGAGTGCTGAAAAATCATGATTGTTCTCTCTCTATATATATATTTACAGAAATCAAAATATACAGAAAAACACACATCCTGCCTGACATTGTCAATATCCTGCCAGGGCTATTCACTCTTTTGACAATGAGCTTCCAGCAGCCCTGCAAGCCTCGTGTCCACAGGGTTCTGTAGACAGACAGAGCTGTTCTGCAAGCCTCAAATGTTTGGGAGTTAAATCAAACAACATCTCCTTGGAAGGCATAAAGAAACATGACAAACATCACTGTGTCATCACATTAAATAATAAAAAGCCCATTAATGCTTTACAGATAGAGCTTTTAAGAAAGTCTAGGAATGATCAAATCCTCATGCGAAGAACATCTCTTAGATATCTCGAATCGCAGAACCCCTGAAAGCTCACCAACGAAACCGGACCAGCATGGACCTACACGTAAATAAATTTGGTTATCAGCTTACTTCTTGGAAGCTTGTTAAATAGGATTCTTCTTTCCTAACTTTATAATCTAACAATCGGGTATCTGGTCTAAGCTCATTTTTATAATCAATATAAAAATCTGAGTGAATCCACACACTAGTGTTTATAAAGTGCAGTAAACATAAGGCAGGGTAGAAACCAGTAAACTGGAGTTATTAAGACAAAAATATGACAAATGAAACAAAGATTTGTTGTCTTATTTTTCCTTTAAAGTGCTCCTGACCAAGGGCTAGGGCAACAGAAAAGTTTCATTATGCTCTATGGCATAGAGCAGCTTTTTCTTGAGTATTCTTTTACTGCTGTATCTGGGGAGGAGCAAAATGCGGGAGCAGGTATTGGCAGAAGGATAGAATGCATCTGGATTTTCCACTTCAGGATCTTCGATAGCAAATATAAAATTTTCCTGTCCATAACCAGGGATTCGATCAGATCCTGTCAAAAAAGCTGAAGGAAGGGGAAAAGGAAAAACAACTTAGCAAATTAAAACAAAAAAATAAACAGGATAACATTATCAGAGGATGAAAATCACGAGGGAAAATTGGTGTAAAAATAGGGCTATTTCCATAAGCTAATTATTATGCTTTGTTGAATTTGTACATGAATATAACAAAGTCTCTTGCTGATTCATAATTATAAGTGCTCTTTTACTTTTACTTTGGGGACAAGAAAGGCCAGACTAGGTTTGACCTTCCACATTTAAAAAAGATGAGCTGGCTTCTGCCACCCTTTGAGAAAGCTGAACTGCTTACATCAGCATAGTCTGCTCACACACACTGAGGCCTCGGACCAACAACAGAAAACCACAGAAGTAAAGGATAAAGTAATGGCAAGGTTCAAGGTGGTCAGATGCACCCAGACAAGCCTCGAGGGATGTGAGAAGGGTCAGAATAGTGTCTGTGCAATTCTTTGTGTCACTTCTCTCTGTGGCTTTCACTAGAAGATTGGGGGGTGGGGAGGGGAACATGTTGAAAAGCAGTTTGGAACTATAGTATTTTTCATGTCCAAGCATCTAAAATGGGGGCGGGGGGGGGGGGGAGAGAAAAGGGCTGTGAAAAGTTTAAAATGCCTAACACATTACCAAGAAACTTTTTCTTTTTTTCTTCTGGGAGTTCGTGAAACACAGTCCAAAAATTCTTGATGGTTTGATCTAACATTCTATACTGTCTGTATATCACATTCTGTAGAAGGGATAAAAACAAAACTGGCCAGTTAATCCTCACTATTTCAATTTTATTTAAAGCAACAACAGTTTATCCGATAAATTTGATAATCCTGTTCATAGATACTAAAATCCTCTTAACCTCTGGAATCTGCTTGTTCATTAGTTTTTCAAAGATTTATATGATGATCCTTGATTTTTAGCCCCCTTCATTCTTGCATCTGATGTAGATTAGAAAGAGACTCAAAACAATGACACAAATCAAGAAAAGAGAAAGTCCCTTGAGCTTCTGTTTTTCTGTTCATGACTTATGCACTCAACAAAAGAACACGTCAGAAAGAGTTTAGGCTCAGCAGCCTTATATGCTTGTATCCAATACCTTTTGCAGCAGCTTCCAGTCATATTTTGTGTGTCCCTGGAGAATAACCTGAAGCTGTACAGGGAGAAACATCTTCCAACTTCCAGCTGGGCAGCCTCTTAGAAACCCTTCCTTAAAGTCCCCAAATGGCTTCCGTATTGATTCATTGAACACATAATTCACATACAAGTCAACAAATTCCTTCCTGCAAAGATATTGTGAATCAAACAAGCAATGTAATAGGTGCTTTTTTAAGAAGGAGAATTATAGAGAACTTTATTCCTTATTCCTTTATTCCATATGACCTGCTCTCCTGTAAAGACTCAATCTTTACTGAGAGCAGTCATCACTGGCAATTATTTATTCCCTGAATAAGCTGAGAGGATCATCACAAATAAAAGAGAATGCTGGCCAACATGGATTCATTTTGATCATCCTCCTTGTGCTTCACGTGAGCTCTCCAATTAAATCCTATCAGACACTTCACTGTTAAGATGGAACCTAGCAGACCTAAATGGTGTAAATTCAGCAAAACTCCCACTGAATGCCCAAGAATTACCCTGAAGTCAAAATAAATATTTGCACAGCTGCTAATTAGTAGTTTCACTACTAATGATGTGATGCGGATTCGTTTAGTGACATTGTACTTGCACAATCAATTCAATGTAAATTCTATACTTTAAGCTTCCTAAACAGCCCTATAGGTGCTCAGATCATCTGCATAACTCAGGCCACAGAATTTCTCTCCGTCCCCTGTGCTGAGGTTAATATTGACTCAAAACCTTATTGATAGATTGGTCCTCCTCTGTTACATAAAAAATACATTCTATATGCGTAACCAAGCAGGTGACTTTTTGCTCATAAAACAACCTTCTAGAGGTGTACCTATGGCTGGATTTCCCGAACAAGTGGCCTGCATTTCCCTTAAAATGTTGTTCAGGGATATTTTATACATTTTTTAGGAATTTCCCTGATAAGGCCAGGCATGTCTGTATATGCAGATGCCAGGATGTCCAAGGATCCCCTTCTTATCCACTGCTTGCACAAACTGCCTGTGTCTGACACATACACAGGACATACAGTGAGAACCGAGAACATAGAACTTACTGGGCCAACAGCACCATGCTGATGTTCAATATTTTCTAAGGCTATATGGGGATGGGGATAGACATGATATTTCATACACTCAGAACAAGACAAAAGGATAAGAAAAAGAAAAGTAAAACTGACCTGTTATCCTTAGTGACAGGAATGTTGGCACCGTTTTGTTTAAGTTCAACAATGGAACCTCCTTCTTCTTCGATTATCTACACAAATAAATGAGAACATTGGATGCTATATCTATATACAACAGCCATACACGTGCTACCTCTATCATTCTTTCTTTCTGTAGGGCCTGACATAGCACTCTTACCAGCTTGAGTTTACAGGCAAGTTGTGTCACTCACAGTGGGACATTGTCTTGCCTGAGGACATGCATGGTAGGTCTGAATGGCATAATAATGTCTTACCGTGAAGTCCATGTCCAGGTTCTCAAAGAAATGATCAGATTCTTCATCCAAAATTCCCTGAAGCCTCCTTTCAAAAAACAAAGAGGAAAAAAGCAACATTCAATGCACTTTCAAATTCTGCTGAAAGCTATCCTTGGACAAACAGTATTTAAATGCATATATACACAGAGCACCTGTACTCATACAGAACCTCCCCATATGGCCCTAAACTGATCTGTACACTTATGTCCCGCTGCTGCCATGAGCTGAGGGCAAATGCCTTCACCACGAAGGATTCCAGGCAAGTCCATCCCCACCCCCTGTGGGAATAACTTTACATAAAGTTCCATGCCAAGCAGGCTTGGACCACAGCCTTGTTCTTCCAAATATCATTTAGCAAGGCATTAACTGTGGTCCAGGGGGATGATCTGGTAAAACTGCTTTGGAGTGCATCTCTCAAAATATTGCAGGCAACCTGACGTTTCAGCCCACATCAACAGCCCTTGGCTCATGAGAAGGGGTTCTCATCTTCTCGGCTGTTTGTAACACTGGCATAGAAAGCTGGGCTTCAGGGGCCTAGAAGCTTTATGCTGGTGGCAGCAGCACCTCTTGCTGACATATCTGCCTGAAATCCCCTTTTATGGTGCATGGAAACCCCACATACAGGTTCTTAGATTTGGCACAACCGCAGCATATGCTAATACTGTGCTTGTACGTAACATCATTGATAACTGGTAAATCAGAAAAAACCCACAACTTTAGTTAAGGCGTGCTTAGTTCTTCCAAGTTCAAACAACAAGTTCAAAGTGGTTTCGAATTATATATTCACAGTGTGGACTTAAGTTCGTGTGGAACAGAAACCTGATCCCTTCTAAGACATGGGGCTCAGCTTTTTATTTTGGCAATACCAGCTTCTGTTCGAGAACAACGTTTGCACCCTGGACAAAGACCACCTTGGAAGTCTGGGGCTTTTAGCAGCTCTGCAATGGCAAACCTAGCTGCCACAGGTACCCTGCATACAGCCTTGGGGTCAAACCTTTATTTCCCATCAACCTACAGGGAGTGGTTTTGTTGTGGGTATGCAGCTTCTAAGAACTGAGGAAACCCCCATTGTAAGGGTATAAAAATTCCCCTTTAAAATAGTCTTACGGAGTGGTCAACAGCAGTCTAAAGGCTGTACTGATTGTGAGAGTTGAATCTCTTGTGTCTTCACTGCCTGAGGTTAGATGCAAAATTTTGCTAACTTTGCTTCACAGAGAAGTCCTCTGTTGTGGCTGCCCCATCCCTGGAGGAGTTCGAGGCCAGGCTGTATGGGGCTTTGAACAACCTGGTCTGGTGGGAGGTGTCCCTGCCCAGGGCAGGATGGTTGGAACTCAATGATCTTTAAGGTCCCTTCCAACCCAAACCATTCTATGATTCTATCTCCATGCCCATCGTCAAATGAGGAGACCCGCCTCAGCCATAACTTTCCAGCCTGGCCTGGCTCATACCGGCCTACATCTGGCAACAGCTCCTTGAAGTCCTCCAGGGTGGGTTCCAGGCCCAGCAGCTTCTTGTAGAGAGCCTTGGGGAAGGGGAAGGGTGCCATGCGCCTGTTAAACAGGGCCATTCCGCACAGCGTCCCAATTAGGAAGAAGATGTCATCGCAGCTTGACACCTGATTAAAAAAAAATATATTTAAAAAAAAAAAAAAAAAGTCTTTCCCTGGAGCAGGCTCTCGGCCTCCTCAGCTCAGCCCCTTCCTTACCTGAGTGGGGAACCACACCAGGCCGGAGTCGAGGAGGCGGAAGGCCCCGCCGTGGGGCCGGCAGAGGCTCCTGGCGGCGACGGTGAAGAGCTCCTGCGACGGCCCGCCTTGGTCCACTCCTTCCTCGCCCACGAAGCACACCTGCGAGCCCCGAGACACACATAGCGACGGGGGCACCGACACCGCGGAGGAAGGGGGGGGAACGGAGGGGAAGCGGAACGACTAGGCTTGGGCTGCCGCGCAGCCCGGGGGGGTTGGCGGGAGGACCGGAAGCGGTCCTGAGGGCCGCTTCCGGTCCTTCCGCCAACCCCCCCCGGGCTGCGCGGCGGCGGGAGCGGCCATGTTGCGCGGCGCCACGGCGGTGTTGCGGCGGGCAGCGAGCAGCGGGCAGGGCCAAGAACCGGGGCAAGTCCCAGGCTCGGAGCGGTTGGAGCCGTCGCTGCTGCGTTTCCTGGTGTGCCCGCTGTCTAAGCGGCCGCTGAGGTGAGGGGGCTGGGCCCTCTGAGGCCTGCAGATGCCTCTCCCCCCCTTCCTTTCTTTCCTGAGGGGCTGCTAAAGAGCAAAGCCGGGTTATTCACTCCTTTTGTTTTTGGTTTTTAATTCCTTGCCTGGCCAGGTATGACGAAGCTAAGAACGAGCTCGTTAACGAGGAGCTGGGCATTGCCTACCCCGTCATCGACGGCATCCCGAACATGATCCCAGAGGCCGCCAGGACGACTCAGAAGAAGCCCCCAGCCGAGGGTTCAAAGCAGCCCTGAGGGACCTACCGGCCACAGCGGTAAACTGGGAGCCATGGCCGGAGGAGGCCTGCTTCCCTCCCTGCCCACACTGACCGTATTGGTTCCCCTCCTGTCCCTAGCGGGCTTGTTTTACTCTGCCAGCGTGGATGAAACCTTCCCCCAGGGCTGCACCAGCACAAACAGCTTATGTTTCTACAGCCTCCTCCTTCCTGTTACAATACCTGTTTATGTGTTCTTCCATCTGTGGACCTGGATGGGGATTAAGCTTTTTAGGCACAACTAGTGCGATGCATTTGCTAACTCCTGGGCTTCTCTAAAGCAGCACCGTTTATTTAATCTCATGAGGTACACTGTTGGTTTGGGGAGTTCCCTTCTGGCAGTACTGACTCTCATAATTTTTTCTAGTGGTACCTGGAACCGTATAAAGTCCTCTGCAGCAGCCTATTACTTAATTACTGCTAAAGCAGATAAAGAGGAGGAACAACAAGAAGAACTAATTCCTTCTAGTGTATCCCTTCAAGAGTGGTGTGTGTTTGTAGTGGCACTAAGAAAAATCTTCTAGGTGGTGATGGTTTTTATGAGGAAGAACTGTACCCTGACTGGAATAACTGATCTTAAATAATAAGCAATGATAACATGCAGCAATATGAGTCTCTGAATTGCGAGCTTTGGGTTTGTTTATTTGTTTTGAACTGATGTCTCACTGTCAGAACACCACAAAATAAATTGGGCTGATGTTTAATAACCAAACGAGTTAAATGAAGACAATTATTTGGGTGATACCCTTGTCTGTATGTCCAGAATTACATCTCCATGGAGAGACAGCAGCATTATAATCAGCTTTTCATCTCTGTCACTGGCACTATCCTTCCTTTCCCTTCAGGCAGCATCTCCATGACAGAAATGGCTTCTGTGGCTATGTCACTTGCTGGCCTGTAATGCTGACTCCCCAGCCACTGGGTTTTTCACATACAGCAAACTAGCCCAGAGTCTCTAAAGTCAGTCTAGCAATAATAGTCATGGACTTTGCCAATTACCAGTTTACTGAGCAATCCTATTGCATTACCCCAAAGCAACCTCACAGTAAATAGCACTGCCACTTGCATTTAACTTATGCCAACAAAGCTTGATTGCTCCCTGGAATAAGAATGTAAGATGCTGCCCTCCAGATTTACTCTACATCCCCTGTAGAATATGTTTTATAATAATTTTTTGAGTAGTTGTTTTGTTGTATGCTCAGGGGATACCAAAATCCTTCTACCAATACTTCATTAACACTGAAAACCAAAGAATGCTGCAGCAACGTATTCAGGGGTAACAAATAATACAATTTGGTATCTTACCTTTAAGATCTTTCTGAAATCTGAGGTTTGTGCAGAACTTAAATAGGTCCATATGTCTTGCAGAAGGCGCTGTCTGTCAACTATTAAAACCTGCTGTTTGTAGTCCATCAGTACTAAGGGTACCTGAAGAGTGAAGTAGCAGTGTGTTAGTAGTGTGTTTCTCTCTTCTAAATTGTTAAAAAAAAAGAAAAGGCCACACTTACATTATTGAAGGGGCTGGACAGGGCTTTGCATTCTATAGAAAAAATCATGGTCTTGGCTTGCATGTCAAAGATGCACGGATATTTGGTCAGCTTCCATATGGCCAGCTGAAATAACTGAAGTGACAAGAAAGAAAAAGACGCGATGATTTTCTCTTGCAAAATCAGAGTTTGGGGATACATGTGCAGATGGAGCTGCCAGCCTGTACGCTGGCAAACTCCCGTGTCTCTGAAACATGCCCTCTTGCTGTACATGAACACTACACCAGCAGAGGCAGCTTCTAAACACTTCTGTGAGCAGGAAGCCGTGACAGGCATCTGAACTGTCTGTGCAGGCAGACACTGGTGTTACAGTCCCCCAAGAACAGAATAGGGAGAGAGTGATTTTAATAGCATCATCCATAATTCAGCTAAATCAAAACACATGGTAAAAATGCCCTGGATACCCAGGGTATGGTACCCTGTTTTTAACTGTTCTTAAAAACCGTTGGGTTTATCATCTGCAACACCACAAGTAGAAACTGGTATACAAAATAATCTAATTCAAAGTGTTACACCTCCGGTATGATAAGGCAGCAGCTTCAGGTAATGTCCTACTTGGCTTTTGATTCTATACTGTTTCTCAAACTTCCTCCTCCGCTCTAGTTAATTGGTACAGAATTGGTACATTAGCAAGTGAAAGGTTATGAAAGAATTAGGCAGTTTCCCTGAGAGTTCCAGCCAAGTTGCCAGAAAAAAGTATTTTTTGCCTAAGGAAGCCCCTACTATCCATGTTCCCATTTCATGCTGTTTGCTGTGACACCAATTGCATTTGGTAGCTAATTTTCATTCCCTCATGTCATTCAGAAATGGACTGTTTCCCAGATTATTTTTTATTACCACAGCTTTGTTTTTATATGTAAGTAAATTGAAATGCTCAATAGGATTTCTACATAAAGGTTTAAAGAGACCTCACAGTATTTCTGATAATTAAACATAACAAAATCCAGAGTAAGGAGAAGCACAGCAACCATCCCTCATGGCTGTTTCATGCTGGTCACTAGTTCAAAGCAAATAGAGCTGCCTAAGATGCTGGAGGACAGCTCTGAGCCCAAGAACCAGGGGTCATCTCGGGAAAGTCACTATTGTAGCTGTTAAAATACAGCTGGGATGGTAAATGGCTTGCATAATTTAGAACAGCTGGAGGACTAGGGAAAATGCAGTCTTTGAGATGTACTGGGCAAGAGTCTAGAGTTGATTTCCACAGATATCGACTCATTAAAATAAAACAGGGAAAAAAGTGTTTTGCATTGCTGGTAACGTTTTATACTTACGCATCTCGGAGTAGTGAAAAAACACCATGAGATAATGTCTTTCACTTGAGTCACATAGAACTTGTTTTCTTGTACTCTGAAACCAGTCCTGGCGTTCACCTGTGTTGATACACACCATATGAAAAGGGGTGTCATCGGGCCCAGTGAGCTATGCATCTGCATGGCAGGACACGACAGAGGAGTAGCAGGGCTCTGCAGAAAGAGCTCGGAGGCCCTGCACAGAAGTGGAGGGATAGAAACGCTACAAGTAGCCCAGCACCCAACAGTGAGAAGTCTCAGAAAGCCAGGTATAAACTAGCAGGAAAGCAGTTTTCCTTTACAGTGAAGACCCCTTAACAGCACTCTGTCGGGAAAGGTATGTTTCACTTCGAGTGTCTCTCATGTTGCAGGAGAATCTGAAGTTCCCTATTCATGTTTGTACTTGTCGTCTGGCAAAGATACGGTTTTCCGGGGAGATGGTGAACATGTAAAGCTCCAAACGCCGTAACCACTTACGGAGGAGTAGGCCTGCTGCACTTTTTAGTTTATTTATCTGGATAAATACAGATTCAAGAGTCTAAACTTTAAGGCCCAAATCTGCATTCTCAGCCAAAAGGATATTAAATTCTGAACATAATTTAACAGCTCTCTCTGATTCATACTAGGTGCACACTTGAGCTCTTGACTTTCCTAGACCTTGAACATCTCAGCGGGAGAAAGTATGGTTGTCAAGAAGAATACAGTTATTGCCCCCTTTCCTCCTCTTGTGTGTCTGCAGCTCTAATTCTGTTATCCCAGAAAATTTATCTGGTAACAGGCTCTTAAAGCGTCACACAGGGTTACTGCGGCAGCCACCACATGCCAAGCAGAGGGGTTGTCTTCTAAACACTGTGAGCAGCTCCTGGGGTGAGGGATCTCGCCAGCAGAAAGCCAGCAGTGCTATGTAATGGTCACCACATCCATAGCTCTGTACGCATCGATGCCTGCATTCCTCGCACCCCTGAGCACATCCCTCCCCCTGCCAGGGGCTAGAACATGCTTCAGCTTTTCATTTTCTATAGAGGGTCAGCCAGACACAACAGGATTCCT
This sequence comes from Tringa solitaria, assembly GCA_026413425.1. Taxonomy (NCBI): domain Eukaryota; kingdom Metazoa; phylum Chordata; class Aves; order Charadriiformes; family Scolopacidae; genus Tringa; species Tringa solitaria. The sequence continues at coordinate 31,949,855 of JAOXJM010000033.1, forward strand.
TCAAAGCTGTGCTGGTGTAGAGCCAAGGAGATTCCTGAAGCAATGTCAAATGACAAGGCCCCATGTTCCCTTGTAAGAAGGAAAACCAGAGAATTCAACAAGTAAAAAGGATTAAAATACTCTAACTTGAACTGATATGTCCTGTCTAGTCACAATCCAAACACTTCCTCACCTGGTAAAGAGTCTGCAGTATTTGGAGAGTCACAGTTTTATGGCGGTGCAGGGCAAAAATGTTTCTTTGGTCTTCTGTGACTTCGGTGATGAATTGAGACAGGTTTTTCTGGGAAACCTTCTGATACAGAACGACCAGCTTCTGGAAAAAGGATGTTTCTAGATTTGACCACAGGCATTCTGCAAAGGAAACAGCTAGTTAAGTATCCGTCACAGGTAACTGCTAATAAACAAAGCTGCATCTTCTCTTTTTATCAAATAAACTAAACCAAAAAATGCTTAATTTTGCACTACAAAAACTAGTAAACCTCGGACTCTGAATTTATTTTTTTTCTTGTGTCTTTCTGTGTAGTCCCCATGTTTCTACTTCTACCAGAAGCTTTTCTTTCAGGCTGAACTCCGTAACAAATTAATCAGTGATACTAACTCTTGCTCCACAGCTGATTAAATGAGTCAGTTGTGTCATCATGAAACCCTACCAAGAGTTTGCAGATCCTTAGGCTGGAGCCTCATGATGGCTTCTGCTAGCAGCCTGAGACAACGGAAAGAGCTGCCATCTTCTCCTTGCAGAAGGAAAGGCAAGATCAGGTAGACTCTGAAATTTTCAGGTGAGATGGGAGAGGAAGACAATGATGGTAGTAACATCTCAATCCTGTTTTGCACCTTCAGAGGGGAAAAAAAACCCAACCAAACAACAAAAAGAGACAAGGGTTAAAAATGCAATTATGTTTTGCCAAAATCATCTATGAATTAGGCTGGCATGAAATTCCCAAGTTTCACACACAAACTCAGAGCTCCTCAGTATCTGTGTAGTGAGAATCCTTACTTTGAGTCCTTACCTCCTCGAAGACATTTGGCTTCTTGCTGATCTTCTTATAAAAACGTTGCACTTCTGACAAGTCTATACCTGAAAATTCTTTGGAAGTTTTGAAATGTTTGTCTCTATCACAAAGGTAAAAGAAAAAAGAACACCAAATGATGTGAGAAGCTGTTTTTTGTTACTGACTGAATAGTGAAGCATCCTAACATCAGAAAATACTTGGAAAATTCAGCAGTGACCCCAGTGGGTTCAATTTCATCTGTTATAAGAAGATACTCTCACTGTGGTGTGACCTGATGGATATTCTGTCCTTCCAATCTTGTGTATCCGTGCACTGTTAAGGGTAGGCTCCCTGTATTTCACCCTAAAATGACTTGCAACTTAAGTGCTGGGAGGAGCTATTATGGATCCTTTGACCTTTTGGGAGCTGTAATATTGACTAAAGAGATTATCATCATCTGTCAAATGTCACTATGGGATAATCTGCTAGAATGTGAGCATCTGTAGCACATTTCAATAGGACTGGGGGGATAAAAAACTTTATTTTAGCTTGGACTTTGAGAAATACAGACTTGCTTCTTGCAAATTCAGATACAACTAATCTTCTCTACATACGTGGCCTAAAGTATGTAGTGGTCTCAAAGAACACTTTCTGGTCAGTTTACATGCAGTCAATATATTCTGTTACTATATTGATAATACTAGAAGTATTATAATACTAGAAATATTAATATATATTAATAATACTAGAAGTATTATCAGCACACTCTACCTTTTCTCCAGGAAGCTTCCGTTGATGCAAGCCTCAGATGAAAAGATCAATCCGATATTCCTGACAGTAAACAACAAAGCAAAGTCAATCCTCCTTCAACATGAGGAGCAACTTCAGGTTTTTAATTCTGAAAGGACAAAAATGTTCCCAGCGTCTGAAGGGACATCAGACTTTCTCACTACCTGTATTCCTGGTTCCATTCTTACCAAAGCAGCTATTTTATCACACAATTTGCTGTCAGGCCCTTCCTACTGAGATCTGGAAAGAACCCTCTCTCCTTCATCTTCTCAACAACCATTTTCCATATGGTCCAAACTGTACTAAAAGTCGTCAGGGAAACGTTTAGATCCAAATTAGCCAAGATTTTTAAATGCTCAAAATCAGCAGCTGGAGTCAGACTTGCCCAAAGAAAATAACTTCCCACCTAAGATCTGGAAAAAGACTACATCATCATAATTCTCAGCCATAAGCGTAAGGCTCCCCACAGCAGTATATACTTACTGCCTTTGAAAATGGGTAACTAAAGGAGGGATCGCTAATTTTTAAAGGCTGATGCGCACAAAAGATTCCAGTTTGGGTACTCTGAATTATGATTTTTGCACAAGGCCTCGGTCTGCAGACCGAATCTTTCACTGATTTAACTTGTCAGCTCTTCATCAGCTTAACAGCCGCTCAGTGCAAGAAGAGGACAGGCTTCTGAAGCCCGGCAGCATGCCTGCTCTCTTCCTGCAAAAGGATTATCGAAGGGCTGTTGCTTATCAACAAATTTTTTTCCTGTGCAAAAAACTAAGTAAGAAGTGCCAGTAAAAGATTCTGTCTTGGCTAAATTCTAGAACATCAGTTCCTACAATAGTCTCCAAAGAATAATAATTTTTAGAGAAAGTCATGTACTGGCTGGGGGGGAGAGGAGGGAAGTGAGCGAACCCAGCAGGTTTCTGACTTACTTTTTTACACTCTCCCAGCGTTGAAAACTGGAATTGGAAATCCATGCATCCACATCTTCATCCTTCAGAGTGGCAATACCATTCAAATAGGAATTCTGTGTGAAATGCATGAAAATATAGACAAAATTACAGGTCTAGCAGATGGGATTCTCTTTTTTCAAGCCAATCATTAGAAATTTCAGCCTAACTATGATCAGTGGTCGTCTAGAGTGATTCACCTGCATTAACCACAGAACAGATATGTAATTGCCACACAAGTTAGTTTCTGGGTAAGCATGGAAATAACTGCAAGAGACATATATAAACTTGGAGGGCTAAAGCAAGGTGGGAAATCCAAATGTTTCCAGCAGTAATGTGAAAAATGGTAAAATTAGAAGCCATGATCAAATATGCACATACCTTGTTCTTGCAAAGGATAATACTTTGTTTTTCTCCTGCAATAGTTTCAATCACCTTCTGTGATGTGTTGTTTTCTGTGAAAGAGTAAAAAGATTTTCAAGGGAACATTTGAAGAGACAGTTATTATTATGTTCTGAGAGTTCAACGCACAGATGTGGAACAGTAAGAAGAACCCTCAGATAGTAGCTGTCTGTCTAAAAGTTGATCCTATGTGGCCATTACCCATGATGATAAATCAAGCAGCAAATGGAATTATCCATTGTAAAATCTGTTGGGATGACCAAGCAAGCATGACATATAGTGTTAGCCTCTCAGTGCAAACATGAAATCACAAAAGCAAACAACTCACTAGAAGAAACAAATAGAGATTGGACAATGCCATTGTACATCGTGCAATGGTCATTACCCTGAGGGGATTTTCCAGTATTCACTGGTGAATTGATGGGAAGTGGTATCAACTGATTAGGCCAATCTCCCAGCTGTCCTTTTTCACCAGCACCAAACGAATAGACTTTGTCCAAGGAGGGGACATAGACCAGGGTGTGCAGCCTGTTCAGAAAAAGAAAAATGGTCATAGTAAGCTAATACCACTGGGCTAGTGGTATTATCAAATAAAAACAAAGTTTACAGATGCATTTTCAGAGTGAATAGCTCAGGCTCATCTTTAAAAGTCCTGAGAGTCCAGCTAAAGAATCCCTTTAATCAAAGTCTTAGGACCCTTCCTTGCATAAACATCCAGCAATAAACACGTGGACTTAAATTTCCTATACTGTCCTCTAATGTTTGTGATTTACCGTGGTTCCACGTGCAAAAAGTAGTGTTACGCCTTGCTAGCTTCACACTTCCATTTTTTAAAGAGCAACTTCTATGCTGCTGAGCCTGGCCCAGTCCCAGAAATGCAGAATGAAACTGGGTAATTATCACGACTCTTTGGTTCTTTTTAAGGACCCACCAGTTTGTCAAAGTGGATGGGAATTCGGTGACTTTCCCAGTGCAGGCTCTTGACAGTCTTTTGCCCTTTGGAACCCAGTACACCCTTCCTTTCTTAAAAGAGCAAAAAACCAAGGCCTTTCTGGCTTCTCTGGGAGAGCTCTCTCCCTCTGCTGGCACAGGCTGAGGGTTCTGCTTTCACTGGGGTTGTGGCAGGAGGGTGGCTTACACTTGAAGAGTGGGTGATACTCTGACAGTGCTGATCTACTGGGATACAGGGATTTGAACATCTTGGTGACTCCCCTCCCTCCTGTTCTTTGGTGATTCCCCTAAGACGTTGACCTTAGAAGGCATGTTATTGGTACTTTCCCACCTGCCGCAGGCAATGTGTGAAACTCTTGCTCCCCAGAGCTCAGCCACCACGCGAGGCATGAGTTCATTCCGGGTAGAGTTGTGACCAAGCTGGCCAGCCCCTCCTGCTCCAAAGGTGCACACCAGCCCCTCCTTGAAGATGAAGAAGCAAACGACAGGATCACTGCACTGTTACCAGCATTCAAATGGTCACCACTGAGAGTGAGAGGCAGCAAGACAGAATATGTTATATGGGACTTGATTCCAAACATCCCCAATTCAAACACAGGTCGAGTTCCCTTCTCATCAAGCATCATCTTACACTGTCTAATGTCCAAATCATTTAACTCCTGAGAAAAGCAACTTAGCTCCTGAGAATAACTGCCTGTTGTTTAAGAGCTTTACTTGTATGAGTAAACCCTAGTCAATTAGCTATCATTCACATTTTCTGAATTCCCCAATATTTTACATAAAAGATAATATTTTCAAAAACACTGAGAGTTGAGCTGGACCTCTTTGCCCCAGGATTCCCATTCACCATCTCCCTGAAAAAGTCTACGTGCAGGTGATGGAATCTGAGAAAAGGCCAGTTTTCCCAATAGCTTAGTTAGCATCCCTTGGGAATCATCTTCAGGCTTGGACAGAAGCAGGTGTTGCCACCCCAATTTCCGCGTGCTGACTTTTAGCAGTGTATCTTTTCTCCCAGGGTGAGGTCTCAGGTGCTCAGACCTTCCATTTCAGACTCACCTTGGAGAGAGCTGCAGTATGATCTGCCCCACACGAGATAAATACAGTCTTCCAGTGCTCTAACGCTTCAATGTATGATGGGCAGCTCCTGTCTGAAAAGGAGATAGCACTGCTAAATTTAGAGTACTGGGAGTCTTACACAAAGAAACATTTGGAAAATAGGGGGGTTTAGTGTTTTTCAGCTTTTACAGCAATTCATGTATTTACAACTTGGTTTTGAGTTGTTTTCTACCCTCCACTACAACATACTCTCTCATAATGTTCTGTCTTTTTCATAGTATTTTCATTTACATTCAGTGTTTGTTTCCTGGTCAGGAAACAAAACTCAGTGCTTTCACATCTGCTTGCCAAATGGTACTTCGCTTCAAAATATCTGGCTCTCGAGGGTGTGAACTCACCCAGGTCCCACTGACTTGAGGTTCTGTCTAGCTAGAGCAACTCTGCTCTAGCCTTCTAGGTTTGAAGACGATGAGTGATTTTAATTCTTCTCCCAGCTTGTGTTTACAGAGAATTAAAGAAGGCAAAGAGGTATAAAATCAATTTCCTTCGTGGAAGACTGCCTGGAGAGAGCATGGGAGGAGGGAAAGAGACCTCTGAGACCTTTTAAGAGTCCATGTCATCCAGTTGGCCACGTAAAATGACCAGAAGTTCTCTGTAGAAATACAACCCCTAAATCCCTTGTCCCTGTATGCCTTTCCTGGTCAGGAAACAGATAACTTATCCAGATACACTTTCTTCAAAAGACTTTATTGGCCACTGCTGCTCCACTGGGGCTTGGCAGTCCTGAGGAGCCACTCCTGTGTATGCAGTAAGTTCACTGACCAGGAAACACCTTCCTACTGCTGTCCTTCCTTACCTTTTGTGTCTCCAAGTCCCAGCTGTCCAAAATCGTTCTTTCCCCAGGAGTACACGGCTCCGGAGAGTGACACAACGGCGCTGTGAGCTCCTCCAGCAGCAATTTGAGCGAGTGGGATGCCCTTTATGCTTTTCACCAGCTGTGGTTGGAGGATGACCGTGGTTTGGTTCCCCACTCCAAGCTGACCATGGGTGTTCCGGCCCCAGGTGAAGAGCTCACCTCCTTCACGCACAGAACAGAAGAATACAGTTCAGCCTCACTGTTTCCCTTGAGCCTTTGCACTTTGGGAGTAGGAGTGAAAATCAGTGCTGTTTTCAGGGCTCTAGCTACAAGGTGAGACCATCAGCAGCAACCAAATCTTCCTGTTTGCTTCTGACCCCTTTGAGGCAGTCCCATGCTGCCTGCGTGACTCAGCACAAGAAGAATAAAGGCAGGGAATTCCCACTTCTAAAGCCATACTTGCAAGAAGTTCCCAACCAGAGAAGTGCTCCAACTTAAGAACGATCGGGTCTGGTGACTGCAGAGTGGGGTGGCCACATCTGCTCACCACAACACGCCTTTGAGGAGGGGTAGCGCGAAGGAACTAGAGAGAGACAGAGCTGCAGGTCCCTGGGAGCTGGGAGGAAAGGGCAGCACTGAGCCATCGCACTTTGTGTCCCCCACCCATCGCTCATTGCTCTCTAATAGTGTCACCAACTATTGGAAGAAGTTCAGCCACTCCCTTCTGAGAGCAAGGCTGCCATAACGTGACTCCTGTTTGGAGGAGAAGTGTGCTTGAAAGAGGCTACCTCTGGAGAGCGCCATGGCGTGCTGGTCCCCACACGCTATTTGAACAATGTTTTGGTTTCCTAGTTCTTTCACCAGCCTACAAAAATAAGGAAAAACAAAACAAAACAAATCAAAATAGATAGATGCTGTGCCGTGACACAAAGTAAATGAAGAAGATCATCTGCTCATCAAGTCCTAGAGAAGGCTGAGGGGCGACCTTATCAATGCTTACAAGTATCTCAAGGGTGGATT
>JAOXJM010000033.1:31962574-31996996 GCA_026413425.1 Tringa solitaria
GGTGCGGGACGGCTGCGGCTGCTGCTGGCAGTGCGGCCGCGGGGAGGGCGAGGCGTGCGGCGGCGGCGGGGCGGCGGGGGGACGCTGCGCCCCCGGCCTGGAGTGCGTGAAGAGCCGCCAGCGCCGTAAAGCCAAGGGAGGACCGGCCCCGGTACCCCCCTCGGCCGCCGCCGCCGGTCCGCCCGGCGTCTGCCTCTGCAAGAGCCGGTACCCGGTGTGCGGCAGCGACGGGCTCACCTACGGCAGCGGATGCCAGCTCCGCGCCGCCAGCCTGCGGGCACAGAGCCGCGGCGAGCCCGCCATCAGCCAGCGCAGCAAGGGAGCCTGCGAGCAAGGTGCGGGGCGGCGGCGGAGGGTGCGGGGAGCGGCGGCGGGGGATGCGCGGGGAGGAGGCGGCGGGGGCGGCCCGGGAGGGAGCGGGACGGTCGGCGGGCGCCGGAGCGGGAGGGAAAGGGAGGCGTCCGGCTGTGCCGACCGACTTCGCGGCAGAAAAGCGGGTCCCAAGCGCTCCCCGTAGTGATTTGTCCCGTCGGGAAGCGTGTTTGTAAAGTCAAGAGGGTTTCAAAACCACCTTAAATGGAGCTGAGCGCCCCCGGCGGGTGATGGTGCCTAAATTTGGGGGTAGGACTTCAGCCCAGCCCCAGAAACGCAGAGGAACTCAGCCACCCGCTCTGCCTCGGCTCCCAGCTCTGCTGGAACTCCACCGCCCGGCTCTGCACGCTTTGCTCCCATCTGGGGATTTGGGATGCTGTGACAGGGGACAAAAGGGTTGAGCTCGTCCAGGGGAGGGTTTGGCAGGGGAAGAGTGCCAACAGCGAGAAAAGGAAATGATTCAATGGATGTGAGAGCCACAGAAATTAAGAGCCAGCATCCCTTGGCTTGCTTTGGTTTGAAGTGAAAACAAGCAGGGCCTGTCCCGCCAGCTGCACAGAGCAGCACTTGCAACCAGGAGCTCAGTTCTTCCCAAGCTTTTGCTTAGGGGTGGTGCTCAAGGAAGAAACTGTTCTGCTGTGGAGCCTCTCCTAGAAATCCTGGCTGCTGGGAAGGAGGGAGGGAGGGAGGGAGGATTGGGAGACAGCACACAAGCCTTCTTCTGAATGTCTCAAGGACAATATTGCAGCGCCAGCGCTGTTTTGGTGGAGGAGTATTTTCATAAACACATATGTGCAGGGTCACAACCCCCACCTCCTCCTTCTTTCTTCCCATAACTGGGGCCAAGTATGCGTTGCAAAAAAAATGTTTCTGAAACTCCTGAAGAAAGCGTGAAAGGGCTGTGTAAGGACTGGGTTATGCACTATGATGTTGCCCATGAAATGCCCTGCATGGCTTTTCACAGACCTTGTGCAAAACATCAGGTTTACATATTAGCCAGAAACATTGTACACTCTTAACTCCTGGAGGGAAAGACCTTCAGCCCTCTGGCTAAAGTGGGATGAGACAAGACCAGCCTCTCTCTGGGTTTCTGTCTAGCATTTGGAAGAAGCCCTTCCTGCCCGGTGGACTCAGGAGACAGTCAGGGCAGTCCTAAAAACGCACGCTGCTTCTTGGCCCTGCCAGCCCAGGCCAAGCGAGCAGGTGTGTTCGAAAGATGTCTGAGGTCAGGCTTCAGGTGTGTACTTGAGAAGAGGGCTGTGTTCTCACCTTCTTGCCCAAAGTCACCTGGGAGTTCGTGGCAGAACAGGTATTGATACTCATATTGTAAGCTACCGTCCCAAACCTTGGCTGTACTTCCCTGTGTCCACCCCAGATTGGATGCTGGTGGGGCTTTGACCCAGGATATGGAGACAGAGTTTGATGAGTTCAATGCAAACACGAGCCACTAGGCACGATGGTGGGAGACCACTGACCTGTCAGCCTCAAACAGCTCCCGTGAGACTTTCTCCATCCTCTGGACATCACAGCGACAGCTTCTCTGAAGAGGGTGACAGCGTGGGACAGCCACTCCATGCACAAACTGCATCCCTTCCTCGGAGAGGTCCCTTTGGGTGTGCAGATGTGCGGTGAGACACCTTTGCAGGCTGTTACCTGTGTGTTTAAGAACTTTGCTAGAGCATGTGGTGCCGAGCTACTGGCAAAACGTCCCCTCCTCTGTCATTCTGGGAAGCTTCTCTTCTTTTGGCTCCTGCTGCTGGGAGAGCTCTGTGCCAGTGTCTCAGAGAAGGGAGCAGGAGGGACGTGGGCTGCTCAGCAGTGGTGTCACATCTGACTCTTCTGAGATATCACTCAAGGAGTGAACCCTGAGCTGTGGAGCTTCTTCTGGTGATACACATCGCCCTGTGGCTTGCAGCTGAGGCCAGGACTCAGCCCACACACGTGGCAGACATCTGGAAGGAGTTCTGTAGCCCTTAGGGCCTCCTGGCAGTTAAGACTGTTGGGTAGGGAGGGAAGGTGTAATCTCGACATGGATTTTGAAAGAATGGCAGGAGAGGACATCCATCCCATCAGCCCCGCAGGGTAGAGCCTCTTTCAGTATCTTTCCAGGTAGGAGGCAGCATTTTTCCAGGTTACTAAAAGAATCTAAATGCTATGGGAGTCAAAGAGTGGAAGTTCTGGCTTTTACCCTTTCCCACCACAAACAGATGTGATCCCTTTAAGGCTCTGTCTAGGGTGGGATCCCGCACAGGGAGACCACAAACAGGCAGGATCCTGCCTGCGTCAGTCATTTGTGTGACAGCTTTTGCACAGAAGGACATCCTTGGGGGACGGGGCACTTGGGCTTCCTGCTCCTGGCAGATGAGCTCTGAGGTACCTGTGTACTCACTGGACCATCAGGATCGTGTCCTTTGGGTCCAAGAGCGAGCAGCCTTTGAAGTCTGAGAAGAGATCCAGAAAAACATGTGTCCAGCAGTGACTATGTTTGAGTGCTCTTTTTTTTTTCAAGTGGAGCTGGAGAGGGAGGGCTTGTTTTGCACATCCTATTTGAAAGCTGGTCCTCGGGAGAAGGAAATGCAGAGCTGTGGCTGCCGTTGGCCTTTGCTGTCATTGGCAGGAAGGGCGGCAGCTGGAGATGGGACATCCAGCGGAAGAAGAGAACGTGCCTGGGAACGGCTTCATGGTAGATGCTCCTCCTCACCCACCCTAGCACTACGGTGTGCTGGGGGTGGCAGGGCAGGAGACAGGACACAGATACAATTGGGGCAAACACGGCCCATTTGTCCCTTTCTTGATTCCTGCCACTGTTTGCTCAAACCTCACCTCTCAGGCAAGGTGGGAATGAACCTTACCGCAGCTACCTCCTCTTCTTCTGCCTTGAAACATGTGCTTGAGACACAGGGAGAGGCCACAACCAATTAAAAGACTTGGACAGTTAAAATTCCTTGGTTAACTGGGGTTGCATTTCATACCCTTTCCCTCACCTTGGCTCCCTCTCTGTCCCATGTGCACCAGGTATTCAAAGGGTCTGAAGGAAGGAGAGACACTCCTCCTGATTTGTCAGAGGCAACACCATGTGGGCATGAGTAAAGCCACCTGGGAACAAAGCACGCTGCCACATAAGGCTGAATATGCAAAATAGTCCTTGAGACACACATCCTTTTCCACCACAGACACATTTCCAAGGGGATAAAAGTTCAGCAAAAAGATATTTGACAGTTTTTGCTTACTGAGAGAGAGACTATGTACCGACTGGGAACAACTTGGATGGTTCTTTGTTGTTCAATAGCAAAAGGAAGGAGCCAGTTCTTGGCCCTACATAATTCGCCTTGACCAGAATTCTCCTTGGGATTCTCTGCTGTGCATTTCCCAGACCTCTTAAATCTCATGCTTGTGTTCTTTGTACACAAATAGTGAAGTCATGCAGAAAAAGGTATTTCCGTTGAAGCCAAAACTTCCTGCTGAAGGGCAAAAGAAGACACAGTTGAGGAGAGTTTGAGAGGATAATCTTTGCTATACCTGCACTTGGCAGGTGCAGAGATCCAGCCAGTCCTTCCTGGAGTGGGTTGCATGCAGGTGGGACCATTGGGAATGGCTGGAAAAAAGCACCCTCCTTGATTCCTGAGGCTGCAGGGCTGCTGTCGGTGCTGTGTCAGCAGGGCACGGCAAAGCTGCTGCCTTTGCTCTTTGGGGACCAGGCAGCTGGGAGATGGATGCTGTGAAGTTTTCCAGTTGCATTCCAGCATTGCCTTTACATGGATTGGCCCTTTGCTCTCTCCCTGTGAATACACATAGCTACACCTAGGTCTGCTGCCAGCTTTTTGCAGGCTGGGCAGGCCCAGACACAAAGCAGGAGCCTGATGGCATGGTACAAGTGGCCAGGGGTGCCACCTGCGGTGGTCCCCTTGGCAGGAGGGGAGGTCACCATAACAGCCGGGGTGAGCTGCCCTCAGCTGCTGCCATCACCTGGCTGTGCACAAATGTTGAGAAGAACCTCTTGTGGAGTTGGTGCCCTCAGTAGTTTAGGCTGAAATTCATTTTGCAGTGCACGCACTGAGGCTGTTTACGGCCAGCTAGGACCCGGGGCAGGAGGACCATGGCACCCACTGCCATGCAAAGCCAACTGGCATAAAGAATTAGGGTTGCATGGCTTAGCTCAAGCCAGGCAGAAATACATCCTCAAAGCACCAACCCTCATCAAAAAGCTGGAAGGATTTTTGGCATGATGAGCTCTCTGAGCTGAAAAATACCAGGCACGGGCTTGTTGCCTAATCCATGCAAGAAGGGACAAATACCCCTAGGTCTCTTTTATCATTAGCTACCAGCAAATACCTGCTTCGAGGGACGTGCTGTGACTGCTGGAGTTACTGCTGAAGTTGCCTCATTACAGCCCAAAGGCCTTATGGTTTGAAATCCCTTATCCCTGCAGGGTTGGAGTCTCCAGGTTGTTTTCCTGTTGTCAGTCAAGGCTTTGCCTTTCTTCTGTGCTCACTTCTGTCTTGGCGAGACCCAAGTGCTTGTTCTTGCCTGGATGCAGTGTACCACAAAGCAGCTCTCGGCATGTATCAGAGGACAGTGTTTCACTCTTCAGGGAGCTGGTGCTGCTTTGAACCTACCTAGGAACACCTCCCAGAGGTAGAAGCCCTGTTCTTCTCTGGGTGAAAGGTAGACGTGCTGGCTCGCCAAGTGGCCTGCTTTATTTCTATTGATCTGAATGTGGCTTAAATCTCTGTGGCTCCATGAAAGTATTTTCCCAGCATTTGGAACGTGCAGGGGCTTGCTCTTTGGCGGTGAGGGCTCAGCACCTCACAGAATCCATCCTGCAGGCTGCAGAGCTTATGCACAGCAGGACCAGGAGATGGAACTAGGCTGATGGATATAGGATCATGGCTGCCAGGCTGTTGTGGAGACTGACGGCCCCAGGGGGAAGTACACCACCCCCCCAAATTCCTGCCACTTTTCCCCAGCAATGTTTTTGCATTGCTGGTGCCTCAGTGCCCCTTAAAGGTACATCTGCGCTGCAAAGAAGCTTCAAGTTCCCACAGGTCAATTTTAAAAGAAGAAACATAAACCACATCTGTTGGCTCATTCCATCCAAATTCAGCTGTTGAGGCTTGGCCAGAAATATTTTAGTTTTGAGGGTGGGCTTTTTTAATCTACTGCCAGAGTATAAGAGAAACAGGGGGTTGGGTTTGGGGGAAAACTTTGTGAGAGATGGCAGCCTGCTGTTATCACTGGCATTGGCTCATCTTCTTCTGATACATTCAAAGGCTTCCAACTCTTTTAGACACCAGAGAGCAGAGTTCATATCTGATCACTTTTTGCAAGAAACTCTTCCGGATTTGTGCTTTCTAGTTAACAAGTGGATTAGGTTGCTTTAGTTCTTTCCTCCTGTTCTTCCTTTCCTGGATTTTAAGGGACTTAATATCCACATTTTATGAGTGCTTTCTGCAGAAAGAGAGATTGAGACAAGTTTTTGCTATGTCATCTGTGGTTGGAAATGCACTGAATTCCCTCATTCTCCTGGGAAGCTGGTTTGGGTTTCTGCATTGGCTGGCAGTGGGGGTCTTGCAGCAGTGGTCTGCCACCCACCTTCTCCCACTGCGAAGCGAAGCGAGGCATTTGCAGGTGGATTTCGCTGGCGTTTTTGTGCTCTGTCCAGAAAGTCTGTGGCAGAGCAGAGCTGCAAAGGTGCACGGTGGGACTGCACCTTTTGTTTTGTACCGTGAGGTCCTTTCAGATGGAAAGTGATTTTGTGTGGAGCTTGCTTTTCCAGCACACAGTGCATTGGGATTTTGAGACAGAGTTTCTGGGACTGAAGCTTTATGCTGGCATTTAAAAAATTCATCCGTAACTTCGGGTTTTTCCACTGTTGTAGGATAGGCCGTAAATTCCTCCTTTAAAAGCATTTAGTTACGTGAGAAAGTTTTGGTTCATTGGAGCTTGAGTTTTTATGGTTACTGTGCTAAAATCTTATTAGGGAAGCTGTTTAATGCGTTACTCGGTAGCTCAGAGTCCTGGAGAGCACTGGTGTGCCAGGGACTATGCAAACACCTCCACTACCCAAGAGTATCCCGTATTTCACCTGCGTCTTCATTCTCAATCATCAGAGCATATTAAAAATCACTAGGAAGGAATGATTACAGATCAGCAAATTCCTCCCCGTGTTTGTTTTTTCTGTTGCTGGAAAGGCATGCTGTGTTTAAAAAATGCATTTAATCCTTTGTTGGGCTGAGGTTGATTGAGGTTCATACTAAATAGGAGATTATCACATAACGTGTCTAATCAGGTTGGATTTTTGAAAGCCCTACTTGCTTTTCCATGCAGAAACGCTGCCATGCCTTGTTTCCGTGGCACCCACTGCAAGCTTTTCGCATTCTTTCCAGGCTTTAGCTCATGGTCCTCCTTGTGCCGTAACGATGGTTTTCTTAGTAAAATTGAGCCAAGGTCACACAAAGAGAAGAGGGGAGGCGGTGGCCTCTATCAAGTTTCTTGACAGAGCTTGTCTGGGACAAAAAAAACCAAATACACCTGCAGATATGGCTGAGAAGCAACAGGCGTGTTTACAGAAAGCTACTGCCTGTTTGGTCCCAGGGACAGCATACTTCAGAGACTGGCAAAAGGAAGAGGAAGTGGGAAAAAAAGGCAGGATGGGGGGAAAAGGCAGGAGAGAGGCTGGGTTGTGGCAGTCCACTTGCATGGGCAAGGTCATGTTTTGTTCTCCACAGTGCTGCCCCGTCCTCCCTCCCAACCCATATGTAAGCCCCACAGAGGACTAATAGGTAGCCATACAAAGGTCATGCACAAGGTCTCTGAAGGCAGCATTCCCAAACTGTGCTAAAACAGCAGGGGTGGGATTTCCAGCTGCACCGATCTGCTGAGCCCAGCGGAGTGGGAAGTAGGAGGAGATCCATGGCAGATAGATGGTGGCCCGGGGCCCTGCCTCACGCTGTTGCTGACTCAGTCTTGAGTCTTCGGGACCTGAGGCAAAGCTGCGTTTGCATTTACAGCCTTTCCAGGGTCACTGGGCTGCTGAAGTCTGAGGGGAGGCATCAGAACAGGCTTGGCATCCGTTATCTTCTTTGGTCCAGATGTCTCGGAGCCTCTTTCGGTAACTCCTCTTCAAGGCCAGGTTAAAGGAGGCAGAGAAATGTTTTCCAAAAGCGGTAAAGAAGAAGGCTTGTACATCTGCCAGAAAGCAGCCGGCAGCTTTGGGAATGGGGAAGGCCAGAAGCTGCTTCCCCTTCTTGTCTGGTGCTGCCTCTCACAAGGCACTGACCCGGGAGGGAGCAGCTGGGGCCATGGCAGCTAGAATGAGTAGATGCTATTACGGAAGGCTTCCCCTTCTCCATATAAAGTCATTTTGAAGGGAAAATACTTTCCCAGGGATTTAGGAGACTGGAGTGGGTCTATTTTCAGACTTGCAAGCGTTTGCGAGGCTGAACAATGTCTAGCTTTTGCTTTCATTCGCTGTCTCAGGGGGAGCGTTCCCAGCCAGTGTTTCAGCCGGGGTGGTGGCGGGGGGATGCAGGGCTCAGCAGGGCTGGCTGGGAACCACGCGAGCTTCAGCATGGGATACACAGCCTCGTGTGTTCGCGGCCGAGGCTTCCCACGCAGACCCAAGTGCCAAGGCACACCCCACAGTGCTTAACGTCGGGCTTATTTCTGCCTTTAGTGACATACCTGTAGCCTCCTTGATTTTAGCGAGAGTTACTGCTCTGCTCGCTGGGGTGTGATTTATTTGTGTGTGTGTGTGTGTGTGTGGACACCAAAGGAAGATCAGCGAGGACCTGAGCTGTGATAGACCATCCTGGTACCAGCGAGGGGCAGGTGGGTGGGCTGGGAGATGGCCAGGTCTCTGCCTGCTGGGGCTGGGCAGGGGAGAGGTGGCCGGGGCGGGAGGGGTGCCAGGACCGAATGCCGAATGCTGGATGGCCTCATCGAGGAAGTCACGGGTTCTGCTGCACGCTGCCACGGCAGCAAAGCCACTGCAGTAACAGCAATGGGAGCTCCTCTCCCGGCTGCTGCTTTTGACATAACACAGGCTGTCAGCTCCCTGTGATCTGCAGAAAAAACAATCCCTGTGCTTTCAGGCTCCTCTCCGGGGTGAATGAGCTCGCTGGCTCTGTAAATAAGCCCCTTCCCAGACCTGGGAGAGCCATTTGTCTGAGGAACAATGGGCAGAGCAGGGAGGAAATGCCTGAAGTGCCTGCGGAGAGCAGCTGATCTCCATCAACAGCCTGTGATGTCCTCTTGGCCAAGGAGCTCCTACGCAGTCAGGGCAAGCACCGTGAGGGAACATCCTGAACATCCACGGGTGCCCCTGGCTCAGACCCCAGTGGGGAGCAGAGACCACTCAGCCCCACTGATAGAGGGGGTTTCTGGTCTTTGTGACCATTTTCATCAGCAGGTGCAACCTCTAAGTCCCCAGCTCAAGGGAAGTGGATGGAGAAACCTTCCCTGTTGTGGGCAGAGCTGCAAGTGGAGCAGCAAAGCCTCTCAGATGCAGGCTGCAGGACGAGGGCCAGGGGGCTCCTTGCTGGCAGGAACCAAGTCATCTGCTCTGTACAACGTGGGCTTGTTTCCCGTCCTGCTGAGCACACAGTGGCCTCGCTCCCTTCACAGGGACCCCCAAAGCAAGAGGGGTGACTTGTAGGAGAGAAGATCCTCACATCTTCTGAAGTCCCCACAAGGCTCAGACATCCCCTGCCTCTCCTGTTTTGTTGGGTCGCCACATCCCCTGCCCATCTCTGGCTGCTTCGGGGGACCGTGGGAGAGAGCGTGAGTGGGACCAGCGCAGGCAGCAAGCAGGGTGGCTGTCACGCACACGGGTGTCAGCTGGCTGTGGTGGGAGTCTAGCTACTGCTGTGATTTGACTTCAAATCTGCTGACTTCTTGGCCTTTCTCATTTATTTTTAGTGGAGGAAGAAGCCCAGCTCTAGAGTTTTGGCTCTCTGGACTTAAGTCAAATATCCCGAGAGACCACGCTGACTCTTCCCATGACACTTGCATCTTTCGGGATGCGTATTCCCTCCCGGCCTCAGGGCTGTGCCGGATGGAGGCGGAGGCCTGTGAATGCTCCTAGTTCCTTCCAGCTCTCACATTCCTCCTGTTTGGATCAGGATGTACATCCCGAGCTCTGGGCTGCTTCATTACAGCCAGGCTCTCGCTGTGCTGTAGCTGCTGTGCCAAGCCAGCCGGAGCTTTCCTGTGAAGCTGTGCAGGCAATTCCCCTTTCCAGGGAAGATAAACAATTTTTCCTTGCCCAGGAGGTGGGTAGAAATTCCCTCTTGCTTTTCCCCTGCCAGCAGTTTCTGCAGAAAAATCCTGGTGTGACCTGCTCCTGGCAGGGCAAGCAAATGTCCAGGGTGTCTGGGCCCTTGGTACAGGGGGCAGCAGCTGAGACTGAGACACTATGGGCAGTGGATTTAGTGCTGTGTTAAATGCTGCCAGCTCCCAACTGGGGAAGAATTGAGCCAAATCCTAGAAGAGCGTAACGGTGCCTCAAAATCCACCTGGCTTTTAATGTAAGAATCAGGATCTCTCCTTTTCTGCAGTGGTCATTTTGGGGCAGCTCTGTTTCTCTTGCCTCATGGAGAACCCTAGCATCTGGTAAGAAAGAATATGGTGTCAACAGGGGCAAACGTAGCCCTGCCTCTCGGAGACAGCTCTGCCCTGGGAAGGACATCGTGCACATGGAGGATTTCACATGGCTGGAGCAGAAGGCGGTGGTGGTAGCAGGCTATGCTGGGTGCACATCGGCTGGAGGTCCTTGGGGTGAGCTAAGCCTGCGAGTATCAGGGTCCCAGTGGAGCTGCCAGGTGCTCTATTGCTCAAGGGACACCAGAAGAAGAACAGCAGGGGTCAGGCAGTGCTTGGGACAGGGGTGCACTGGGGGTGCCAGCCCCACAGGTCTACCCCCTGTACTATGCTGCAGTGGTAGTCGGAGGAACAACCTCCAGCAGGGTGTTGCTGAGCGTGCAGAGCTGGGCAGTGCCAGGAGGTACAGGCCTGCACTGGAACATGGATAGCTCCAGCACTCTTCCATACTGGAAAGGGTGCTGTGACTCCAACACACCCCTCTCCTGGCCATCGCACAAGAATCCATCCAGGCAGCCACACAACCAAGAACAGTGAGGTAATTAAATGCTGCTGAAATGCTTTTCTCAGCAGAGAGGATCAGTTCTGTGCAGATGAGGAGCACCTGGGTTGTGATGTCTGCCAGGAAACCAGCCCTACTGATCATTAGGTGTGGTTTTAACCATTGCCTGGGGCTACACATAAAAATTCCCTGCTTCTACACAGCTGCCTTCTGTTAAAAACAGGACTGGGATACCTCTTAACAGAGAATTTGGACACCCCTGGTCTCTTAGCAGCTTCCCACCATCAGGCCATGTACTGTCATTCCTGGAGAGAGAAGTCTCAGAAGAGAAGAGCAAATGCTTCTCTGGGATCCCACCAGCTGCTCAGAAGGGGGGAGTCACCTTAGCATTCCTTGTGCTAAGACAGAAGGATTGCTGACATCCTCTGGGTGGTGATACCAGTGTGAATCTGCCCCCAGGTCCCAAGGAGGAAAAAAGACATCAGCTTTCTCCTGGAAGATGTTGGCACAGTAGGATGCACCCAAAACCTGCTCCCCAGTGCCTGCAAGAGGACTGCTGGGCAAAGTGCACATGCAGGGCTCAGGTCATTGCGTGTTCAGGACCCAAGAAGAAGCATCCAGGACCCAAATCTGCCCCTCTTTTATGGGGCTGGGAATGAGCCATGGTCTGTGAGCCGGCATGCCCAAGGGGCTTCAGTCAGGCTGGCTCTGGAGTACTCGTTCACAGAGGAAATGCTGTCTTCTGGCGGAGCCTAACGGGAGCTTCAGTTTCCTGTTACTGCCTGCATCTTCAGAGCAGACAAGGAAAATCTGCTATGTTCTTCAAGATATCAATAAGTGGAAATAAACACAACGTGCTCCTTTGGTCTGTGCTTCCTATTGTGGTGAATTAATAGCTGCATTTTGCAAAACAGCCCCGCTAAAGAGGGGCTGAACAGAAAAGGTCATTCTTCCCTTCCTGGGATATGGGTTACGTCTCCAACATTTCCCAGCCTGAGGGGTAAACATCTCCAGCCAGATCTGCAAAACAGCTCTGTTCCCATCTGGCTTTGGAAACAACTCCCTGTTTAACCAAGGACTGGAGCTCTTTGGGGAAAACGGAGCTCTGCATTCACCTGGTCCCTTCCTGGACCACCCCCTCCAAGGAGAGCTCTGCCACCCTCCAGCCAGCCTCCTTTAGCTGGATATTGCACGTGAGTGAAACAGGAGCAGTGTGACATTGCGTTCTGCTAGCCAGCTGCCACAGGCTTTGCTGCAGAATAAAATCGTGCTGGGAAGAAGGATGCTGGCCAAGCTCTCTTGCAGCATGGGAGAGCAAGTGGGACTCACCCACTAGTGGGTCCTTTCCTCCATGCTGGCTGAGCGTCAATGATGCACTTGGTGGCTGCATGATAAGCAAAGGCAGCAGTTCATAATGTCCTGCTCAGGCCCTAAGAGAACAGAATGCAAATACTGTCCTATCTCTAATCTCAGTTTTGCAAGTAGATGGACTGATCACCTGAGCTGCTCAACACCTGACTTTCCTTCTGGGGCAAGTGTCCATCAGCATGAACAGTTTAAGGCCGTATGCGTGTGTAGCTTTGGAGAGTGAAGTGCTGTGATGTAGGATCAGTGCAGCAAGCTTTGCTCCAAGCAGGGCTCCCCTTCACCTTATCCTCAGAACCCATCAGAAGTGACTGGCACCACTTAAAAGGCTGGCAAGGGGACAAGCATGCAGTCTTTTTTCCCTTTTTGCAGGACCCTCCATTGTGACCCCTCCTAAGGACATCTGGAATGTCACAGGAGCACAGATCTACCTGAGCTGTGAAGTCATGGGCATCCCAACCCCTGTCCTCATCTGGAACAAGGTAAGGCCCTGCTAGGAGCTCCTGGGACACGGCAAACTTGAGGCAGATGAAACTGCTTGGTAAGCATAAAGGCCAGAGCAGATGCCCCCTTAGAAACACACATCTTTGATGAGTTCTTCCATCTGTGCAGTTCTGTCCAGCCCCAAACATCTGGCTTTGCTTAATCTTTTTCTAAACTCTTGTTGATCCCGAGGCAAAACAGGATTCGTGTTTCTCTTGGTAGATCCTGGTTTTCAGAGCACACGGGGAGTGTCCCTTGACCTGCTGTCATGCTGCTGGTGGCAGTGACTCTGAGGTGGCTGGACACAGATCACCCAACGTCAGGGAACCGCATGGGGCAGTTATCTCTGGTAGTGTGCTGATTTTGGCAGCGCGCTGGTAACACCTGGCTTAGGGCAGAGAGGATCCTTGCTGTAGGGCTGAGAGCCACTGCATGGCCCCCGTAGCCTCTTCAGATGCCACAGGTTTGTGGATGCTTGGGAGGGGTCTTAAAATTAAGCTGAAACAACACTAGATTAAGAATACTACAGAGAAAAAAACTGGATTGTCCCAGAGATTGTGCTGTTCTGAGACAGCAAACTCTGTTCAAAAGGGTCCCAGAGCAAACTGTCGGACGAGTGTATGATATAGGCATGTTGACCCAGGCAGCATTTTTTTCTTGTTTACAAGCAGATGCTGTGTTTACACTGACTGTCAGTGCTGCTCTGCTTTTCATGCCTCTTCCCCATGGCCGAGAGACTGCTTGACCTGGTGGTAAGAAGGGCTGAGCACCACTTATCCCATGCTGTGCTCTGGGCCCGGACACGCAGCGCTGGGGAAGGGCTGCGCTGCTGCTCTCTCATCCATGCTGTGCCCAGCAGGAGGGACTGCCTGGTTTGCTGCAGCAGAAACCCACAGGGCTGCTGCTGGCCTGTTGGGAAAAGGACAGGTCATGCAGGGAAAGCCCATTCCAGGAGCACCATGCAGATTCTCTGCTACTGCAACGCTGAAAAGCCTGATCATCAGGGAAATTGCAGGGATTGTTGTCCAAACAAGGACAACAGTCAGCTCCTGATGTCCTCCCACTCCTAAGCCGGAAGGCAACTGCTCCAGCTGCTGACCTGGATTGATGTATGGGTACCAGCAGCTGCAGACAGCCAAATCCTCCTTGTTCAGCACAGGCATCATTTGATGGGCTAAACACACCTTTGGGAACAGCCACACAGGTTCTGTGAGACCAGGACAGCACAGGACATGTTTGTACACCCCACTGCCTGGCACTATCCACACCAGAAAGCTGTGCTGCTCTGAGCATTCTTGCCAAGGCAAGGGGAACACAGACCCAGTGCAGATCCTGAGGCCTTGGGGCAGTGGGACTGCAGCCCACAGAGAAGATGGAACGCTAGCACTAGAAAAAACACTGCTACTACACAAAATACATTCATGTAAAAATAATCTCCTGTCTGTGTGCAGGTATGGTCCTAACAGTTCCAGCATAAATAAGCCCCAACCTTCTCACACCTTTCTACCCTTGTGTTTAGATAATTCGGGGACAGTATGGTGTCCAGAGGATGGAGCTTCTGCCGGGTGATCGGGAAAACTTGGCTATCCAGACCCGAGGGGGCCCCGAGAAACACGAAGTAACTGGCTGGGTGCTTGTAAGTACTTTGTGTATGCACAGAGCTGCACGAACAGTACAGTGCAGTTTACAAACAACTTGTGAACACAGAGCAGTAACAGAAGACACACAACAACAGACCATGTAGAAGAGAACAATCTGTGTGAATTGGACACAAAGGGGAAGGGTGGCTGCTGTCTTACCCATTGCAGTTTTTCACCTGTCTAGCATGCAGTAGAAGCATGCATTCTATGATCAGAGAAGGTGAGACTTCAATGAATACCTCATTATGTCATTACTTTCCTGCTGCCATTAGCAGGAAGGAGACCTTCTCGGTGTCTGGGAAGGAACCAGTACCAAGGCAAGGCACCCCTAAGACAGACCCACAGCTGAGGAGCCCTCACAGATCCAGCAGAACTGTCCTTTCCTGGGTGAAGCACATCACCTGCCTGAGAATAGCCCATCACAAAAGCCATCAGCTCTTGTTCAACACAGTTCCTGAGCTGCAGGAGCACCTGCAGGCTCATCAGTGATCACCACACAGGCGAGGGAGCTACTGTGCATCCCAGTAAGGGAATTGCGAGTACAATGGCTCCTAGCTGCAGAGAAGCTGGCAGCAGGGGAGCACATCTCAGGGTGTTGGTTCCCACACCACTTGCTAAAGCATAGGTGGAAACAAGGAGAAGAAAAGGTTTGAGCCAATGATTTTGCTGAACTGATTGACTGGACGCAACATGTTGTAAGGAAGGGTTTTTCTTCATGCTTCCCTCCCCTTACCAAGCATGCAGTGCCCCCACACATCTCTAAACTAAGTAAATGATAAAAGACAAGGAGGGACCATTGTAACACACTTAATCTGGCCTGGCAGAGGTGAAGAAAGTTAGGCTGATCTACAGGAGCGGGTGCTTTTCTCCCTCACTGGAGAGAGCCATCGCAACCTGAACCAGACTGTTCAGAGCCGGCTGAAGAAATCATGCAGTCCACGTGGTCCCTAAGGATTAACTGCTACTTCATACACTCTGTTGATCTCACTATGTCTCAAGCAATTAACAAGTTACATAAGATATTTTAAAACAGAATCATCTCTACCTGTGCACAAGATACTGAGGGATGGGGGTGTGTGTGTGTTTCTTCCCCTAGATATCTCCTCTGAGCAAAGAGGATGCTGGAGAATATGAGTGTCATGCATCAAATGCCAAAGGAGAGGCAACAGCTTCTGCAAAAATCCACGTTGTGGAAAGTCTGCATGAAATAGCCCTGACCAAAGGTAGGTAGCGTGGCTGAACACTCAGCAGCATTTTCCCCTAATTGTTTACTCAGTTATTTGATACAGAAGGACCACCTCTGTTTAATGCTTTTTAAGGGAAAAAAACAATAACAACAAAAAAAGGAAAGATCATTTAACACGTAGCTTTTACTGGATTTGGCAAAACATTCCCAGCAAATCTCAGCTGCTGGAATTCTCAAAGGATTGTTAAATAACCCCCCCCAAATGCTGTAAAGTACTGGAGATGGCACATTAAAAACACCTTTTTGGTTTTCTACAAAGCAACTTCCAGTAGTTTTCCAGCCCTAAATTTGTATCATCCTTTCAGTGTTCTCTGGATGCTTCCAAACCTGCCCATCTCTCCTAGCAGCAGTATGGGCTCAACCAGCCCCAAGACAGGGAACTTCAAGCACTTAAATTCCAGCAAAGTCCCTGTAACTCATTATTGCCCATCCTGGAAACATCCTAGTCCTTGCCCATTCTCTCTGCAAGCTGCAGTGTCACACTGGGGAGGGTACTGCAGGCCTTGAGGCAAGACTTGAAGCCTTTACCCTCCAGCCCTCAGCCAGTTTTAAAAGCCAGGTCCTCTTTGCCAGGCTCTATGCAAAGCTGATGGCAAACCAACTGCCCTCATTCCAGCTGCAAAGAGGATGGATGGCTTAGTATCACGGCCACAGGCACTTCAGAATCAATCCAGAGAGCTGGAATAGCGACTGTAACCATGCTAGAGGCAGAGGCACTGGGAACCAAGGACTCAGAATACTGTGCTGCCCAAACCCACTTTTGTACATAATCCTTACCTTTATCCCAGTAGCTTTATCCAAACTTCATAGTCTTACTGTCTGTATCTTTATATCCCTGAATAGCTGAAAGACTTCCTTTAGGAGAATATTAACAACAGCTGGCATTGAAATAAGAGCATAAAATAAATCCCAGTATCACATGCAGGAACCTTGCTGAAGGTCTTTAGCTAGTCTCTAATCCCTTCCTTTTCAAACATCTTATTTATGGATGTGAATGAAACTGAGTTTTACTGAGTTGTGCCGTGAGCAGCAGCACACTTACACCCCAGAATGAAAGATCTCTCCCCCTCTCACAGTAACTCTACTGCGAGGTTGTAGTACCCTGTGTATTGCCTCATGGTTTATTTCTTCTACGCACACCACGTCTTACAGCTGTTTCTTTTCAGCTGTAGAAAGCTCTCAAGCAAGTATGCTGTAGCTAAGCAATAAGCTGGCAGTCCACAATTACTTAAAGTAAATTGATAACATTAATGGAACAAACTGGCAGATGTAACAGGCTCCTCCATAGCTACACACTACACAGTTAGGGAGTGTGTTGTCCCACATCCAGATGATCTCAGCACAGAAAAATGCCATCTATTACCATCCCCCTCCTGCTGTAGTTCTGCAGTAGGGAAGGGAAGAAGGAAAGAGGGTCAGGACTGGGTTGTCAGGTCTCAGCACAGACATCAGGAAATGCACACGCTGTGCTACTGCCCACGTTGTGATATTACCCCTTGGAACAGTACAGAGTGTAACATGTTTTTGTTTTTCCACAGATGATGGTGCAGAGCTGTGATGTGAGGACTTTTACTTACGCACAGTTTTAAATTAGCATTTTGGAAAGCATCAACTTCTGGCTTTTTCTAGCTCACTAATCTCTTAACTCCCTTACTTCTTGATTACTGATTTGCTTGCACACTTTCAGATACACAAATAAAGAGATTCACAAGTTTGATTACAAATTTTAATTCTATTTACAGGAAATAAATGTACTTCTGAACAGCACACATAGCAGATGAGTAAAACTATTTTAAATGCAACCTACACAAAATGAAACAAGACCTGAGCGCTTCCATCTCATGATTATTTTTTTTAAGAAAAGCCTTTTTAAAGGCTAAACACTCATCATACGAGGTGCAATACTCATCGACATCAGTTCTTGGAAGAGGAGTTTGCAGGCGTAGGGCATCCGAACCAAAGATATCTGGAAAGAGATTTCAAAAGGCTTGTGATAAGCACTCCTAAGGCACCAGCTTCCACCACCTTCTACACAAATAACTTGGTTTTGGCTCAAAAGTGAATCTGAAGTTATGCATGAAAGCATTTAACAAGAATTGCTCACAGACAGTAACAAAGCAAGAGGGAAGCTGAGACTGTCTGTAGAGGCTACACAGCAGCTACCCAGGACACAACACTAATGATAAAACCT
This sequence comes from Tringa solitaria, assembly GCA_026413425.1. Lineage (NCBI taxonomy): Eukaryota > Metazoa > Chordata > Aves > Charadriiformes > Scolopacidae > Tringa > Tringa solitaria. Next base: position 31,979,974 of record JAOXJM010000033.1, read on the forward strand.
GCAGCCAAGGGATCTGATCTTAAACAAGAGCCATTTAACAAGGGAACACGTGCATAGCAAAGTGTGCCTCGTGTCCAGTAAATGCAGTTAAGATTTCCAGCACACATCTCTTCAGTAACCCCAAAGGCATTGTTAGAGTTGCAGCAGTCAGTCCCTAGCACAAGAACATGCCTGTTTAAGGCAACTATTTTTATCTCTGCTGCCGTTCTCCTTTGACATAGTTCTGTAACCAAACACACACTATAGAGCTTTTTTTATTTAAAAAAAGTGCAACACAAAAGACCTCCCATGGGGACCCAGCTCTGAAAGCATAAACTTCATGGGGACAGTCACAAGGGCGATGGCTCTAAATTCCTGTAATTCTGATTTTTACTTCTAAAAATATGCTCTCAAGCGTTTACTTGTAAAGTCCATGAAAGCTCTGCACTGCAAAATACTTGAGCAGCATTTCCTGCCAAGTGACAAGCCAAGGCTGTAATATTAATAAGAAAACATCCAAATTAACTAGGGCACTATAAACACTTGAAACAGTTATGAAACTGGAATAACAATTGTTCCGGTGCTTCTTTAAATATTTACTTCCTTATCCTCCTGTTCACCCGAGTGGCATTTCCTCTTACCCACAAAGAGAAACACTGGCTGATGAAAACCACACGTACCTGAGTTTTATTACGGCAGCCCCGGCACTCATAGGTGTGAGTCCTTGTGTTTGCAATCGCCATGATTCCACAGAGGTTACAGACATGGACTTGGTATGGGTCTGAAGCTTCAAACAATCTTTCTCTCAAGAACTGGGCTGCTCCATGAGCAATCTGGCAATCCCGTTCCATTTCTCCAAAACGAAGGCCACCATCACTGAAAAAAGGAAAAGAAAAAACAAAAAACCTCAACTTTTGAGTCTGTTGGCAAAATAGATCAGTTCTTGCTGGTAGAACAAGTAGCTTAGCAGAAACACAAAAGCAGTATTACAAGGCCAGAGTAAAGCTGCACATTAATTCTCCTCTAATACCTCAGAATAAAACACTTAGGGAGAAAGCAAACACAGTAACTTGTAACTGCCGCCGAGCATTTCTAAAGCATGTGTCAGATAGCTAACAGCCACAGCACAGCCATACAGGAAAAGGAGGTAAACGTTAAATCATTCTCTACTTGTCTCTTGGTGGGTTTAACCTTGGCTGCTGCCAGATGCCCACCAAGCAGCTCTCTCACTCCGCCATGTCGACAGGACAGGGGGAGAAAATAAGATGGAAAAGCTCGTGGGTCAAGATAAAAAAAGGGAGATCGGTAAGCAATTACCATCCCTGGAAAAACAGACTCAGCATGGGGAAAATCAGTTTAATGTGTTGCCCGTTAAAAATGAAGTAGGATGGTGAGAAAGAAAGACAAAACTAAAAACATCTCTTCCCCTACCTTCGTCCCAGGCTCTTTCATTCCCAACTGCTTCCTCCCCTCCCGTGGTCACAGGGGGAATGGAAGCTGCAGTCAGTTCATAACAGTTCCTCTCTGCCACTCCCTCCTCCCTACACTTTTTCCTTGCTCCAGCGTGGAGTCCCTCCCATGGGATAGTCCCTCACAAACTGCTGCAGCATGGGCCCTTCCCATGGGGTACAACCCTTCAAGAGCATATTTCTGCAGCAGGGGTCCCCCAAAGAAAGCTCCAGCATGGGCTTTCCACAGGCTGCAGTCTGGGTATCTGCTTTACTATAGTCCTCCATGTGCTGTAGGCAGACAACCTGCTTCACCATGGTTTCTCCATGGGCTGCCAGAGGATCACTGCTCTGGCAGCTAGAGCATCTCTTCCCCATCCTCCTCCTCTGACCTGGGTTGTCTGCAGGACTGTTCCTCTCACATTTTCTCGCTCCTCCCTCAGCTGCTGCACAGCATTTACCCTTTCTTAAACATGTTACCACAGAGACGCCAGCAGTGTCACTGATGGGCTCAGCTTTGGCCAGCGGTGGGTCTGTTGGAGCCAGCTGTAAGTGGCCAAGTACAGCATAGGGCAACCTTATGAGGGTCCTTTCTCAGAGAGGCCACCCCAGCAGCACCTCCTGCTACCAAACCCTTGACACCTGCACCCAATACATCGTATCTTAAACCAAACACGTGAAAATGGGTGGATAATTGGGTGTGCTAAGTTCTAGCTGCAAAGTTGAGGCAGCTAATTTTTAGTGCTAAAAGCTTCAAAAGAAAAAGAAAACACTGTATAGAAACTAATAAACACGCTTACCGAGATCTACCTTCCATGGGCTGTCTGTTAAGTATCTGGATTGGCCCTCTTGCACGAGAATGGATTTTGTCATCTACCATGTGCTTCAACCGCTGATAATATGTAGGACCAATGAAGATCTGCGATGTGATTTTTCGACCAGTGAAACCATTGTAGAGGACCTGAAATGGTCAATGCAATCACTGAATCATAAGCCTTACTATCCATCAAATAGATATTAAAAAAAATTACACCTTTTGATTATTTTGATATTTTGGTTATACCTCATTTCCTCTCAGATGATAGCCATAATCTGATAGAAGATTGGAAATCTTCTGCACATTGACAGCATCATTAAAAGGTGTAGCATCACCAATTTCTCCCTTGTTTGCAGACACCTACAGAGAAGAGATTTGCAAAAGCTTGTAAGGTTTCTGAAGGACTGGTCAGACAACATTAAGCTACTTCAAACACTTTTAACTCTTAATGCTAAAACTTGAGATTCCATGCCCATCATAGTATCCTATCTTGCTTTACCAGCTACACAGTGTACAGTGAGATTTTAAAAAAATACATAGTATCAACAATGTTGGTACTCCTTTTTCTAGGTCACATGAAATGTTTGGAATAAAAACAACAGACGAGAGAGTACACTGTAGTCTGACGTAGTGGACAAAATTCACAGGACTATAGGTCTTCCCCAAGAAACCTGCTTTTGCTATCAAGTAGCTGGAGAACAATCCTTATGTTTTAGTGGATTAACACCTACCAGGGAGTAGTATCTTTACCAAAAAGAAAAAGGAAAAAAAGGAAAATGTAATAAGAAACGTTTTAATTCATATTGCTCAGACATGCAGCATAAAAGACTTTTCTTACCTTCCCCTGCAGACACTCAATCAAGTGACCAATGGTCATGCGGGAAGGGATGGCATGGGGGTTGATAATTATATCAGGTGTGATTCCTTCACAGGTGAAGGGCATATCCTAGAGCAGGAAAACAGACAGTCAGTACTTCCCAGAATAGCAGCTTTAAGAAAAGCAGGTTTATGGATTCGAATTAAATCTTTCAAAGCATTTCAAAGGCACTGAAGTACCACATAAGAAGTAGCTGTGTTCTTTTCTAAATATATTTTATCTAAATTTAAGTCTATATATCACACCCTCATAGATATTCCACAGATAACTCATTTAAGCAGTTCTAATGCTAGGAACATCAGAGATAAAATGTTAAGGAGCTGGAGGAATCACTACCTCTTGCCTGTACTGGATACCACAGGTTCCTTTCTGACCATGTCTGCTGGCAAATTTGTCTCCAATTTGTGGGATTCTTACAGAGCGTACCTGTAAGCCATAGGAAAACATTCAATTGGTAACAAACACAGAACAAAACCGATTAAAAGTAGAAAAGACATATGTTCGTGCTCACCCTGATCTTGCAGAACTTGTATCCTTCCTGGTTGAGGGTTACCATGACCTGATCTACAATGCCAGTCTCGCTAGTTCGCAGAAAAGTGCTGCAGTCTCTCTTTGTAAAACGTCTGTTAGTGCTTTCCAGTTCATCTTCATTTTCTGGCAGCGTTACTGTTTTGCCAATGATGACATCATCCCCAGACACACGTACCCCAGGTGCTATCAAACCATCATCATCAAGTTTGTCATAGATTGCATGTCTCATACCTTCAGTATAAAAGAAACAACAAAAAAAGTAGGTTCTCAAATTTTTCAACATATCGGCTTTGATGTTCTGTAGAAATTCAGCAAGCCCACTTGCAACTTCAGACTACTGCTGAAATGTCTAAAGATAATTTTATGCAAGTATCTCAACTGATATTTTGCTATTAATACAGACACTTCTACTATTTTATATATTCCCAAAATAAAGACTGAATTAGTTCAATAATACTAACAACCTTGCCCACAAAACATTAATTTAAGAACTCAGCCTTCATATGCTCCTGTATCTTACCTTGGCAAGTTTCGCGTGTAGGCTTCTCAAAAACTTCCTCTTGGTCATACCCTTTTTTAGACTCTTGCTCTTTGTATGAGCGATAGAATACAGATCTGAAACAAAGTTATAAAGTCTTTCCAGTGAAACCAGCATCATTTGTCCTCATCTCTACATATCAATTTCACTATAATCGTGCTTTTATCATGTATTATGTCTACTGTTACTAATGTCAATGAAAACAGATGATGTTCACATGCCACACTTCCTCTGAAGTCCTGTTAATCTGTCCATCACTGAGGAGAGAAAACAAAAAAAAGCCACCCCATAAACTAACAAAAAACAGTTTCAGGAGGCATTTTGATGGTTGCTTTTCAGATATCGCCAAAGTACCTAGAGATAGCATGCTAATTTTTTATGAACTACAGAGACCTTTAGATCTGCCTGACATCTCAAAAGCAGTTGTTATTCCTAAAGGTTATTCACATCATCATCATATCATTCTTATATTACTTTTCCCATAATATCTGACATTTTGCAAGCATTTTTAGGCTTCTACTGCTACCCTACAGTGCCACACGCAGTGCCACAACTGAGTTATAGAGGAAAAAATTTATACAGGCTTCTTTCTGGGGCTTTAGGGTTTTTTTTTTTTGCTGCCTGATTTGCCAGCACACCAAAGCCACAGCCTTTCATATAAATTTTATCCACATTTAATTACTCTCATGCAGACAGGAGATTCTATAAAAGCTTCACGAGCCACAAAAGTCTAATAGTCTCATACTTATTCTACACTGGAATGCAGTAGATCCAAGATACCACACACACTTTTTGGGCTCAACTTGGACAAAAGAAAATAATCAAAACTAGAAACCCATTGACCAGCTATACAGCTAAGCACAGACATCTAACAACTATAATGCACAAAGGCACATCAGTTGCCAGTTGTCCCAACAGCAGTTTCTACTAAGGAGAGGAACATACAAATCCTCACTGGTAGCAACTGCTATGCTACTAAAGACTATACTATATTACAAAGCTGCTATATTGGCATTAAGGAGCTCGTATAATTGGCAAGAGTTATATGAAAATATAACAACAAAGACTCCAAATATTTTTTCATTTAACCACCATACAAAGAACAGTAAATGCAGTAAATAAGACCGAAATGGGAGAGTTTGGAGGACAGAGTGGAAAGTCAGGTTACACAAAGGATGAACCATTATTCACTGTTTTGCTAAGATACACATTCACCATTTTCATTGTATTCCTCCCTCCACCCTTGTTAAAAAAAAAAATTAATAAGCTTTTCAGGTTGAAAAGTCCTGGGAGAGTAGTGTCTTCCAGTATAAGATGACTTTTTCTTGAGCCCTTGGACAACGCGGTATACTTTTTTTTTCTTCCAAACAGTTCAAAAAGCTACAGCCTCACCTGAAAAAGCCTCTGTCAACAGCAGAACGGTTCATGATGACAGAGTCTTCCTGGTTATAGCCTGTATATGATGCAATGGCTACAATCGAGTTGATACCTATAATACATAGAGCAAATACTTTGAAAGGATGCACACATACCACACAGGCATTACTTATAACTCAAATAAGCTGTATTCTCTACAATGAATCTGTTCTACCCTTCCCAAGATAAAATCTCCATGTCCCACACAGAAAAAACACGTGGTATTGGCAAACGCCACTTTAGGTAAAAAAAGGGAGTCAAGAGTGACCTCTTGTGAAGAGCCTAGCAAATAACAATACAGAAAATACATTTTTCCAGTTGATTTTACCAGACCATATGGATAAAGTAGTTTCAGCTACACCACCAGCAATGAATCTTTTGCAGTCTAGGTGTCAAGCTACAAGTTAACATTTAACCTATAATTTTTTTAAAATTACACACATTCCCTAAATATTCAAGTATTACACACATAACATTTGTAATACGGTTTGAACAAATCAGTAGTATATTTGTTTAATAAACATTAACTGACAACATACCTGCTGGTAACTCTCTAAATCGCAAGTACTCCATGGAGCGTGTTGTTACAAGGGGCTTCTGAGGATAATACAACACATGTGCCAGTGTATCCATACGAACATGAAAGTTTGTAATGTAAACTCCCATAGCCTGTTTACCCATAGCAGACTGGTATGTGTTCCTGGGAGACTAGATAGACAAGGAAAGACAGGTATATATGAATATAAAGCTCTTTACACATACACCCGTGGGCCAATTTTAAAAGCAGGATGTCAGAAGCGATGCACTGACCTGGTTGTGATCAGGGAAAGGGATAATAGATGCACACACTCCCAGGATCATAGATGGGTGAATCTCACAGTGCGTGTATGTTGAACAATATGCCACACCTTTCTCTTGCAAGTCATCTGGAGTCATTGCCAGCATCACAGTCTCTTCTTCCAGCGTATCAATGTACTCTACTACACCACTGGCCACGAGATCCTGCCAACTAAATAACCAGGTGTCTGAAATACTCAGCCAACATATAAAAAGGGTCTCTTCAGCAGTAACAAGGAGGAGGACTTCCCTGATTTATTATTGCTACCACTGTCTCAGTGGAATTAAAAAAACAATTAAGCTACCGTCAGAGAAAGCATCTTGGTCTTGCAAAAGGCTTTAAACATGTCTCTCTCCAATCTGGGGATGGAAAATTAGACATTCAGTTGAATTTCAGGAACATCTCTCACCTGTAATTGTTATACTCTCGTTCCTTCAGTTGGTCAATATGCCTTTTCTTCAACAGCAACTTCTGTTTTTCCACAATTAAAAGCGGTCGACAAATTCTGCCTGCATCAGTATAGATGCGAATTTCTCGCTCACGAATATCTCTAATCATTGAGACCTGTAGGAGAAAGCAGCACCCCATGAGTACAGAGCCTCAGCCCAGAATCAGAACTACAGAACACAAAACAGGATAACAATATTCCCCAAAGCAAAGACCTTATAGGTGCTATCAGCAGCAAAGAGCAAACATTAAGACTCCCACAAACAGAAGCATTTCAAGAGATTGTTTTCAACTGTTTTTTCAATCGGATCCTCTTTTTAGGAAACAAAAACCTAACAAAAAAAATCAACCCCCACAACCAAACAACAAACCACACACAACATCAAACAAACAAAAAAACCCCAAAAGCACCAAACCCAAAAAAAACTCCCAAAACAAACAAAAAAAACCCCACAGGCAACATGAAGTATGTTCTGAAAGAGACTTGCAAACAATGCTCTATTTGGATACTCCTTGCAAAGTAGTTTCAAGGCATTATTATCTCTCATCTAAAAAGACACCCAGACTCTAGATGGCAAATTTATACCTCCGACACAATGATGTCCATCTGACGACGCAGCTTCCTTAGGGTATTCATGAGCTGCTCTGGATCTTTGTGTATTCCTACCCAGCAGCCGTTAACAAAGATCTTGGTAGCACTAGAAAAAGGAAAACAAAAAAAAAACAAATGAAAACACCCACCAAACCCCCAAAGTGTTGCGAAGGATAAAAAGCTTAAGTCTGTTTAAATAGTTTCATGTGCACATACTCAGCTATTGCTGCTGGAGATATTTCTTCCAGGTTTTCCATACTCCATTCTTCCAAGAATTCCAAAATTGGGGATGGCTGAGACCCCACAGAAATGTAAGCCATCAGGGCTAAGTTCTTCACGAGTCCTACTGCATGACCCTAGCAGAAACACAAACTTAACTTGCATTTCCAAATCAAGAAATTCCCCCAAGATCTGAGAACTTACACTTTGAGTCCACAAGGGAACTGGCCACAAACCACGATATGTAGTTGAATGGTAGAAATGAATAAAGAGTTAGGTAAATAATTAAATAAAGCTAAATATTCCTCTCAGCATTTAAAAAAAAAGCGTAAGCAATCATCACAAGTGCCATGGCTAGAAAACGAATAGCACGTAAAAGCAGTTAGGCACGAGTTAAATACTGACATAAATATTACTTTAATTACCTCTGGGGTCTCAGCAGGGCACACCATTCCCCACAGCGTATTGTGCAGCTGTCTGGGCTTTGCTAGTTTACCATCTCTGCCAATTGGAGAATTCAGGCGTCTCAGATGGGAAAGCGTAGATGCAAAAGTCAGGCGGTTTAACACCTGCAGATAGGAAAGAAATTCAGTTAGTCAAAGCTTCTTAAGTGTGTTGTTGACAGGCATCATGATACATTAGAGCAAAGGATCAATGTCCTCGAGAAATTATATACTTCCAAAGATCTAAAATAGCTCTGATTTTTTTTTAGCTACATGTTTTAGTTCACCTCCATTAATCTTAGGCTAAGTCTACCCTTAAAATCTGGTTTTTGTAGTATAGCTTACTCTGATCAGGTAACTAGAATGAGTGACACTTGCCAAAGTACTTTCTAAGCTGTGTTTTTACCAGTAGTACTTGCCAGTACAACGACACAGAATCTTTTCAAACTTTGTTTGAAAAACTAGGATGACTTAGTTATTAGGAGTAGATCAGCGTTTACATTTTTTTCAGAGTCTGCTCAAGGCTTCTTAAAAATTTAAGAAACTTAGTTTTACAGCCTGAAATATGAGTTTATTTAAAAGGCAAACATGCCTCTCATACACATACACCAACACCACACCATCCAAGGACAGTTACCATCCTCACCTCTTTCCTAACTTTGCTTTACCCAAATTATGATCTCACCATGGCTCCAGACAACAAAATGTGCCAGCGTTTAAAAATCATCACCTCTTTCCTATTTCAAGCTCCTGAAACAAGCTCAACTAAGCACTGCTCTGGGGTAATTAAGTCAGTACTCCTCATCATTAGCTGAGGAATACATAACTGTTATATTACAAGGTGTCACTCAAATTTCTTTAAGCACCTGTGAAGCACTGGAAGCAATTAAAGGAAAGAAATCCATCCTCCCTAAAGATTCCCTGGGACTAGGACTTGACAAAACACGCAGGCATACGCTCTAACACAAAAAGTCTTTACAAGAATTATACCAGCTGTTTAGCAGTGAACAAAATAGCTAAAACAAAAAGTAAACAACACCAAAAAGAACACCAAACCCCACACCAGACTCAACTATTTGGATCTTCATCTGTTTCAGCTACAGAAGTTTCCTTTTAAAAATGGTTCTATTAAACATACAACACGCATGGCTGCCAAGCAATGTTGAACTCCACCACGATCTAGTTTTACTCTTATGTAAACCTGACAAACGCTACCATGCCTTGTTCAGCTATTGTACCTGAGACACCCCTGCTCTGGCCTGATGAGCTTTCTTCTGGTCACCCCAGTTTCCAGTTGCCAATGAATACTTCAAACCATCTGAAATAATTCTTGTTTTAATTGCCAGTTCCAAGTTGAAATCTTTCCCTCTGTCAATAAACTTCTGTGCGTATATTCTCACTTCCTTCAGCAAATTCTTAAACATCCTGTAGAAGAAAATGCCAAGAAACATGATTAACAGGACTATAGCAATTCAGCCTACCCAGCATTATTTAGAAAAAAAAAGTCACAGAAGCAAGTAATTTGTAAGAAGAGGAGGAGGGATAAAACCAAAAAAAATTAACCTGTTTGTGAAAAGCTGATGCTAGCCACCTACTATTAGAGGAAACTTACCCACTCTATGAAAAAGTCATGATCAGACACAGGCTGTGTTGCCCAAGACTGGTTAACAGACACAATGGAATAATCTGGTAAAGTAGGACTAGATTTAGAAGCACCGATTTGGCAATGCCTCTACCATTAATTATCTCAGAAGAAAATGCATATATTATAGTTACCCTCTGAACAGGAAAGCCAACAGTGGCCCAGCAAGATCCAGTCTTTTGTTGCCATAATGATCTCTGTCATCAAGCTCTCTTCTTCCCAGTGCTGCCAGCAACAATCTATGAACCATGTACCTAAGCAAGTAAGACAGTTTATATTTTAAACTGACAGCAGACATTAAAAAAAAAAAAAGACTACATGCTTTCATAAATAAATCCGTGAACTGTTTCCTAAAGGCTGACTATTCCAGATCTTTAGGATACTGCTGTCCTAAAACAGACTTCTTCAGCACATATGTCCTTAGAGGTGAATGACTCACTGAAAGTTCAGATAAAGTTCGGAGAAATTTACATCATGATGACAACATGTCTTCTGCTACATGTCTATTCTGTACTGTAGTATGGGCTGTGTTTAAGCATACAGAATCAGGTGTAAAATGGTAAGTGTCCTGATGCTACAGTTCATCTGCATACCGGTAAGTAGTGATCAAGAAGAGATACTAATAGTTTTAAAGAGCTTATCAGCAGTTATCTACACATTAGTTATCAACCTTTTTATGTTGTCCGTGCAACAGAATATCAAAAAGAGTCATTTATCACTATCATCACCTCTAACTTAAGATCCAGAATGTGCAGGAGGCTTGTTTTGTTTCATTGTTTTTTTCCTATTTCATCAACATTTGCATTTTCTCAGCTATGAAAATGTACCAGCACCCTAAAGTTGTTGTTGTTGTTGTTATTATTATTATTACTGAGTATCCAGAATACTAACTAACAAACTTCCATTGAGCGCGTTCTTCCAATCATACAGATATATGTGAATAAAATCCATATTCAAGGTCCATTTGCAGATGTGTGAAAGAAAATACTGACATACCCTAGAAAATAGGCCTTTTTGGTTTCACAGAAGTCACTGACACCAACATGTGGGAGCATTTCTTTCTGCAAGACTTCTTTAGCATACTTGATTCTCTTTTCTTTGGTGACACCTGGTTTTGCACCTCTTGATCCAATGAAGTTTAGAGCAACATTTTGCTCCTGAATGACAAATGCTTCATCCAGAGAAGGTTTCACCTAATGCACAAAATACAACAAAACCCTGTAGCATCCAGTGCTTGTTGGGGCTGAAGGAAACTATGCAGTAGCTTGCTGATGATTCTTTTCAGAAACTGCTAGTTACTGATCCAGTTCTTTCTGGCTTTACTATAGTAGCTCTTTCAAAAGCAGCAGAAAACAGTAATGGAACATGCAGGAAGCACATAAAAAATAGTTTAGACTTCAGAAAATATTCTAATTCAAGTACATTCTAAACCTGTTGCTGCTTCCAGTATAAACTGGGATTCTACAATTAAAGTCAATGGCAGCAGGACGAGACAAATACATATTAAGTCTTTAAAATCTCTATTGTAGTTCATTTAGAATACTCATTAGAGTGAGTTTAGGCAGAAAACTTTTGATATTTCTAATAGACAACCCACAAAAATAATAAACTACAATTGGAAAATTAACAATACTTTGAATGATGATTAGCCACAGCTTCACATCACCAAATGTAAATCCAGGAAATAACTTATTTAACTTATATTACCATTTCCATCATTTCTGGATCTTCAAAATCATATATGATGTGCTCTAAAATGTCTCTGTCGGACACAAAGCCTAGTGCACGAAAGACAATTATGATGGGAACTTCTTGTTTGATATATGGCAAAGTTGCCACAATGCGCTGACCAATAGCGCTCTTCTTTGCACCCTGAAAAGATGGGGGAAAACATACATTAGTCTTAAATGGTCTTGCCTTTAAATAACAATATCTCTCTGGACTTGGATGATACAGCACAAATGCATTTAGTCAAGCACTACAGGAAACCATAACTTCTCAGCAGGCCAAATAAGAAGCTATTCTGAAACCTTACTCCAGCAGTGACTTTTTTATTTTAAAAGTATTTCTAACTTTAGAAGTCTGCAAAAACTTGGGTGGTTTGTGCTGATACAAAGGAATTTAAATAGTATCCATTCACTTGTATCCATCTTTCATCTCCCCTTGTGTATTTGCCAAGAGCAATTCTATCCACCTTCAGCTTTCCTTCTGCCAGCTTAAGTCCAGCTTTTTACTGTGTAAGACTCTCCATTCTCACAATTATTCAAGTAGCTGCTTCTCCCTCCCAGAATAAAACAAACATTGTGGGATGCAGAGGGACAACCACTGAAGAGTGCTCCAGCCATCAGGAGCGAGAAAGTGGTCTAAGGCTTCTATTAAAGTTGCTCTTTGAACTCATTTGGGAATTTCCAAACATGAGTGCAATGGTAAACAAGTACTGATACCTTCTGCTTTTGAATTTAAGAATAGCACTTATTTCCCCTCATAGATAGCACAATTAGATGCTAAATATGACTTAATATGTGGTCTGCAAAACACATCCAAGCACTAGCTCGGCCATCAGCAAAAGCAGGCTCCCTGCTCCTATTCTTGTCCTTGTCAAAAAAAACCCCAGGAAACAGGCTTGTTTGGATTTTCTAAAATCTCATTTACAGTAATTCTAAAGTCATTGTTTACCCTCACCCTACAACAACCTACAACCTGTGACAAACTGAGTCTTCATTTCAATCCTTAAATTATTTGTCCCAGGGACAGGCTTAATCTATGACAGAATACATTTTTCATTTAATTTTACTTCTTAGAATCAGAAAAGAAAAAAGAAAAAAAGAACCAAAAAAACCAAAACCTTCTCAAAATCCCAAAAGTAAATGACATGAAGAGACAGGACAGTAAGAAAACTCCTAAAACAAAGTAACGCTAACGTAAGCCCCAGGGCAGGGGCTGTTACTGCTGAGGCATACCTGCCCACCTCTGGCCAGCATGCTAACCCATATAGTACTTGTTGGTCGAGAGGAATTTTCCAGACAAGATCTACACTCTCCTGTGTAGGCATATTTTGAATCTTTCTTTGCAAACACATACACTGTGTTTGTAGCCATTTTCTCCTGAGCAATCAGAACCTGTGTTAGAAACAAGAACATGAGTAAACCACTGACAACAGAGCATGCTAAAATCAACAAGCGCAGTGTGTTTCTATGACTCCTTCAGTTGCCTTAACTTGAAAAGCATTGCACAGTATGAAATCAATTTGCTAAATTCAGATGGATTATAATACTGTATTTTTAAAATGCAGAGTAAGCAAAACATAGACCTAGTTAAGATACAATAACCAAAACAAAAGACCCTGAGAACACCACATCTGCTAGCTGCACTGAGAAATTCCTGTTAGCTTCAGGCACAACACTGATAAAGCACGCATTTCACGACCTGTTTCCAAGGCCAACACGCTACACGGGCATTTAAATTTAAATGCCAGTTCCAATGGTCAAAGTCAGATTTGTTTATTTTTTCCCCAAGAAGAAAAATACAATTCTTTCTTTTGCTGTGTTTGCCCAGGTGTCAGTTACAAAAAAAACAAACAGTTTCGTTGGGGAAGCACAAGCATGGAGAGGATTTGATTTGCTAAAGCTGAAGCCAACAGCAATGGAGGGAAGCACACCTTCTTATAACAAAATGCATCTATACAGCTGTGAAAAAAATAGAGGAGACTCCCAAGTAAAGTACCTCATTTTAGAGTGCACACCACTCTGCAAGGTTGAAAAGGGAAAGGAAAATATCTAGACTATTTAGTGGCATCCAATGAAAAACAGTTTATGAAACTGAAAAAGGGAAACATGCCTCAGAGAAGAAAAGGTTGCTCAAGAAAGCCTTAACAGAGGACTAGAATCCCATCTTTCTATAAGATCGTGAGCGCCCACAGTAACTGTGATATACTGGAATAAAAGTGCTTAGGTTTCTGGCAAAACATATAATAGAACTTCCAGTGCCTGTAAAGATGGCTGCGCATGGTACAATCCCTTACCTTTTCTGATCCATTAATGATAAAGTAGCCACCGGGATCAAGCGGGCATTCATTCAGTTCACAAAGATCACGGTCAGTCAGGCCATTCAACAAGCAGTATGTTGAACGTAACATAATAGGAATTTTCCCTATGAAAGTTTTCTGATGCTGTGTCTGTAACTGATCCTCCCCTTCTTTAATAACTGTTTTAGTTATATCCACATACAAGGGGGCTGAATACCTACAGAATAAAAACACCATTGTGTTAGCTGCCAATTACTACTCCAGATTGTACAGAAAGATAACGAATGCAGTTATTCGAGCATTCACTGGTAATATTAAGCATTATTAACAAATCATTGTCTGGATTTAATAACTAGACATTGACACTTAAATAGAGCAGTAATTATTACATTGTCAAGGCACTACTAAATTGAAAAAAAAGACTATTAATTAATAATGCAGTGCCAGTCCTTCCTTCTGTTTATGCACTATAGAGTTTGTTCTTACGTAAGATTTCTCAGTCTGGCTTCATTGGGCATCATAGGTGAGGGTGCCCCATCTCTTTCCCAATGCGTAGGTTTGGAGAGGTAGATTTGTTCAAACTTCAACAGATACCGGGGCTGGAAAACAAGGAGACATTTATCTCTAATGGCAGAAACATCCACTTTGGCTGTTCAAGAGTAGTCCTAGAGCTTAAAACCCAATGCTGCTGCATGTCCTCAGCTCAAAGTAAGGAAACTATTCTTCTTCGGATGACTAGATCATAAAAGAAGAAAAAAGCACCCAAATAGGTGTTCTTTCTATAAAACACCTAACGAACTCCAAATATACCAAGTCAGTGTGTATATTAACAGAATATGCCTTCCATATACCTATTTAGATATTTATTCTTTATGTAACTTTAGATAAAACTGCTGGTTTTATGATGCAAAAAGGTGAATCTGCTTCAACACATACAATAAAGATAGCTGTTATATCAAAAAAGGTGCAAGTTTTTGTAAACCTTCACTCCCACGTATACAACATTAAATTTAATAGTTTTGTTGTAGTTCAGCAGAAATCCTTTCACATGTTACAGTGAAACCATGGGCATGAAAGGACAGGCAACATTCAGCAACAGATCAATTCTCAGTTTTAAAACAATACTCTTATCAAAGTGCGTTTGTGTATCTAGTAGAGGGAGGACCTCGACTCGCCAGCTGAGAATACTTATTATTAGAACAAAACCTGAATTCCACGTAGGCATTTTACCATATCTTAGCCAGAAGGACTCTGCCATAGTACATCACCAAAGCAACATTTGCTCTAGCAGAACAAGCTCCAATGCAGAGAAAAAGAAGCCAGTTTATCGTTTATGTCACAAGTGGTTTTAGCCTAAAATATATTTTCAAAGTTCTCATATTCAGCCCTTTCTCTGGACTCATTATTAAAGGCAAAAGTGCAAATTATCCATCCCATACATTTTGTCTTACACAGAGCCACAGAAACCACCTTTTTAACATCTGTGCTAGGTGGTTTTGTTTCCTCTAGAGATTAAACAGATTATTGTATCAATTTATCAAAAACACACAGCTTTCAGACAAACTGAAGTTTCATTGCTGCTTTATCCATAAGATATATATATACACACCATATATAGTATAGGATCAGTAAACAAAGACAGACTTGAATTATCAGAAAAAAACCGAAAACAATCCGATTTTAAAAAGGCACAAAAGCTTCCTATAATAGTAGGTGGCAGAACCTTGTTAGCAAACATCTTGTAGGTCAAAAAAATTCTCGAGTCCTACCCAAAGGAAGACCTTTTTCCTGGATTTGCAGCAGCAGCCGTGCTACATTACTAAGTTTCCCAAGTTCTCATGCAAGAGCTCCCAAAGAGAACACATCTATCATAATTCCTGTCTCTAAGCACAGTTGTTAAACTCTCTGATGTGCTCTAAATCACCAAAATTACCTTCAAAATTTGAGGCAGAGAAGCGGAGGGAGAAAGAAACCAAAAGTCAAATTAGTCCAATACACTCAGTCTCATTAAATTAATCCAGTACTTTCAAATGAGACAAGGGGTTGCCTGCAAGCAACTGTGAAGGAAAAAGCTGGTTTCCTTTTTCCTCATGTCAAAAAACTTAAATTGTTAAGTAAGAATAAGAAGCTAACCCCTCTGATTTGAGAAAGCAAAATCCTAGCTTTCAGGCAAAAAGAAGCCCAGCACATACCACGCTTCTGATCTGAACCTTACCACGTACAGCGTATATAGCAACACCGAACTGCACAGCTAGGGATTTCAGCAATAATATAGATAGAACAACAGAAGAAACATTAAGAAGAATTACAGTGAGATGTTTATTAACTGTTTGTCCAGCAAAGGAACTAAAAGAAATCCGTTATTTTATCTACAGCATAATTACTTCCCTGAAAAAAAAAGTGTGAAGGAACAGTCAAAATGTAACAAATTCAACGCTTAGGTGTCCTAAAGTTCCTTTAAATCTCTACAGGGAAGCAGCAAGGTAGTGACTGACAGCAGGGGAACGGATCATCACTATTTACACTTACGGAACAGGGAACACAGACGAAAGCACCCCAGCCGCTGTAGAAGGTGCACACTCATTGTAGAAGAGCCATCATGCCATGCAGAGCTTAGATAATTTACTCTCCTTTGGAACACGGTGCCAATAGAAGATGATGCACAATGGCACCCTTTGAAAACCTGGACATAACCTCAGCCGAAGAAAGCTAACAAGGAACTTTTCAGCCACAAACTTTTCTTGCCACGGTAAAGCTACTGAAAATCAAAATCCCACCAACACATGGTTTGCTTTTGTCTACTTGAATTGCTCAACTACATCCCTGTCAGTGCAGTTTCATACAGTAACTGACAACGTGAGTTGCAGTAGCCAACTGTTCTTGGTCATTTCTTAACTCAACTAACAACACCAGGGCAGAGTAACTCAATAGGGGAGGGAAGTTCGATTCCACAGATAACCAAGCTCTTGGACGTATTTCTCAGCCATATACCTGACTGTACAGAAACTTGGCCATGGATCTCATAGACTCCAAAGAGTTCATACTTCTGTCCTATTTCACTGAAATCACTGAATTTTTAGAGTTGGAAGGGACCATAGAGATCATCTAGTCCAAATCCCCTGCTGAAGCAGGATTGCCTGGAGCATGTTAGAGCACATTACTCAGGACTGCATCCAGGTGGGGCTTGAAAATCTCCAAAGAAGGGGACTCCA
>JAOXJM010000033.1:32001066-32026853 GCA_026413425.1 Tringa solitaria
TAAATCTCTTCTCTTCCAATTTAAAACCATTGCCCCTTGTCCTGTCACTACACTTGGAGGTGCCCTCCAGCCTAGAGAGGGACCGGGAGGTGGACTGGCGAGCACCCGTAGGCCAAACCAAGCTGCCTGGAGGTGGGACCTGCCTGGGGTGTATTAAGTCAGTCTAGGCACCACTTGGTTTTGAGACCCATTTCATCAAACCATGGATGAGAGCAGATCCATCAAGCAGATGGATCCCTCGTTTCCACTGCCCTGGCTGGGGAGGCTAGTACTTCAAGGAAGCAGCTGTAGTCCCACCTTCAGCTTTGTGTTACTTCAACCCAAAAGTTGGAGAAGCAATTTTTTTTTTCTTGTTCCTCAGAGCTTAAGTGTTCCTGGAAGTCAGAGGTCCAAACTTACCTTTTCTTTTTTCTAGGAACAACACTGAGCCTGTTGAAATTTCCAATTATTAATCCTACATGTGACAGGATATTTCGAAGGCAGGAGAGGCTGAAAGAGGAGGCAAGAAAAACAGAAGATGAGTTGAGCAGCGAAGAAAAAAAGTACCTTAATCAGCTTAAGAAGCAAGGTTATTTAGTGGGTGAGTGTTACCTCAGTAAAGGTATTTCCCCTGTGCCCCAATGAAAATATCCATTACACAAAGGACTGATAACTCCTCACTTTGCTGTAGAATCCAGCTGGTTTTGGCAAGTCATTTCTTCCCACTCTGAAAGAACTAATATCCATTTCATTATGGGAAGAACATGCTATCTGTAGTAGCAATAAAAAGTTCCAAACTTGCATTCAAATTATTTTGACCAGTTTTTGTTCACTGGGTAATGGTTGCAAGACCTCTAGCTCCTCCCCAAGCAGCATCATTAATATTTCTTTTGAGTATTTATTTTTTCAGCTGTTTTAGTGGCATTGCAGTGCACCTCCCACCAGCATTTGCTAACCTAGTTCAGGTAGCTTAGCAGTTTACAATGATACTACATTGTAGGCCATCGCCTGTTCTCAAAGAAAGAAAACAAACTTTCATTTTTAATTAATCATGTTTTGGCTGCAGGCCACGGGGGTTGTACATCATTTTAGTAGGTATCCAGAAGAGGAGGCTGCCAGAAGATAGCTCTGATTTTCAAATAATTCTGTGCTTGACAGTCTAAGGCACAGAGAAAAGAAGGCAGCCTGCTTTACTGTAAAATGGAAATAATGGAGTGTCTGTGATCTGGTCCCTGCTAAGGTTTTGTGGCTTGAGGAGTTCTAAGTATAGAATGCATTTCTTAGCATCTTGGATTTTGAACACACAAACTTCTACTCACATAGCACCTTTATCACCTTTATATTACCAATATGCGTCTCTTTTAAGCAAATGAGTGGGACAAATGTCCACCTGAAGGAAAGGCAAGTTAATAAATTAATTACCAGGAAACCTTTCATTTTAATCCAGGAAGAGTTGGAAGAACATTTCAACGGCAGAAGTCTAGCACTGTGGTTGACTTTGACCCTGACATGCTCTCCTACAGCATAGATGAAGATCCCAAACATTCCCCTAGGAAGCATGAGGAAAAGGAGGAGTTCACATACAATGAAGTGAAGGATGCTCGCTGGTGTTTTGACACTCCAGGGATTGTAAAGGAAGACTGTGTAGGTATTCTGTGGTGCTGTGTTTTGGGATGGACCAGGGTTGGGAGGGCTGTTCTGCCTTAGCTGTGTACATGGGAGAGTATTTCTGCTGCAGTCTGGGGTTAGGATTCGTTTGGTTTAGGCAATTGTGTTAAAATGTGGTTTGTATTTACTTGGGAAGGGTTCATTGCCTTAACGCTGTTGCATTTCTGAATAGTGCATACTGTGATCTTTGCAAGGGAATTGTATGACTGCATCATCAAATTTTCTTAACGTCTAAATGAAGGGAAGTAAGCAATAGGGCTGTAAGCAAGTTTATACCTGCATCACCCAATGAAGTTTGCACTTTTTTAGCTCTACCAGCTTACTGAAAAAGGTGGAGCTTGGGAGGATAACCAGTGTTCCGTGACTGAACCAAATCTTTGAGAAATCATTCTCCTGAAGCTGACAGGATCTGCAGTGTTCCTGGTAATAGCTCCAATACGTCAGGCCTCCCTCAGTCTTTCAGCAGAGCGATGGCTCTCAAGCTGGTGTTGAAGTAGTGCACACATCCAAACAAGTCACGTTTTGGTTTCTGATTGCTTTGATACCTATGCGAAGCTGCAGGTTGTCTTTCTGGGAAAGTTAAAAAGTACAAGGGGTGGGGAAGTTCTGAAGAGAAGGAAGTGCAAGAACTTTGCTGAGACTATACAGCTCAGGTGCGGACACTGCTTTCATGAACGCTAGAAAACTACTGGTATTCTAGTGGATATGTTTGCCTGATCTGGTAGCTGGTTAGTGTCCAGTGTAAAGACAGTTATCAGCTTAGAGACCTGGTTTGGTAGCAACTGGAGACTGGATATGTTCTTCCTCTCTTCTGGAGTTGAGTAAGTGTGGAAATAAGTAGGCTTTCCTGCATCCAGAAATACCTGCTGCTGTTTCTGGTTTTGATTATCTTTGCTGTGCCTTTTGAGAGCTACATGCCAAGTTTCAGCTCAAATTTTGTTTCTGCAGTCAGTGTTTGATCTGGCTGGAGGACAAAAGGTTTCATGCAGGGGAGATTTCTAGTTACGAGCAGGTTTGTTTTTTGGTTTTCAGTTTGGAAGAAGAGGGAGGGAAAGTGGCTGTTAGCATAGGATGGAATTACATTTTTGTCTCTACTCCTTGGAGGTTTCTTTTTAGCTGCTTCCTTAGGACTCCTTCCAAAGCCAAACTTCTGGAAAGCAAAGAAAATTATTACTGATAACTCTCAAATTTTGGATTAAGCATTTCCAAACACATCAGAAAACCTGCAGCTAGCAGGGCAAAGCCTCCTCATCTTTTAGAATCTGTGTTGCAGGCTGCCCTGACTTTCAAGCTGAAGGTTGTCTGCTTCTGAACATAGGAAGAGCATTTTGGGTTCTGGCATCTTGTAAAACACACTTACTGTGTGGACCAGAATTTAATTGTTCTGTTAGAAGTTCTTCACACTGCTCTACTTGATCTTTTTCCTCTAGCAATATAACACCAATATTAATTTCATTGTCCCCATTGAAACATCTGGAATGAGTTATGACAGTACAATTTATTTTGTAGGTTTTAAATCTCCTGACAGAGAAAGAAGTAAAGCTGGTTTTGCCAACGCATGCCATCGTTCCACGCACCTTCATTCTCAAACCAGGAATGGTCTTGTTTTTAGCAGCCTTGGGACGTGTAGACTACTTAGAGGTAAGGGAAGAAAGTTTTTTTGAGCAGCTGCTTCATCTCTTGTTATAGTACCAGACAATAAAAAGCTTTCTGTGTAGCTTTCACAGACCCTTTCTTTGCTGCTTTTGAAATGATGAATCTGCTAATAAAGCACTGTGTAAAGGCAAAATGCCTTGGGATGGAGAGTTGCAGTTGATACTTGTTACCAGTGTGCAGTATTTTCTATTGTATAATAGTAACTGCTTTTGAATGCTGAAATTGCTCCATGTTCAGTCTTCGCATAGCTTGAGAGTAGCTTGGAACCAAGTATGGTTTCATGAGAGATGAATGTTAGAAATGTGAAGTGATACGAGAAGAAGCACCAGACAGGAGACATCCTTCACCTCTCATGCTAAATAACCACACTGAGTTTGTTCTTGGGAAGTAAACTTGAGCAAAGATACCTCTTGGATGATTTGCTTGAGCTGAGCGGATGTGATGGCAAGGGATGTGTTATTGGGTGTGCTTTGAGGCAGGATGGTGAAGCCATGGGTGCTTCTCTCCTGGAAGCTCAGCTCCCCTGTTTATATAAACCCTGGCTGCTCTGGAGTGACAGAGGCAAGGACATCTCCTTGGACAAGGAGGGGACATCAGTCAAGTTTTCAACGTGCACAAAAGAAACTGAGCAGGAGAGTGCAATTCAGGGCTGCTTTTCTGTTATCATAACTAACATCCTTCTCTTGTTATTTATTTCAGGGAGAAAAGCCTGCCTGGTTTTCTGTTGTGGCTTCTAACCTATTGCCAGTCCACATTTCTACCCTAAGTAATGCAGATGCCATGTACAAGAAGCATGCTGGCAAAGAGTTTCTAAAGGTAAGAGGAGATGCTGTCACGGGCTCTTGATTGCAGATAGACAGGCTGTCCTGCCTGGTGAAGTGCCCTGACTGGGACACAATTGACACAGAAAATCAGCACATATCAGGAGTTTGGGACTTCTGCAGTGTAGAACAGCCTTGCACAGACTGCATGGCTGCGGCTGTGTTGGGAGAGAGCACCTGAGGTGATGCGTTTCAGCAGAGCTTCTGTTTCAAGTGCTCAAGTTGCTAAGATTTGCGGTGCTCTGCTCTCTGATGCTTGGCTTTTCTGAACAGCCTTAAAGTGCAGGCAGCGATGGGGATATTTTCCATGGCAAACTTCAGACTGGGGCTTCAGAAGAGGTTGCAGTTGAAAAATGTACCTTTCTTATTCTTTACACTGCTGGATCCTCTGCACTTCCCTGCATATTTTGGTGGCGTGACTTTACAAGGATTATCCATAGCCAATTCTATCAGTAGGAAGCTGTGTACTCACAGCTGTGGGCAGCAAATGTGGGACACTGCGAGCGCAATGGTTTTGGGAGGAAGGGAAGGGCTCAGAGGTCCAGTGCTGGGGTAAGGAGTTCTCAGGATGGCAGCCATCATAGAAGAGGAGAAACTCCTCAGCAAACTTTCCAATTTATATTGAATGCAACGTTCATGGTATGACATAATCCTGTTGGCCAGCTTGGGTCAAGTGCCCAGGCCTTGCTGCTCCCCATCCCTGCACCTGGCAAGGCTCAAAAACACAGACCTTGAAATCCACATACCATAGCTGGCTACAATGTAAATATTTTCAGAAATTCTGAAAGTGCAGTTTTCCCAAGCATTAAAGATAACTTAGTCCCGTGTCGCTCAAACCAGGATGCTTGCCAGTTTAAGGTAGGAGTGCTGAACCATCTATTGACTGTTACATTTTTCTCTCCATGTTTTGATGTTAGGTTCCCATGGGTGGGGAAGAGAGAATGAAAGATTTCCCCCCTCTTGTCCCTCAGGACATTACACTGAAAGGAATTGGTACCACTGAGGCAGTTGCAGATATCAAGCTTTCCTCTGCAGGTAATTTTTCTTCATTAGTTTGCTTTGCAGGGTCTGCATCCTAGAAACATTGGTGGGAAGAGGCTTCTGAAGGGATGAAGCTGTATTTCCTGCTCAGAGCGGGACTGTCACCAACACAAGATCGGGGCAGCCATGACTTTGGCTGAGGCTTGGCAACCTCCAGGAATGGAGATTGACAGCCATACTTGTACAGGATGACCACAGTGGAATATTTTATGCTCTGGCTGCCATTCAAGTTCCACAGCATGAGGAATGGCTGTTACACTGTCTGCTGTCCAGGTGAGAGGAGAAGGGCCATAGATTAGAAAGCTTTGTTGTGTTTTTGGTAGTTCACACCCTCTCTCTGAAGTTCACCAGGAAAGAGCTGGGTCTGGGGCGAGTAAGATGTGGATTTAAGTGCTGCCTTTTACTGGGAAAGGGCTGGATATTACCTTTGAGCTTGGTTTCTCAAGGATATGGCACCTGGGTGGCTCAGGTTCTTAGCCAGCACAGGTTTAATCCTCATTCTGATACTAGTGTCTTATCTTGCTGACTGACTGTATTTTTTTTTTTTTGGCTGTGCAGGCTGGGTGGCAGTGACAGCTCACGCAGAAGAGAAGCTGCTGCTCCGAGCCTATACTCCTGAGGGCACCACGTTGGTGGTGAGAGAACCTCCCCTTTTGCCATACATCAGTGCTGTCAGAGGAGCCCGGATCCCAGGCACTGCTGCCTACAGGACCAAAAAGCCTCCTTCCCTGGTGGAAAACCTGAAAACCACGGAGAGGAGATAGCACTTCTCATCATCTGAGCAAGGAAGAAGACAGAACAGCCTCTGGACAACCTTGTTGGTTATTGATATTGGGGAGAGGCAGGACTCTCTTTTTAAACAGAGACAGGTGCATTTTTGGAAGCAGGCCTGGGTGGGAAGTGCCTGATTCAGTGTTCCGCCAGCCCTGATCCAGCTACTGAGATGCAGGCATTTTGAATGAGCTGAGTGGCTGGTACCTTGCTGTGAGAGGTGAAACAGCTTCTCACTGGGACCTGCCAGTATCTATGAGCAAATCCCTTTATGTGTTCCCTCTTGAAACACAGGATGGAAACTCACCTGCCTGCCCCAGGCTGGGGCTTTGCTGCTCATAGAGTAGGTCTTCTCTTGCAGACATGCTCCCATGGGTCAGAAATTGTCACCTTGTTGTTGGCGGCTTTGTGGTGTTTCCAGACTTGAAGGAAGTGGGAGGGAGTGGGAAGGAGCAGGGAATGCTCCAGTGTGGGTACGACCCTCCTAAAGGCTGACAGTAATTCAATATCAACCAAAAATCAGGTCCTTTCAGTCCTTCAGTGTCTGGGGCAGATGAGGGAGTGCGACACCTTGCTTTTGGACACAGGAAAGGTGAATTAAAGAAAAGTGTGTCTGTGCGTATGCCTGAAGAGGAAACTTTTGCAACTCGCTGCTTTAGTTTGGTTCCTGTAGCTTGTGTAAAGGTTTCTGAAACTGAGCGTGTCGAATAAAACTTTTTCAAAGGCACATACTCTTTTGTATCCTTTTCAAATTGCTGACAACGCACTCTTGTGTGGGCATAAGCGTCCTGCTAAGTACACAAAAGCTCCAGCAGGAAGTCTAGTGTTAGAGGAGAACATTCTGTGCCGGGTCTGACAGCAGAGGAGAGATGAGGCTGCTGCAGCTCCATCCTGCCAGGTCCTACCACTAGTGAGGCTGAACGTGTCTTCCTGGTAGGCACGGAGCACGTGTGCACACCACATACACACACACCTGGTCACACCGACAGACACACAGCACTTGGGAACATAGATGGCACCAACAGCCTGTGTACACATACGTGCGCACGTCCATGCCTCTTTATCCCCTTACCATTGTATTTCCCACACTTGTTCCATAAATCACCTAAATCCCTCCCTTTTCCCACCTTTGATTCCTCCCCTGAAAAAGTCCTGTGCAATCTCAAAATGTTCTTCCCCTGCATCCCATGATGCCCACAGTCCTACAGTCCCATAGTCCCACAGCCCTAGATAGCAATCCTACTTAGTCCAAAAGGTGACCTGGAGAGCTCCATGACACAGACTTAAGAGCATGGTTGAGGTTGAAGTGACCCCTGGAGATCCTCTGGGCCAATCCCCCAGCTCAAACAGGGCCACCTAGAGCCAGCTGCCCTGGCAGCTGGTGTCTAGATGGTTTTTTTACTATCTATCTCCAAGGATGGGAGACTTCACAATCTCCCTGGGAAACCAGCATCAGCGCTGGGTCACCCTCACGGTAAAGAAGTGTTTCCCAATGCTCAGATGGTACCTTCTACGTTTCAGTTTGTGCCCATTACCTCTGGTCCTCTTGCTGGCCACCACTGAAGAGACCCTGGCTTCATCCTCTTTGCACCCTCCCTTCAGGTGTTTATATAGGTTGATGAGATCCCCTTCCAAGACAAAGACTTACTGTGATGTATTTCGCTCCTGGACAGAGGGTCTGATGGCTCTGCAAATGCGTAGGTCCTTCAGTTTGGTTCCTGTCTGCCAGTGTGTCCCTGTGTAGCTCTAGGGTTGTGCAGGTAGATGGGCCTTCGATGGGCTGATGGCCCTGATGGTGGGCCTGGGAGTAGCCTGGCAGGTCATTTGGGCTCCCCCTCTCACCACTGTCTCTGTGTGCTCCTTTGTGGGAGTGCAGTCTGGGCTGGAGAAGTTGCTTCAGTCTGGATGATGCTTAAAGATGCCTCTTCACCGGCCCTGTGTTGGGACAGCTCAACAGGGCCAGCCTGCAGAAACCTGGCACGAGCCCCATCTTGCTGCCCACGATGACGCTTCCAACTGGAGCTAGCCACAGGTGTCGTTTTTTTTTACTTTGTCGAACAGACACACAATGGTTGTGCCCTGAGGAGAATGTGCCTTGTGAGGGTACCACACGTGGTTGGGCAGGTAGGGGGAGATAGGAGAAAACAGTGGAAAGCAGGAGCTTGGACCTCCTCATTGGTCGGGGTTTGGACGGACAGCCCTAGGGCAGCGGGTGGGGGGAATGGCACGGTGCTCTCAGCTAAACAGGGAGGCAGGAGAAGGCTCTGGCTGTGGTCTGTCCAAACCAGCTTGGCAAACCTGACCCAGGCATCTCCTACAACATCCCTGCGCCGCCGTACCTCTGGGGGAGACACGACACGACAAGCAGACAGCCCCGTGTGCAGGAAGAGCAACTGGCAGACCTGCCTCTGTCACAGCGGTTGGTCCTCAGCACAGGGGCTGGAGGTGAAAAATTGCAGCCAAGGCAAGTGACCGGTGTAGCAGGTACCCTGGTTTGGGGTTTTTTTTTGGGGAAAAAAGCTTTTTCACAATGATGGGGGGATTCAGGAGGTGCTGGAGGTGTACCCAGGAGAAAAGCTTGCTGCCAAGATGGGGGCATGCAGGGAGGAGACGTGCATTACTCCCGTGCCCAGCATCCTTTTGTGTCCAAGCCAGACATGCAAGCGGTGGGACAGTGCCAGGAGAGCAGCATCCAGCTACCAACAGCCTCAGCTGGGAACAAAAATGGGTGCTCCAGACAGATGCTAAACCTCAGCATGGGGGAGGCTGTCACGTGGAAGCAATTAGCCCCTCAATGAAAGCATGGACATGCCTTTTATGAGGTCCCAGGGCCTCCCAGGGGAGAGGAGGGGAGGAGAGGAGAGGAGGGGAGAGGAGAGGGAGAGGAGAGAACCTGCTCTCATGCCAGGGGATTCCCAGCCTGGGAAAATGGCTGGTGTTTTCCATACCAAGAGCAGAACAAGTCCCATGTAAAGCCTGAAATTTTGCCCACTGTTAACACTGCCAAAATAGGGGACAGGTCCATTGGGCTGTGAGCCTAACGGACAAGAAGTTTCAAGCATCTGCTTCCTGCCAAGTTTCCTGTGATTCACAGCTTGTAATTGCCTATGAACTCCCCTCACCAGCAACTGTCTTCACTGATCTTGTAGCTAAATTACTAGGGATTGTCCAACATGATTGTTGCTGGAGGAGAAACTTGATGTTGGGGCCATGTCCTGGTGGTGCATTGATCTGACCTGTCCCAGCAGTTCCTCTGGTGGCAGAGGAGAGTTGTGTCCAGGCAGGTCAGCTAGCAGCGTACTGAAACACCAGGGGGAATTCCTGACCAGCTGCTGTTGAGGGTGAGTTGGTGGTAACAGCCCATGCCACATATTGGGTGCCACAGTGTGGCTGTGGCTACATCTTTGAATTATTCTGTGTCCCCAGTCTGGCATCACCGGGCAGCACTGAATCAAGAAAGAGGAGAAAAAGAGAAAGAAAGCAGAACAACCACAATCAGGGCTATTCTGGCCAGCTCTGAGCCAGTCCAGGGCTTAGAGCCTTTTGGAAGGAGTAGAAATTGCCCTTTGGCAGTTTCACCCCCTGAGTCCCTGCTGAAGGCAACAGGCACCTGCACCAGCACTTGGGAGATGGTCCTGCTGCTTCTTAACCACCCAGGGCATGGCCAATGTCCCTGTCCCCCACATCCCCACCAAGGGACTGGTGAACATCTTCCCACTCAGCTTTCTGCCCCAACTCGCCTTCATCTGCTTGCGATGGAAAGAAACCCAGTTGCAAACCTCATCTGTCCCCTCACCTCCAGCATGGTCTCTGCTGCAGATGACAGCAGTTTTGAGTGCTCTGACTTGTACTGGGCAAAAGGAGACCAAGGATGGCCCCTTCAACCAGCCCATGGGCAAGGGACAGGTTCAGCCGCCTGGCTCGAGCTCGAGGGTGCCACAGCCCTGCCAGGACATCGCCTTGCTGCAGGTCTGGTGCTTCCAGTAAAGGAGGGAGATGCAGAGAACTCAAATTTACCAAGCTTAAAAATACAACTTGGCCAAGGGAAAGGTTTTGCCTTTCTAGAACTGCCTATCTATAGGTTATCTGTGAACAAGGCAAAGCCACTCATGTTGACATGGCTAAGCTTTAAAAACAAACAAAACCCAACCACCAAACCAACATCAGGAACCTAGCATTTCAGCTCCTTCAGAGCATCAGCAAGGCCCGAGTAAGGCAGCTGAATTAAGACATGATCTAGCTCTGCCCCCGTACAAATGGCCAGCAGGAAGCTAAGCCATCCCCGATGTGAGCTAACTCACCTTTTGGGCATCTCCATGTGTGGGCAGGAGCTCACACTGGCCCGCAAGGTCCCGCGGCACCTTGTGGTACCCTGTGTGCACAGTTCTGGAAAAAAAACAACTTAGCGTAAAGCAGCTTCTAAACATCTTTTTCAGCCCAGCAGTTTTTATGCTGGTTTTCTAGCAGGAAAAGACTAGCGGGTTTTTCTGCCAAGGTGCAAGGAGCTAGTCAAAGATAAGGATGAGCTGACTGCAGGTTTAAGGGAAAATGTTTTCTCGCGTTGCCAACCCACTTGCGCTCTCTCTTTTCAGCCAGCTTACCCCCAGAACGCCTTCTGCCTTCCTGGGGGCGGGGGGCAGCAGTAGCTGGTGGTTCAAAGGGCAGGGCCTCCTCTATCGATCCGGTTGGGAATCATTAACTCACACAGCGTGGGCGAAGAGGCACAGAGGGACCCCGACCCTGCCGGCTCCAGGCCAGGCTCCCAGAGCATCTCCCTCCCTGGCAGGCCGCGGGCAGGCTCGGGTACCACTCCTGCTCCCTCTCCTCACTCCGGCGTTGCCATCAACTGCCAACGCGCCGGCTGCGAGACTCGGAGGGGAGCAAATCCAAACCTGACCCGCACCCAGGCAACGGCAGCCCCCGCAGCCCCCCAAGGCTGTGTCCTGTGCCAGCAGTGCACCCTGCTCTCTGCTGCTCGACTAACTGCTCGGCTCAGAAACCCAAATTCCCAACCACAGACCAAGATGACTCTTGGGGGGGGCATTGTTTAAGAGAAAATATTTCATCGGAGAAGACAAAAGTTCACTTCTTATGTTGCAAGGAGCATCGCGAATTGTTTGAAGCTGCAGCAGCTGCAGATACAACTATCCCCACTAGTTCATCAAATGTCATTTGCCTTGATCCCTTGGCAAATAGGAATTGTTCTGCATTATTAGTAGGAGGTAAGAATGACCAAGCCCTAGAAGGCAGGTTAGCATCATGGGCTTATCCAGCTCAGGTCTATCAAGAAGGGCCAGGCTGGCAGAGAGATGAAAAGCCATCCTTGCAGGCTACACTGCGCTCCACAGCTCTCAAGACATTTTCAGTAACTATATAGGCAGTATCGTAGCCATAGGGATGATGGGTGACCTCAGTTTCATAAACCCGTTAATTCCCCAAATGAGACAGCACCAGAGACCCATTTAGAATGGAGGAGGAATTGCCACCTGCATTACCTCTGAAACTCAAATTTAAAGTCCACAGCTTCCACCAAGTTGCATTTCTTCTCCCGTGGCAGGGAATGTGCAATCCAGGGAATGTGCATTCCAGGCCCATCAGGCCTGTCCCACCAAGTCACAGACAGGTCCAGCATTAAGCTCGAACTTTGTCTCTGTGTGTGTGTGCAGCTCCTTGTGCCCTGGCCTCGCTGAAGTGGGCAGGGAAATGACTGGAACATGTTATGGAAATGGAAAAAGAATGTTATTTCTGGAGCCATTGTCTCTGTCTGCAGGCAAGCCCCTGTGTGCAGACACAGGGCATCTGTGCACCGGCTGCCCCACACCACGCTGGTCTGAGGTCGTGAAGAGCTCCGTCAACGATGCCTGCACTGCTCCTGCCTTTAGTTACAAACAGCTTTCATAGCCATTAATAACTGGGAGATAGAAGCTGCAAGTTCCTTAATAAAGTTTATTTAATCATAACTAGGCTTAGGGAAATACACTTGTAAGGGTTAATATAATGCAATTTAGTTTATACTACATTTTGAACAAAAGACTTCTTATACATGTTTTAGGTAAAAACAGGATGTATGATCTGGCTTGTTTTAAATCTATAACAAACGTAGAAAAGACTATCATGCACTACAGTAGAGAGAGCATGAAAAAAAAATTACCTTTGGTTTAATTCAGAGAATACAAGTATTGCACTGTAAAAGCATCAAACATGGTGCAACTAA
Source organism: Tringa solitaria (assembly GCA_026413425.1). NCBI lineage: Eukaryota > Metazoa > Chordata > Aves > Charadriiformes > Scolopacidae > Tringa > Tringa solitaria. The sequence continues at coordinate 32,013,217 of JAOXJM010000033.1, forward strand.
ACATCATAAACATGTTTCCATGCCAGCTTACAAAAGTTTGTTAGCTAGTGTAATTTAAGAAGGGGAAAAACATATGTACACATAAAACAATTCCATTAGCTATTTGGATTCTGTTAATATTGTATGCACGCCACATATCTACACAACTGACATTCAAAAAACTCTTGAATTTGATTTTAATACCTTTCAGCTACATTAAATCTGTTGAAATCAATTAAATCTGTTGAAATCAATGACATTACCATATCTTAACTGGCCTGTCAGTTGTTAAACATTCTTCTTCTTTAAACGACTAAAGTTCCAGTCTAGATCATCAAAATCCAGAAATAGCAATTACAATACCATGGATTATTAATGCCTAACTACCCACTTCTAGATCGTTTCCCAGGGCAGTTACTTTGAGCGTGTAGATTCATACAGCAAAAGCCCAAACACCACATTGCTCAACCAAGGGCTGGCAGCGTAAGGGTATCGTTGTGCTAATCCTTCCAACCACCTATCAGAGGTTGAACACTCGTACAGGCATTATTGCCAAGAAACACAAAAATGCTAGCATTGGCAAAAACAACACAAAATAATTTAAGAATATTGAAAAACAAAAAAAAAACCCACCCCAAAACACATTGTTTAAAGGTAGATACAGCAATGTAAGACCACCATATATGGTGGGTTACCTACCTGCACCCCCCTCTAATACTCAAAACTAGAAATGTCTAACATTCTAGGTATACATAATGAATAACATCCTTGCTGCTTTACCGTAATATACTCCCAAACCGTGGTCTTAACCAAGCAGAGAATTCCAACACAGTTCTGCACCAACATTAGGTATTTCAGGACATTGTTGACGGGTCTCAGAAAGAAAGAATCAACCTTTCCTCCTCATAATATGTTAATAATTTATTTTCAGTTTCTAATCTTGTGGTAAGAAACTGACGAACAAGATCCGACTGTTGTCTTCAAAGAGTTCTTCTCAGATTGAGCATTGAAACCTTGACCACTTCCCAGAAATGTGCAGAGTACCTCAGAGAACCACATCTTTTGTTATTATCTCATAGAGAGAGATTTAAAGTCAGTCAACATCCTTACTTTCCTTTAAAAACAAACCAGAAAAATTATCATGCCAGTCCACAAATTTATTTATCCACATAGCTAAAGTCCTTGAAGTCTCTCACAAGATGGCAAAGGCTCTTCGCAAGGATATGAAGGGAGCTATAAAACCTCTACACAGAACTGGAATTCCCAGTATCTGCTCACATCGCTCACAAATGGTGGCAACATTTATATATAAAGGAAACACTATTATGAAGAAAAAAAAATACATCTAAGACTATTACAACTGTTTTTTTAGGAAAACAATTCAACTAGGTTTATTTTCTTAACATTTAACATAAATATAGTTGCAACTTGATCTTCAGTTGACAATGATTGTCGCAGCCAAGGTAAGGATTGAACACTATCTAAACAAAAACTCACTATACATTATACAATTATTTCTGCCACGAGGGATGCCTTCCCTCTCAAATCTTTGGCCTCCTATTACCAATCTCTCCCAAAAGCAGAAGCAATGTAGCACTGTTGCTCTCCATTCATTCAAGGCAGTGGGTTTGTTTGGAGGGGAGGATGATGTGGGGACACGCAGAGAACAGGGTATATTCCAGAGCTGACATCGAGAGTCTTTGCCACAAAGTGCTCTTACAAATACTCTCTGAGCTCCTCAACTCCACTCTCCTAATGACACCTGCCTCTAAATTTGCCTCTTTGGAGATGACAACCAGAGATGCTGTCCCCAACTACTCCCACAGAAAAGGCAGCTAATGACAGACAGAAGAGTGCAGAGATGAGACTGGAGGTTTTTGCTTTGTCCCTGCTGGCTTGGATTTTCCTCACATTTTGCCACTGGTTGGCTCCAAGCAGTGAGTATGTAATCTCTCTTGTGTTTGTGTGTGCCAGGAATTATATCTGTTTAGAACGAAAAACTCCTGGTATGACATGTAGACCTGAGATGACAATATGACCACTGCATGAAAGCAGCATGATTTTATGAAATGGAACTTGAATGAATAAGGAGCAGGAATTCCTACAGGTTTTAATGCCAGGTTTGTTGCTTACCAGCTGGTATATTTTTATTTGGTTTTTTGGTGTGTGAGACGTTACTTTAACATACTTTTATCAGTGCTACTAATTTATTTTTAAGCTCATGAAGTTGGACTGCTGTCCACTACAGAAATGAAAAGGGGAAGGAGGAAAAAAAAAAAAAAGTCATCTGGACTTGCAGAATCTGCAGACCATTTCCATTGAGAGTAAGTATTTTCCTGTCCGGTGATTCCAAATTATAAATCAGAATTTATTACTCTGTATGTGTCTTCAAAATAGCAGAAGTGGCATTTCCACGACAAAAACATCCTATAAAATAGTGTTTTGAAATTGCATTGGTATCCTTTTGCTCAAGAGCAATACAATTTTAAAGCCAGTCAAACTTATATAGCCAAGCACTTCCTAATTTCAAGCAACTTCATGCACAACTAATAATACCCGAGGAAAACAAGAAAAATTTGCAGTAAAGAGCATCACAGAAAACTGTCCCAGGAAACTGTCCCATGGTAAGCAACAAATCTGAACATTTCCAAATAAAAAAAAAAACTTACACAAACAAAACCAAACATGCATATATAAAGTGTACATGTACTGCACAAGCGCTATTCCTAAAGGATTAAACTGCATAGGTAAAAATCAAAAACAATGTGCAATATTTTAAGCCCTTAAAGCACAATCAAAAAAAAAAGAACCAAAACCAGAAATTAAAAATAACAAACTTGCTCCCCTACAACAAAGCCAATTATATATCATAATCATTAAGATATTAATCAAGACAGAGGTTCTCCAATCAAAAGTTGGAAGGACTACTCCTGAATTTTGGCTCACCACGCTTAGGGGATCTGAAATGTATGTTCACAATTATAATTATCTTAAACAGTTATGTTAATCACTAGCCAACTTTGATTTTTTTTACAAAGTGCTCTTTTATGTAATAGAAGCTATCTTCCTGGTAGAAAAACCATCAAGTAGTTTAACACTTTGAACATCAAGACATAGCAAGAAAAAATATTTAAAAAAAAGGGGGGGGGAAAGAGGGGAGAGAAAGAAGGAGTTGGCTGCTAGAACAAAAAGCAACTAATGCCAATGGCTCTAATAACATCCAATTTGTGTATTGGTAGCTACAGTCTTGTTCCTAAGAATTTATAAACAAATTGCATAACCTAATAGACTAGAAGCTTACACTGACTTTACAGGACACAGCCTCATAAACCTTATCTGCCTTCTCTAATGAAGAGATCCAATAGTTAATGAGTTCACCATCACATAAAAAGTCAAAAAATATTTTCAACTTAAAAAAAAAACAAACCGAAAAACAAACCAATGCAGACACTAAAGCAAACCGTGCTTAAAAAAAAATCTACAATATCTGTACATAAACTGTATAAGATCTTACAAAAAAAAAAAGATTCCCCCAAACCACAGCTACTTCTACTCCTGCCCTTTTGTTGCCTTCTCCAGATAATACACATTGACTAAGTGGCGATTGAGGTGCTTGCTGTATTCACCTTCCTTTTTAAATGAGCGGTCACAAAAAATACACACATAGTTCTCCCCGGCCACCGTGGGGTTTGCAGCTCCCTGCGAGGTCTTTGGACTTGCTTCCTCTTGTACGGAGCGAGTGCCATTTAACCCCGAGTCATCGCTTCCTTCTGATATGTTGTCACTTATGTCGCTGCCTTCATGGCTGTGGATGCCCTCATCCTCATCCATTTCCTGAGATTCACTCACTGCTGTGTTATCTGGAGATGGTAAGGCCAGAGCTACTTTAGGGCTCGATGTACACCCTTCTGGGGGCGCAGGTGCCGGCATGGCATCTCCTGTTGGCTCTGTCGCTGGCAGGCACGTCTTAGTCAGGTCCATTGGGTCTGAGTTACTCACAGTTTCTGCCACGCAGGTTTCCTCTGGCTCCTTCTCAGGCGCCAGATCTGGTACTGCATCCATGGGCACATCCAAGTTTTTTTCAGAAGACACTGCATGGGAAGATTCTTCAGAGCACGCATCTTCCCCTCTGTCCACCTTTGTCTCCTCCTTTTCACCAACAGCGTCTTCGCTGTCTCCTGCTGCAGCAGGCATTTCTTGGTCCTCTACCTCAGCTTCTGTGTTTGCATCCTGAGCTGGCAGACAAGGCTGCCCTGCATCTTGTAGGCAGCTTCCTTTGGGATCAGTGCTCTGCCCCTTGAGAGCATGGCCACCATCGCTGTTTAATGCCTCAGCGTCAGCGGGATCTTGCTCCTTCTGGTCGCTGCCCTCAGTGTCAGGCTTCCCGCATCCATCCTCTTCTGTGATAGAAGACTCGTCTGGCATCTCCTCGTCCTCAATCTTCTCCTGATCGAGTTTACCACTTTTCTTACTGTGCTTATTTTTCAGAGCTTTCTTTTTTCTGTTCTTCTTGAGGCAAGAGTTTTGCTTTTTAGGCTCCTCCTCCTCTGGTATAACATCACTCTTCTGAGATTCCTGGCAGTCTCTGGGTTTAGTTTCCACTTTCTTTTTCTTTTTCGTTACTGCTGAGGTATCGTTTGCAGGCTCTTGCTTTGAGGAAGTTACCTCAGCCTCTGCTTTTCTTTTGATCTTCTTTGTTTTACATGTTTTCTCAGTATTTTTCTCAGTTTTAATATCCACCTCCTTGTTTTCTGAAGCTGATTTCCGACTTCTGGTTGTCACCTGGCCTGCAGAAACATTGCTTGTTGGCTTCTTTTCCTTTGGCAAATTATCTTTTTTCTCCACTTTCACAATTTTCTCAGTTTTCTTTGCAGCTGAATCCCCTTTCGCTTGTTCCTTCTCCGCTTTGTCATTAACGCTTTCAGAAAAGTCAGCTTCGCTCTTTTTCGTCCGCAGCTTCACCTTTGAAACATCCATGGTGATGTCAGAACAATCGGGATGCCTGGATTTGATGTGATACTGCAGGTTACATTTTTTAGACGCTGCATAATCACAAACAGGACAGAGGAACTGGCGCGGATTGACGTGGAGCTCAACGTGCTTTTTGAAATTGCTGCGGTCAGCTGTTTTGTAGTCACAGTGCGGGCAAGTCAGAGGCTTCGGCCCATTGTGAACCTGCCTTGCGTGACGAGTTACTTCATGCTGGTTTGAGGCCACATAGCTGCACTGATCACATTTGAATGGCTTCTCACCTAAGGAAGGAAGGGCGGAAGGGAATGATGGTGATTATTAAGCACGGGGGGTCGGGGCAGGGGAAATCACTTCCCGCTAATACAGATACAGAAATAGGAAACTCAAAAATAAAAAGAAAAAATTATCCATGCGCCTTTAAAATTAAGTAAAAATCAACATAAGAAATCCACAAGTCACAAACACGTTCACAAGACACCAAGAACAAAATACAAAAAAAGAGAGAAGGGGCAAGGGTTGGGAGGAAGGGGATCCAAAACCAAACAAGCAATAACAACGTCACAGGTTCTGGCTATGCATACATACCGGCAGAGATCTCTCTACAGTAATATTAGCAAATGGAATCCATACCCAACTGGTCCATTGAATGCATTGTAGAAAAATGGAAACGTTAACATTTGATGAATAGCAGTTTCACACAAACGTTTCAAAAAAGTCCAACTTTACACAGATTTAGCATACTTCATGTTTGCATTGAAAAGAAAATAAGGAGGGAAAAAGCCAGCAAAACCCAAAGCGCGTGAAAGGGTCACACCGCTCAGATGATCTTTACTTCTCATAATACAGTTCACTGTTACGGTGTCTCAAACACATTGCATACTGGCTGCAGGTTACTCTTGCCAAGCCAACCAGCTGCAGCCCAAAGCCACACTGCAATCTGCATTTACTGTTCTGCAGAAGTGTTCTTGAAATGTTCTACTTTAGTGCATGCTGCTACAGCAGAAAGTGGCTTTCCGTTTACACATCAAAGCAAATAGGAAAAACACTTCTAGCGCAACAGCTCAAGTCCAGAAATACTTCAAGAACATCTGTGCATGTGCAAATTCAGCTGAGGAATTTAGGATGCTCCCGAGCTCCGAATCAGCATCTCAAAACTAACCTGCAAGACTAATGCATGACACTTCCTAAGTATGTTGAAAGTCCACTCCAGCCCCTTTTGCTCAGGCTACAATAGCACTTCTCCCCACCCCTGCCCATATTCCCGCTGCCCCGCTGCGGCAGGACTCAGGAGCCCAGAGCAGCCTGCACTGAAGATGAAGTCAGTGTGACTGCCGTGTCTGTTTGTGGGTTAGCCACATGGCTGATGTGCAACACCCTCACAAACTTTATAAACAGCTGTGCTGCCTCCTTGGCAGGAAGGATGGGGACACCTGTTTAGAAGTCTAGATCATTTAATATCTGCCTGCAAGATCTTTTTATTTAAAGAAGGGTTACTTTGACTCCCTATCATCTTCAGCCTATCTTCTTTCCTTTCCCCCCCCCCCTCACTTCCTGGTGACATTTTCCACACATTTAAGCTTGATGTTCTTCACTGGTCATCCTTCTCCCAAATATGGATTTTTATCGCCTACACTTCAAGGCACAGTTCCACGTTACATAGAGCGAGGACAAGAACAGCCTCTCTCTTACATGCACTTGAACAAGCAGAGGTCTCAAAGGTGGCTGCAAGAGGGTAACTCAAAGGTGCAGAGTTTGCGTTCATCACCACCTCTAAATACAGGGGTTTTGTTGCACAAGTGGAAAGGACGCGTATCAAGATGGCTAACAACACAGCTGCAGTTGTGAAGTAGGCTCTAAACCATTGTTGTTCACTGTCTGACATTTGAAGAAAGCTCCTGCACCAGTTTGCCTTAAAAGGGCAGCCTGTGAACTGCAGGAGTCCAGAAAATTGCCACAGAAAAGGTTCAGCTGCCTAGGCAATGTGGCAATACACGCAATAGAAGTTAGGAGAGCTATTAATAAAACACCCCTGATAGCAAGAGTCCCATGTGCACTCCCACTTCTGTCAGCACAGCTCACACCCTCCCTCCCAGACCTTTAAGAGCCAAGGACAGACCCCGCTCCTTTGGACAGACCTCCTTTGGGTTTGAGACTTCCTTCCACAGACAAAGGGAGAGTTAAGGCATTCGTGAAATGGCTTCCAGGCTCAGTACTGACCAAACAATTTACAAATTTGCATTTAGCCCAGAGATTCAGCCAAAACCTATTTTTGTTTGTGGAAGCAGAATATTTAATTCACAAAATTCTCAAAACAAAATACAGGCACGTCATTTTAAAGCTGGCTATTTTTAATGGGCCCAAACCCCCCTCCACTACAGTTAAAACTGCTTGCTTTCTGGTTTCACTTAGAAGACTCATCTGTTGAAATGGAAAGAACTACTGTTCAGTAGACTTTCACTAGTGTTTGCTAGGATTAGAAATTCATCTAGGTCTGGTCAATTCAGACATCAGCAAACCAAAAGCACAGGCTAAGATCAGCCTGAGCTCCTCCAGGAGGGTCACAAAAGAGAACTGCGCTCATGTCTAGCCTGCCTATGCTGTTACTACTCACAAACATGCTACTAATTCATTCAAAAAGAGATACACAAGAGAAGGAGAGCAGGATATGTTATGTTTGTAACACCACATTTTATGACCAGTAATGGGAAATAAAGGCTAGTGAAAATTGCTGATTTGGCTTCTAGTGCCACAAGACTGAGTTGCTTGTGAACACCCTCTGAGTTTGCTCTTTTCTCCTCAGTCTCCTTGCCACAAGCAGATACTATATTGCATCTTTCTGTAATAATCAGCAAAAGCTACATTTCCCTTGGAACCCCTGGATGAGATGAGATCACAGACATTACAGGGAAGACTCTGAGGTGCTCAGAATTTTTCCAGCTTCATTGATTTGAACTGAGTTACGGCAGCAGGCAGGAGACAAGAATCTGCTCCTGTATCATCACAACATTGTATTTGCTACTACATCCCAAGGACTACTAGAGCAGCCCTGTGAACCCCAGAATACATCTTGGAGAGTAAAAGGGAAAGAAAAAGATATATTCCCCTGTTATCGCTTCTATTAATGACACTTAGCACTTCCTTAGCAGGTAAAGACAACCTGTTAAAACAGGAGCTCAGGCTTTACTGGATGAGATGACACCTCACGCAGAACTGGGCAGCCTGCAATAAGTGGCCCTGCTTGAGCAGGGGGGCTGAAACTGATGACCTCCAGAGGTCCCTTCCAACTTCAACTATGCTGTGATCCTGCAAACCACCCCCTTTTCCTCAGTCATGCTGCTGTCGCCCCTTACCAACCTGAGTGGGTGCGCATGTGCCTGGTTAAATGGGTCTTCTGAGAGCTGGAATAAGGACACATAGCACATTGATAGGGTCGCTCTCCTGCAAAAACAAACAGCAAATCAGTTACTGAAACACAGCTGATTCCCAAACTTGGTTATGGAGCCATACATATGAGGTTGTCATGGATCCCCTGAGTTGTATTTGAGGGCACATTATCTCTCAGCAAAGGAACACAGTAAGAAGCATGTGCCTGAGCTGGACCACTGCAACGTCATGCCTTATGAACACAAGTGTTTAAGGGGCAGAGTAAAAAATAAAGACACATCCTCATGTCCATCTGGGGTCAGACAGTAATCTCAGGCAAAAAGATGACAGCCACCTTTAGGAAGCCCTAAGTCACCAGAGCCAACTTTCCCACAGCGTTTTCTCCCAGCACCCACAAGATGCACAGAAGATACAGACCCTGTAAGAAACCAGGTATGTTCTTGCTTCACTTAACACCTTACCTGAAACCTCCATGTTTAATTTGGATTAAGATGGGGAACAACCATCCATTTAGCTTGGACCTGCATTTGCCAGACCACAGGCCCAGATAGAGACTGGGTCTCTAGTTCCAAAGTTTTATTGGCAGCATGAAACTAGCTTGGAGCATGGAAAAGCTCAGTGAAACCACACTGCTAGCAAAAGCTCAATTGTAGCAGCAACATTTATTTTGAAGGCTCAAATCTCTCTGCCTGTGGAGTTATTGTTTCTGGAGAACTAATGGAAACTAACCTGTCATAAATTAGGTCTCCACAAGGGACAGTTAGCTTGTGTAGCTATCAGTACAATGATACTTGAAAATCCTTTTCATGTGAAGACAAGCCCCAAATAAAGGCAGTTAGTTTTAGAATTAAAGTCTGTTAGGCAGGTCCAGATAAGTACCAGGGGTGTTTCCCCCAAACTGCTAGCAGAGCTGGAAGATCTAGGCTGCCGTGTCTCTACTATAGAGGGCGGTGAAGGTTGGAAGAGACAAGTAAGTTATTTGATTGTAGTATTTATTCAAGTCATCAACATTACATTTTGCTACATCAGCTGAAGCACACATCCAACATGCCCTCCCAAGTCACTGAGACGTGGACATCAGCAAAAGCCCTGCAAACAGGCTATTTTTTCACTTTAGGAGGCACAGCTCTATCTTCAGCAGCAAAGGCCTTCACCTGCCACTATGTGATGAGAGGCTCTGGTGCAGGCCTCTGCCAAAATAGCAGTAGAAGCGGCCTTTGTAATGCAGACTAAACTACATTTCTTCCACCTAACAAACATTTAGACTATCTTGATTAGACTTCCTGATTAGATCAGCAGTTTTAAAAGTAAATTCACCCCAACAGCCATACCCTCCTTTCCAGTTAAAACAAGGTAGGAGATTGGTGCAATACACACAATAAGATTAAGTCACGTACAAGGGAGGGGTAGGCCTTTTGTTATAAAGAAATGGTTTTGTTTTTAAATGACTCCTTACAATCTGAAAATGTGGCCAAAGGTCCTGGAAATTTTCAGTCACGTCTTCTTCCCATTACCTGAAATTTCATATATTTGAAGTCACCTACAACATTAAGAATGTGGAAAAGGCATTCTTCTAGGTATTTTATATAGGGTACAGCAACAAAACATACTAGATTTACAGTATCATGAATGCAACTAGTTTAAAATGTGCTATTGCCACTTGAGAATTAAATGCCTAGCTACACTGTAAGGGCTGTTTTATAAAATGCTATTTATCCCCCAAAGGGATTTTTATTGTAAATTTACAGACTCATTATATGCAAACAAGCCATCAAAAAGAACCCTCTCCACAAGACACTTAAAGAATAAACCCCAAACTAGCAAAAGCTTAAGCAAGCATGTAACTCTATGTAAATGAACAGGCAGACTGACATCTGTGAATGAGTTTAAGATCACCTCTTTATAAAGTTTTTTTTGGTAATGTTATTAGAAGTTCTATCTGTTTGAAACTAAACTGCTTCCATCAAACTTTCAAAACACTGGCAAGCAAGAAAGACGTCTGGTGACAACCAAAATAAAATTAAAAAAAGACAGCCCAAAGTTAGGGACTAAACACTAGGGCTACCTGAGGTAGATGTCTTATCTATATAGCCCTGCAGACGATTTTCATTTAAGTTTTCTAGAAATTGCTTCTAACAAGTAAAATGGGGAAAAAATGAGAATAGTACTGCACTGTCTTGCAGGTAGTACTGTTCCAGGATCAGCAGTGTGGATAGTTGATGTGATAAATCAAGTCAAAACTTGGTCTAACATGCCTAATGAACACAAACGAATCTGGGTTGATCTGTCCCTGACACAATGGTTCCTTTCTGCCCCATCAGCAAAGGAAGGGAAGGGCCTGAACACCTCCCACCTCCCCCATGCTGGGCAGCAGAGGGGCTCCTAAAGATGTAGCTCTCCCAGCTGACAAGCTGAGGACCACCTGCAGGGTCCTTAAACCATCCCTCTGCCAGAGGTCCCCCATATGTGTCAGCACCCTGCCACAGGAGCACTGTCATAGGCTGCAAGGTTATCTTTCAGTACAGGGCAGGTTCATGGACACCTGGCTTTCCAAAGTGGACACAAGCAATAGGCAAGCGGATAACCTCTGCCTGCCTTCCCACTGTCCCCAGACGTGCTCAGGATCAGTATTTCTCCCACCACACAAGGTCCGAGCAGGCAGCACCCTTCCCTGCGTCCGGCCGTGTGCTCTGGCATTTTTATGTGCCCTTAGTAAGTCGATTCAGCTCACTAACCTGCAGAAAACTAACCCGGGGAAGAGGAAAATAATATTTTACTGCCATTTTAGTGAGCTGAATCAACTGGTCCCGGGATGGAGAGAAAACTGAGACGTCCTTTCTCCAGCAGCAGCAGCAGCACATTTGATCCTATGAAAACCGCGCTCTGTACAGAGCCAGTGCTGCAGAAAACTGGAGGGCTCAGAGAATCCAATTATCTGCAAGGAAGCATTTTCCCACACAGAAAAAAAAAAAAGCAGGTGAAGTACAAAAAATAGGAGAGAGAAAAACGTTATCTATTGAAAAACTAATTAACCTATTATTAACCTATATTTAGCCTATATTAACCTATCCAAAAAAACTATTTAACCTCAGGAAACTAAAGAAACAAACAATTGCAACATTCTTCTTAATATACTGAATCCATAAAATGGGAAGAAAATGCAGTATGTATGTGTGTCCCTCTCATCTTTTTTTCTTTTTTGAACAAATATTTTACTGAAAGTTTTAAATGAAAACTATAATCCAAATATATTTTAGTTTTATTCGGAGAGATTTTATTAAATTCAGTCCTGTTATGTTAACAGTCTGCAAACACTTTTGACTACAAAATATCTGTGGGTGTTTTTTTTCTGTTTTGGGTTTGTTTTTTTGTTTGTTTTTTTTTTTTTTTTAAGAGGGTGGGTTGTTTATTTTTTGGGAGAGATTTTTTGTGTGTTGTGGTTTTGTTTGTGTTTTTTAAGGCAATTGATTACACATTAATACCAGCAGAAACATTTAGCCTGGTGTATAAATACACCTGCCTGCAGCTTTTTCATTCTTCTAATTCCCTTCCTGTAGACTTAACACTCTCCCCCACAAAATCAGTGTTACTGGAAACAAGTCACATTGCTAAATGATTCTACTAACAGATCTGAAAGATTTTTACCCAGTGAGAACTGGCTGAAAAAATATCTTAAGTTTTAGGTAAAAGCTAGCAATGAAACAGCTACCAGGGTGGACTAAAAAATCCTGAAGTCATAATCATTCATATAGCTTAATTAAAATAATGAAAAGACATGGCAAACCTAAGAGCCAGAAACCTTGATTGCGCCACTCTTTTTAATGGAGAAAAGAGGAACTGGACAATACCCTACGCAGTTTAACATGCTTGATTTTTTAAATTTTGATACAGTTCACTGGTAAATTGGTCAAATGCAGCAATAACAGAGCGCTTCCTCGGCAAACACGCTTTCACGGTTACCTCCTGTAAAACTCAACAAGAGCTTTCAGAGATCAGAGCGGGGACCTCACGTCATGTATAAACACAAGCAGGGATGAATTTTAAGTCAAGACAAATGTAAAACAGATAGGCACCACAGCATGTGCTCACATTTGGCCATGGGTTCCCCAAATGATTTATTTCATTTTCTCCTATTATTTTACCATTTTTACCTGGTCTCTTCCCTGTTACCTCCCCCGATGCACACAGAGAAAACAAACTGAAGTATAAACCACACCATTTTCCTACCACCTCTCACAATAATCTTTGTTTACATGTTTGGAAAAGAAAATATTTAGACAGGATTGATTTTTAAACTGATGGTATTCTCTAAACAACAACAGCACGTGGCTATTGTTAGGATAAGAGTATGTCTTTAAAAAGCACTAAAAATCCCAGCAGACCCTCCCAAGCCAGTCAAAGCAGATCCTAAAGCCTGCTGAGGATGCACGCTTCAGCTCAAGCCCAGCCCTCCTCTTCCAGACAGCTGCAGACAACTGCACTGAAGCCTCCAAACCATTCCTGTCACTGCTGTGACAAAACACGACTTCAAAGGAGAAATTCCCCAGCGTTTTGCCCAGCCGGCGTAGCCTACAATAAAGGGGAACCGAGTCAGGTCAGCACAGTAGAAGATGGTTAGCAAGCCTGCCCTCTCCTCAGGAAAGCGCTGACAAGGGGGAAATAAAAGCTTCTGAGAAGCTGCAGGGAAGCTCTGAACTGCCCTCCTGCTTCCACAAAAGGGATGAGGAGGCAAAGCAACTGTACCTCGCTGCCAAAAGAGGCGAGGCGCCTTGCTGGTTTTGGCCTTGGGAGCCTCCAGTTTGGGACAGCTTCAGGACTCCCCATGGGAGAGGCTGCCGAGGCTCTGGTACAAAGCAAGGTGTTTCCTAAACCACCTGCAGCCCCAGCTCCCAGGATGGCAGCATTACCGAAGGTCCTCTGATTCCACTCGGTATAAACCAGAGTAGAAAGGGGCCTCACAATCTCTCTTCCTTGAGATTACAAACACCAACCTTAGGATAAGACAGGAAATCAGGCCAGAGATTCCCTCAAGGACTTTCTATAGGCCAACAGGAGTATGTGGCTACTTCTGGCTACTGCAGACCTTAGAAAAGATGAGGCCCCTGTACATTAAGAGGAATTCATCCCCTAGGAATGAATACTTAAAAAGGGGGGGGTGGGGTGTCAAGAGGATGGGGCCGGTCTTTCTTCAGTGGTGCCCAGTGACAGGACAAGAGATAATGGTCACAAACTGGAACATAGGAAGTTTCATCTAAACATGAGGAGGAACTTCTTTACTTTGAAGGTGGCAGAGCACTGGAACA
>JAOXJM010000033.1:32029754-32060880 GCA_026413425.1 Tringa solitaria
GGCGGCGGCGACGGCGGCGGGGCGGGAGGCGCCGCGCATTCCAGCACACCGCGCGCAGCGGCGGCACCGCCCCGCCCCGCCCCGCCCCGGCACCGCCCCGACCCGCACGGCGGCTCCCGGGGGGGGGGGGTGTGGAGGGTGACACACGGGGGGAAGCCCCGGGGGGGCGTAGGGGGCTGAGCCCGCCTTTGGGCCCTGTCGGGGTGAGGGGTGGGGGAAGCTGGACCCAGCCGCCCGCACGGTGGGGTCGCCGCGGGGCGGCGGGGCGGGCGGCTGAGCGTGGTCCCCGCGTCACGGAAGCACCCCCGGCACCCCAAACTGGGAATTCTGGGGGTTTTTTCGTTCACGGGGAAGAATCGCGATCCCCGATGCCCATCACCCCAGTGGGGTTCGAGGGGTTCCCCGCGGCTGCCGGCGGAGGGTAGGCACACGCTGAGCCGGTGGGTGCAGCGCGCGTGTGGCCCCGGACACCTACGGGCTTCCCAGGCCTGAAGTTGCTCCATCTCGGGTGGCCCGAACGCCACTTGTCCCTCTAAGAAGTTGGACGCCGACCGCTCGGCGGGTCACGTAACTAGTTAGCATGCCAGAGTCTCCTTCGTTACCGGAATTAACCAGACAAATCGCTCCACCGACTAAGAACGGCCATGCACCACCCCCCACGGAATCCAGAAAGAGCTCTCAGTCTGTCAGTCCCGTCCGTGTCCGGACTGGGTGAGGTTTCCCGTGAGGCAGGGATGCCTCCTGATAGAATCACGGGATTGTTCAGGTGGAAAAGACCTTTAAGATCACCAAGTCCAACCGTCAAACCCAGCACTGCCAAGTTATCACTAAACCCTGTCCCCAAGCACCGCGCCTACCCACCTTCTAAATATCTCCAGGGATGGTGACTCCAACGCTCCCCTGGGCAGCCTGCTCCAGTGCTTGACAGCCCTTTCAGTGGATAACCTTTTCCTAATATCCCATTTAAACCTCCCCTGGCACAACTTGAGGTTATATCCTCTTATCCTATCACCTGTTAATTGGGAGAAGATACCACATCCCACCCTGCTCCAGGTAGTTGTGATAAGGCCTCCCTTCAGCCTCCTTTTCTCCAGGCTGAACAACCCCAGCTCCCTCAGCCACCCCAAAACTAGGAGAACCCCCCCCCCCGCCCGGTTGCTGTTGCAGAGCCCGGCTGTGCTCCCTCGCTGGGGCAGGTCCCTACAACCGGGAGCCCGGGAGCAGTGGCTGGTCCTGACCGGGTCGGCCATGAATTCCCATCCTACATGAGGAACCCAAACTCTTCCTAGCTGTTCTTTCTGCTCTTGGGCGCTCGACGTCGATATCTGAAGAGTCACCCTGGGCCTGAAATTCTTCAGGTTGAGCCCATCTGTAAGTCACAGACCATTGAGCGGGAGCTGACCTAATGAGCTGATGTCACTGGGAGGCTGCAAAAAAACCCTCTCCTTGATTCACCAGGCCAACATCAAAGCAAAGCCAAAACTTCTCCGCAAACCTGGGGAAAAGAAAATGTTTGGTTTGTTTGTTTTTTTTTTTTTCTGGAGAGTTCAAACTACATCAGGAATCGTTGTAAACATCTTCTGTCGGATATTTAAATGGGCTGTCTAACGAGCATCCCTGATCCGTTCCTGTTTTGTCTGCATCCCAACAGGAGTTTCAGCTCAGCTGAGCCCAGCTGCTGCTGACGGTCCCGGGCTGCGTTTCAAATCGTGGAACATTTTGAAGCTTCTCCCCCAGATGGCTGAGGGGTTTCAGATGGAGCTTCCTTCCCTGGGTTTTGAAAGTTGTGGAGTTTTTTTCTAACTGTTGTCAGTACAGGCTCTGATTGAACCAATCCCCTGATGGTGTTAAAGCAAGGTAGGGGGGTTTGGCTACAAAGAAATTGCACAGTATTTAATTTAATCAAATAGTATAGGTGCTGGGTGGTGGGGTGCAGGCCACAGCTCAGTGACTTCTTCAGAGGCACTCGCATCTGTCTTTGTCAGAATCCAAGCCCACATCAATTTACTTAAATCAATATTTAGACAAACACTGAGATTTTAGGACTAGCCCAAAGATGTGATGGTAAGTAACACCCTTCCTGGCCAGAGCAGCAGAGGGTTGGTTGGGGTGGCCACCTTGCCACCCCCCTTGCCTATGTGCCCACCACAGCCACGTGTTGTTACCGGTCAGTGCAACACACCACCACTCCCCAGTCATGAGTTGGCTCTTCACCCAATCAGCTAGATTGGGGTAGTTCAGCCTGGAGAAGACAAGGCTCCAGTGAGACCTTAGAGTCCCTTCCAGTACCTAAAGGGGGCCTACAGGAAAGATGGGGAGGGACTCTATCAGGTAGTGGAGCGATAGGATGAGAAGAAGCAGTTTTAACTGAAATAAGGTAGATTTAGATTAGATATTAAGAAGAAATTCTTTACTGTGAGGGTGGTGAGACACTGGAACAGGTTGCCCAGAAAAGTTGTCCAAGGCCAGGCTGGATGGGGCTTTGAGCAACCTGGTGTCCCTGCCCATGGCAGGGGTTTGGAACTCAATGATCTTTAAGGTCCTTTCCAACCCAAACCATTCAACGATTCTATGATCTTTTTTTTCCAGTGTCTGATGAAGACCCATGGTGATTTGGGGTTTATGCTGGAGGTTTTACTTGGGTTTTTTTTTTCAGGAAAGTATTAAAGTGGACTGTTGCACCACTTCAGTGCTTTTTTAATGGTGATTTCGTGCTTCTAGCTTTCAGAAAGCTTCTGAGTAAAACTTAGCAACATGCATAAATAACCTACGAACCTAATTTTTTTTTTAATAAGGCTTCACTTTCTGAGTAATTTTAAGGGAGTTTTCATGTTTCCCACCTCTTTAGGAAAATTTTTAAACATCTTTCATAATTTACCTTTCTAGAAGACTTTGTTTTCTTAAGGACTCGTTCATTAGCAGTTACAGAAATGCCAACTGCGCTTGCAAATCTTCCTAACTGACCCTACTTCTTCTTACGTATTTTTGATTCCTAAGGACAAGCTCCCTTCTCCATCCCCCATATATATTCCCATATGTTCCAGAAGAGGAACTCCACAATAAAGGTGTGTTACTTTGTGGATTTATATATTTTCATGTATATATATGGATTTATATGTATTATATTATGGACTTATTTGAAAGAGGTTGCCCTCAATTCCTAACCTTAGGTCCCTTGCCAAAGCATCATGCTTTTGCAACCCCCTTGTGTCTTTTCTCCTGCTCTGAGGTTAATTTCCCCCAGTTTGGAGTGGGATGCCTGGAACACAGCTGCGCTTTGCTATTGGCGCAGGCTGCAGCTCTGAGCTGCTCTTCAGGCAGAGAAACCCGAGCACATGGGAGGCCGGGCTCACATCAGAGTTTTGCCTTTCCAAAAGATACGGATGCAACTGGCTCCAAAAAATGTAACCCAACTTCTTGTCTGGCTTCTGTAAATGGTTTCGACATCACTGCTGCCTACCTCTCTTCCTGAAGAACTTGCCTTATTCTCAGACAGCTCTTTGCTCAATGCTCTCCTTATCCCAGCCCAACACAAAAGACATGTTCCCTGGTGAAAAGGTCCTTTGAGCTCAAAGTTGAACGTTGCCCCTAAGTCAAGCCTGAGCCATTCACTAACCCCCTTAACTCTAGTGGCTGCCCTATCAGATATATAGGTTAAAACTCAGGTTACACCACTCCTTAGACAGCCAGCAGTCAAGTGCTGGCTAACTAACTAACTGACTGGAGTTAGTTCTCCAGTGCTTTCCAAAAAATCCCACATGTGCACCCCAAGAAATCTTAGCAGCACACGGAAGTGGCTACAGTAATTATTTTGTGGTCAGGATGCTTTCGAGCAGCTTGTATGCGAATATATATCCTGAAAGAAATGATCCACATCAAAGCCTGTAATGCCTGCAAAAAAAAAATGCAATAGTAAATAAAAACTTCTGCCAAAACAAGAAACTTGAAGTTAATGCTCCGATGGATTGTTTGCATTCTGGATCAGCCGGGGAGCAGGGAGCTGAAACTGGGTTTGTAATAGAAAGCATACTTCGATATTAACATCCATCTGTTATGAAAATAAAGGCACTGCATTTATAACTGTTAAAGCATTTTAGATGACTCGAGGTTCCTATGGGAACTTAGGTTTTTTCCTATGTGTATAATTTCACAATTGTATTTGACATAAGTACCCTTTAAGGTTCATTCCCTGGAAGGGTGGGGTTTTTTTCAGTGTCTGGTTTTCCTCTTTGTTTTGGGTTTTGGTTTGGTTTTGTTGGGGGTTTTTTTGAGTGACCAAATTGCTTAGGCTTCTCTGAAAGCACCACTATTAATGTTATCTTAATAGTATTTTAACGTTTATCACTTCAGCACAGATCCCTCTCGCCTTTCAGAAACCAGTTTGACCAGATTTCTCAACTTTTGTACTCTGCAAGCATGCCAATTTGCTGTAACTGTCTATGTTAATGTTCTAAAAATGTGTTTATGGTTCCACTGTTCTAGAAAACATATATTAATAGCTCCACTGCCAGGAAAATAGACCCTGCAAGCACTTGCTTTTAAAATACAATGTGGGCTTTAATGAACTTCTAAAAAGCTATTCAGAGCATCACAGGATATATGGGCTTTGCAGTATTGTGCTCTGAGAGGACTCTCTTTTGGTGCTAGAGGAGGAAAAACATTGCTGCCTGGATTAAAAAAAGTCTCCATTTGTTTCGTTTTGTGCCATTTGCTCCTTATAACAAATCTCTGTTTGAAGGTCACATAGGGCCAAAATGTCAAGCCCTATACAGCATCACTTGCATTTCAAAAATTCTGTTTTTTGAAAAGCTTTCAGGATGTGCAAGCCTCCTGATGACAGGAACTGAATACATTATTTTTTTCGAATAGTCAGTAAAATTCTCTGATTTGTAGCCATTCCACCATGGCATCTCCTCCCTCCTTCTGACATGAAGGTTGCTGCATCTGTGTGGTGAACAGGATCAGTTCCTGTTCAAACAACCTCTCCAAAAAGCTCCTCTTTGGCCAGCTTATCCCACCTCAAAGGGTCAGTGGAAACGCCACATTAGCTCTTCTGCCTAAAAATGAATGTAATGCAGGGGCAGTGTGTGGGAATGTGAGTTTACAGACAGTTACCCAGACTCAGCTACTCGTTCTTAGCTCTTGCAGAAAATCACACAGAACAGTTTGCTTTCGTTACGGTTTTGCCACCTGCTCGGGTGGCAGTGGGTGCTGTGAAGGGGCAACTTCAGCCAAGCCGTAACTTCGTACACTACATAATACCATGCTCGAATAAGGAAAAGACTCTTCAGGTAAGTACTTAATGGAAGTCATTTTTCTACTCACAGGGCCTTTCTCTACAAGCAGTCAGGCTCAAAAAGTCTACCTATTTTTACAAGCTTTTACATAGTCTTTGCTCTCCTAATGTATGCCTGTTATTGACTGCTGTGGCTGTGGTTTTACCAAGCAGTAAATCCAGCGTTCCGGCTGCCACTGCCCGAGCTAACCCACCACAGCCACCTGACTCAAAGCACCAAACCTGGCACAAACACATCCTCTCCCATCCTGGCCATTTCAAGATGCTCTGCGTGGTTATAATTTTGTGCCACCAGACTTTACACAGCTCCCGTTTCCGCGGTTGGCTCTCCAAATGATTTCAGGCCACTGAAGGGAGAGCACAGCGTGCTGTGGAAAACCTGCTCTTGAGTTTGCAGCTGGAAGCCCCGTAGCCTGGTGGCAGGGCTGGGCACACAGCACCTAATTCTCTGCAGCCATTCCCGGCTTCTAAACCAGTCAAATAAAGTTGCCCAAGTTAACTGTTTGGAGGGGAGGGCAATGTTGTCCTTGGAGTTGTGGTGCCACAGCATAAACAGAGATGCAGCGGCAGGCAACACATAAAAAAAAGTTTTTAAAAGCCTTTCTTCTACAGGAGGAGAGGAGTTTGCACTGGTGTAACTGGATTTGGAGCAGTACATCTTTTGTCTCGGATGATAGCAGGATAGGGAATGGTGCCTGGTGTTTGACAACAGTTCTCTGGGGGAGCCGTTGTTTTTGAAGCAAGAGCCCTCTGCTCTTTGCAACTGGCTACTTAACAGAGACGACAACGATTATGTGTGTGTGTGGGGGGGGGGGGTAGAGACCTAATTGGCAATTACTGGGTAAGAGGAAGAATAAGTGAGGAGAAAAGCCCTCTTCAGAAAGAATATGTGGTTGTGCGGTGGGGCTGAGCTCACCATGGGTCCTCTACCTTGGTTTCCCCTTCATTCCCAGCAGGTTGAACTCCACGCTGCGCATCTGCTCTCCTGCTGGGAGGAGTCTGGTTTGTTCACCTCAGGTTCAGAAATTCTGCCTAACTTTCCTGAACACCTCTGGGTTCAACCCGCCACCCCCTCACTCCTGCTTCTCGCCAGGCATCCCTGTGCCCGCTGCCTTGGAAGCGTCACTCAGCTAAACCCATCGGGCATGTGTACCCCACATTTAATTGAGGACTTTCTCCCCCTGTTCCCTCTGTCACCGAGTTGTTGCTGGATCTTCCCTGGCACAGGAGCCACTGCCTGCTCTCCCACCTGCCGCAGCACAAGCTCACCCTCTGACAACCAGGCAATATTTAACCCGGAGTTTGAGACTCTGAAGAGCTGTACCTTTCCAGTACCAAGGGACAAAAGAGGTTGGAGTGGACAGTAGCGAGGGGAGTTTACCCTAAATCGTTCTGTAAGACTGAAGTACATCCGGCATTAGATGTAGAGATGTAGTAAAAACATCTTTGCTACTTGTTTCAGTGCACAGGTTTGTTTTTTTCCAGAAGACGTGAGGATGCAATCTCATTGTATCAAGTCACTCTTCACTCCAGTCCAGCTCTCCAGCCTTTGCTGTTTGCACCAGCACAACTATACCGGTGGAAAAAATTGAAAACATAGCCTAAATAAACATATAAACTATGTGTCCTTTCCACTTCGCCTCCAGTAATTGCTCAGTCAACAGAAACATCGTTTCACCAGCCTGAAATAATCCCTAAGAGTCAGTGAAGTGCATGAGCATTTTCCCAAGCACGCTCTCTGCACGCTTCCCTGGAGTTTTACAGGCTTTTCCAAAGTTGTAACTCTTGGTGATGCTGTGGTTTTCAGTGCTGGGAAAGCTGCACAGGGCAGGACACCCAGTTACCGGCTGGACAAAGCCCCCGAGGGTGGTTTTTGCCTTTCCATTCCCAGGGTAAGCTGTGGGGTTGCAGCGCAGTTTCAAGAGAGGTTTCACTGGTGCAGCCACACCAGTACAATACTGGCAAATGCTCAGATTTACACGAGGCCTAACATTTCTTTTAAATATGGGAAATTCAATGCTCTGTGCAGAGAAAATGTCTTTTCTATTGTCTATTTTTTTTTCTTCTTGAATGAGAAGCTAGGCAAAAAAACCAACCAAACAAAAAAAAAGCATCACACCAACAGCTCTCAGGAACAGCTGCCCCTTTGCAGTTCAGTCTCAAACCCCAGTTACGAATGTGTCCCTTTTTACTCTTTCTTTCGCCTATCTCTGCAGCTCATCTTGGACTAAGGAAACTCTGCCTGCAAGGTAAGAAAGGAACCGGAATAACTGCATCCCACCCATCCCTGCAGGGTGATCCCTGCCCCAGCTTTTTCTCCTAGGGGCCCAGAGGGATGGGGACTGTGTCTTGCTGGGGTGAGATGGGTGAGATGCAGTGCCCAGTCCCATGGGTTTCCCCTCCCAGTCAGGGCTGGGGCTGTGAGACCCTACCGTAGGATGGTGGGAAAATCAAGCCAGTCCTGTTAACTCTCCCCTTGCCAGCCAGCCTGCTCGGAAACCTCCTCTGGGACAGATGCAGTGGTTATCTGAGCTCGGTGGGCTTAAGAGGCATGGTAAGTTGTGAGGGGAAAAGTAAGCCAAAAAAGCTTGCTGAAGAAAGATAATGAAGAAAAGGCAAAATTCAAGCTCTGTTTCATGTTAATAAAATATATTTCTTCTCCCTGTTGTTCTCACCTGGCCTATAGAAGCAGACTGCTATGGCTAGAAGAAGCTCCTGCAACATCCCTGTCTCAGGTGGAAACGCAGAGTAGTGAACTGAGATTTTATTTGTTATGATCCATGAGATCTATTCTGTAGATCTAGATGTCATGTGATCACTGTAATATAGCACAGACTACAGTTCCATCTCTTAAAACGCAAATGAAGTACGTAATAATTGGCTTTTTGTTTATTTAAGGTGTTCGGTAAAAATGGCATAGCTGTCCAAAATGCTGACCGTGCCTTTTCTCCTGATTTCAGCGGGAAATCAGGCTGCTTACTGAGATGAAAGAATGTGGGTTTTATTTCATCATCAAAATCTTAACATTAATGTTTCGTGCATAAACTTTCCAGGAAGACAGGTCATAATGTTACCTGCCCTCATGTGGCACTTTGAAAAATTAACACCTGTTTATCAGCCTTGGCTGCAAAGTGTGAAGGTGTCAACACAGTAAGGGTAATTTCTTATCCAAATCATCAGCTTAACAGACATGCTATTCCAACTTTTCCAAATTTATTATTAAGTTTGCTCTACATTTAAGTTTTCTGCCAAGAATATATATTGGGAAAGGAATGCAAAATATCTGTGCTCTTCTCTCCTTCCACCTACACCAGCAAAAGCTCTAGTGCAATTGCAGGTGTGCTGTTTGCAGAATTTCGGTAAACGGTGCTGGAAAAAGCACTTTTGAGCTAGCAGTTAGCCTTACCTGGCTGTACTGGAGGCTGTGCCAGGAGACTCCTCCTAGATAAGGATGTAAAAACTGACATACTGCCTTGGAGGAAAGCTCCCTCTACCGCAGTACCCTGACTGGTGGAGACCATTAACACCTTCTGCTTCTGGAATTCAAGATCTAGGGATTTTTGAGCCAGAAGCCACATAACGGCTCAGTCGCTGACGTGTTTACCTTCCTGAGAAATTGCCCGATCCTTTCCATCTCATCTTTGGTTTTGGCCTTCACAGCGGGCTGTGGTAAGGAGTTTCGCAAACCAGAGGGCCTGGATTTTGAGGTGCGTGTATCTCTGAGCTGGCAAGATTGTGAAAATGTATGGTTAGGCCATACATTTGGGAGGAGGGGAAAAGAAGGGCAGAGCTGGCCTGACCTGACAGCTGAATGGATATGGTGTCCTCATAAGCCACGTGCAGGCTGGGGGTCGCAGCTCCTTCAGCGTGCGCAGAGCACAAGGCTACCCTCCAGTATGTCCTCTGGCTGAGGCCAGAGCATCCCATGTTATTTTTCAAAGATCTCCGCTGCTGACCATTCCTCACCCTTGCTTCACTTGTCATTCCAGGGCATGAAACATTCCTGCAGCTCAGCTGTCTTTCTGAGCAGCTCCTGACCTGCTGTGCGAAGGTCATCAAATACAGCTTTCCCTCACCCACAGCCTCTCCGCTTGGAGCTCCGCCAAGCTGAGGCGAAGTGGTAGCACTCCATGGGGCCTCTCAGGTGCTTGAGCAAACAAAGGCTGGAGAGGAACAGATGCCTCTAGCAGGTTCGGGCTAGAAACGCTCATGAGTTCCTCTCTGGGGCTCCTTGCTCTCCCCTTGCTCTTCTGAGGTTCGAGGCTGTTGGAGATGGGTCGCGTTGCGTTTCTCTCTCAGCTTCTGCAGAAAGTTCTCTTTCTCAGTTGTGCCCAAAGCAGCTTTGCAATGTAAAATCCTTCAAACCTCCAAACTCTGTTTTATCTTTAGCAGCTGCATCAGCTGAGCTAAGGGGAATGTGTTAGTATCTTGGGTAAAACCGGATTACTCGATTTGAGCATGGTTTCATTTTCCTCTCATCACTTTTGTTTTTACTGTTTCAGCTTTACACACGTTCACGTTGTTACAGCCTAATCCCCAGCTCCTTGTGAAAAAAGCAAAGAAATCCTTCCACCTGTTAGGAAGGAGAATGCGAGGAGTTAACCAGCCAAGCACACCCAGGGAAAATCAAACTGGGCTGTGACCCAGGGGGCCTGGCTGGTTTGCTAACAGTCAGGATGAGGGATTTGCCTACCTAAGGAAAACAGGACTTCACTGCTGACAGTAGGTGTCAGCAGCCCATGACAGTTGGTGCTGAGCAGGATCTCCTTGTCTGGAAAGCTGACTTTCTGAGCTGTTCCAGCCTACTTGGAGCTTGATTTTAATCTCAGCTTCAGAAACAGCACAGATCAGTTTGTTTCTGTCTAAGCTGCAGCCACATGAATTTCTGCACCGATGTAACGTCACTTGTTACTGCTACCAATGCTTTACAAGCCCTGTATCAAGCTACAAAGAGCCCCAAACAGGTCTGTATTTATTGAACACCAAACCTGTTACAGTTCTTAGTCTCCCACTCTTGCTGGACTGGTGCAGCAATCAATGGTGGTATTATTCAAGAATAAAGTAGCAATAATAAAGCAGTAGCACTCCTCCTCCTCCTGGAAAATGAATGCTGATAAAGTATTTCCAGTGTGAAGGTCAGCTCTGCAAAGTTGTCCCACCTCGACTTTTTTTTTTTTACCTTTTTCCCCTCAACCATAGTTGTTTTCTGCCCATCAAAGCAGACACGATGCATTTACAGCTGCTAAATGACAAGAAAACACCTACAGGAGTTGACTGGGAGATGAGTAACTCCCGTTATCCAGCAGCAGCAAAAGGTATTTTGGATTGCTGGTAATTCCAGTGCTGCCTCAATAAATACAACCCCACGTGCTGATTACAAGAGCACAGGAGG
The DNA here is from genome assembly GCA_026413425.1 of Tringa solitaria. Classification (NCBI taxonomy): domain Eukaryota; kingdom Metazoa; phylum Chordata; class Aves; order Charadriiformes; family Scolopacidae; genus Tringa; species Tringa solitaria. The sequence continues at coordinate 32,040,443 of JAOXJM010000033.1, forward strand.
CCTGTAGAAGATGGCCAGCAGGGGCCATGGTCTCAAGACCATGTCTCAGAGGATCCTGGACAATGACATCCAAACACAGCTGTAGAGCAAAGACTGTGCAGGAGTCTCAGTGCCAGGGAAGTCAAGACAAATCCAGTAAATGAGCAAAAATTCCCTGGGTGGTAGCTCTGAGAACTTGGTCTTTAAGCAGACAGTGATTTGTCTCCACCAAAGAAGAAAACTGAATTGGGCTATGGCTGAGACAGTCCCCAGAGCAAAAGGTGTCAATACATATTGCCAATAACTGCCCTTAGGAATTCTTTAGGAATGCAGGATGAAACTTTCAAAGCCAGCAAAATAAACCTGGTACAACTGCTATTGGAGCTGCCTGGTACTTCCCGCTGTTGTGCGAGAGGAGCGACCAGACAGGACATACTGGGCCAAGGCTCCACCTGCAAGCCCAGCTGTGGCTGCTGCAGGTGTAAACTTGCTATGTGTTCCCTTTCTGGCCTTCTCAGTCCATTCCAAGACACACTGCAGTGTGAAAGAAACACAGGTACGGGGCCAAGTCCCCTTTCTTGTGCCTGGCACTACCACTGTGGCATTTCCAGAAGTGTCTGATAGCTTTAAACATACACCTACCTACAGGATTTGCAGTGGCACGTCCGTGGGGTGGCTGAGCTTCTCGGTTATACTGGTATAAGGCCCTCCTCGTTCCTGAGGTAGGACGGAGAGGATGCTTTCAGGTCTTCTCCATGCTGCCAGTTCACCGGTTCTTCATCTGCTCCAGCCAATACTGTACCCTTGACAAAACTCCTTCTCTGGCAGAAGGCTGGAAAAAGTTCTTCTCACAGACGTGCTGCCCACGAAGGTCGATTTGCTGCCTGACAGTTTCCTCCCTTGACTTCACCTCAATCCACTCCAGCCACTCCCACCTCAATGTACTTTTTTGCAAGGGCTTGTCACTTCCTCACTGAAGAAGCATTGAAACTCTTCCTCACTGAAGAAACATTGACATTCAGCAGGAACAGAGGGGACTGTAAGATGGAAGACAGTGGGAGGTAAGAAACACAGGCCAAACCAGCAATCTGCTGATTATTTTCATCAGCATCGGCAAAACACATCTGTTATAGAAAAGGAGAGGTCCGAAAGCAAAAACTACTTTTAGACGGACACAATATTGGGAAAGGAAGAGAATCAGCTGCAGGAGGTTTCAACAAAACATGGGGAGGGACATGGAGCCTCTCCCAAGCAGTACTTAACCCTGAACCGCCCCAGCAGGTGGGGAAAGAGAACAAAGGACCTGAAAATACATTTCATTACACACATGAGACAACAGCACCGTCTGTCAGTACGGGCTGCATCTCCATGAGAGGGTCTTTTTTTTTTTTTAATTTATTTTTTGTGGGTTTGCTCATATACTTTTACTTTGGAGGCAGCTGGACAATTTCTGTACCAGAATAACTGGTTGGTAGGCACTCTGAAAATATTAAGTGCGTATAAAAATTTGCTTTACTAAAGAGGGAAAAACACACCACTTGCCCTTGGTGCTAGGCGGACAACAGCCCGAGTACAAATACTGCACTTTCAGCTTTCAGAGGGCTGCACAGGCCAGCACCGCTTGTTGCTTTATTCCAGCAATTTCTCTGTGCAACAACTCCTAGTGCTGGAAATCGTGCCACCTGCCTTCATCTCCCTTTGGGAACTTAGTGATGTAAAGCAACGATCACGGAAGGTTTTTATTGTTTTTAAAAAACAACATAGCACCTCCCCTCGCCAGTAAGTCTAACACACACCTTGCACCCCAGAGAGAAAAGCAAGCTGCACAGCACGACAGTCTGCAGGACCGGCCAACATCTGACCTGGGAGCTGAGTCACAAGACGGAGTGGCATAGAGAAAAAAAGCTCATCTCTCTGCATCTTTTTTTTTTTTTTTTTCTCTCTCATCACATGCTTCAGGGGAAGTCAGCTGTAAAAACCAGGAGTTTCGTTCCTGGTAATGAGCTTTAGCCTTGTGCGAGGATGTAAGTCGTGTCGGAGCATGAGCAGAAGTAGTCCCAGGTGCCAAGCAGAACTGCAATTACCCTGCAACAGCATTTAACATTTATGTACGCCTTGCAACTATGAAGTCATCGTGAAGATGTTGCCAGAACCCTGTCCAGGAGCAGAAGGAAGACGAGGACCTTCCAGATCAGGAAGGAAGCTCAAGGTGTGTCACAGCTACGAGCTCTAAGCTGCCTTCCACAAGTTCTTTTCATTCAGGAGCCTCACCAACAGCTTTGATCTTTGATATCAGAAGGAAACTTTGACATGGGTGTTTGCAGGTCTGTTTAACCTGACATTACCACTGCCAGGAAGTTGAACTGTCTCTCTCTCTGTAGGCTGTGCTTCTGTTCAGCAGGGACACCTTCTCAGGAGAAGCAGCAGATCCCTCAGCTGCTGTCCCGGGGCAGAGTTCTGCTCTATCCACAACCGGGAACAGCAGCAGCGATCGTAACTTCTTACGAACGGTTCCAATAATCACCTTGTAAAACTGGGAACTCACCACCATAATGGAGCTTCTCTGCAGACTCAGATACGAAACCCTGATTTACAAGAAATCCTTCGTTCCTTTACAGGCTTCAATATTTTGTTATTGAAAATCCAACCTATAGAATAACTCTATTCCCAGCACTGTTTTACTTTATTGAAACAATATACGGCTTACAAGCTCTGTGTCTTTGGGGTAAAGGATGTTATTACACCGCCCTGGAGGCTGATGGTGAGACACAGTCAACCCTGAAAAACACACAGTGCCATTCCTGCAGGCCCCAAGACAGTGCTTTAAAGACAGAAATACTCCTTATTCACTTATTTCATTACTTTATCACAGGGAATGGCAAAAATATTTTACAAACAGATTCAGGAACTATGGTAATTCATCAGATTTATGCATCAAAACACATTTCATGCAGAAACTATAAATACAAATGAAAACATTGTCTAAACAATTTCATAACAGCTTACAATTTGAGAGTAAGCTTCAGCTTCAAACTACCCAGTTAGCAAAATTCCAGTTTCATTGTTATCCAATTAGTTGGCAGAGAGAGTAGTGACTTGACAAGTTTCAACCTGAATACACTTAAAAATAAGTAAGAACTCCACATTTAAAATACATTATTTTGCTATATTTAGTCAAAAAGATAAAGATTTATCATATACTTTTCCTCAGAAAAATTAAAACTTTCTTATAGGCCAACAATAAGGTCTTTGACATTTCCCAGCTTCCGAGGTTGATAGAGAAGTCTGTTAATGACACTATTTCCCCCCCAGTCCTCAAGCAGCTCTGAGCAGAAAACCACAGTGATTTTGTCCTCAAGTTACCAATTTTATCAAGATTTTCACATTTTCAGCGCAAGCTCTAGTACTTTTTTGTAGCTTACGTCAACTTCTTAAAGATTTCTATGGGATTTTTGTTGCTTAAGCCAGACATTCAACTCTGGTATTATCATTTGAGCCAATTATTTCTGTACTCATAGATGGACATAGTTGCTTTTTGATGAGTAAGGCTGATGTCACTTTCCTAAACTAACCACAGCTGCCAAATCTCCTTGTGGAGATGCAGCTTGTAACAGCAAAACAGTGCTTTGCTTTTGCTGTAATGTTTTTCATCAATTCCCAGACACAGTATTTTCACAAGAATGAAAGCTTGGCTTCTCAGACTGTTGCCAGCCCAGAAGAGCTGTGCACACACACACCTAAGCTGTATTAGGACGGCCTCTGGAGAAGACCTGGAGGTAAAGCAGCCCTTTTTCACTCTTCCTCCTGCCCAATCCTGAGAAATTTCTGGGTTTTTTTTCAGTGATGCCTCTCCCAGGGCACAGTCAATCACACAAGAACTATGAGACATTTTTCAGAGTCCCAAAACATCACCACAGAACACAGCAAGGCCTCTCTGCTTCCCACTCTTTGCACTTTTTTTTAAAAAAGTACATTTGGGAAAGTTTACATCCAGTAAGATATTCAATTTCCCTTCTTTGCTTAGTCTCAAGGCCTACTATGTTCTAGAGATAACCACCAGCTTTGGATTAAGAATGCTCCCTTCACTTTTGCAATAAGCAGCTTTGGTTTACTGTGTTCTGGACAGGTCATTTAGCTTAACAGACAGAGGCTGAGATACAAGCCAATTCATATCAGAAGTTTTCACAGCACTGCTACCATCCACCATCAAAAAAAAAAGTCTGGAGTCTCAGTGTGGGTGAAGCATCTGTAGCTACCTGAATTTAAATGACCTCAGTCCAAATTAGAGAAGGGCCATCTTGTCTCATTCCAGGTTATTACTTTGGTTTGGGTTTGTTTTTTTTTTCATAATTTATACACAAACTCCCCCAGGTTTGCACAGCCACCTGGATAAACCCTAAAACATGGAGTGTCCTTGAATATGCCAATTTTGGCTCCAGTAGTCACACAGCACAGATACAAACATTGTCCTAATGTCGGCATGTCTCTCTCTCTCTGGTTTTGCTCTTTCCCTTTAAGGAAAAACCCCAACACCTGAGTAACTGATTGCACTTACAGTAATGTTCACATGAATTTTACAAAGACAAACAGCAGTAATTTCAAAGGGCAACACCCTTTCCTTTGAAAATCTGGTAAGGCTACTGTTGCCATAATCTCTTAAGTACAGACAGATATACAGGCACCATAACATCATTCTTCTTAACTTGGATGGGTTTATTTTCAATCCTCTGAGAAGCTGCTGTTGTGAAATAACGGATGTTCCAGCACCTGTAATACCCTAAACAAGAGTGAGGGTCCACATTTCCACAGGGAGAGGATTTCTTTGCCTAGTCCTTCACACCTCTTCTCATATCCACTTCTGAAGCCTACCACTAATAAAAAAAAGTGCTACCACACAGGAAGGTTTAGTTCAATTACTCAGATGTAATAACGTCAAGCAGTTCATCTTCGTTTTGTGCCGCCAAAGCCTGCAAAGAAAAAAAAAAAAGCGTCAACCACAGCTTTTCCTAATAAGGCTAAAGGTGGCAAGCAAGATGAGTTACACATATTCTCATAAAGCAGAACAGCAAGCAACTGTGGGCTGACTAGCCTGAAAAAGATTCTGTTCTTGCAGATTAGACAACCTGCTTTCTACAAAGAAATCATGTTTGCACATGATTCCTAGGGAAGAGCCAGTGTGGTGCTCACCAAAGGGGAAAGTCTTAAACTAATGCACCTTGCAGGTGAAGTCAAACCCAGTGCTGGTGGTACCATGCCCATTGTAGACCTGTGGGGAGTCTGATGCGCCGCTATGCTGCCCTGCTTCCATAGGAAATGGAAATAAGGGACGTTGTTACACACCCACCTGTACCGATTGGTAAAATAAAACAAAGAATGCTTGCTGAACCTCAACTAACGCCTGTGTATTTTTGATAGGTCAAAGTCTCTCAAGCTTCAGGAGGTAAAAAGATCTTTTGTCTTACCAGAAGCAGTTCTTGTTCCTGAACTGCTATCTTGTGTGGAATTGCTTGAGTGCCCATTCATTGGAGGTGCTGCTGTGGGATCTGTCCACATACCGTAATATGGAGAACGTGGCTGTGCTCTGATGAGAAACAGAGTAGAAGGAAGGCTTCATTAGTGACCTTTTGAAAAATTAAGAAGGCATCATTCCAAATAAGGGGTCTGCATCTGAGGGAAAACTGTAAGCACTCAGTTGTTTCAAAGCCAGAAGCCTCCCTATTTAATGCAATTAACACATTCAGAGCAAGGATATTCAGTGTTGCCATGATAACCTCTGTATACTTTCAGAAGGACACTAAAGGATAAGCAACTCTAAAAATTGCAATTGAGAAACTTTTTCTCTCTGGAACTCTGACCTTAGATTCTGTCGGACAAGGAAGTAGACCTGATAACTGAAGCTTAAATGTGTTTTGGCAACACCTACATCCCAGCCATGTAAGACAAAAGAAAACTTCCTTCTGTTCTGTTAACTATTTTGAAAAGGTTGTATCAGTGAGACTAACACATCGTGACCTTTGACTCACTGATTTAAATTACTTGCTTCTGTGGATATGGAATTTCCTGTTGCTGAAATTTACAAATAGCCACCTCACACCAGCATCAGCACCAGCATCTTCAGCCACATCACTTCAAATGACTGAAAAAAAGAAAAGCTGACCAAAGTCTGTTTTAAAGAGAAGAAGCCCAAGTCAGGAAGCTTGTTCATGTATTTAGACTTAAACGTTCAGTTAGGCCTCTAATCTTGAACAATAAGAGGTGGTACTGAAATGGGGTGTGCATGCGGAAATCGAGGAACCAATCTGTACATAGATAATACATAAATACAATGCTTAAATACAAGGGTCATGTATTTAAGACTTAAGAAATATCAAGTCAATAAAACCTTTAATACATTGTACCTTTTAAGAAGCCTTAGCGGGGTTAATATAATAAAACAAGATCATAGAATCATTTTGGCTGGAAAAGTCCTTTAAGGTCATTGAATCCAAGATACGATCTTTCAACCTCTAAAGCTCTACTCAAAGTGAATTCAGACACAACTTCTACTGCTGCGTCACCATCTCAGTTTCACCTTACTTGATTCTATGATATCAAGACCACACACTGGACACTTTAGAAATTATCTTAGGCCCAAGTTTTTACTTCCTTAATAAAAAGGCAACCCTGAAACAAGGCTTCAGTCATTACCAAAAAAAACCCTTTACAGTGAAAGAAGGTGCTGTATCACATCCCTCTCCACATGATCTTACCCTCAAAATATAAATATAACCACATAGGACTTTTTAACGCACTAATATTACTGCATTCCTACAGGATTAGAGTTGATACACATGCACTTATTTGATAAATAGAGGGTTCTGCTTGGGTTCTAAAGATTCCTTGCAGGAGCCACAGATTTTCTCTAGTGATGCCTAAAGTGTCAGGATTTCTTCCTTTAAACTGTTTATCTGACAATGATGCATTTTCAGTGTTTACAAGTGTTTAGCAAATATGACCAGCGGATGTTTACTCCAGCACTGAAACTGCTTTTGAATGCTCTCTGTGTTGTTTTTCCAAAATACAACTTACATCTGACCTACAAATACTTTGGAAAACCACACCTCTCAGATTTCCATGCATGAGCCATTGGATTTCCCATATACAGGACTGTAGACTAAAGGCTGTTTAATCTGACCATACTGACTATCACAGAAGAGCAGCTGCCATCCAGACTGCTTTAGGAAGGATGACACTGATACAAGAAACCCATCTACAGATGTTTTTATGCTCACAATTATTATCCGTGGTTTTATGGAGTCTGTAGATGGATATTTAGATCCTCATTTTAAATTTGCAGGCCATCATGCCAGGTCAGAGTAATCAGCTAAAGCAGAATGAAGTACCTTAGGCCTCCCAATTCTTCTTGCCCAGAAACATGTTTAAAATGTCTCTGCTGCTGGAGCCATAGATTGCTTCTCAAAATTGTTCTAGACATAGAATTTTATAGCTTGAACAATACAGGCCTCAAAGCTTAGAAACAATGTAAACACAATATATGACAAACCCCTTGAAAGCTTAAATACTTAAAATCTGATAGCGTGCATATTTTACCTGTTACTGCCAGCCAAGTAGCCTAGCAAGCCTCCTGCTCCTAATCCAGTCCAAAATCCTGGTCCTGAATTGGTTTCATGACTGGAATGAGTCCCAAAGCCGTTGCCCTCTTAAACAAAATGAAAATGGAAAACAACAGTTAGTGGCACCTAATCCTCAGGCCAGCTATTGCAACAAGACTCTCCCCTGTTAAAAATAATGGAAAATCAAGGCAATAAACTTCTCCTGATTTCAGTAAATTCTTTACTAAGCTCAGCTTGAAAGGCCTCACGGTTCGCAAAGCAGGAAAAAAATAGAAACGAACACTAGTGTAAAGAGTTTTACATTAAAAATTATCTTCCACTCAATCTCACAGCCCTGATATTTGCAAAACACGGCAGAGTCCTTACCTGCCGATTTACACGCAGACAATTTAGATTAAAAAACAGAAAGGGTAACGAAGGAAGAATAATCTGTTCAAGGTCACACAGCAGGCCAGAAGCAGACTCATGAACAGAATTCGAGTATGGAAGATCAAACAGTGAACTAACCACTAAGACTCACCACTTGTAATCTCACTCAGAACAGCTGCACAGTGGCTCAGTCTAACGGCTAACATTGCTTCCTATTGTTTCTGGTAATCCTAGTCTGGCATTTGTTATCACAAAACATACTAACTGCAATCACATTGCAAAGTTTTTATTATGCATGAGTCACCAAGCTTGACAAATACCTTGATGAAACTGCAAGCGGTTTGTCGGGGGAGGAGAGTCACAGATTTTTTTCATGTGACCTGCACAACCCAAGGTTCTGATTCGGAACCAAATGTCTTCCATTTAGAAATAAAAAGAAAAAATGCAAAACCAAAATAGAATAATTTTCTGCCCTAGACAAAAACACATATGTAAGAATAAGCTCAATCACAAGTTTAATACATAGGGATGTATAAAAAGGCAAGGGCTGAAGAAAACGTTAATCACCCTGAAATATGTCCACCTAAACAAGCGGACCAGAGATTTTTGTAAAAAGAAGTTATATAGGGCCTGGTTTGTCTTCAAACTGTTGTGGAAGGTTTGAAGCCACGGAAGATAAAAAAACACAATTTAAATAAATCAGTTTAAGTCTACATTGGATTTGATGTTGAAATTCATTTTGAATGCACTGGGAGAAAGGTAACTCTCATTGGGATGGTACATCCATTAAACTATGCTGATTTGGAACAAAAAATAATACTTCATTTACTGTAACAATGATGTTAACCAGGGAGATGAACAAACTCATTTGTTCAAAAGCAACATGGCTGAACACTGACTCAGAAAACTGAGTCATATTTTGTTGAAATATCTGAAGTAAACATTAAGGATCACATCAAAACAGAAAAAAAAAAAGGTAGAATTTAATTAAAATAGGCTAGCTAAACAAGTTACACATGATGCATTCTGCATGTTACGGGGATTTAAAATGAGGCAAATTAAATATTAACAGCAATAAGTGAACAACATTGCTTTTCATTACTGTCCAGATTTTCAAAGACTAATGTGTTCCTGGAACACTTGGACATACACGCTCAAGGACGTGCTTCCACTCTGCCACCAAAATTCAGTGCCCCGTGGCTGCTGAGTATTGGCTGAGAGTGCTACTCGGTTGCATGTATGTGCATTGAAAGCTTATGGGCAAAATGACGTGAGGGCTCTGCAAAGGTATCTCTGCAATTCTTATCTTAAGCCGACAGATCAAATTTAAGAGTTAAGCTCGTCTTGTGAGGTGGTGTTAGATTTCTCCCTGAAATCCAAGGAGAAATCATTGACGCTTGTTATTAAAAATACCATAAGTTAAGCCTTATGCATATGGCTTCCCATGTGTATTTTAAGCATATCGGTTCTCAATAATCATCAAGAAAACATATTTTCCAGGCCCTACCCTTGCCAGATTTCAGACTCCTGCAAAGAAAAAAGCATTGGTGCAATTAATTCACACAGGACAGGACAGGACTTAAGAAAGGAACTCTTCACTTTCTTTTGCCTGTGCCCAGCATGACAGAGCCCTGTCTTATGACCAGGGCTCTTCGTAACTACCACAATAACGCCAGTGGCATGAGGTCATGGATGCACACACAGCACAGACAGACTGAAGTCTGAAATAACTACATGGAAACCAATTTGCAAAGCCACCGGTAACACAGATGCAGAACGCCCTTAATTTTCTGCTGCACGCGCCCTGCACGAGGGTATCCAGAAGAGTTATACTGGCACCCTCTGTTGGCCGAGCGCACTGAGCAAACCCAGAAGCAAGCATTAACAAGCATTACTAAAATATAAGCTTTTGAATAAGTAAATTTAATCCTTGCTGTTTATTTCCTTGATGGAATCCCTTCTCTATCTCACAAAAAAAAATATAAATCAAACCAGCAGAGATGAAGATGATACAACCTGTGAGAGCATAATTTGAGTTCCAGTGCTGTGAGCAGCTCACATGTTCACAGGGTTAAAGGAGTTGGTCAGACACCAGATCAATAATGTTTATTTCTCTTAAGACATATGATCATCTAAAGGCAGACCATTTATTAAGAGATGAAAGTCACCAGTTTTCTGGGAAAAGAGTGAGTGCATCTTTTCCTAGCAGCAGCCTTGTCCCTGCTTATATGATTTCCAACTTCAGATGAAAGGCACCACATGAGACTCGGGTGCTGTAATGATAGTTCACAGACACCATTCTCTGTTCTGGGAACCAAAACTTTCAACCACTGGGGCTGCGCTGCAGCACCTGTTTGTTAAACAGAGGACTGCTACATGATACTCAGCTCCAACTGTTTTGCAAATGAAATCAGGGGTCTGGCAGCCCAACAGCTGAAAGATCCCTCTGTAAAGTTTCAAAGTGCTTCTTTGGCATGAGTTTGTTTCTGCCTGCACGAAACTATTGTCTCTTCCAGATTACTTATGAAAATTATTCTTCCCTGTCACGATCTTCATATTTCACAGAGTATGAAAAGAATGCTTGCAGAGCATGGAGAGATGGATTTTCAAAGGTTCAAAGGGCAGCTTGTTGCACAGCCTGCCCTAAAAGCCTGTGGGAAACCAAGTTCTTATTTTCGCTTTCGAACAAAGAACAGAAAGCAAAGCTGACTGCAGGCTCTGCAGCGAATTCAGCAGTCAACTGCCAAAGCACTGGATTTAAGTCTACCCCACCTGCACTTACTGAAGATAAAACAGCATGATTCTGCTTGCTTTGAGTACTATAAATGGTGCAGAGACATACCTGTGAAGCTGGACTTAAAACCAGGAGGAGGAGGAGGTGCCTGATGACTCTGCCAGAAAGGCCTAGTGAATCCATCACTCTCACCAAAACTCTCCTGAGGCTGCTGGTTACTGAGGAAGAGCTTGTATACTCCAAAAGCAAGAGCCAGAAGAACAATCACAACTATCGCTCCAGTACCAGAATCAGAAGAATCCTTCCCTGACTGATAATAGCCAGAGCCAAAGCTTCCAGAGGTCTTCGCTTTCCTTTCACCTTCCTCAGTCAGCTCCAGCCTAAACAGCAAACTACAGGAGCCTCTTAAGATGTAAGGATCATCCGGATAATCGTAGCCTTCGCAGCTCACTTCAATTCGTCCAAATCGGTAGGTATTTTTCAAGTCTGCTTTGCACTGCCACTGGAAAAATAAACACAATACAAAGGAAATCCTGCTGCTCCAGAGATGAAAATGCCTGTCTGCTTCCCCAAATATGCTCTGAAATAAAGCTGTAATTAATAACAAATCATGTAAAAGGCCACGGGGTAAGAAATTTCTGACCACTCTTATTTTGAAAAGGACTAGGAATTTGAAATTAACTAAGAGTGGTTTTTTAAATCCTAAAAGTTAAAAAAAATTTAATCTTTTGGAACACAGAAATTATAACTCTGGAAAATTTTGGTTTTGTATACTGAACAGGTTTTTCAAGTATCCCTTATTTAGGTATAATACTATTTCTAAAAATAACCTGTACCCTGTGCAACAGTTAATTAATAAATTCCTGTCTCATGTAAACTATATGGCAGCTACAAAAATATAATACGGAAGCCTGTAATCAATTGCACTTGTGTCCACACAGAAATCAAAAGAAATTGGGACAGACATTATTAAGCATTCATATGTAACACTTAACAAGCAAATTACAATTCTGTAGTTTAACATATGCAGACTCCTCAGTTTCACATGCCCTTGAAGTATCTGAACTTAGATACCTCTAACTGTAAGTGACATATATTTTGTAACACCTCTAACAGCAAGTGACACATATTTTGGAAAGAAAAAAAGCATGTAGCTCCTAGATTAATCATTCACGACAGCACTGTCAGCTGCCAATTCAAATTTGACTGTACTTTTACATTACGGAATTAGTTTTAACCACTATCTGCAGCTTTGATTCCTGGTTAATCTGTCGGCAGAAGCCTAGATAATAGCTAACAAAACATAAACATAACTGTCTATTGAAATACCTGACTGAAGTACTACTGTGCAAGAGGAAGTCACAGAACTCTGAACTTTAGTTTTTAAAAGGTAGAGTTTAAGTAATGCAAATATTTATAGACCTTTCTACTCTAAAACTTGGAAATATATGCAGCAATACCACAGCAAGAGCATCCTCAAGGGTTAACAAGAGTTTGATTTTATCAACTCCAGCAACATTTTAATTAAAACCAACAAAGGTGTGTTATGCAACATTTTTACATTACAGCCTTCAGGGATATCCCAAAGATATAACTACAGTACTTCTAGAAAATCCAAACCCCAAAAAGCATTTAGGTTAGGCTTTAATTGTTAAAGACCCTCTAGCAAAAAACAAACTGAACTGATACTCTAGCCCGTTACTGTTTTTTCCTTCAGAAGTTACTAAGTATGGGGAAAGGTGGCTTCATTACATGTTTAACAAGTTTTAAACAGTTACCTGCACATCATAGCCATCCCAACCTTTGTTGTAACACTGAACAACCTCAGGGATACGTGAACATCCAGCACTGCCTCCTGTGCACTGTAACTGAGGGACTGCAGCTGTCCGCCGGGATGTCGTGTACTGACCTCTGTGAAGAGTGAGCGCCTGTACCTCCCTCAGCAGAACCCTCCCTAGAACAGGTAGAACAAGGGTCAACGTTAACCAAGATGCGTTCCCCTTAGCCACAAGGGCCTCGTGTCAGGAAGAGGCTGACAATACAAAAGACGCAACAACGTGTAACTTTTAAGAAGCGTCACAGAAGCAGAGAGAAACACGGCAGCACTTCCCACTTCCTTCAGAGCTGGGGCTCTGCGTTATTCCTCTCCGATCACGGAACCACCACTATCACTGCGGCCCAAGCCGATTTAAAGGGGGCCCAAACCCAAAAGCCCTACTGGCGCAGGCCTCAGTCCACCCCTTCTCCCGTACCAGGCCGCCGCTAACCCGGCAGCGCTCGGGCCTGAGAACCCCCACCCCACCGCGGTGACGGAAGAGGTAGAAGGGGCAGCGGGAGGGCTTCGAGGAGGCGCACCCGGCCCCACGGCTCTCACCCGGCTGGTCCCAGCCCCGGGCGGGGCGGGCGGCAGCGCAGAGCAGGAGCAGGAGAACAGCAGCCGCCGCCATAACAACCCTGAGGTGAGTCAGCCCTCCGCCCTGCCGGAAGGGGCGGGGGCTCAGGGCCGTGGGCGCACCGCCCTCAGGTCCCGCCCAGAAGCCGGCAGGGCCAATAGGCGACGAGAGGGCGGTGTTCGGGTGCCTGCGCGCTCCCTGACCGGAAGCTGCACCCCAAGAGCACCAGTTCCGCTTCCGTTCAGACCCCATTTCCGCTTCCGGGTGGCGCCAGTTCCGCTTCCCGGCGCGCAGCCTCTCCGCCGGTGCGGCGCCATGGCCGGCATCAAAGGTGCGGCGCGGAGGGAGGAGGGGGTAGGGGGCTAGAGCGACTGCCATGGTAACGGTAGAGGGGTGGCCTTCCCCACCCGGTAGGCCGTGCAGCGCCTGGCGGCTGGTGCGGCGGGGGGCAGGCCCCGGGGCCTCTGCGGGTGGTGAGTGGGGTGGCTGTCACGGGGAGGGGGTGGGGAAAGGGGTCGGAGCTGCTCTCAGCTGCCCAGGGCGGGCAGGGAGGCCGCTGCCTCGGGGCGGACAGAGCGACACGCCTCCCGCCCCCCCCCGCCGCCACCGCCGGGTGCTTGTGTTGGCTCATCGTGCCCAGCCCCTCACCCGGTACCGGCGTTTGCTCTGTTGCAGCCCTGATCAGCCTGTCCTTCGGGGGAGCCGTCGGCCTGATGTTCCTGATGCTGGGATGCGCCCTTCCCGAGTACAAGTAACGTTCTCTCTCCTCTTCTCCCTTTATTTTTTGGCATGTCTCTAACTCCCGAAAAGTTTGGCTTTCATAAAAAGTCCTCTGTGTGCAGGAGAGTTTTGGGGATTTTGGGGTGGTTTTTTTTTTGGCTTCAAAAGTTTGGGGCAGGAAAAAAGACTAGTTGTTCTGGTTTGAGGAACCCACAATAATTTATTGTCCTTCAGACAATTATTCTGTCACCCATTCATTCCTCCCCACCTGGGAAGGAGAATTGGAAAAAACAGTGAAACCTGAGGGTTTAAATATTAACAGATTTAATAGAAGACTAGATAATTAACACTAATAACACTAAAGAACTAAATATTGATCCTGATACCAATATTAAAAAAACACAGGGGTTATCCTCAGCCAATTCAATCAGCAGAAAGCTGTGCACTCCCAGCAGTGGACAGCAAATGTGGGACACTGCAAGCGCTATGGCTTTGGGAGGAAGGGAAGGGCTCAGGGGTCCAGTGCTGGGGCAGGAAGTTCTCAGGATAGTAGCCTTCAAAGAGGAGGAGAAAATCCTCAGCAAAGTTCCTAATTTATATTGAATGTGATGTTCATGATATGACATAATCCTGTTGGCCAGCTTGGGCGAAGTGCCTGGGTCTCGCTCCTCTTCATACCTGCACCTGGCAAGGCTTGAAAACACTGAGATTCTGAAACCCGCATACTATACAGTACTACCCGCTGGCTATAAAGTAAATATTTTCATAAATTCAGGCACTAGTCTTCTAAAAGTGCAGTTTGCCCAAGTATTAGAAGATAAATTAGTCCTGTGTTGCTCAAACCCAGACACCGTCCAGTAGTGAATTCACCATAAACGTGAAGGCAGCCAAAGTTAAATTACCAGGCCTGGCTGCAAGCTGTTACAGAATGCACTATCCTCAGATGTCTCCAATGTTGTCCCTTTGCAGCTGGTCAGCAGATAGCATCTCCTGAACTAGAGAGTTCAGAGAGTCTACACTATCTATTATCAGGGAAGTGTTTGTGTTTTCTCTGCCTACTTGGTGGTAGCTGGGCCATTGGTGACTGTCAGGTGGGCCCTTGGCTGGGTACTGCACTTGGTAATGTAGTGTCTGGAGTAATTGCAGCTGCTGTCTGTACTGTCGGTCTGTTGATTCTGTCTCTTAGTTTCCAGGAGATACGAAGCAATAGACTGATAGTTCAGGAAATCAGGCCTGTGGCTTTGACCCTTTGCTCACTTTATAGGAAATCTTTTAAACGTTAAATAAATACCATATAGCCTGTTTGTAGTCGTGGTTGTGAATTGGAGTTTTCTACATATATGATTGGCTTTCTTATGCCAGCTTTTTCTTGTTATAAAACCAGGGCTGGTGACACAAACCCTTAAGAAGGAGGTCCTCATGCAGTCACCCTTCAAACAATGCAGTAAAGTTTTCTTGTAACAACGTGCAGATGCATTGGTGTGTCTGAGAAATTTAGTCTGGAGAGCTGCAAGCAATAAAAGAAAATGTTGCCAAATACGATGGTATAATTTTTGTACGTTTTAGTTACTTGCATTCAGATTTAAGAAAAAAAAGTCTCAGTGCCCTGAGTATTGGCTGAGAACAATCCACGTGTGTTCACTGAAGGCTTACGGGCAAAATGACGCGAGGGCTTTACAAATGTATCTCTGCAATTCTTAAGTAAAGCTCACAGGTTAAACTTAAGAGTTAAGCTCATCTTGTGAGGTGGTGTTAGATTTAAGCTTGGCTTAGTGAAATCTTGCTTTAAGAATATCCTGTTAGTGAGCTCTCTGGAGCTGCTGTCGAGGTCAGCTGAAGCCGCTCACAAACTGTTGGATTAATGTCAGCTTGCTGCAAAGCAGAGGATTTGTTGTCTGTGGACTCTCTCAGTCTTTCCCGAGCGGGGATGCTGGATGGGGAAGATGCCTTGCATTGATTTTTAGGAAGAACAGGAAGTAAATCAAGTTAACTTTTCTTCTCCTTTCTTTTTCAGCCAGTACTGGCCACTGTTTGTTCTGTTTTTTTACATCCTTTCTCCTATCCCGTACTGCATAGCGAGAAGATTGGTAGATGACACAGATGCTACAAGTAATGCCTGCAAGGAGCTAGCAATATTTCTTACAACAGGCATTGTTGTCTCAGCATTTGGGCTGCCGATAGTGTTTGCGAGAGCAGAACTGGTTAGTAATATTTCCATCTATGGTTTCGTATTTTTTTCCTAGAAAACTTTGTTCTTTATGCTTTTTTTTTTTTTTTTTTACTGAAGGTAAAGCTGCCATGCACTAAGCAACTTTCATAAATACATTCTTAAGATGCTTGCAGTGGAAACAGAGTAAGAATTTTCTCGGCAAGAAAAACAAATACTAGAAACAGAAGCGCGGCAGAATGTCAGGATTGCCAATTGCTTCATGTGGTCATGAAATAAAAGCCCTCACAGTCTATATGCAATGCAGAGAAAATGAGACAGGGTAGGATGAAAACTTAACAGGCATGTAACCAAATATATAAAATAATACTTTGAAGGCAATTTGCGGAATAGTTTGGCTAAAGAAGCATGAATAAACAATGCATTTTTGCCCTCAACTGGAAATTATATTGGTGGTGTTATTTAAATTTCCAAGTCGTTATTACATCTCTCCCAGTATACAACTTTTCACTAGAATAGTGTAAAAGATTACCTTGCTTGTGTGAATTTTAGAGAGCACTACTACATCAAAAACATGGAGGGCACTTTCCTAAAATCTCTTTAGGCAAGAACAGCTCGGAGGTGTTTGAATTCCTCACACGCTTTGAGTAACCCACTCACTCTCCTTGAAAAGCATTTACCTCCTTTTTTGTTACTGGGATAGTGCTCGCATTTTGAAAACCCGCATACTTAAATATCTGTTTAAAAAAAGTCCTATAGCATGGGTAGCAAGTATAGCTGGGCTGCAGGTGCGTTTGTTGCTGTTGCCTAGCCTTACTTTACTATTTTTGGATGTTACAGCAAAACTGCTGTGCCTGCTAGCAAGCGCTTTGAATGCAGCCAGAAGAAACTTGCAGTGATGCTTGGCTCACTGTGGATCGGTCTAGCAATTTTGGGAAAACCCAGCTCAAATAATGAGATACCACCTTCTTGCATCACGGACCTATTGCTGAACTTTGTCTGTAATGTGACATTAAGACGTCACCTTTTGTCTTGTCAGTATTCAGTTCAAAACACGTCTAACTAAATTCCCCTTGTTCACAGATCTACTGGGGCGCATGTGCGCTTGTTCTTACTGGGAATACGGTCATCTTCGCCACAATCCTAGGATTTTTCTTGGTCTTTGGCAGCAATGACGACTTCAGCTGGCAGCAGTGGTGAAAGGAAGATAGGAGAACTATCCCTGGCATCTTGTCATGCAGTGGCCATCCATACAAATGAGAGAATGGGCAATAAAGAGAAGTAGCGTAGCAAGCCTCTTGAGTATTCTAGATGCTCCTTTTCACCTTGTTCGTTCTGAGTGTACTACTGTTGCTGACAGGGTTTCTACATTTTTATGAAGCGGAGAGAGGATTGATTTCATTTTTACCTATGTTTTTAGGTGCTCTCTTGGTTTAAAATTGTCATCCCTCTGTCCGGTGTTTATCTGAAGCTTTAAATCTGGAATAAGAACATTTAAACATGGTTTCAAAGAAGATTTAAAGTTGGGGATTTTTTTGGGGGAAGGTGATGTTTTGTTGTTTCTTGGGGTTGTTGTTTTTTTTTTTTTTTTTTTATAATTTAAGCATTAATACTATGTTTCAAAATAACTTTTTTTTTTTATATAGTGATTAAATTATGTACAAACTGAACTGAGGTAAGAGATCGTGCACCACTATTGTCAATTACCAGATCAACAGATCTTTTGCCATATTTTAGCAGAGGCAAGGCGGGGCGGGGAGTACCAATTGCAGATTTTTTTTCTGCCCATACCTCAAACTGGGTGATGAATGTTGATAGCCTTCATTTCAGGAGAAGGCTGAGGAGCAGGTAGAGTTATTTGGGAGAACTCCTAAATTTTAACACTGCTAGCACTTTTACCTGCTTTGTTATCAATTCTTGCGTGGATGTGACATTCAAGTAGTCTGTAAATGTATTGATGCTATGACATACAAAACTAAAGTGTATTGTAGGGGAAGGGAAAATGACGTTTTAATTCCATTTTTTTAAATAATATCTTTTGAACTCTTTCTATTTATAAGTATTGTATGATTTTGAACTTTTATGTCAACTCTTTACCACAAAGATGGTAAAATGTTCATTTTTGGAACTACCGGTCTCTGGTCTGCGTTAATTTGAAGCACATACAAAGCTATTTCCTCCGTCCCCTTTTTAATTTATTTTATACATAGTATATTATATATAAAATAAAACAGCTTTTCAAATGTAGATTAAAACTTTGTGTTAAACTTGCCTAAGTGATTTTTTTTTTCCCTTTCACACAGTGCAGTTGAGGCATGACTTTTGGAAGTCACTGGCTGAACTGATTTCACTGACTGTTTTTAAGTTCTTATGCACTATCAGTTAATAAGATTTAATGATATGTCTGTAACTGTAGCTTGTGTTCTGTAAGATTGCACATGTAGCTTCAAATATTTAAGATGTTTTCTGCATACCTCTCAATTGTCTGGATTTTTCATTTAAAGAAATCTGCCATTAGTCATTCCATCACGAGATAGTTGATGAGTACCACTTAAGTGGGTTTGATTTTATCACGTGCAGGGATAAAGTTGACCAAACATACTTATAAACTATATTTTTGTTCCAATTATTTAAAAAAACCAACCAAAACAAACCTCTAGGAAAGTTACTGTGCATAATTAAAAGCTGAGGATCGCTTAGGTTTTGCTTAACAGTGGAACAGTATGAACAGGCACGGAATTGCAGGTCTTGGCCATAGTATTTGTGCGCAGATGTAGACAAAGATGTAAAGCTTGACTGTTTCAAGTCTGATAGTAATGGTAGCTACTTACACGGTGTGCTCAGGGTACTGATGGCAGCAGGTAGGGGCAGCAGGGCTGTAGCTACCTACAGGCACTGCTTTGTTAGCGTCGTCCTGTGTGTAAATTAAGAGCTTGATTTTTATCCATCCTGGTAGAGGAACAAATAGGTGCCAAGACTCTCGCGCAGAAGTCAATCTGTAGCAGATGGTCTTCCAGCCATAGGCAAGTGCTTCACCAGGCTGCCCGCCATGGTGGCGTTGGGAGGTGCATGAGGGCTGTGGGATCACTCTTTTCATGGCCTTTTGCAGAGAGACTTCTGCATCCCTGAAAATCTCCCAAACCAGTGACTAAATTTGGATTCCTTAGCAGTCCTTGCGAGTAGGAACGCTTAGGACTTGCACAAATCTTCCGAATCTCTCACAGACTCTTTTTTTTTTTTTTTTGTGGTCAGGAACTGTTTTCTTTTTCACTCCTGTGCTGCTAAGTCTGCTTCTCAAAGTGATGCTGCTCTCTGGATGACTAGCCGTAGAGCTGACCGCGTATGTATTGGCGGTGCGTTTTTTTGTATGTTAATTGCATTACAGCGTTCACTTCTTTTGTTGGCACACCGGGTGTGTGCAGTATTGCTCTGATTTCTGAGCTGGACACTTGAGAGGTATGATCCTTCCATATCATATGCACTGAGATAGCATTGCCATCCTTCTAGAGGGAAAAAAACTTTGAATGATAAAAATTTTAAATAGCAACCTTGAGTTCTGTATGTTTAATCGAAAATACTCTAATAAAAGAGTATTTTGTTTAAAGTATTAATTGTTTTTTTTTTTCTTTCTTTAATGTGGTTGTCACTATTCCTGTTGAAGGGATGTCAGCAGATCACTCAGTAGTCCTTCAGAGTGTGTCATTTGTGTCATTTACCTCGGAATACTTGATAAAAAGAGGCTCCAGACCAAGCTGGCTCTGCTGGTCGCATCTCACACCTGCAGTTTTGCTGTAGTTTGTGTTTGAAGTCCAAATTCTGATCTATTGGTATTGTTATACAAAGTGATAGCCACCTTCACCCTCTGAAGTATTTATGATTTTTTTTTAACCCCCCCCCAGCCTTTGTAATATTTGTAATTGTTCATGACACTGCTGAAATTTGAAGACTGATAGTCGTCTTTTAGCAGAAGAAACTAATGGGAATTGGTGGAAAATCCTTTTTTTTTGGGGGGGGGGATTGGGTGGGCAGCCATCCCCTGCGCCCTGCACACACACACACACACGCTCACTTTGGTCATATCTGTTGATATTAATATTATTTTTTATTATTATTCGCGGGGGGGGGGGGAAAGTTGGTTAAAATTTTAACAGAAAAAAACTCACCCTTCAGTTAAAACATTAGAAGAGCCAAGTAATTTGGCAATAACCGGGGCGCTACACCTGCGCGCTCTTTTTTTGAAGAAGTCAACCTCAAGAGTTTGGGTAAGAGTAAAATGTCTGAGGGAAACGAAGAAAATTCCAGCCCCTCGGCTCAGCAGCTGGACACCCTCCCCGTTCCCCGCCTCAGCCGCTTCTGAGGGGGCGGGAGCAATGGCGGCGTGAGGGGCGGAGAGGGGGCGGGAGCAAGGGCGGCGTGAGGGGCGGAGAGGGGGCGGGAGCGACGGCGGGGTGGAGGGCGGACAG
>JAOXJM010000033.1:32060980-32078082 GCA_026413425.1 Tringa solitaria
TCTGTGGGGGCGGGTGCACGGGCGGCGTGCGGGGCGGTGAGGGGGCGGGAGCACTGGCGGCGTTAGGGGCGGAGAGGGGGCGGGAGCGACGGCGGTGTGAAGGGAGGAAAGGGGCGGGAGCAATGGCGGTGTGAGGGGCGGAGAGGGGGCGGGGGCAACGGCGGTGTGAGGGGCGGGTCGATCCTCTCCTTCTCGACGTGGCGGCCGGGGCGCGCATCCCTTTCCGCTTCCGGGGCAGCTGCCGCCCCGCTCCTCCCCTCCCGAGGTGTTTTCTCCTCCCGGTTCCAAGATGGCGGCGGCGGCGGCGGGAGGTGGTGGCGCGGGGTCGGCGGCGGCGCTGTGGAGCGAGGTGAACCGCTGCGGCCAGAACGGCGACTTCGCCCGCGCGCTCAAGTCCGTTAACAAGAGTGAGTGAGGGCGGGCGTGAGGGCCGCCGCCATGTCGGCGCCGGGCCCAGCCGCGCCGCGGGGCCGTTAACGGCGTCCGTTCCCTGTCTCCCCCGGCCTCGCATCTTTCCCGGGCGGGCTTGGCCTTGTGCTGGGGCCCCGCGGACCGGGGTACGGCTGTGGCAGGGAGCGGGGGATTCCGTGTGCTGGCAGGATGTGGAGGGGGAAGCGAGTGGGGCAGCCGCCTGGACCCTGCTCCCTCACCGGGACCGTGGGTTGCTGCTCTTGCCTCGCGTAGGCCCTGGTGTGGGCCGAGCCCTGCGGGGTGCTGGTGGGTTTCCCTTCAGCTTTGGTCGTGGGAGGAAAGGAAGCTGCTTTTCCCCCCAGGAGTTGAGGCAGCGTTGTTGGTGCATACGGACTGAGTCGGGAGCCATAACTGGCTCGCCATGGAGAGACCAGGCTGGGGTGTGTTGTTTTGAGAGTTGGCCTTCCGAAATGGGATTGCGTTATAAGACACATTGTGGCTGAAACTTCCCTCTTGGCTGTTTGTAGGTAATAGGGACTCATCTCCTGTCCCAGCAGATCTGAGAGTTGGGGTCACATGAAAAAATCAAATATCAAAACCTGTTTCTTCTAGTTTTCCCTCGCTGTCTTCCAGTGACAGAAAGTATTAGTACATAAAGTGACTACCTGTCTAGAGCCATACTGTTCTTCTATATCAGGTGTTTTTCTTCCTGTATATGCTTTACGTGGCACTCAGGTTTTGGCACTGTGTTCTCTGCCTGGAAGTAAAATGCCCATGAAAGGTTTGTCCAGGTGTGTACAGCTCCTTTGGTGCAGCTCTGTTCCAGGTATGTTAGCACAGTGGTCACTTGGGGTAAGTTCAGTATTTACACTGAATTCTTTTATCCTGACAGGATTTGTTTTATAATCTGAGCCAAAGCAAGCCATGCCAGGACCATGCCATGGCCTAAATTGACGTGACTGCTCTCTGTGACCGGTTTTTGCAACTAACAACATATGGCTTTTACAAAACCTTAGTCTGTCTGATAGTGAGTTGAATCCTTGTGTTGAAGCTGGTTTCCCTTCCAGTACTGCAGATCAGCAAAGACGATGTGACGGCACTTCAGTGTAAAGTAGTGTGTCTTATCCAGAATGGGAACTTCAAGGAAGCCCTCAGCGTAATCAACACCCACACTAAAGTGTTAACCAGGTGAGTTGTGTCTTGCTGTACTCTACAATATATGAAACAAGACCTCAAGAAGCTGCTGCAGCATCAGTGGAGGAGATAATAGGCAGCAAAATAAAGAGCGGGGGGTACTCGGAGCCTTTGGGATTGGGTTTCTCAGTGAAATGCTGATTTATTCTGGGTGTGAGAGTGGGTCTGGATGAGTTTGAGATGGTCTAACAGCTTGCTGTTACTGTTGAAGGGATTGTCCCTAATCTAGTTTTCAGCCATCTTTGTGAGCTGATTCTGCTTGTTGATGTGGTTGAGCACCACAGCTGGTACAAGGGAACAGGACAGATCTCATGGGGAGTGGAGAGAAAAGGGAGAAACCCTTGCCAGGGGCAGCATGCTGCTAGCTTTGCTTGGCTGTCTTGTCGTACTACTCCTTGGGCTCCTTTTCTTTGCCTGCCTGAGGGTACTGCTTCAGCTTTTGGGATGATGCAGGCCCTTTCTGTGTCTTCTCAAAATCAGGACCTTGGAGACAACTTGTGTTTGAGAACAAGTCAAGCTTCACAATTGGGTCATTAAGCAGACTCTGATTTGTATCCTAATAAATGTGCTCTTTGTGCAATGCCTGGGATGAAATTGCTACCCAAGAACTGCCTGGCAGCAAAACTTTTGTATTTCAGATACTGCTCTTGTGTCCTCATTTGAGGCAAAAAAAAGCAATTTTCTTTTCAGTAATTTTACTGTTCAGTTAAGTCTCTCCTAACTAACTGCAGTCTCTGAAATGAACAGTATATTTTTCAAACAATGTGTGCTTCTAGCAGTGATAACATCTGATGTTTATAGTTAATACCAAGGAATGGTATGCAGAGAGGCTCTTGCTTATACTTATTCCCATAACAACCAAGGTCAGCTAACTTTGTTATGTACCATGTTGGAGGGCTGGATGTGGAAGAGTGTGGAGGGATCGCACCTGTGGGGGAGAGTAAACAGGACAGGTGACCCAAAACTGACTAACAGGGTATTCCATCTCATCTACCCCATGTTTAGTATAAAGCTGAGGGATCAAAGGGGGTCAAGACCTCTTCTTCAGTGGTTTGTGTCCAAGGAGGGCTCTGTTCTTCTGCCTTTAATCCTGATCTGTGTGTTCCTGAATCCAGTTCTTGAATTCAGTTCCCGTCAGCCCTGCGTCCAGTCCTAGTACTTGCCAGTGACGTGATCATCATCCTGGGAGCTTGATACTGATTTTATGTATATTTGTGTACATTTCACTATTTTCTTATTATTATCTTTTATTGTTAATATTTCATTATAGCTGTCCTAGGTTTTTTTCAGCTATAAGTCTCTCTTCCTTCCCCTTCTGGGAAGGGAGAGAGCTTAATAGAGAGCATCTGTTGTTCATTTAGTGGCCAGCCCAGCCTAAGCCATTGACATCTTGTTAAGGAACTTCCCAGAAAAGTGTGTTATTTTATCAGTGTGATGAAGCATGTCTTCATTTCTGTTCGCATCTGAAAAAAAATATAATTACCTTATTCACAAATTCCTCCCTTTCTGGGATGGAAAGAACTTAAATTTTTAGCTTCTTTTTTTTTAGTACGTGGTAAGGAGGAGGAGTAGTTAGTCTCTAAATTCAACTGACTTCAGAGTTCTCCACATAATTTATTTAGCTTTGGTGTACTGTGTGTCTGTCTGTGTATCCTACAGAGCAGGGAAAGTGGTGGTTCTTGCTGTGCCTTGAAGTTGTCCTGTCCTGCACTGAGACTGGTGCACTGCTTTGCTTTAATTGTTAATGTTGTTCGTTTGTTTTCAGACTTCCCTAATACTCAGCTGGACTGAGATTGTTTTGAGTAGACAGAGAAATAGCTGGTGACAAGTGGCGCCAGTGATGAACTAAGGGAATCACTGATTAATTTTCCTTTGGCTTAAATGGTAACTCAGTGGGTGGAACATAGCCTTTAAGGCTCTGCTTGTTTGATAGTGCTTCCCTGATGGTGTGAGCTTGCTTTGAAGCCAATTTTATATTAACATCAGCAAACCCTTTTGCTGTAGTTCTGCTGTGCTGATACTTCAAAATAGGTTAATGATACCATTGACTTAGTTTTAGACTATAAGAGGGACTGTGTTTTATACCATTTCCTTTCTCTCTCTGCATGAGTTGATTGTCTTTGAAAGTTTGCAGTAACAGTCTTTTACTGTAATGATATACCTTTTGCTTAAGGAGTCACTTAATGAAGTTTGGTATTGTTTTACTTGTAAGCATTTGATTCGTATGATCTGTAGGAGGCCAGGGGAGATTTGACATGCCATGTGTCTGGAGACACCAGAAAAAAAAAGGAACCTCTTCTTTGAGATGAAGTTTTGATATTCCTTCTCTGTTTAAAACAAAGTATGTTTAAGATATTTTCAATGCTTAACAGATAGATAATTTGGTAATCTGGGATCACGTGCTCACCTCTGGTGTTTGGCTTTTGGGGAATGTAGCAGTCTGTAACTAATTAGGGCCGCTCAAATAAGCGTGTTCAGGTGGGGGAATGATGTTGAATGAAGACTACAGTGCCTGCTGACAGCCTTTGTCTTGTCCTTGCAGTGATGTTATTGCCTTTGAGAAGGCCTACTGTGAATACAGGTTGAATCGCATTGAAAATGCTCTCAAGACCATACAGAGTGCCAGTCAGCAGACAGACAAACTGAAGGAGCTTTATGGACAAGTGGTAATTACAAGCTTTTCTTCCTGATAGCAGTTTTGTAGTTGGATGCCTTTTCCCTCCTCTAATGTGGGGCAAATATGGGGAGAGAATTTCCTTCTCTGACTTGAAGGTAAGGAGAGGTACAGTTCCCAATGGCTCCAACTTTTGTGGAGCTTCAGTCACCTGCTGCTGGAGGCAGAGTCATTGTCTTATTGCCACTGAACCAAAGCAATGCATTTGTGATTCCCTCTCCCTTCCTGGGTCTGGCCTGATAATAGCTATCTGGCTGAGGGGATGGAGGGTGGAAGAGAGCTGGTGAGATTTATTTGTGATTGAGCCGTCTGCCTGCATTAGATACCTGTTCAGGAATGGTTTGCAGGACCTGACATCTGTCCTGGTTTGAGATAAAACAAAAACTTTTCACTTCTTATTCTAGCAGCAATAACATCTGAAAAACACACTGTTAATTTCAGCGTACAGAAGAGACTTCAGTGAAAAGTAAAATTACTGAAAAGAAAATTGGCTTTGTTCTATCTCAAACCAGGACACATATCAGACATTAGAAATGAAGCAGAAAAAAAGTGGTGTTTCTTCTCTGGTTTCTCCCTGGTAAGTGAGAAGAGTTTTGTGAAGAATTGGCTGTCTTCTCTCAGCTGCATGAAAGACCATTAATTTAATCTCTCTCATAGAGGGGTGATCTAATCTGGAAAAAGGCTGTGTAAACTGCTGCTTTTAAAGAAGCTTTTTTAGGAGTAAGAAATGTGCCATTTGCGTGCAGGTAGCTGGTGTCATTGCTTCAGTCCTTGCAAAAGTAATCTGTAGAGTTTGCCCTTAGAGGTAGATGCAAATGTTAGTAATGTTCAGCTTAAAACATATGGTGCACTGCTGCTGCCAGTCTATGGGGAGGGAGGAGGCTGTAGTTAATAGCATACACAGGGAAATGCTATTCTGAAGGCTAAACCCTTCCCCTTCTCAGTTGTACAGGTTGGAGCGTTATGATGATTGTCTGGCTGCATACAGGGATCTCATCCGCAACTCCCAGGATGAGTATGAGGAAGAGAGAAAAACCAACCTCTCTGCTGTTGTGGCAGCACAAAGCACATGGGAAAAGGTGATGCCGGTAAGTAAGTGTGTGCATGTGTGTGTGTAAGAGTGACAGCCAAGGAATAAAGGGTATGGAATTGTAGATCTTTTAACAGGATAAAAATGTTTTCCTATCTCTTAATGACTTGAGTGTATTGAATATCACCTAGTGGTTTCCCCTATATGGAGGAATAAATGCTGTTATTGTTCTGAGGGATTAAAAGTTATATTTCATCTTTGATCTCTGGGAGATGTCACACAGAGCAGGAAGTACATCTCTCTGAGCCTGCATTAGGCAGAATACCTGTGGCGACCAACACTTTCCTCTGTCTCATTACTCTCTTGCCCAGGGTAAAGCTGACTGCCTGGGTCACCCAGCCATTCTTCGGAATGTTTTTGTTAATGCGCACTGCAGATTGTAATGTTCTAAGTTTTTTCAGAAATCTTTGTCCTTGGCGGTGTGCACAGCACACTCAGCTTTCTGTGCAGCACTGTGGATCCACTTTGTAGTTCTCTAGAGCAGCCATTCTTACCTCTCCTCTTTCAGCAGCCTAAGTATTCCCCAAATTCAGGCTCGAGTTTTGCTGCTGCCTTGTCAATTGCCTCTGATTTTGCTGTGCAATGTGAGGGAAGATCCTTTGTGCTGTGACTTGTTTGCCAGGTCTGTGCCCTTTTAAAATGGCATCTAAAGTTATTTTGCAAGGAATAGTTTGATTGTACATGAAAGCTATAGTTTGTATCCATTACCTGTCAAATCTGTATAGATCAGTTGGTGATTATGTGGTGTTACATTTGCTTTTCATGCTAGGAGGATTTGGGCCTTCGAGAAGCTACCTACGAGCTGTGTTATAACAGTGCATGTGCATTGATTGGGCAAGGAAAGTTGAATGAAGCAATGAAGAAACTGCAGAAAGCAGAAGGTAAAAACATGGTGAGGTGAGAGGGAAGCTTTGTGTGATAGAAGTAATTACTTGCTCTCTGTAGAAACACTTAGAGAGAAAGTGGTTTTGAAAATTTAAAAACAGGATTTGTTGTATGAGTTTCCACTTGGTTCCTGACAGAACTGGTGTTTTTGTAGAAGTGTTCCTCTGCAGCTCTTTTCCAGAGCCACGTAGCATGTACCATCTCCTGGCTCTCTTACAGCCCCCAATGCCTTTAAATTAATGTCCACTTCCTATTTCAAAAAACTACTCAATTCATAAGCTTGAGGTGTTTCATCTCTTCTAATTCCTGGTTTTGTTGGCATATATATATATATTGTATAAAAACTATTAAAAAAAATTCTTCATGGTCTCAATTGGGTATGAAATTAGTATAAGGCAATAAATGAGCTTTTTCTGTGAAGAGAATTATTTTTCTATTGGGTAGAAGGGGATTTTATGTGTGTTTTTTTTAAAAAAAAAAAAAAAGCTGGGGGAGGAGAGTTAGGAAGAATTAGTTTCTTTCTAATCTAATTACTCTTGCAGATAAATAGGTCAGTTCTGTCCTGATTTTGATGATAGAATAGCAGCTCTCCCGTACAACTGATTTGAGCATGCGTAATTTGAATCTATGCCCTGTGATAGCGGACTTTTGGGGAGCAAAACAAATGATGTTTTGGTGAGATATGAGAAAGTTAAGAAGTGACCGGTATCTGTACTGAAAATTGATGGAATCGCTGCCCCATAAAGGCTGGTGTAATCTGAATATTGCAGGTTTGCATCACTTAACTCCCAAGATGGTGAGCAGTTGCAGCTGAGTGATCGCTATGGAGAAGATCAGGAGCTAGGTTTAAGGAAATTTGTTTGGGAGAGAACGTGAGCATGTGACCCTGCTCTCAGAAGGCAGCTTTGTTGGGGACAGCATTTGCTGTGCATTTGATATTTCTTCTGCATCATCTAGTCTTGTCCCTCATGCTCAGTCCCATCTATCATCAGGCTTGTAGTCTGATGTGCCCTTTTTATACTGCAAAAGTTTCAGGGATAGATGAAAAGAGTGTGTGTTCTGCTGTGATTCTAGGCTGGGTGTTACCCCTTAAGCCTTCTAAATGGTGTTCTTCAATTTGTTTTTCCTTCCAGAGCTGTGCCGCCAATCGCTATCAGAAGACTCTGTAAGTTCTTGGTGTTGTTCTGGAAAGTGTTTGCTTTAAACCAGCGTGAACAAGGGTGTGACCATAAAGTGCCCTGCAGATGGCCAGAGCAGCCAAAGCTGCTGTGCAGTATTATCCAGCAAGACTTGCCACTGCTGCTGGTACCGGGTTGTGAGGCCGGGGCAGCCAACCATAGTTGTTGCAGAAGTGTAGTTAACACTGCAGGCTGTTTGCTGCCGTGCTCCTTGCACAGTTGCCTATGCTGGTGCAGGCAGGATGGGTAAAGGTTGTCTGAAACCTTCCTGGTACCCACCCCTGCTATGGGTGAACACTCTGAGTGGATGGTGGGAAACATAGGAAATTTGTAATTGCTGTTGTTGGCTCAAGCAGAGGGGCAGAGTCAGCACAGGAGTTATAGGTATCTTCAGACTCTTGCAAGAGCAGGTGAAGCTTTCTTTTCTTGTGGTTTAACCCAGAGATGCTTGTGTTTGTGCCGTGGCTACAACCGTCACCTGTAGTGGCTGGGGTACTTTGCTGCTAGTACTGCCCAAAAGAGCTCATAGACATTTGCCAGCAGAATGCTGAAGCCAGGGGAAGAGAGGTGAGATGGCAGCTTTTTTTTTTTTTCCTTGTTTTTTCTTCAGGATGTGACAGAGGAAGACATTGAGGCTGAACTGGCCATTATTCATGGTCAGATGGCTTATATCATGCAACTGCAGGGTCGTACGGAGGACGCTTTACAACTCTACAATCAAATAATCAAGTTGAAGTAAGGGCTTTTCTAAAACAAATACTCAGTCTTCCATCTGTAGAGGGACTACTGTTTAATAACATTGTGCTTTCTGCTTGTCTTATCTGCAGGCCAACAGACGTAGGACTGCTTGCTGTCATTGCAAATAACATCATCACAATTAACAAGGTATAGAATTACCTTGCTGCTTTCAATGTGGGCCTTCCTGGTGGTTACTCAGCCTGCTTCTCTGCTTCTGTCAAGAGAAGGGGGCTAATCAGTAAAGACTTTTTCCTAAACAGTAGTTAAATCACAGACCCAGAAACCTCTTCTTCAAGGAACGTAGTGAAACCTTCTCATGATATATGATTTCCCCAGGACCAAAATGTCTTTGACTCAAAGAAAAAGGTGAAGCTGACCAATGCAGAAGGTGTTGAGCATAAACTCTCTAAGAAACAGCTCCAGGCGATTGAATTCAACAAAGCTTTGCTGGCAATGTACACTAACCAGGTAGGGAAAACTGAGCTGCAGTAGGAATTTGGGCAAAAATGGGTATGCAGCTGTTCTGTATAAGAAGATAAGACCACTTAGTTTAGGCACAGAAATGAGGAGAAAGAAAAAAAATCGTCCCAAAGAGAAGACAGCTAGTTGTATAGTGACTTGGGTGTTGCTGTAGGTAGGATGGTGTGGAGATGAAGAGGAGACAGAAGGGGTGTGTGGGATTCTTAGATACGTCTAAAGTGCTATTAAGGGTACTTGTTCTTGCTTCTGTGTACCTATTTCAGGGAAGCCATCACTAGCATATCTTCTTAGATGCAGCTGGTATGTTAGCTTTGTGTTTAGGTGCTTGCAGAGGTTGAGAAAATTGTATTCTCTTTTCCTATTCCTCAGGCAGATCAGTGCCGCAAGCTGTCGGCAAGCCTGCAGTCACAGAGCCCTGAGCATCTGCTCCCTGTGCTTATCCAGGCAGCCCAACTGTGTCGTGAGAAGCAGCATGCAAAGGCTGTAGGGCTTCTGCAGGTAGGTTAAGAGAAAATACTCCTTTGGCCAAGCTCCATTTAAACTTGTGCTTTGTGTTCTCGTGTGCTGTTTCCCTTAGCCTGTTTTGTCTGGTTTAAATTTCCAGGGGTATCTGACTGTGCTTATGTTGGTTTGGTGTAATGCTGCTGGAAAGCATTTACATCCAGCTGAACGATGCCGCTTCTTTAAGGGGAAATAGTTCCCTTGCACCTCTGATTTTTATGCTTAGGAAGCTGTAGTAGACGACTTCTAGGGTAAGCAGTGGGCTCTGATGCTCTGCTTGCCAGCAGTTTGCAACAGCTTCCTTTTGGGAGGGAGTGATGGCCTGGGACAGAAATCAGAGAGGACGAGGGGCCACTGGCATGGTTTGGGGCCCTCCCCTGCTGTGTGCTGAAGCCTGCCTGTGCTGGAAAGCTTCTTTGGCTCTTGCCAGCTTGCTGTGACTGAGCATGAAAGATGATTCACCAGAGCAGCAGCCTGGTGCCCACACACATGTTGAATTGTTCTTTCCTCTGACTCTCAGGACTTTGCAGACCAGCACCCTGCCAATGCAGCTGAGATCAAGCTGACGATGGCCCAGCTAAAAATTGCTCAAGGTATCCAGTGTCCTCCTTTGTTGGGAAGTGTCTGCATGTGGTAATGGTACAAGGGGTGAGAAAAACAGGATTTAGGGCAGTCTTTGCTGCAGTCACTGTTGTTAACAGGGGCACAGAGCAGAGTTCCTAGAGATTCTTTCAGTTGAGTATTCTATATATATGGCTATGGCAGGATAGAGCTCATAGCTTAATGTCTGGACGTCCAGGCTCCATGGATCCCTGGCAGAGAGGCCCAGAGTCCAGAATAATAAGGCTGAATCTGTTCTGGGGCAGGAGGGTCTTGGGAGCAGTGTGGAGCTCCCTGATGGTACCATTCCTGTATACAGTCGGGCAGCACAGAGTTGCTCCTGGAAGAGAAGATTCTGTTTGCAAAACTTGCTCCTGAACCATTGCAGGATGTGGCAAGGGCAGAAAGGTCCTTTGTGTGGAGGCCTGGAAATGGGAGAGATACTCTGAGAATGGGATTGTTATGTCCCTGTTGTTTACCTTTGGCTGGAAGGTCACTGACAGGGTGAAGTGTTCCTGTGCCAT
Organism: Tringa solitaria; assembly: GCA_026413425.1. Taxonomy (NCBI): domain Eukaryota; kingdom Metazoa; phylum Chordata; class Aves; order Charadriiformes; family Scolopacidae; genus Tringa; species Tringa solitaria. The sequence continues at coordinate 32,071,256 of JAOXJM010000033.1, forward strand.
TCAGAGCGTGTTCCTCCCTGTCTCTCTTCTAGGCAGCGTCACCAAAGCCTGCATGATCCTGAGGAGCATAGAAGAACTGCAGCACAAGCCTGGTATGGTAAGCAAAACTCAATATGAACTGTGTGAATTTTTTCCCTTGTAGCACAACTTTATGCTGCCTGCTTGCTGTTGCCTCTTCCCTGTGGCTTTCACTTGACCTGAGTGTCTGCAGGGAATCTGAGCCCATCTTCCTTGTCTTGGACAAAGGTGGGATTATTGCTTGCATCAGGTGGCCTGAACTTAGCCACAGAAGTACTCTGCCTGTCAGCAGAGATACTCTCTGCCTACATTCCCACTCTCTCGTGATCCCTCAGACTTATGTGTTGCTTGGATTTACTTGCATAACATGACCGGAACGGCTGCTTCCCTGGTATGTACTGTTAGGAAATTTTTGAAGCAGCTTTAGCACAACAGGCATTAGGGAGAAAGTGCTGTATGTTCCATCCCCACAGCATCACCCTGGTCTGCATGCGTGTCCACCTCTGGTATTCAGAAGAGCTTGATTACCTTGAAAATGCTCAAGTGTAGAGTGTAAGCATCTTGAGCAGGGGCTGACTATTGTAGGTCTGTTCCAGTTGCAAGTGTGAATGATCAAAGTAATTTATGGGGGCAGTCAGCAATACCAGCTCCTTGCCCCGAGTCACCTCTGGTTGTTACTGGGGTGTAGATAAGCAGATGATGACTTTATCGTCTCTTCAGTGCTGATTTCTTTTTTCATGGCTCTTGGGATAGAGAATGGGGGGAAGGGGGAGAATAGAAGGGTTTCTAATGAAACTGTGATCAGTGGCAAGCAAAGTGTTAAAAAGGTTCTTTCTGTGAATGCAGTCTTAAGCTTGTATCACAGGAGATTGCTGGGGACATTTCTTTGGGAGGGACCTGGGTAGGAAGGTCTTGCCGGGGTGTCCTGCCTGTTACCACAACTGGTTTTTAGGGACAGAGCAGAACGCTCACATTGAGTCTGCTTTTCTGAAATTCCATTATTTAACTGCTGACTCTCTGGCTATAGACAACTTGTGTGAAGATCTGCTATAAGCTACTCTTGAATGTTTGCAGGTGTCTGCGTTGGTGACAATGTACAGTCATGAAGAGGACATTGACAGTGCAATCGAGGTCTTCACACAGGCTATCCAGTGGTATCAGCAATTCCAGGCAAGTCAGACCAGAGGAGCTAATGCGGCAAGGATTTGTCTCGAGTCTTTTCTAGCTAGTCCAACTCAGCTTCTCCTGTTGATGCACAGCCCCAGCAGCTCATCCACTTGGGGTTTTGGAGACCTGTGAGCTCGTTTTGTGAGCATTTGTTTTATCACTGTTTCATTATTTTAGATGTGTTGAAAACAGGGAGCAGCAGCTTACCTCAGGAGAGTGCAGGCAATGGATGCCTAAATATAGCAATCTGGCCTTCTCCCTGGTTAGATGCATTGTGGAGCAGCAATGTCCCATGCAATTCTGCTTTGCATCCTAGAGTGCAGAGGTGGTCTACTTTCTGCATGACAGGGTGCTAGCTCAATTCTACTTAGCCAGGTCTCAGGGGCATTAAAGCTAGCTAGAGCTGGGCTCCACACTGTGATAATGAGGAACTAATTATGGCTCTGTGTATTTCAGCCAAAGTCTCCTGTCCATTTGTCACTGATAAGGGAAGCTGCCAACTTCAAACTAAAGCATGGCAGGAAGAAGGAAGCAATCAGCGACTTGGAGGAGCTCTGGAAGTGAGTTGGGTGGTTGTTGTAACAGAGGTGTCCACCCAGAGACCTCTGCCCACTGTCTGGTGCCAGGCAGTGTCTGACAATGTTGGTTGACAGGAAGCTACCCTTTAGAGTTGGTTTTGCACAGGGGCTCCAGTGCAAAGCCATATTTTGGAAGGAGGGAGGATTATTCACTTGATCTGTAGCTGATGTTCACTTGAAAACCTGGTTGACTTGTCCCAGAAGCCTCTTGTGTGCAGTGAAGGTTGCATGAAGGGACTGGGATGCTTAATTTTCTCTAGTGCTGCATAAACCATGCAGCAGTTTTTATTATGCACTTGATGGGATTTGGGGTGGGGGGACTGTTAACTTGCCTTTGCTACTGGGTCCTGAGGGATTTTTGTCTTTCATTGCTTGTTTGATTATATTGTGGAGATGTGTACACCTCTCTTTGTCCACACCAGGGATGTTTGGTAATGTGCTCTGGAGGACACCACAAACTGATGTGCCTGTCCCCGCAGATAGCAGCTATGCTGCAGCAGCAAGCACTGCATGGTGGTACTGGTCTTTGGGATGAGTGTGTACCTTGGTAACTTGGTCCTTTTTTGTTTTGTTTGTTTTTTTTCCCCACTACAAAGGCAAAACCCAAAAGATGTGCATACTCTGGCACAGCTCATCTCAGCGTACTCCCTCGTGGACCCCGAAAAAGCTAAAGTGTATCCTTTTGATGGTGGTATCAGAGCAAAGAAAGGGGTGTTTAGGCATTGCTCCCTTGGATTTCAGCTGTATGGGGAATTCACTCTCACCTGAAGAAAGGCAAGTAACGTCTCCAGAAGAGCTACATATCAGGTCAAGTTGTCTGGAGCTACTTTATTTCCCGGAATGGTTTGATTACTGTGTGATCCTAGGATTCTTCTGTATTTGGCCTCCTCCTCTCTGAGAACTCATAACTTAAGACTAGGTGCCACCGAAAATAGAAGCTTCTCCATCTTTTCTATTGGAATCTACTTTACTGTAGTAATGTGGTAGTAATGCAGGATTGTGCCTGATAAAACATGGCTAAGTTTTCACTGACCTAAAATACCAGGTTCATATTTTGCTTTTGCCACCCTGAGCAGTTTTCAGAGGAAGTTGGTGCTTCTGTCCCCATATAAAAGAAGGAAAAGAATGAGGCAGATGGTGATTGAGTAGCTCATCCCAGCTTGTGTAGGCAGACGGTGGGTGAGCCAGAACTAGCCTCTTAGGCCTGTCTGGTGAGCTGAAGTTGCCCATTGCCTGTTTCTAATTGCTAACAGGCGGAATTTGTTCAAGCCTGAAGTTGCCCGTTGCAGTCTGGACAAACCTGGGTGTTTATCTTTTTGTGTGCTGGTTTGTATCCCTGAACCCTTCCTTGCAGTCTTAGCAAACACTTGCCTTCCTCGGACACCATGTCACTGAAAGTAGATGTTGATGCGCTGGAGAACTCCCACGGAGCAACCTATGTTCGGAAGAAAGCTGGGAAGCTCACTGGAGATAGCCAGCAGAAGGAACAAGGGTAAAGTGGGCTGCTGTAGCTCTGCTGCAGTCATTCTTTGGGGTGGCACAAGAACCACACCTGGTGTGGTGGGGGCATTGCTGTGAAAGGCAGCTGGTGGAAAGGGAGCATGTTCAACTGCAAGGAGCTTCAGGTAGCAGCAGACCAAGTTTTGAGGGAGATGGGAATGATTTAGCTTCTTTCAGGGCTAGTTTTTAGTTGACTTGTCTGCTGTGTCTGTGCTGTGTCACAACGGCTGTTTCTCTTCTTGCTTTTCAGCCAAGGGGATGTGAAGAAGAAGAAGAAAAAAAAGAAGGGTAAGTTGCATTTCCTAGCTGTTGACATGGCATGGCTCTGGAGAGCTTGCCAGATTGTGGTTTTTTTTTTCCAACAACCAGCTTTTGAGCTTCCCAGGAGCTGGAGCCCTTTGCTGGTAGTGGGTCCCTGTGGACCCAGGTCTTCATGATAGATTGTTTGGATGGGGCATTTTTCCACAGAAGGGAGAGCAACACCCTGATAGGACAATGTTGGTTGCTGGGCTCTTGTCCTTCCTGGCTACTGACCATGCATATCACTTAGTGATACCTCTCTGGTGTGTTGACCCCAATCTCATTTCCTGACACTTTTTTCTACAGGAAAGCTGCCTAAGAACTACGACCCCAAGGTGACTCCTGACCCTGAGCGGTGGCTTCCAATGCGAGAGCGTTCCTACTATCGGGGACGGAAGAAGGGCAAGAAGAAGGATCAGGTTGGCAAGGGGACTCAGGGTTCAACCACAGCTGGCTCCTCTGAACTGTAAGTACCCATTTTGCAGGGCGTAGTGTGGGAATCACTGGGAGGGCTGGGTTTGTGCTGCCTTTCTGTGGCTCTCACCACACCAACTGGGGGTAGCACAAGCAGAACTGTACTTTGCCACTTGAACCTTTAACCAGCTGCTCTTCCTGAAGATCCCTATAGGCTGCTGAAAGCTAAAATGATACGATAGGCGTGCTTGAAGTGCCGAGGTGCAAACAGAATTACCATAGTCTTTTAATGTGCTTTTCTTAGCTTTGACAATGAGATGAATTTTGCATGCTTGCTTTCAAGATACTTGCTTGAAAGTCTTTCGGCAGCTGGAGAACCATTAGTCATGATTTTGGGAAAACACTATGCTTCCTTCTAAATTGATACTGATTATTTGAGCTGGAATCAGGGTTTACATTGTGTATGAGGACTGACAGCAAAGTGATGACTTCCTAGTGTCTGAGAGAAGGAAGTATGTCTAAAATTATAACAATGCAGGGAATTGCCACTGCTGTCTGATAGTTTCTCTTTACACAGCTGTCTCAAAACAAGCATGAAAAGCCCTTTGTGGCACTGTTGGCTTGAGCAGCATTTGCAAGGAGAGCTGGCACAAAGATGCCTTTGGTTAAGAAGAGAGAAAGGGTGTTGGTTTTGCACTGCCTGAGTGTGGGGGACTGAACAGCTTCTTGTGTGTTGCATGAGCTGTGACATGTCTTTTCAAGAGTTAGCCTTGCTTCTCTTGTTGGGGACTTGCACTATGTAGTGAACATCAGTTAGAAGGTGATTGTCTGCCCTTTGAGACATGTTCCCATCATCCATCAGCCCTTCTATATATGTTGAAGCTTAAGATCTCCTTGCATGAGTGCCCTCCCACACATAATGCTGTCTTATGGGGCAGCTGCTGTTTTTCCCCTGTCAGCTTCCTGCAGTAGTGCCACATCTTGCAGGTGGTTGTGAACCCATGTGGTACCTGTTTCTCTCATCTTCCCTGCAGGGATGCCAGTAGGACTGCCAGCAGCCCACCTACCTCCCCTCGGCCCGGCAGCGCTGCAGCTGTATCGGCCACAAGTAATGTCATCCCTCCCAGGCACCAAAAACCTGCTGGTGCCCCAGCCACCAAGAAGAAACAACAGCAGAAGAAGAAGAAAGGGGCTAAAGGAGGGTGGTAAAAAGCAGAATGTGTAACCTCCCTCCCTCAGTAGGTGATGCTGGTTCCAGAATAAAGGTCGAAAGCAAGTTCTGGCAAAAAAGACTCTTGGCATCTGGATCTCTGTCCTGCCTGTCGGTGGTCTGGGGGAGGTGGGCTGGTATAGGCACCAGCATGTGTCTGCTCACCAAGCTGCCTTCCTCACACTTGCACCCACTGTGACTTAGGGTGTTGGCATCAAACTCAGATGCACGCCCTAAGAAGAAATCTGTCCATGTTGCCAAACCTTTAAAAGATGTGGAATCAAGAACTTAGTGAATTTGCATTTGATTTATGCTCCTCCTGCATCTGCCTTCAGCAGATTTGTCAACCAATGTCTCTGACTGTGCATGATGCAAGTGCTCTCTGGTCTCATCCCGGTCAGTTGTTGACCACCAAACAGCACAAGCACAAAGGGTCTTGGGAAAGAACATACGGGCTAGATTATCTAAGAGAAGATAGTCTGAAGGGGAGGACAAGGCTGTTGGGAGAAAGAATGGCGAAGTGAGTGTCCCCTTTTTTGTGAGCCAGGTGCCTTATTCTAGTGGGGCCTGGCAAGATGAGACTGAGCTAAAATGAAGTGGTGGTTGTGCTTCTCAGGTGGAAGCTGGTGGTGAGATGGAGAAGTGTTTGCTCTTCTTACACCCCACAGGTAGCCCCCAAGCATCTCTTTGAAAATTCTGGCTTGGTCTGACTGTAGCAAAACATTTTTCCATGCGTGGACTCCCAGTGGATAGAAATAGCACCTCAGGGAGAGTTGTCAGATGCAAAGGCAGAAGTCTCTGACAGAATTCAAAGCCAAGGCCTGAAGAAGTGAGGAGCAAGGGAAATATTACTTACTGTGTCTTAGCACTTCACCACCACCTCACGCACACTCTGGTGGTCGTGGAGTAAAAATCTAAGTATAATCCAGTCTTTATCACCTTGACTGTACACCGGCACCGTCTGGAAGGGGGCTGAATGTTGTGCTCTGAGTGAGAAAGAAGAACAGAGCGTTGAGAAAGCAACTTTATGAATGGCTGGCAGAGTCACCTGCTGCTGGGTGAGTGCTGGGTAGAAAGGATTGTCCCAAATGAGTGACTTGCCTGGGTGCTGTGCCTCCTCTTGGCCAGCAGCTGGTGACTGCAGGCGAGAGCACAATCCTGCAGCTGTGCAGCTTCTGGAGGGTGATGTGGAGAGAGGAGATGCTGGAAGAGAAGCAACTCAGTGTTCTCCAGGCGTCTTCTCTGGTTAACCCTGGCTGAAATGCTGACTTTGTGATGCTGCTGGAGCCCTGACCGGGCTGCCTGGACAGCCCTGACTGCTTGCCCCGGGGATGGGTGCCCGGGTAGAAGCAAGGCGGGAGCAAATTCCGAAGGGGCAGCCCGGAGAGGGCAGCAGCAGCTGCGGGGAGAGCAAAAAGCCACCCGTGGAACGGCTCGCTCTGCGTTTCACCGAGACGGGGAGGCCTCAGCCCGAGAAGGCAGCTGAGGGGGCGGGCGCCGCGCGTTTAGGGCTGCAGGGGGAGCCGTCCCTGCGCGCTCCCGCTGCGTGCCCGGCTGTCCCTGCGCGCCGCCGGCCGGCCATGGGCTCCCGCCTGCGGCCCGCCGCGCTCTGCGGGGCGGCCCTGGCCCTGCTCTACACG
>JAOXJM010000033.1:32084075-32099956 GCA_026413425.1 Tringa solitaria
GGCGGTTGGCTGGCGCGGCGGTGGGTGGGGAGGAGGCGGCGGCGGCGGCCTGCAGGGTGGGCGGCGGGGCCGGCGGCCCTCGGCGGGGGCTGCCCTCTCCCGCTCCGGCGGCGGTTCCCCCGTGCCTCGGCCTGGGTCGGTGGGAGGGCTCCCGGGCATGGCCGGCGGTTGGCAGCGCTGCTGAGCAGAGCGATGCCAGCCGCCCCGGGGGGCCGGTTGTCGCCATGGTGTGTGTGTGGGGGGGTGGTCCTCGAAATCGCCCCCGGTTTCCGCACAGCGCCGGTGTCACTGCGCCTATGGTTTCCCTGAGCCCTCCTCTTTAAGCGCGGCGGCTTGTTTTAGTACAGCCGCGGCTCCCCCGGGACTCTCAAAATGTCCCCTTGGTGTTCCCGAAGGTGGTAATAAGGGGTGGCCACACCGAGCCAGGTGGGAGCCCGCAGATCAGCAGCTGGTGCTCGTCCCAGGGGGAGGATGGTGGTGAGGGGAGACATGGTGCTGGGGGAGCTGCTGGCACCCTCCCGTGAGCAGTTCACTGGCGAGTGCATCCTTGTGCTGCCACGCTGGGGAGGGACCCTGGACAAACAGTACCAATAACGGCCAGGGAATTGCGTTCCAAGGAGATGGACGAGCTTCATCTGCCCTGTGATTATCTCAGGCTGAAGAGCAGGCCGCCCAGGCTGCAGGTGTTAACAAGTGTTTCACTTCGCCTCTTCTTGTCCTAGCAGTGTCTTCTTACTTCTCTGCACGCTCATATGACAGGTAAGAAACCCTCCCAGACCCGGCCTCCTGGCTGGAGGTCCGTCTCTTGGGGAGGGCTCATTCGGGGATTTACGCTGAGCAGTGAGTCAATATATCAGGTGACACTGTGATAAACACGCAGAGGAAATGATGCCTGGTTTTACTCTTCCCCCTGCTTCTCATGACAAACAGCCTCTGACCATCCTGCCCCTTCCAAACAGAAGCTGTGACCCTTTGCTTTGCAAGGAATTGACCTCAGAGGGAGTCGGTCTCCCTTAAGCAATGAGTCTGTGTGAGCTCAGGCAGCCGAGGGGAGGTGTTTCTGTCCCTGGCTGCAGCCAGGCATCCTTTTCCCTGCTAGGAAGCGGGACCAAAAGGCAAAGGCTCCCCAAGGGCTGTCCCCTTGTCAGTGAGGTGGCTTAACTCCTTCAGGTTGCAGAGCTGCTGCAGATGCATCCTGTGTGGGGATGCCTTTCTGTCTGTTGCTTTTTCTATGATAAAAGACTAAAATGTCTTTTTTTCTCTCTTTTTTTTTTTTTTGTAATTGGAAAAAAAACCAAACAGCCTTAATCCCTGTCAGGTGAGTTGTGGGACCTGATTTGGACATATGTGTAACTCGTCCCTTGGCTGGGTCACAAAGCCAGCTTTGCTCAGCAGTGTCCAAGCCCGTGGCATGGAGCAGTAGGGCCACATGCACTTTGTGCTTGGTTTGGCTGCAGCTATGTGGTGGATCTGTGCCATCGGTGGAGCAAAAGCAACGAGCCTGCCTGCAGGGAGGGGGTGCCAGCTCTGTGACACAGCTAGGCTGGAGGGGGGGGACATGTATCTGCGTGGAAATCCTTCGCCCCCTTGCATCTTTGCAAGGAAAAGCCTCTGGGGAGCTGTTTGGGAGTGAACAGCTGAAACTGGTTTTTGGCTCCTGAAGTGATGGCTGCCTTCCTGAGCGTGTCCTGTCTTGAACTGGCGGCAGGGAGCCAAAGTCCTGCAGGCAGTTAGTTCCCTCTGTGGGATCTCAGTGGGAGCCGTGTTTGCAGTGTTGTGACCAGAGGTTAGAAGATAAATCAGCAGGCGTCTCGCAGGGAGCGTGCGGTGAGGATGCTCTAACAGCAGCCCGCCATTGCAAGGGTCTCTGTAGTGCTGAGCTCTCTGGAAGGTGCTGGGGCTTGGCATCTCACTAGAGGTATCAGCCCCATCAGAGAAACCACAGGCGTGTCCCTCAAGCACAGGCTGTTTTCTGTCAGCAAATGTCTTTCTCTGTTGGTGTCCCTGCTCTTCTCTGGGGCTATGCTGCCCTATTGCTGGGTGATACTAAGCAGGGAAGCAATGCCCCAGGCTTTCACCTTGTGTGCTTTTTCCGTGGTGGGGCACCTCCACAGCGGCCCGCATCGTGTGGTTGTTCCCCAGCTGGCTGGGGGCAGGCACACGCAGCCCCACTAGATGTGTGTGGGCTTGGTCTGTGACACCAGGGAGTTCTGCAATGCACTTGTGGCACTGGTGTTTTCTCGTCCTTCTCTTTGTACCAAGGCTTAAAAAGCGCAAGTGCTTCCCACCCACTGGGATTTCAGGCCTGGGATACCTGAGCAATAGGAGCAGACAGCGATATCTGACGTTCCTGAAAGGTTTTGGTCTGATGAATATTCAGTAAAAACATTTTCAGTGCCGCTCCTAGGGCACAGATCATGTATATCCCCGTGTCTCTGTAGCATCTAAGACTTCTGTGCTAGAAGGACTGAAATAAAATGATAAGTAAAAAAAAATTGTTTTCTCCTGTGCTTCTAAAGCCATGTGGGAACAGTGCTGTCTCCATGGTGCCTTTTAGTAAACCACAAGAGTGTTGATAACAGGTGTTTCTGCTTATCTGGGCTCCTGTAGGCTGGGAGATAATCCATCTCCTACCTGCTGGGGTTGCATGGCATGTTATTAACCAGAAAAGTACCTTCCCTCTCTCCCTGCCATGTCCCAAAGGGACCCTGCAGTGAGGGCAGAATTGCAAATTCATGTCTCTGCAATCCAAGAGATAGCACAAAAATCTGTGGGTTGATGAGTTCACCAGATTAAATCAATGGAAAATTACTTGGAGAGAGGGATCCCTTAAATGCACTCTCTCAAGGCATGCCTTGCAAAGGCATGAGGGTTCAAGGATGTGTTATGGCTTTGAGTACAGCAGTAGCTTCTTTATGCTTTCTTGGTTTAACTGTATTTTTAATGGCACGTTTATCGTTTTCTACAATTTTGACAGGGTACAAGAACTTGCAGAACCCAAGAAAGCAGCTCATCCAAACAATCGCGGGTAAGGAGGTGCCCAGACAGCCCTTGCTCAGCAGGTGCAGACCCTTTGCTTTTCTCTTTCTACTGCTTTCCTCTCAAAAGCAGAAGTGGTTCCAAAAAAACCACCAAAACCAGTCTGAGATGTTCAGTGTGTGAGGGTCCCTCTTCAATTTGCTCTTTCTTGTTTTCAATCCAAAAACTGGGCTTGGCCTGTGTCTTGCCTTTGCTGCCCCATCTGAGCTGCCCCACTGAGATCCCGTGGGTAGGACGGTGCTGTGGTGCAGGGGGACCAGACCTTGTTGGAGCTGCAGGCTGCTGTATCCCAGAGGACACAGTCAAGCTTTAGGAACAGAGTTCCTAAAGCTGTCTGCATTACGGGGTCAATCTATGGCTTGACAAGGCAGGGCAACAGTCTCTTGCTAACATTTCTTCTCCACTGTCCGGATGGGGCTTGAAAAAGTCTCCACAAACCCATCGTCCTGCTGATCCCTGTCCTGACTGCCCTGGTACCTTCTACCACCATGTCCTCTCTCTCGGTGGGGGATGAGCAACTCCAAATTTGCCCTGGGCACAGGAGAGTAACCACTAACTGCGGCAAAACCTCACCCACTTTCCGTGGCACACCCTGACCGTAACATTATTATTATTTTTACTGTCATACCTGTGGTATAGTTAGTTGGTAGTGGTGAGGCAAGAAAAATGCAATCATGAAACTCCCCCAGGGGTTTCAGAGATATAATGAAACGACCCTTTCTGCACATCCACTGGGAACTGTAAAACCAAAGTCATCAGTTGTAGGCTCTTTCCTTTTTGAGTTGCCAACAACCACCAGGACTGTGTTTGGAAATTTGGTGCCAGAGAAGGTGAGAGCTGAGGGGATGGCAGCAGCATTTTACAACTGTGGGGACCCATAGGGACTGTGTGTGTGTCCCATCCTAGGCAGGGACAGATAGCCTCAGCAAGCAGTTGTCCGTGTTTCTAAACTTTCACACCCTTCTGTTCTTGGTAGGTTCGTGTGGGGAAACCAAGAAACTATCTGGACCCTCTCGCGCAGTACTTTGACAGCTCGACCATCCCGAAGAATAGTGGCACTGGCCAAGCCCAAGCAAGATTATAGCAAGCACCAGTGCAGGTCAGTGGTGTGGTAGCACATCCTGGGAGACAGCTCAGATGGTCTCTTTGATCAGGGGGATGTGCTGTCTCCCAGGGGAAGGGGAGATGCTATCTCTTCTCCTGGCACTGCTGCCCCACAGGAAGCTCCATGCCACGGAGACCCACCAGCCTTGATCTCAGTCTCCAAGGTCATGAGAACATGTTCCTCTGCTGCAACAAAAAAAAAAAAAAACCTACCCCAAAACAACAGCTTTGCTTCAGCTTGGAAGAAGAGATGTCATGTGTATGCATGCATGCCTTGATGGAAACATGTATGGGTCATACCTGTATGTACAGAGGGACTGTCTGTCCCTAGACTGTTCATTGTTGCCAGCCAGGAACCTGGACACAATTAGTGATCCCCTGCATTCTCTTGGAGCCTGGTCTAAACCTTGAGGATAAAGGTTCAGAAGTGCTATGAACAAAGAAATTTTGCAGCATCCTACTGGCTAGAGGGAATCCAGGTCTCTTGCCTTGAGTTAAACTTCTGCTGTCACTGCATGATGAACAACCAGTCAAAGCAGTCCATGTTTGGAAACAGGAGTGAAAAATGATGTAAAAAATGTAAACTTCAGTGGGGCGAGGTAATGCTGCGTTACTTGAATCGAGTAATCTGTAGTGCTGTTGGAGAAGATGAAGCTCTTTTGGAGACAGGATGGTGGTTGCTAGTCTGTAAGAAGTATTAGCAATGGGAATGGAAACTGTGTTGCACTCCTGGTGTTCCTCTGCCTGGAGAGATATCTGTAGTTTTCTGTCCTCTGCCACTGTCATCAGTTTAGAGGCTCTCATCCTCCTGAGAGCTTCTGCCTCTAACTAATGGTGTCTATCTGACAGTCCTTCCTGCCTTTCTGCTCACCTCTTCCCTGGTGATGATAGATATCTGCCAACAGCTGTGGCTGATGGAAAGCTGGATGAACATGCACAAGGGAAGCCTGGGGAGATCCCAAGGTGAAAGGAGCTGCAAGAGCACAAGCCATTGCATATGCCAATTTAGAAACCTCTTTGTTGCAGAGCTGAACAACAGAAATGCCAGGTTTGTGTTGTAGGGTGGCTTCTTCAAATGGCCCAAGGAAAGGCCTAGACTTTGAAAGCAATGCACTGAGGGTGCTTAAAAGAAGACTCTTCATACGCAAACAGCATTTACCTTTAAAGTCAGGAAGTCTCAAGTGTAAACGCCCATTTGTTTGTGGCTCTTCCATGTGCACTAGTGACAACTTCTGTACATGCAGCAGGCATTGATGTTTAACCAGACTTAGGATACCATCTGCCAGGATCATGTTCTCTGTCAGTTGTCTTTTACTAACTCTTCTGTGCTGTTCTTCATCATCCCTCTTCTTGTACAGCTCTAGATGGGAAACAGTGATCTGGGAGCGCCCCCCACTAGTGAATTTTGGCTTCCCTTCTGATCGGCTGCTGAAGTTGTCTGAACCGAAAAAATGCCCATCTGCTTATCTGCAACAAAGGTGAGAGGCCAGAAAGTCTTTAGGGTGCTACAGGTGGGGCTTTGGGTCTTGTAGCATCAGTGCAGCTTCAGAGTAATAAATACAGGAACAGTGGATGGGTACAGCAGAGGGCAAAATGCTGGGATTAGGACCTCTGGAATCTCTCATGGGTGAAGTGGGTTCTACGCTGGGAATGGCCACAAGACTAAGCTGCCTTCTACTGCAGCAAACGTGAAGCTTAAACATCCCAGCTGCAGCCTGGTCTAAAGAGCGTGGGGGAATATCTGTGAGTGGCAGTGCCATGACTCTCTGCTTCCAGACCTCGCCCGTCCCCTGAGTGGCCTGTGTCACCAGCTGCACTGAGATATAAGGCCTCCCCGCGGATCCTGGAGCTTGCCCGGCCAAAGGTGCTGCACGCAGAGTTCCTGATGGCCAGAGAGGTGAGGAGGTGGTTGAGTGACATTTGGAGGGGACAGCAATGCAGCAAACTGTCCTGAGTTTTTCCGCCCTGTATTCTGCTCCTGGGTGTGCCCAGTGTGTGCTATGGAGGCAAGAAGCTGTTTGTTCTGCTGGAGTTTTTGATACTGAGAGAAGCTGCCTTTTTGAAGTGAGATGCCATCTTTGAAAATCTCCCTGCTGAGAGACAGAAAACAGACAAGCTGGAGCAGCCTAGAATAGCAGGAGAGCCAAGGGAGGAATCTGGGTTGCATCCCCTGATAAAACAGCCTGGGAACATGGAGAACTCTGGTGGGAATGGCCTGTTTAGCTCCTAGGGAGTACAGTCATGTTTGTAGTTGGGCAGCTGTGCTCCTATCTATGTATATAGGGGGGATGAGCCTGTAAACACTATGTATATTTTAGCAGTGTTTTACCAGAAGCCTAATTTAGAGATGTATTTCTGAACTTGCTCCTTTTAGGCGAGTCATTGCTTTGGCAGGGGTGAAAGGGTTTGGGGCAATCTCAGATTACACTTATTTCCATGGCAAAGGCTAAATTTTCTGGCTGCAGTCTCTGGCCTGGGAAATAAGGGAGGCTGTGCTGGAGCAAGCCTTGGCATCAGTATCCTGTGAAAAATAGGGGAAGAAGTCCCAAGCTGGAGCTGTAGGAATGCAGTTAACTGCACCAGTACTTTTACCCTGAAATCTGAGCGTCTCTCCTTAGCAAGGAATTTATTTGATTCAGTCAGGAAGATGAATATGAAAAATAATATTGTTACTCTGGAAAAAATTTCTCTGCACTTTTACCTGGCTACAGAGGCTCTCATTACAGGCATTCCTCTCCTGGCTATGAGTGGGCAACAGTGGGGGGGAAAAAGTAATATTGGCTAAGATGTACAAATCCCAATTGTTTCCAAAATTACCTTGTAGTTGGGTGAAAGAAAAATAACTGGTGCTGGGAAAGTAAGAACACTCCTTCACGTGACCGTGTCTGTAGAGGAAGGGTGCCAGGTGCTCATCCATTCGGAGAGGGAGTGCGTCTCCTGGTGGGCTGCTGTGGACGAAATCCATGTCAGCTCATCCCTCCTCTATTCTGAACCCATGTAGGTGCCAACACAGATTACAACTGCCACGGCCTTGGCCAGAGCATCCTCACGGTTACAGTGTCTCTCAGAGCCCCGGCTCAGGAAGGTGAACTGCTTCTGTGAACACAGCTTTCTTGAATCTGTCATCCGCCCGGTAAGGCATCCTTGCCCAGGACCACTCATGGCAGGGACACTGGGCAGAGGGGAGGGCGCTGGGTGCCCAGTTGCTGGTGGCTCTCTTCACGGCAGCCCTGAGTGTGCTGCTGTCTGTGAGGCTGACCCAGCTGCTTCCTGGGCTGGAGAGCAGGACTCGTCCTCCCTACAGAGCGTGAACTGGCTCCCAGCAGACGTCCCCAGAGAAGGGCAGGCCTGTGCCTAGCCTGCAGTTGTGAGGATGGGGAGAGGTGGACAGACGTCTAATTGGGATCTGCAGGGCTGGGGAATGGGTTGGACAAAGGGCTATGAGTAAGAAGAGGCTGGAGGGCAGGTTTTGGGACTGGCCAGGCAGTGATTTCTCCTCCCGCAGCTCGTCTGATGCCAGACACAGCTGTGGACAGGATTGTGTACCATCTATGTGTGGTCGGTGGCTGTGAAGCTGGGTACACTGAGTTGCAGGCTGGTCACCCTTGAATGCCAGGAGCACCTGTAAGGACCTTCCTTCACATTTGTCCACAGGTTTCCAAGTTTGCTCAGGAGGCGATTGCAAGCCCTCGGATCCTGGAGCTGGCTCGGCCAAAAAGATTGCACCCTGACTACGTGCAGCTGAGGGATCCCGAGTGGCGGGTGACGAAAGCTGCAAAACAGGCAGTGGCCACACCAAGACTCGTGGAACTGGCCCAGCCTTGCAAAAGGTGGGTGCTGCTTCCCTGCCATGGGGAAATGATCAGCTGTCAGCCCATTTTGTGCAGGCCATGGCACCTTGTTGATTTGGGTTTGGCCAGTGTGATTAAGCCACTGCTCTTCCACTTCCAAAATGCATGGAATTTATATGGCTGGATGTGCTGATGGTACATGGATTGTGATTTGAAAAGCATTTTTGAGGTAGAAGGAGAATAAAAGAGAAGAAATAGGGACTTTATAATTCCAGTAGGAATTACTGGTTGGGACTTCTTAATTATTAATTACACTTGTAAGAAGCAACCAGCTGACGCATGGCACAGCATAGCACATTCGTGTTGCCCATCGTGATGCAGCTGGCCTCAGCCCGGGCTGCAGGAAATGGTGGGTAGGATGTGTCACCAAGGGTGAGGGAACGCCTGGCTGTACTGGCTTCAGTGAGAGATAGGTCACCCCCTCTCAGTAGCATCCTGGTGGCAGCAGTGGAGGCGTGACTGCTTTTGTCCTCCCCTGACAGGGAAGGGCAGGGCTGAAGTGGAGGTGTGTCATCGGGCAGGCAGCTTTGAGAGCTGGCCCTGCTCCATGTGGAATTGACCAGCTCTGTCTTCGCTCCCCCAGGCCTCCTATGGGCTCGGTTCAGTGCAACCCAGACGTTTTCACAGTGAAGGAGGCTGCTAAGAAGGCAACTTGTTCTGCTCGGATCCAAGAACTGGCTCGTCCGATTAAGCGCTGAGCTCCCTCAGAAACAGAGCCCACTGCTCGTGTCAGCTGCCCCCATCACCCCTGGAACATCACCCTCTTTGGGCTCTCCCGTGGCTGGAAAATCTCCTTGAACACGGCGCAGAGGCAGCACCCAGCAATAACACTTTCGTACGAGCAGCCAATTTTACTGGGCTTATCTGGGCAGTCAAATAAAATGGTCATTCCTTAAGAGCAAAAAAATCACCAGGGAAAAAGAGCAGAATTTGACTTAATCCAGAGCCACTCTCCCCAGAATGGGTGATGTCTGCAGCTTATCACTCTTCATATTTTTTTTTTTTGCTGTAACAGTTAAGTAATGAAATAACTGCTAGTGGAAACCAGCACAGGAACTGTTTTTTTCACATAAAGAAGTGTGGCAAACCAAAGCCAACGGCGCATAGTAGGTTGATGCAACACATCTTCTGCCCTTGGGTTTCAAAATTTTTGCTAAAGTTCAGAGATCTTCTTAGTAATGCTTGAAGTTTTGTGCTTGTGACAGAAGTAGGAACACAAAAGGCTGCAAAATTCCAGATCCAGGGCTGGATTTGATAAGGTGCAAAGCTTTAGTACAGAATTTGGAAATGTTGGGGTGGCATGTGTGTTGAGTTGGCTTGGATTTGGGGCCTGTTTTCTCAAATGCCTGGAGAAGAGGCAGATCCAGCCTTTTGCTTCACATGCATCTTTGATAGAAGTTACACAGGGGGGTTAAGTCTGCACAGTTCAGATATTCAGTTGTGTGACCGTGGGCAGAATAATGGAGCTCTGCACTGGGATTTTTGGAGCCTAACTCAAAAAAGCGGAGTTCTCTTCAGTGTAAGGGAGAAGGCACGTTGCAAAGATTAAGAACAAAACAGATATTGGTGCCAGACTCTGCAGAACAAAACTTGAGCTTCAGTCAGGTCTGAGGGTGTGTCGGTTTGGCAGCTGGATTGCAGGGGAACAGCACAGCCTGTGTGGGACGTGGCACTGGGAGATTGATTTGTTCTGTTTCCTACGAGTTTGGTAGCCTAGCCAAACTAGCCACTGCCAATGGGCTGGAGATACTGAGGCACTAGAGATGCTCTTCAGCAAGGGACAAAAGCCATAGAAAGTACCATTAAAGGTAAAAAAAAAAAAAAAAAGGGTTCTTTCAAGCACGTGGCAGTTTCAATACCAGTGTATCCTAATCTTCCCTTTGTTAAGCTGATTCTCCTTCCAAAGGGGTAGAGGCAGGTGACCACAAACCAGAAGAGGATTAATCAGAGGATCTACTAATTGATTCAATAATCCACTAAGCAGAGGATTTTTCAGCCATTTTGAATAAGGTAAGGTCACTGGGTAACGGTGCTGGGTATTTTTAAGCCCATGCATTGTCCTGTACCAGGATGGATAAGAGTTTGGGCTTTGTGCAAGAGCCTTGGCGCAGCTGCATCCCTCAGGCTTGAGAATGGCCAGAAGGATGCTGATGTCTGTCCCCTGCTACCCTGCTGGGGAACCCCAGCAGCTCCAGCCTCTGCCACCTTGGGGCTTGGACTGTGCATGGAGCTGCCAGGAATGGACCTGTGGGTGCCCTAGAAGAGGAGGTTGCCCATGTCTGCAGGCTATCCCTATGGTGAGAGGGAAGACTCACGGTGCCTTGGAGATGTGTTGCCCTCCCAGAGGAGTCTGCCGCCTGCTCCTGGGGGCAAGCAGGGAGGTAACACAGCTCCTCTCATCAAGAAACTTAAGGTTTTTATTAATGCATTGGGAGGAAAAAAAAAAAAAAAAGACCAGTTCTTTCCCTTTGGTGACCTTTAACAGAAATGTGAGAAATGCATTCAAGAGGTGCTTGGCTTGGTCTGATTATGGTGTAGGTACTCAGTTTGCCAATGTCCAGAGCTGACTCAGGCATCTTGATCTAACCAAGATCACTCAGACAACATGTCCATTTTTCCAGGTGTCCCCCTCTCTGGATGATCTGTATATTAAATCCAGCACACATAGTTTGCCACTGGGGATCATAAGGAAAATAAGTATTTTTCCCCCCTTCTATGTTTGAACCTTTCATGGCTGCTTTTCTGCAAGCCTGGGACAAGAGCATGAGATTGCTGTTAATTGGATGGGAATCACTAGACAGGTTATGCAGCCATCAGAAGCTGTATACATACATATATATATATATATAAAATATGCTTTTCCTGGTTATGTACATTTTAAATAAAACATGTTAAATAGCAGAGTATTACTTTGTATCTCAGAACCTATTTGCAACAGAAGAACCCCAAGGAAACTGACTCTGAAGATCTTCACCATCATTTACAGCAGGCGTGGGGATTGGAGCAGCATCCTCTAGTCCCTGACAGACCCACTCTCTGAAGGCAGCCCTTCTGACTTCCTCCACTCCGCCAGGCGCTGCTTGAACCATTTCTGGAGGAGAAAATTAAAAAAAAAAAAGAAAGGAGAGAGATTGAGTGCACTGGGCTGAGCGAACCCTTTGCTAAAAGTGCAGTCGTGGTCAGTATGTGGGACCAGGTGAGGGAAACTCGCTGTTCCCAGGCAGCAGGACAACTGCTCTTGACCAAGCGGTCTTGTTAGCTATGTGTGCACCTCCTCCAGACTCATTTCTCTTGCTCACCTCAGACCTTGACAGCAGGGGGGGTGTCTTTGTTTTATTGCTGTGAGTTCTTGCAAAGAACTTGTAAGAGATTGGCTCAGGAGCTGCTGGATGGTGTCTGTTTAAACGGCTGGAGCAGTGAAACAATCACTGCAGGGCCAAAAATGTCAGGAACCAAAAGTCAACCTGCTTCAGAAGGGATGAGAGGGACAACACAGTCGCTCTCAGCAGGTTTAAGGACAAATAGACTTTGAAAATGGGTTTAAAATGATCTTGGTCTTCAAGCAATATGGGTGGCTGTCTTCTGCTGTAGTAATTTAGCATCCCTAAGCTAACTCGCAGAGCTGCCGGTGCTGCTTCAACACAAGCCCCAATTTAAAATGTTAGATAATATGCAGCTGGACAAAGCCACGCAACCTCCGTAAGAGGCGAGAGATAACTCGTGTGTGCCGGAAGCACAGCTCAGCCTTTTGTTTGGGAACGCGCCTGTGATTTGCTTTGTTGCTGCTCATTTGGTTGCTATATTTGTTCATGGCTATTTTTGAAGCTATTGTGGCCCGTAGTGATACAACCACAGTGCTCCCTACGAGCGGCTCTCGCACTAGCACTGCCTTGGACCCTGTCCAGTCAGATGATTGCTTGCCTCGCCTCCTCCCAAAAATTTCACTTCCTATCCTAATCGATCGTCTCCTGTTGACTCAGTACCTCTTTGCATCTCATTTTTACTAAATTTTTTATTAAAATGGTTGCTATATCTGGCTGATAAAGCACTCCAGATGTCAAGAGCAATGATTCTCTGTGTCATACACAATGCAGGCACTTTGCAGCTCACCGTCCCAGTCTCGACCCTGTCCCTAACATGACCTTCATCTCCAGATCTCCAGGAGCACCCTGGATTTGTGGAAAAAGATGGCTAAGAGGGAAAATTTTAAGACATCTGCAGAGTTGTCCTGGGCGTATATGGCCTGTGTTTACAACTTCAGAAGAAAAAACAGCCATGGAGCAGTGCTGTTTCTAGGGAGGAAAAGGTATTTCAGGCATACTGCCTCCTTGCCACCTCCAACGAGCACTGCAATGCAGTACCTGCCTGTCACCAAAGCACACTAGAGGAGGGGTCTCTTTTCCCACTCCAGCCAAGGACTGTCAGTGCAACGGATGTTATCCCAACATCCTTCCCTGGGACAGGCTAAATGCTGGCATTGCCTACTTGGCTGTCATATCCCTTGGCTTTGCCCAGGGAGAGCCAGGCTTGGCAGCTCTCTGCAGAACGCTGCTCATTTTTCAGTGGGTTGGATTTCTTTTCTATACCCACCAATGATGCCGGGGGTCTAGTAGTTTATAAAACACCTGCATCAAAAACGGCTGCACCACAACCTGAAGGAACTGGGAAGGAGCCGTTTGCTTCTGCAGGCAGCCAGATGGAGCACAGGGCTCGGTGGAAATCCCAGTGGTAGCTTGTCCCTGTGGAGGGACATTTGGAGGTCTCTGTGTCTCCCAGAGAGGCTGACAGACTTGCCTGACATCTGGGCTTGGGGATGCTGAAGTAGCTAATTGTAGTGAGGGGCAATGTGCACAGCTGGAGCACATCCCACAACACATCTGCAGGAGTTTTATCTGTCCTGTATCTCTTTTAAAATGACAGTAGTTTCTTCAAACCATAAAGCCAGCAGTAGTTTGGGCACCCGAGACTATCAGAAACGGGTTGTAAGGAAAGGACAGCATGCACGGATTGTATGCTCAGGGCTCCAGAGCCAGCCTGTGACCCTCGGCTTGTGTCCTTGTTCTGGCTGTGGGAAGAACCAGCCTGGTCTTCAAACCCGGGCTGGGGATAGGGGTCCCATGGAGGGGGGGGTGCAAGCATCCCAGTGGGGCACAGGGCTGCTGTGCAGGAGGCCACGGCTGTGGGATGAAGGGGCTGTGATTACAGGGGAAGAGGCTTTGGGCATGCAGGGGCAGGAACACATGGGGTGCAGGGAGAATGCGGGGTACAGGGCAGTGCAATGGAGCTCTGTGGATGTGGTGTGGGGTTGGGACTGCTCTGGGGGATACAGAGGAGAATTATGGGTGCAGTGTCAGGTGCAGAGTGGGGTAGAGAGTGTAAGTAGGGAACCTGTGGGGCACAGAGGGGTGCAAGGGGTGCAGTAGGAAGCATGGGGGGGGACAGAAGGGTGCAGGGGTGTGATAGAGAGCCAGGGACATGACAGGCAGGGATGGTGTCCACACTCACCAGGGTCTGCTCCTCGGAGAGCCCAGTCTCAGCTGCGATGAGGCACAGCGTGGTGGGGTCAGGATGCTTGTTCACCTTGCAGAAGTTGTACTCCAGGATCTCCAGCTGCTCCTCAGTGGGAGTCACTGGCTTCTCTGTGGCCATCTTCTCCTGGGGCAGGGCTATGGGGTCAGGCACTGCGGAGAGGGGCTGGCGTCATTGCCCAGGCTGAGACCGACTAATGGGGCCGCACTTGCCGAGCCCCAGATTTGCCATCCACGTCCCCACCGGCTCCTCCCTCCCCAGTGGCCTCTGGCTGCAGCAGGGCACAACTCCCTTCCCAAAGGCATACTGGGGAGCTCAGCCAGGAGCCCCAGCCTCCCAGCAGCTCCTGCCTTGGTTTCCCCACTGTGGCGATCGCACGCCAACAGCGCTCAGCTGAGCTGTCTCACCATCCTTAGCTGGCAGGAAGCTGCAGCCTGTCCTCTGCTCAGCGCTCCCCTGTTGCTGTATTTATAGCCAGTGTGACTCCCGTGGGGACGATTCCTGTTTACAACCGTATTTAGGCCTGGGCGTCACTTGGGAGTGATGTCACAGCAGCGGGCATGTTGAGGGGGTTAATTTAAAGATATTAATTAAAAAGCATTATTTCTTCTCTGGGTGAGGGGACAGTATCTGGCATCCAGCCTAGTGGTATGTTTGTTTTTGTTTTTTTTTTTTTTTCCCCTCTCCCCAGCGACCAGGCAAGTTTGTGCAGGGGAATCACAAACCAGAAGATGCAGGATCTTTTGGGGGAATGGGCTTGGACCCAACGATCACCCTGTTTTCCCTCCTGATCAGTGTCCTGGTCCTCCTCCTAGCAGCGTTGCCAGACATCACCCAAAGCTGGCAATGAGCAGGTAAGCTGCTTTGTTTTTACTAACATTTAGTGTTGTCATGCATGGGCAGAAAAAGTTAGTTGTGTTGTTCCTGAGCACTGCTGAACTGTGTGTTTTTGTCTTTTGGTGTGTAAGTGAAGGGTCAGTCCTCAGAGGACCGTACCCTGTGCGTGCCCATTGCCTGGGCATTCACTACCTTTGGCTGTGATCAGTGCTCATGGCAAGGGCAGAAGCAAGGAGCCCACGTTCTCCTCTAGAGTAACGTTTGTCCCACTTGTGCTTTGCATGGGTCTCTGGCAGACTTGGCACAAAAGCACAAGCAAAACAAAGTAAGTGCACCCTGGCTTAGTCCCACACCCCTCTTCTGCAGGGCTCCAAGTTTGCTCCCACGAAGCAAAGGGTCGAGGCTGACAATTCGGTCCACTAAAACACGAGGCGTTGCCCCCACGAAGCATGCAGAAGTCCCTTGATGCTGAATCATTTTGGTGTTTCCGAAACCAGGCTGTGGGGTGTTGGCGGGGGAGGAGCCCGATGCAAAAATGTGGCCTTTCTTGATCTGCTCTCCTGCTGTCCGAGTTGCGGGCCCCATCTCTGTCGGGTGGGAGGGTTGGTGTGGCTGGTTCTCCAGGACTGCCAGGAGCCTTTGGCCTGCCTTGGGACTCCTCTGGGCTGTTTGCTGCAGACCTGCCCTGCCTCCACCTTGCAGTCCAGCTTCTGCTTCTCCTTGGCTCTGGGATGTAACCCAGGCACCTCCATCGTGTTGCACCCCTCCAGCCTAGCTTTACACCCAACTGTTTTCCTGTTTGTTGGATAACTTGCCTTAACCCACGTGGTACCCAGGGCTCTCGCCGGCTGGCAGCACTGCTGGGATGGGGCTCAGCTCCAAAACTGCCTTGCAGCTTGCAAAGAGCCAGCTCTCCTATTCACAGAGGCTGGAGAAATCCTCTTCTTTGAGCTTTACCTCAAAAAGCAAAGCCTCCACTCAGCCTTGTCTGTGGGAGGTTGTTTTGACTAATAAAAGGATCATTTTGCCATTTGAGTAGGGGCTTATAAATAGACCAGGGCCAGTTGTGAAACAGCCCACTCTGCTTGAGTCACTTGGTAAATACTGATTGTAACACAGTGGTTGTGTAAGGCCAGACCTCCAGTTTGATGGAGTGTAGTGGTAGATGGCATCATCCACCATCCTGGATGGACTGGGGAAAGGCCATCTTTAACCCCGCGTGCTGCAAGCCTAGCCGGCCTTGTCTGCAGAGTGTTGTGGCCACAGCTGCCTGGGCTTTCCTAGCAGCAGCTCAGTTCAGAGGTGTCCATGTAGGAAGGGAGCAGACAAAGTTCAGTCCCTCATGGCTGTGAGCCCGTGGTGGCCAGGTGAATGCTGCTTACCTGCCTTGGGCATGTGGAGACATCTGGGCCTGGAGCATCTCTCTTATGAAGAGAGGCTGAGGAACTTGGGTCTTTTGAAGTCTAGAGAAGAGAAGGCTGAGGGGGGATCTGATCAACACCTATAAATACTTAAAGGGAG
>JAOXJM010000033.1:32101865-32116932 GCA_026413425.1 Tringa solitaria
TGCAGGACCCTACATTTGCCCTTGTTGAACCTCATTAGGTTCTTCTCTGCCCAGCAAAAATCTCTAAAAATCTGCTGGACAAGGCCCCGAGCGACCTGACCTAGATATGAGGTAGCAGCAGTGGGGTGGAGAGAGACCTCCCGCTGCAATTATACTGCCCATGTCCTGTGGTTTCACCCAGTTCCCCAGAGATACCCTGGGGTTACCAGCAGGGCTCCCAGCTCTGTCCTGAGATGGGAGAGGACATCCCTCTGTCTCCCAGCTTGGCTGCCCGGTACTGCTAGCGCAGTCAGCATTTACAGTGCAGAAAGCAGCCGCTTTTCCAGAAAAGACATGATCTTTGTTTGCTCAGCTTTGATTTTTTGAACGGCAGACACAATAGCTGGCTGTGCACCTTTCTAACCATGTGCTGCACCCAGAGCCCCTGGAAAACTCTCTGTGCAGTAGCTCCTGCCCAGCTGATGGAGCCCCATGGCCCCTGCTGGGCTTCTTGATCCTATCCCGGGTGCTCTCCTCGCTGTCACAGCTGGGATGCGACTAGAGGCATCTGCATCTGGTTTTAGCTTGCAGCTATTTCCTGCCACTGCAGGGCTCAAAATAGCAGTTCTGGATGCAAACGAGCCCTCCTGCCCTCCCTTGCTCTGCTGCAGAGCCGTGTCCTGTCCCCAGCTTTGCTTGGCCTCCTGCTGCGGGGTGGCTGCGGATAACATCGGCCGGCATGGCGCACAGGATAAGGTGGGACAGAGGCTTTAAAAATAAACCAGACCCCGCCATAAATAAGGAAAAACCACCTGTCATGCATCCTGTAAACTACCCGTTCAGCCTTTTAGAAGATAATATCAGACAGGAACAAAGCAAACAAGAGCACAGCAGCTGCTGAAGCAGAGGCAGGCCCCCATGGTACCCCCGTACTGGGGTCTCTGCCCTGCCTGTGTGCCCCTCTCCCTGCCCCGGGCACGAAGCTTGCCCACCACAGCCCTCCTGGATACTGCTCCAACCTCCCCAGCATCAGTAGGGACGGGTCAGTTCCTCCCTCCATCTCCCCCCATCCCCAAGTGCAAATCCACCCCAGCCCCCCCCCCCCCAGCTCAAAGCCTGCGCTTACCTGGAGCTGGCGGGGACCAGAAGTGTGTAAAACAAGAACCCCGCAGGTCCTGGGGTGACTGCTTAAGTATCCGCGTGTGCGTGTGACAGGCGGGGACCTGAAAAACCTGCCGCAAATCACAGGAGCTCCCGGGATCCACAGCCACTCTCTGGGCTGGTAATTCAGGTTTGGCATCCACTCTCCTTTGGCAGGGCTCAACGCATGGTTGTACGGGCTGCGGGGCTCTCCGGACGGGTGGCACGGGGAGCCGTCGGGGCTCGTCCCACCACGCTTTGGCTCTGGGCTGGTGGGCGCCGTCCTGCGGGCCCCGGGCGAGGGCTGCTGGGGCTGTTTCCTGCAGGGGTACAGGAAGGGTGAAGGCACGGTGAGGCCGGCAGAAACTGTGCTCAGCCCTTCATCTGGGCTCCAGCCGAGCCCCCCCTGCCCCTCTGGGGACCCTGGGACACCCCCCACTGCCCCCTCAGCCAGGCTGCAACCAGCTCCCCTGCTGGGAGCAGCCCCGCTCCTGGCTTTGCTGCGAGGGGCTGGCGTCTCATCTCACTTTAGTCCCCTGCAAATCATTTGTCCAGGTTTAAGGTTCCTGACTCTGCTTTAGGCAGCCCTGTGATCCCACCAGGCTGCGTGCAGGGGCAGGACTGGGGTCCCGGATCTGACCTGCTGCTGCAGCCCAAGTGCCCTCAGAAGCACAGGGCAGCAGCCTGGCTAGGGATGGGGATGAAGGCAGGGCATCCTCTTCTGCCCAAGACCTACGCTCTCTTTGATTAAAGTGCCGGGGAGCCTGCAGTTCACGGTAGGGTGGGCTGGAAGCGTTAGACAGCAGCTTAAAAAGAGGCATTTTGTGGGGCGGGGTGCGGTGGGGAGGAGCTGATTTTCTCTCAGCTCACAGACAGCTGGAAGGGGATGCTGGAAAGTCAGAGGGGCTGGAGAAAGGGCTCACAAGAAACTGAGTATGGGTTGCAATGTCTGAGATTATCTGCCAGAGCAAAAGGAAAACTGGCACTGGATCCAAAAAGCTGTGGAACTAGCTGGAGCCAGGGGCAAGGAGCCCTGCCCCTGGGGAAAAGCGGCCGGACAAACCCAGGCAAGAAACCTACCGTGTGCTTAGCAATGAGCCAAAACCGTCCTGAAGATTGAGTGGTTTTGTAATGTGGGGAGAGACACGGGCCAAGGCAAGGGAATTGCAAAGAGATCTGCACCAAAGGGCAGGCAGACTGGTGCCAATTTTCCTAGCAGGATGACGTTGACCAAGCAAGAGTGCTTTTGCTACAGGGATAGCCTCGCTGCCTGATAAACCGAGTGGAGCTGTTCAGTGGCTGCCAGAGGAGGTTTTAGGGAGAAGACTTGATCCTGCATGCCTTGGGCGGGCACCTGGCCAAGGGGATAAGTCCTGTTTATCTCTGGTGCTAAGCGACGGGAGCATGGGTAGCAATGGGTGGGGGCAAGTGGATTGGAAAACATATCCAATGGGATGACTCCAGCACCCGTGGCTGGGGAGATTGGGGTGCATTCGAGGGGGCTGGAGCAGACCCCCTGCAGCAGGACACAGCCATGGGTTTTAAACCCGGTGTGGGAGGTCCAGGCAGAGGCCCTGAATTGCATACAGCCATGTGCTTGGGGGAGCTCTGGTGGGTATTGCTACTTA
The DNA here is from genome assembly GCA_026413425.1 of Tringa solitaria. Lineage (NCBI taxonomy): Eukaryota > Metazoa > Chordata > Aves > Charadriiformes > Scolopacidae > Tringa > Tringa solitaria. Next base: position 32,104,613 of record JAOXJM010000033.1, read on the forward strand.
CCTGCCCCATGCTTATGCTCTACACTGGCACCTGCTCTTGGCCATCCTTGGAGACAAGACAGACGGGAAGATATTTTGGCCCGGAAAGATTTTCTTATATTTGTATGCTGTCTTTTATTTTCTTCCATGCAGGTATCCCAAGCATTGCAAAATGTGAGTAACCTGGCCCTCTTCTCTTCCCTTGTTTATTACTGTCAACAGAGAGAAAGTCTTTAATGTGGAAAAAACCCTTTTCCCTCAGCCTGTGAACCCAGCCCAGACTTGCACTGGGAATGCTGGCAGCGACGTTTTTCAGGTCGAGACATGCCGCTGAAATGGCTCAGAGCCGCTGGGAGTCCTGCAGTGACAGTGGGAGTCACGTCATGAATCTGTCTGCATCTGACAAATGCTAATGCTTTTCTGAACCTGAAATCTTTTAGGCCCCGTTTCTCTTCCTAGGAGAGGGTCAGAGTACTGCTGGAGCTCATGCCTCGCCTGGTATGAGGAGATTCTTCTCCCAGAGGATATCCCTTTGTCAGGAGACTTAGCTTCAACAGAAAAAAACCCTGCAGGGTGCACCCAGGCCCATCACAGAGTTTTCCTCCCTGCAGGGGAAGAAATACAGCTGTTGTTATGTGCATTTGACAATTTTGCATGATACCATGGCATTTCAGTGAGGAGTTGGCAGCTGCAGCCTGCGTTCAGCATCTCACTCCTCTGGACCCCTCTTGCAGAGGCTTGAGTATCACCCAGTGCTTGCACTATGGCCCCATGTTGTGGGGGGCATCGGACACATAGCTTATGGCCATCCTGGCCCAAATGTTGTCCCTGTAACGCTGCGTGGAGGCAGGATGGAAAAAACTTGCAGAGGAGAGGGGGAAAGCAACTTGTCAAGCCATCAGGAGAGAATGGGATACAATTCAGCTTTTCTGACTTGTTCATACTGCCTCCTTTCCATGCATCTCTCCTCAATTTTGCCGTGTTTTCCTTCCTGAAAATGAGTCTTACTACCAGCACCTCTTGTCTGAGCATTAAGCAGAGATTTTTTTTTCTTTTTCTATGTGTGTGAGTTTAGAAATGTGTGCTTTCCAGATACAGTCCCCCTAGCCCCCCCAACCCAATTGTCAGAGAGAGCAAAACCTTCCCTTCTTCCCCCGAACGCACCAATGCGAAGGAAAACCGCAAAAGCCATCTTCTGTTTTGTTTTCCAGTGTTTTTTTCCTGACGTGCTGGGGTTTTCTGGCTACTAACCCAAAAAATGTAGCTGGAAACAAAGCTTTACTGAATTTTTTGGCTTCCGTTCAGTTAGAGAAGAATTTCCTAACCAGCCAGTACTGACTCACAGGGTAACTCTTGCAGCTAATCAGATGAGATTTTTACCTGCAAAACCCACTTGCCCCAGAATAAGAGGGGCTGTTCTACAGGGTGCAGCAAACAGTTGCCTTTTTCTGATACCCCCAAAACACAGGAACCTGACTGAATCATTGATCCTTATCCCTGGGAGAGCAGCAACACCAGCTGTGGCCCAAGAGCCAGCAGCACACAGTGCTCACTCAGACCACGTCCCGGGCAGGGGGACATGTCCCAGGGCACAGGTGGCTCCTCGCTGCCCTTGTTGCCGGCGCAGGGCTCCCCGTTGCCCACCCTGGCTCAGCAGCTGCCTCGGATGCACCCTCCTTCACGCGTTTTCCTCTTGTTTTACTGGGCAGGGCTCAGCCTGTCTCTCCTCAGCATCAGAACTGATTCAGGCCAGACAGATACGAATCAGATGTGCCTTCCAACCAGATCCCTGCCTTTTCTTTGTCCGTGGGATACAGCCGTGCGGATGGAAACTGCGGTGTTTTATTGCTCCTCCCGTTGTTCCAATACTTCTCAGAGAACAATGTCACCTCATTGGTATTTCCATGTGCAATCTCTGCCTGGGGTACAGTCTTCCTCCCTCCTCTCCCTCTTACTAACCAGATTGTTTTGAAGTGACTAAACCAGGCGCTGAAACGTGCGGTTCCTTGCCAGGAGGCTTTTCAGCAGTTCTGCCATTGCTTGTAGGCAGAGCGTGCCCGAGCATGCGGAGAGAGCCAGCAGGGCATCACACGTGTGAGCCCAGGAAAAGATGGGCTCCTGCCCTGGTGAGAGGCAGGAAAAAGGCTAGAGGAGGCAGGCAAATCTGCTTTTCACTCCTGGAGCACCAGAGGGATGTGAAGAGGAGCAAACGCCCTTCCAGGGATTCGAATGGCTGTGCATTTTCTAGGGAGCAAGTCGGAGAGGCAGGAGGCTGGGAAACACCTGCTGAAATCCAACCTGAACTGAACCTCTAGGCAGAAGATGCCTGGTTTTGAAAGTCCTGACTCATACTTATTTAGAGGTCAATGAAGGGATGTTATCCCTCCGTGGAGCAAGGATGAGCTCTGCCAGACCACTAGCACACGGCCAAGGTGGCCCTCCTGGTTGCAGGCACGCTGTCCTGAAGGAGAGCAAGGGGCCGTAGCAGGGTGAGCATGGACACAGACCAACCTGTAACTGCACCATTGAGTCCCGCTGCTTTTCTCAACCTTCACCATGAGGGACAAGGACCATGTTTTCCTCCGTGCTGTCCCATGGTTTCTGTCAGACCAGTTTGGGCAGATGGCACTGTTGGCGCTATTTGGGTAGAGCAACCCCAAAGCTTGCTAAAGGACTCACTTCTCGCTTTGACAGATGTTCTTCAAACAGAGATGAAGAGAGAGGGCTCACTCCTGATGTCCATTTACGGACATCTGCAGCTTGAAGGGGACTGACAGATAAGAAAAAGTACTTCCAGGAAACCCAGACCCTTCCAGGGCAGCAGTTTGAGGGTTGCTGCAATATCCCACAGAACCTGCAATGACACCGGGCTATTACCAGACAAGTTCAACAGCTCAGTCCCAGCCCTATTCTCTGGTTGAGGGAGTCTCACAGTAGGATTTTTCAGCCCCTTTGCCTCTGTCACTTGGGAAGCTGGAATAAACTAGCTTAAGAAGGAACAGTTTCAGGTCAATTCTAAATGCTTTTACATCTAATGTCAGGAAGGAGAATTCACACCTGCTTAAAAGGTAAAATAAAGCAAGTGTACCAGAATCATATATAATTTCTCACCAGTTGACAGAAAAGCACTTTAAAAGGTTAAATTTTTCCTCAATGTAAAGATGAGACTCAGTCCCGGAGGAAAATTACTTTTTTTTTCTGAGGTTATCTAGCTAAGAATGCTCTGTCCAGAAACCGATGCTGCTTCTATAAATGTTTAGGGTTTAGAAAATGAAGCAACTGCTATGTGACCAGCTAGAAAATCGTAAAGTTAAGAGAGAATCCAACGCAATCCTACGCATTGCAATGAATGCCACAGGTTCTCATCTATGAGGCATCTGCCCACAGAATAAGATTTTTACAAAATGGTGTACTGCAGAGTCTCTTTCAGCAAACATACTTGAATTCAATGATCAGGGAAAAAGCAAGTTAACTTTGCCAAGCAAATGGGTTTGCTTCTGTATCGATGGCACTAATAATACAGATGAAAAGAAATTGCTCCTAACAGAACATTTATGCATACAAAAGATAACTATTAACAAAAAGTCATTCCTGCACCCCTACTGAGAACACAAAATAAAATGAGATTTAAAAGAAAACAAATGCTGCCGCCTAGGGAGCAAGATGGAAATAAACGCACAGGTTCAAGGCCTCCCTTCTGGCTTGTCTCTCACAGGATTCAGAACGTGGCTCCCCCAATTAGACCTCTCCCTTCTGCTCTTGCTCATGTTTCTGAGCCACCCAGGACAAATGCAGTGGTTATAGAGGAGTACAGGCTAACACTGCTCTGGTGCCTAAGAGGTAGAGAGACGTGTCTCCTGGGTGACTGTTAATGGCTTGTGTCTTTGGAAAGATGTTTTTCAACTGACAAGGGTTTTCAACAGCTAGCCACATTTTTTGAGCCTTAAACATTTTAGTGGAAGCGTGGTAGGTTTGATGCATTTCTATCACACCCAAGAGAACTTCAGGATCCCCCGTCCTGAAAGACTCTGCCAGCAATTCAATGAGAGATGCTTTCCTTCTGGGTCAAACCAAAGTGTGTCACTGCGTCTGGCTGAGAAAACCTGCAAACTCTCAGAAGAGCAGCTGAAGCAAAGGGGCTGAGAACTTCCAAACTGCCCACAGCTAAGCTAGGAGCTGGAGCCCAGGTGTCCCAGAAAACACACCTGCCATGTCCTCTGGGCAACAGTGCATGGAGGCCAGGGAACGTTTTGTTTAAGCAAATTTCCTGGCCAATTTTTTTAAAACATATTTCCACAGGAGGGAGAGTCAGAAATGTAATCAACTACAAAGCTCTTCTTGTAGCATAATGAGGAACAAACCCATTTGTATCTACCTTTCATTAGCAAAAGCTAGTAAGACATCTTCTGACCTCCATTTGACATAAATGGATGGCTGCACATTTGCCTCACAGACAGATCAAGACTGTGCTGACCCTGGGAAGCTAGAAAATATCATAAATCCTAATCAAACAAAATATTATCCAAATGTCTGACCTCAGACAGAATAGAGATCCTTTCAAGTCTTGTTTCACAGTCATGCCCTTCAGCGAGTATAATCCATTGTCAGCCTCATGCAGATGTAATAAGCTAATGAGAATGCTTGGTATAAGGCTTGTTGATGTCTAAAGATTATAGTAACATCCTTCTATGTTACTGATTTTAGCTAGTTTTGAATGCTGTGAGTAGGTGCCAGTCAACACTTGGAGCAATCAAAGTGACATATAGATTTTAGTGCATTTGTCAAACATGGTGGTCACCAAACGCTGGTGAGTAGTCCCATACTAGTCAATTTTTAATTTCAAGGAAGCTGGGATTTAATCAATTCCTGTCAGAGCCAGGCATGGCACGACTTGGTTCTACACACCAGTCCCTCTGCTAAAGGGAAATGCACCTCTTTACTCCATCTGGATACTTATGTTTAAGCCATCTGAAGAGCAGCAAAAAGTATAAAGCACAATTTAAAATGCAGCAAGAGAGAGCAAAAGGAAAGTTGGACAACACAGCTACAGCAGTTGCAACAAACTTTTAGAACTGCCTGGAGGGTGAATAACAGTACGATACATGAAAACAAAAATAAAATTAGAAGAAATTTACAAAACCAAGGAGATTCTGGGCAACTCCTTTCAGTTATTCTGTTTATTTACTACAATAAGAAGAGCAATGTTAAAAGTTTAAAAGAAAAATAATCTCAAGAGAAAGGAAATACTTCCGCCTTGGTTTAGTGGAAAAATTAATGGCACCAGCTTTAAGGAGCTCTGGGTACCAAGACCAGGGTTGCAACCAAGAGGGTTGCAATGTGGCTATGGCCTCAGCACCTGGGTACTTCATCACACTCTGAGCCTACTCAGTCACCTTCCCCTCCAAATAACACACTTCCAGAATCCAATCGCTCCAGAAATTGAAAGGACGGGAGCATAATCTGGCTTTAAAAACCTTGCCGGGTGACTTCCCTGAGTGGCAGAGGCTGGAGTTGCCAGCAGTGAAACCATTCCTGCAGCCGAAGAGGCATCTGGGTGACAATTTTGGGAAAACCTAGATTGTTGTGCAAATTTTGGGCAATCAGAGCATATGGAAGTCATCAGTGTTGACCCACTGTAGCCACTGATGCAAGACCCACAGGCTGTCTTTCCCTCTTTGCCACTTAATTTTGCTGCTCTAACACTGTCATCTAGACAACTTCCTACCTCACCTGTACGTAAAACAGCACCACTGAAGGCAACAGGATTAAATCATTAGAGCAAGGACTCTACATATAAGTAAGCCTAGTCCTAAGGCTTCCTATGAAGCCTTAGAGTCCTACTCCAGAAGTGTGAGACCTACTCTTCATATAAATAAGACCAGCATTGTCCTAAACATAATGTACACTTTTAACTTTAAACAAAAATGAAGCCCATGATACCAAAATTCATCTTTTTGATCTATAAAGCATCAACTGGAGTACATTACTGGGTTTTTTTCTGAGTTTGAGAAAGGATTTTTTTTGGAGTGAGAATTAAGGTATTATATAATTAAGCCTTTCTAGCATTGTCCGACATGCACCACAAAATTCTGATTTTAAACAAAAATTAAGTCCATCATACTAAAATTCTGAGATATTGACATTTTGATCTATAAAGGTTCATAAACACCAAACTGCAATACAACACAGGGAGGTTTGTTTGATTTTTTTTGTTTGGTTTTTTTGGGGATTTTTTTGGGGGGTGTGAGTTTGGGAAAGCATACAAGTCATGTTTTACATTCAGCTCTGGAAGGATCCAGTTGTCAGCACTGAGAGTCATTTATTTTTCTGCCTTTTAGTTCTCACCTTTGCAAAGCACATAGAGAAGGTGGCACTACATAAAGCAAGAATACAGCTTCATAGTAAAATATACTATAAGAAATGTTGAAGCATTACTTAAAAACGTATCAAATACCCATCAAGATTATTTCAGACTTCTGCTCCTACAGAGTAATCCTTCTCCATTAATCTTCATAGTGCAGAAGTTACTGCAAAGTGGCATTCACCTCCAAAGATTCTAATGTGTTTAGACATTCCCAAGGACAGGAACCACTCCGCACACCTTCTCTCAACTGAATGAGAGGTATCTCATCTTGGGTAAGACTAGAAAGAAGTAGGATCCATGACATACAATTGCACTACTTCTTAAATCTTGCTGTCAAAATTTACCTGTGGGAATTGCCAGAACTTTTTAATGGTCAGAAAATGAAGTACAGATGGCAGGGGCAGATTTGGTGAGTAGTTACATGCGGTGCTGAACTCACCATTTGTCAAATATGCAGAAAAATAGGAAGATTTAAAGTCAGCTCTAAGGTTTTATCTTAAGCATTCATATGCTGGGAGCAGTGCTCTGGTGTGATTATAATAATCAGCCTACATGCTGGTTTTTATTTGAATTTGTTTCATTTAGTGGTGTTTAAAAAACCATACTTCTTCTGAGTTTTGCAAAAAATTGCAATGCACACTTTCATCAAATACTGAAGGAATATTTCTACAACTATCAAGATTGGAGTTGTTAAAGTTCCCTTGTAAGCACAATTAGTTATCAAAATAGAAGGACAAAAGGAAACAGCTTATCGTTTCCACCCACTTGTTAATTCAAAGCATAGCACACAACTGCTTTGGCATTTGGTACAACTTGAAAAAGCGAAAGTTTCCAGGTCTGGATGTGGAAACAACAGCTGGGAGCACGCAGGAACTTTCTCAAAAGGATTTGCCGCCAATACAGAAATTGTGGCTTTTTGTGGATTTTTCATCTGCAACTGATGCCTTGTTGGGAGGCACTGGTCATCTTTCTTTTCCATCCACATATTCATGTCTCCCCTTGACCGCTTTGTCCTGTGGTCCCAGCCCTCCAGCTGTGCCACACATGACACCCCTCTGCCAATGATTAGTTTTTGCACAAAGGAAACGAAAGCAGGCATGTGCTGGAAGATAAGGACAGCTTCGACCCTTTAAAGGAACTCTAAGACAAAAGCATTCTTGTTTTTCAAAACCAAAGTCACTGACCTGTGAATGTTCACCAGGCATGAAGCATGCCGTACATCTCTGCCTGCGCTCCTGCTGCCCAGCAAAGCCTGACGGAGCCATTGTCTGGGGCCAGGGCTAGAGCAGGTGCCACCTGGCTTGGATCAAAAGGTAGAAGGCATCTGTGTGTTACCAACGCACCATAAGACAACACAAACACAATTCATTTCAAGCAACGTGCGGAAATCAGAGGTGCTGAGCAAAAGAGAAGGGAACAAAGGTGACAAAGGCTGTGTGCCCATGTGCACAAGTGGGTGACGGAAAGGACCGAACCCCAGTGCTTACTCACCCACCCTGTGGAAGGTCCGCCAGACCCACTCCGGAGAGTACCCTTTTACATGGGTTTTCTGATTTTGCTTTGATGTTTGCCATGGGAAGTGGCTCTTGGGTGCCAGCCCACTGGCACCCCAAGGAGCAGACAGAGCCCAGAGGGTCAGGAGCCTGGGGACAGCATATGCCCCCTGTCCACACCACCAGTGCTCCAAAACAGCCCTTACTTGCACAGGAGCAGAAGGTGTGCGGGTCACTGCCCTCCACCAGCAGGACCTGCAGGTAGGGACCTCGGGGCAGAGGCTTGGTACATGTAAGGCCACCATCACCAGTTTGGTGGCCACAACAGAAAACCCTCTGGTGGCTCCCCAGGGGTTTTTGGCACCTGGAGGCTCAGATCCTCCCAGAAACCATGAGAAGCTACCACCGCCAGCACTGCCCACGGCAGAGGTGCTGGGGCCTCCTTGCTCCCAGGTGCTGCTGTGGAAATGGCACTGAGTACCCACTCATTGCCTTCTCCAGACAACTGGTATGCAGCCAGGACATCTCTTTCTTACCCTATGATCTGTCTTGCAGGAGAAAATATATCAGGGTTCAGGTTATAAGTGTACTATGGCTATGTTTATAACCACTGGTTTTAATAGAATAACAGTACTTTGTTTGAACAGGAAAACTAATTTATTAAGATAGGCTACACAGAAGGTATGTTTAAGGCATTGCTTCCATTTGGACTGTGTCCCTCTCGTTTTCTTGAAAAGCAGCCATCTGCCATATCAGCATGTTCCCATCTTGAAAATTTGGACATCCTTTTTATTTTCACTGCAAGCAGAAGAAAGATATTTCAGAAGAGAAGCACTATGCTTGAAATTAACAGAGACATTTTATAAAGCAGACTCTCCCGTATCTTTCTATTTGTTCAATTAAATGCAGCGATGCATTTAATTGCATCACTTGTGGCAAACATTATCGCAAAGTAACTGACACAAAGATTTATGAACCACACACACGTTGCCAGAGACACCCTCACTTCAGGCTTTGTTACTATAAAAACCTGATAAAGCCATCTGCAAATCTGAGAAGTACCAAACCACATGGCAAATCTCGGAACGAGGACTAAAGTGCCCGTTACAAAGCACTAATGCAAGTCAAACTGCGCGGTCTCTGAAGTGGGAAATGGTTCTAATTCTTACAAAATTTCCCCCTTTCACGTGGGAATTCAGTGGGAAGGGTGTGCATCCTGATGCACCTTTGCATCCCAGGCTTCACTAACTAATGTGTGGTTCTCTGAATGCTGGAATCTTATTTAATGAAATTTTAGCCATCTCTCCCTTAGTTTAGGAACATTAGGTTTGGCTTTTTTTTTTTTTAAGTACCATATGTGGTACTTTGGGGTGTCCCTTTTAAAAATCTCAGTTTACCAAGCAAGTGCAGATACAAAAAGAAAGTGCTGGAATGCAAACTGCCCTGGATCTTCAGTTTGTTTCCCTATCTTAATAGAATCAAGATGTTTTACTCCTCATGAAATTCAAGAGGCTTATGGTTACCCAAAAGCAGGGATAATCTGTACTAATAGCTGTTTCGGAGACCTTTTAGCCTGAAGCAGATTAGGAATATGAAAGGAAAAATCAAGTTTAGGGGATGTAAAACACATGTAAAGATGTAAGGAGAAGTTCTGGCTGAAGGACAGACCTTATGCTAAACCCTGCAGAGGCAGCTCAAGCTGCTGTGTTGTTTCCAAAAAGTTTGTGGTCCTGCCAGACCAGATTTAAATTAAGTTCAGCTGTTGTCACTTCTATGGGACATTAAGCATGGAAGAGACCATGGAGAGCACCTCCTTAAGAATGCTTTAGATCTAAGATTAAAAACAAAAAAAAAAAAAAAAGAAAAAATTAAAAAGGCAGGGAGTAAGACCAGCTTTGGTCTTACAGTTACAGGGCTGCACTGCAGACCCAGGATGGGCAGGGCTTGTGTTGCACCTTTGCTCCAGGTGTCTCATGTTATTGTGGATCAGCCACAACAACCTTTCCTGCAGTTCTCCTGATGCACATGGGGCTCGCTCTCCAGGTGCCCAAACAGTCTTGCATGGCTAAAAAAGCCCACGGACAGTACTGCCTTGGCCATCAGGGAAGTGCAGTTCTCTTCAGAAAATCCTTTAATGGGTTTAAACATGGGCTGGAAGTGACCTGCAAGTTTGCTGCTGAGAATCACCTAAGTTAATTTAGAACTGTTTTGTAATTCACTATGGGATATGCCCAATATATGTTTCTACATGACCACATTATACTATTTATTTCAGCAACTGCTGGTCACGCAGCTTGTTAAGAAGGACAGAAAGATCTCTGTGTTCTCCCCTCCTAAGGAGTGTGATGAACTGTACCTTAGACTCCTTGAAGTGAAATGACCATTGCTTATGACTATGAACCATTTTTCAAAGCTGAAATTCTTCCCATAAGACAAAGTGTTTTATTCTTCTTGTGTTCGTGCCAAGTCAAACACTTTAGAACAACAACTCCAGACTGGACTAGAAAGCCACTGAGTACACCAACTACTGAACTATTAAAGAAAAAATAGTCAGGATACCATCTGATCACCCTGTGCCCTTTCAGACCAAAATACATGTTTCTGAGCACGTAAGATGCCAGCAAAAAAAGATGGTTAAGATAAAAATCTATCTTGTGTGTGTAACTGAATTAAATCCTGTGTAATGTGTTACATGCACATTACATCTCATACTAATAAGATGTTTTCCCCATCATGTGTTACTGAAAGAACTGAGTGGAAATAAGCAGCAGGTTTGCCTAGAGACCCCTTTGTGCTATGTGCAGTGCTGTATTCAGGAATCTACCAGGCACCCATCTGGAACTGAGGGATCATGCCTAAAAAATGAAACTTCCTGGAAATGTAAGGCTGGATCTCAAAGCCCGTCATTCTGCTCTGAGGAAAGACCAATATACTGTTAAGGTCGTGAGACACTCTCCTCTCTGTATCTCCACAACATGGATTTGCACTTTCTTTATGAGATACTTAGCACTTCTCTTTGACTTTTATTGTACTGATTTCAGTCCATTTCTCCAGATCCCTGGGAATTTTGATACTGTCCTGCACAGTCATCTCACAAATCATTGTATCTCCTGCCATTTTGCCAATTTTTATTGTCTTGTTTTTGGTATCCAACACCTTACAAAAATACTGAATTATATACTACACCTAAAGGAAATCCCACTTAATAGCTCTTTCCAGTCTGACTGTAAAATGCTGATTACTGCTTTTAAGCCACAGCATTTTAAACTTCTGTGAATTCATCCTTCCACAATTTCAGCTGAATAACTATTTGTCTGCTTATGTGAATGTCAAGTGGAGCTACGTAAAATGCTTTATTAATGTCATGGAGCAACACTTCTGTTTCCTCTTACTCTGCTAGGCCAGTTATCTTGCCAAAAAAAAATAAATCGCATGGATTTGATCGGATTATTTCTGACAAATCTGTATCTTTTTTACCTCTGGCTCCAGGGGTAATGTTTTACTCCAACATTGTTCTAGGCAACAAAGGCGGGTAGCCTCCTAATATGTAACACGCCAGCACCTCTTTTCTCCCCTTTTCACAAATTGTACTGTGTCCCCCCTTTGATTCCTTGAGTTCTTTTGTTTTTTTTTCTCCAAAACTGTAGGTTTACCAATTATCTTTGCAATTTCTTTGCAACTGGGTAGTTTGTGCTGTATTCTGGTGAAAATGTTACCAAATTCTGCGGATCCACATACCTTTAAACATACTTTGACACACTTTGGGTCTTTCTTTAAAATATTATTTCCTTAAGTGTCCTTTGATACCTTTGATGCTTTTCTTATTCTGGTGTGTGTTCCCCCTATCTTTGTCATTTGAATTTTGTAAATTATCTGGTCACAGTTAATCTTTCCCCTGCCCCAAAGTCAGAAACACATTTCAGGCTTCCCTTTCTTGAGATCTATCTATTTGTAATTTTGTAAATGCCCATCACTGCTGTTTTGCTATTCTCACTTCTTCCCTCTGCTGGAAACAGAAATTCTGTTATTTCATTAATATAAATTGCCTTTCACCATCAAATTCAATTCACAAGCATTTCCTCACAGTTGTACTGAGAGGATGGTTTATAGAGGTTTCCAGTCAATCATAATGGAGGTAACAATGATCATTAAGGAATAATTTTCTATGCTTTGAATTTGTTGTAAAAAATTATTAAAATATGAAAGAATAAAATACCCTCTCTCAAATATCAGGCAATCTCTTTCTTGATTTTTTTAGGCAGAGTGGCAAAAGAGTATTTTCTCCTAACACTTGGCATTCTTACTTTTCTCTGTGAAAGGAAGTACAGGAGGTTGGATCTTGAAGGTAAACGTTTTGTAGAAAAAGCTGCATTTTTGTGTGGGAACTTTCGTGTTTTCTGATGGAGAGTGTGGAAGAGTCCAGCATTATGGGGACAGTGAGGTGGGTTGAGAACTGGCTGCGTGACAGGACCCAAAGGGTAATG
>JAOXJM010000033.1:32119580-32132658 GCA_026413425.1 Tringa solitaria
ACTCGATGATCCCAAGGGTCTCTTCCAACCTAGACAATTCTATGATTCTATGATTTCTCCAGGTAACCTTTGCAAAATTATTTCCATTCAGAGCAGACCTTTGAAACGAATACACAGGGATGCTTCATACAAAAGCCTCTGGCTTGGATATTTTAAGCAAGATGCCTAATCAGAACGTTTCATGGCTGGTGGAGCATGGAGAGGGATATTTATATTTCTCTCTGCTGGATCTCCTTCTCTAGCTTTGCCTGAGTTTTTGCCTCAGCTTTGCCTGCTGCCACATTTGAGAAGACCGCATCTTTCTGCTACCTTGTAATTGGTGGGGTGGTTGCTGGATTTGCCATCCCTCGGGGACCTTTATATCTCAGAGAGATTTCCTTGGGAGAGGGAGCATCTGGTGTTAAATACTGGAAAGTTAGACCAAGATGGGTTTACTTGCTTCTTGAAGGTGGGATTTTTCAAAGGAAAAGGTGCCAACTGAAGGTGAAGAAAGCAAACCAAGGGTAGGAGTTATCTCTTAAGTTGTTCTTTCTTAAGTTCACGTCACTAAACAATTGCACACACAAAGCTGTGTTTGCACAGGAAGAAACCCAAACACAACAAACCAAGTAGAAGTTCAGTGCCCCAGCTGTTGGTAGCCCGGACAAGCTTTGTCCTGGACAACTCCAGCACAGCAAGAACAAGATGGATGTGTACTGTCATCATGTAACCCAGGAGAACAGCTGGCCCCTAAAAATCATTCTCCATACTAATGCATTTTCCAGTGCATTACTTACATGTTGATCAATTTCTTGCACTTGATCCCAGATAAATGGGGTGAGTGGGACTGTTTTGGTTTGACATTGCTTCAGTTGCCTCTCTGTGACAGTTACATGAACTCATTCAAAGCCATGTGTTCTATGCCAAATGCTTGCCCTTGATGTTGTAGAGAAAGTATGGAAAAGTAATCTGTGGGTGCTTTATTAATTCTCAACCCAACACTCACATTTTAAATTGGTGCCAGTCCAGCCTCCTCAGAGCTGAAAGAATTTCCTTTCACTTGTTCAAAGTCTTTCCACTGAGAGTATTTAACTTTGCCTTATTTGAGTAAGATTTCAGATATAGGTCTTTAGAGAAGGGAAAATGAAAGAAATGAGATTTTAAAAAGAAGAAAAGATAACTTACACATTTTTTTTTCTTTTGGCAAGATAGAATATCTGTTAGAAAATACCGATTTTGTTCCATAAATTAATAAGAACTGGAGGCAAGGAAGATGATAATTACACAGGGGGCTTCTTAATACCCTTTGTATCCTGTTAACACATTTCTGAAATGAATGCTGAGTCACTGGAAAAGAAAGCTGCAGAATTGTTTGCATGTCTCCTAGAAGTTATCTTCTTGTTAACATCAGGTAACTGATTAATAAACATGGAAGATAATAATGATTCTAACATATAGGCTGCAGGGAGCAATACATAATTAGAAGTTACATCCCTACAGAGAAGGTCTGTTTCTGCCTTATGCTTAGTGGAATAATCCTCTGTGCTTGGAAGCTAGAATTTATTTGAACTTTGGTCACTTTTCTAAGTAAATGTGTATGACTCCCTGAAATAAGTCAGATCCTTTGGTGAGCTTATATGTACTTCATATTCTTCTCTGCCCAGTGGTTAGGTATTAGCAAAGTTGTGATCCAAGACGTAGAGATTTTGTGACTGAAAGATTGACTAAGGGCAGGTTTCACACCAGAAGTGCATGTCTGTATCCTTCTCTTAAAGTAGTGTTACACATCAGAGCCTATGTTTAGCCTGGACAACACAGGGCCAAACAGTGCCTCAGGTTCACCTCAGAAGAAAGTGATTGTACAGGAAGGAGTCACTGAATACTTACCACTGCTTCTCACAGGGTTGGCCTGTAGTCTGGCTGCATCTTGGAAGAAACAAAATGAACCAAGCTGCTGAGCAAAACCTTTGGGGTTGAAACCCTTCTGGTGCTCCTATGTCTTACTGCTGCTCCAGTGAGTGCTGGCCAGATGCTTCTGAGATGTACCTGCTGCAAAGACTGGCAACTGATCGTGACCACCCTACTGATGGCAACAGGAAAGTGAGGTCCTTTATATATAGTTTATCCTCAGCCATTGATGACTGCCCTGCTGGCTGGAGATGCTTGACTGCTTGGGTCTGCCTGTGGGAGAGTTTCCTCTCTTAAATCTGCAAATCAGCTGGGTGACCTGTCCTGGTTTGAGGTAAAACAGAACAAACTTTCTGTTCAGTAATCTTACTTCTTAGCTAAGTCTCTTCTAACTCTCTGAAATTAGAATATTGTGCAGAAAACTGTTTGTTCTCAGAGTGGTAAGACCTATGTTTATAGTTGATGCCAAGAAATGGTACGCAGAGAGGCTCTTGCTTATACTTATTGCTATAGCAACCAAAGTCAGCTAATTATGTTATTTGCACTGTTGGAGGGTATGAATCAGCAGATGAAAGCTCTGAGTGTATTACAGGGACATAAACCCATGGAAGTGATAGCTGTAAAGGACCTCTGGGTCCCTTCCCAACAACCTCACCGAAGTTGTAACCTTGTCTAGCTGAGTCTTGGAAATCCCCAAGGAAGTAGATGTTAATCCATTAATTCAAATGCTTTCCATGAATCAGAGAATAGCAGACAATGCTGTCAGAGTCCACAGTTCTTCAATATATTTTCTTTCCAAGGAACACCAAGAGTGGAGCAAGCTCAGTTTTTCACTGGGGGACTCAATTATTTAGAAAGGAACATCAGATAATGGCATTTATCATTCTTTGTCTAAAAGCTTTCCTTGATGTTGAATCCATTCCACGTTCAACCAAATTCTTTTTGCTGCAGTTTGTTGATATCTGCCTTAATCACTAGCTATTTCATTTAAGACCTACTCATTACTGACTGTATATAAAAATTGTTTCTCTTTTGCTTAGCCTGGTTTGGGGAGATAGGGATTTACGTTTACTTATGTCACGTATCCTCCTGAAATCAATGGACATTAGGTGCTGGAAGGATGGAGACTTTCAGTGAGAGACAGCCCAAAACTCATGCCGGTGGTAGGAACTTCCACCAGGATTATTTTTCAACATTTCAACAAAACTCTCAACATGCAGCTTAACACAGATATCAAAAATGTATTTGGTGGTGCCATTTAGTCCTGTTATTTGAAATGGTATCACCTTTGTTGGGAAAGAGGGATTGGCTGGCATACCTCTATCAGGATGGGTGTGCCAAAGCTGAAGGGACAACAGGTTGTTATTTGTCAAATCCTCAGGAACTTATCAGTAAGACACAGGCAATTTTTGGGAGTGCAGAAGTGCCTGCATTGCAATGGAAAAATCTTCAATGTGTTCCTTACTCTTCTACCATTTGAAAAAAATTGGGTGAGGATCTGGGATCTGGGTTATAAACCTTAGCAGCATTGTCTGTTATTCTCTGATTCATGGAAAGCATTTGAATTAATGGATTAACGTCTATGTCAAGCTGATCTATCTCCTCATCTGCTTAAAACTGTGTCCTTATTTCAGCTGAGACAGAGTTAATTTTCTTCCTAGTAGCTGCTGGTTTGGATTTTGTAGGAGAAGAATGTTGATATATTGTTTTAGTTGTTGCTAAATAATTTTTGTAGCAAATCAAGGACTTTTTCATCTTCTCATAGAAGCTGAGAGGGAGCATAGACAGGACAAGCTGGCCAACGGAATATTCCATGCCATGGATGGCATGCTCAGTGTATAAATGTGGGTTGGTTGGGAAGTGGGAATCCACAATCGCTGCTTGGGATGGGCAGCTCATCATCGGGTGGCAAGAGCAATTTGTGTTGTACCACTTTATTGTCTATAGTCCTTTACCATTATTATTATTATTGTTTTTCTCTTCTGTTACTGTTCTATTAAACTGTCTTAATCTCAAGTCATAAGTGTTTTTTTCACATTTTTCTCCCTCTTCTTCCTACCTTACTGGGGGAATGGGAGGGAGCAAGTGAATGGCTGTGTGGTCCTAGTTGCTGGCTGTGGTCAAACCAGGACAAACAGACATAGGGAGAGGTCCAGGTGCCGGGAGTATTGGGACTAAGGCACTGGATTGTCTACTACCTTAAACTGGAGGATTCAACACTGTGGCATGAAAAATCCTCTTTGCCACAGGTTGTGGTGGATGCTAAAATCTTAAAAATGGAAGAAAAAAAAAAAAAGGACTGGCAGAGCAAAAAACCATAAGTGGCCTTAACAGCATGAAAATTCCCACTTGAACATGTTCCTGCAGGCTGCTGTGGGCAGGCAGGTGGCACAGGAGAAGTCTGGCTATGCATTTGCTCCAGTTTTCCTCTTCTCTTGGCTGTCACTGCTGGCCTCTCTTGGAGAGAGGAGGCTGGTGAGAAGGATGCTGTGGTCACACCTAACCTGCAGCTGATGTTCTCGCGCAGCAGAGAGGGCACAGAACTGTGCCCTCCCAGTCATATGGGGGAGGATGTTTACACCCACCGAAGCAGCAGGGTGGTGCAGCTGGCTTGCCTGCGCTGCTCCAGGCAGTCTGGCAGGGCACAGCGCTTGGGCACGTCCTGGCTGTACTTGTGCCATGCATGTGAGTCTCGTGTAAGTACGGGAGCGTGTCTTTCCACCTGAGTAATTGCTGGGGTAAAAGCAAGCAACGCCCTCAAAGGAACATAGTACAGGACAACCAAAAATGCTTCTGAGCTGCTTTTCAGCACATCTGCCCGGGCTGGCTCTGCCTAAAGCCTCTTTCCTAAGGCACTGGAGGCCCCCTGCTTCTGGTGAGACTGGAAATGCCCTAGAAATGGTCTGGCACTTGCTAATTGGCTGTTTCTGCCAACTTGAAGCTGGCACAGCAGCAGGGCAGAGAAGGACAGAGGGGAAAGAGCTGATTTTTCTGAGCATTTTCATCTCCCTGACAATGATTCCTGTAGGGAAGAAGTCAGCAGCACAGAGCAGATTAATAAGCTTTTGGTATAAGTCTGGGTTTGCTGCGCAGGGGGGATTGGTTCCACTTGATAAGCGACCCCACTGGCCAGGTCCAGAGCGCTGAGCTGTGGCATCACCTCTAATTTTGGTGGACTCCTCCAGGCTGTTTTCGTAAAGGCTGGGTTCAAAGGTTCACAGAAAGATGTCAGGAAGCTCCTTGTCTCATCACATTCCCTCACCATCCTGTCAGTGGCATTCCCACCCCCACACCAATAAGAGATTGCTCCGGGGGTCCTATCTGTCACACACAGCCCATGAATCATTCACCTCAGCTGTGCCATCCCACATTTGTAATCCCACGTAGCCCAAAAGACAGGATCCAGGCCTCAGGGATTCAATTATATACATGCTGCTCAGTCTCTCCTTCCTTGATCCCTCCATGCCCATTCATTTTATTCCACCCCGCACTGTTCTCTGCTGTAACAGTCACAGATGGGCAATTTTCCCTCTCCTGTTTCCCACATGAACCTCATCTATCACCTGCCTTTGAAATTAATTTACTGGCTGGCCAGCTGCCCACTTTGCGTCCCGGGCTCCCTCCCATCTGTGTGTAACGTTGGGGGTGCTCCCTGGAGGGGGATTGCGTGTGCTGTGGGATGGTGGGGAAAGGGCTGCTGTGCCTTGCCCAAGGGCTCCTGGAGGATCTGCTGATGCCCTCAGTCACCATCATAGCAGAAAGCAGCAGCAGTCTTCTGCCTGGCAGAGAAATGTGTGTGGATTGCTGTGATAATCAGTCTTGAGCAAGGGCTTTAATAGTCTCCGGAGCCTCCAGAAAGCTCCTGAAGGGGTGTCCTGATGGGCAGTAATCAACATAGTTTTCCTTTTCTCTCTCCTGCAGAAGTTTTTTTCTGCAGTTGTTTTCAACTCCTCTAAGCACATCTATCTACTTGATCTGTCATGGACAGATTTACAGGTGCTGGCTTTGACTTCTGCAGCTGGTCTGGGTGCTAGTTCAAATGATGCATGGCAGACCAGGGCCACCCATCCTGCTAGAGGGGAAATGCACTTCATCTTAGTGGTTTGCCCTGGAATCATAACCACTTTGGAGGGAGGTGGTTAGTGCCAGTGGCAATTCTTATGTCAGAAGTTTTCTCAAAGAGCAGAAACTTTGAAGACAGCCTGTAAAATCTTCTTAGAACTGCTGAAGCTATTAAAGGAGACAGGATTAAGGGAATCTGCCTGTAAGGCAGCTCACGTTTTCCTGGATGCTAAGGCTAAACCCCATAGATGACCTGCAGCTATAGAGCAACAGCCAGGCTGGTGGGTCAGCAGAAACTGTTTTCAGCTGTGAAAGGTCAGAGATTATTCACGGGGAGTAATGAGCAAAACTGCTGCTGCATCAGCACAGTGCTTGAAAGTTAATTGATCCAGCAATGCTTGCCTTATTTCCATATGGAAAACATTTTGAAAAGTAAAAGGCATCTTCTTTAATGACCACCGTTTTTTCACAAAGCAGGTGGTTTCATCCAGAGCAGTGTCCATCTGAAGCTGCTTTCAGAGACAGTGTCACTTCTTCTGTCTCTTCACCCTGCAGGAACAGGCTCTGTGGATGGAGTGGTCACCTGAGAAATGCCTAATCCAAGCACAGCCTGTGTTCCCCATCTTCATCCCAGCAGAGCTTCTGTTCCAGCTTCTAGTGCCCTTAGGCTGGGTCTGTAGGACAAGGCCACTGTATCTGATCAGTGCCAGGGGGAAAGGGCTGCTGGTAGCTATCACCATGGCAGAGGCAGGGCAGGTGGAAAGGAAGACAGGCAGCAGTGTCAGCATCTACATTTTCCCTGTGCCCTGTTTTATGCAGTGCTGTGCCCTGCACATGTTTCATGGCAACGTGTGCTTGCAGCTCTCTCTGTCCCCCTAAATGAAAGTATTCTTGTCCTGGGAAACCCCACCCAATGTACTTTATGGTCTCCAGGATGTGAGGATGAACTGCAGATAAGAATTTCAGAGTTGGCTGGTATATGACAGTCAGGGTCAATCAAGCTTTGTTGTATGTCTGCCTGATGGGTTGCCTGGTAAAATGGCAGATAAAAGGCTTTTATTGACCAAGGAAGTTAAGCGATGGCTTGGAGATGGAGATGAGTTTGCTGCAAAGGTGGCAGGCACCATCACCATGAAGGCTCAATGCTGCTGAAGGCTGTGCCTTCCTTGTGCCTACCAGGGAAGAGGTACCATTTCACCACAGGTTTGTGTGTATCTCACTGCCTGCACCACTGCCAGCCACAGCTGTGGGGTCTGTATTTTCATTTCACCTGCCATTCATTAAGGGTGGAGAACAGCAAAAGGAGGAGGAGAAGGTGATAAAGCTTGAGGCTTGTTAGAGGCACCATTTCTGAGTGGTGCTGCTGAATGGAAGACCTGCAAAAGGCAGGCATCTCTAAACCACTGCCTGGGCTGGAAGATGATGGAGGAAGGTAAATCTCAGCTTTGTTTCACCCTCACCTTTTTATGGGATGACCTGGACCATACTGCTCTGTCGCAAAGCTATGGTTTCTATTGTTCTTGCTTCTACATTTGGGGCAGTATCTGGGATGCGTATTGGTAGGCCTGTGTTATAGAGAAAGCTTTTTTTTTTTAAATCGTGTTTGAAATGTTTTTTTATCTGCATGATCTTTTTTCCCCAGGAACAAAGGCAATCTTCATGTGTGATGGAAAAATCTCAGTTTTCCTCGAGATTTTCAATTCCTCTTCCCTCCCCCCCCCCAGTTTTGGGGAATATTTTGAGGGGGCTGAAAGGGAGGAAGAAAAAATGCTTTCTGTCTTTTGCAGATGATTCTGTTACTGCAGAGCAGAATCACAGTTATCCAAACTGCTCTGTAGCTCAATGTGAGAGGCGAAGGCTCCCCAGCCATTATTTGAAATATGCTTTTGGATATGTTCTGTGCCTGTAATCAATGTGAGTTTAGGAACTGCAAGACCTTGGTATATTTTTGACTACTAGAGTTCTCAGGCTCCCCTGAGCCCAGATTTTTCTGATCTGTGGGGCTTTCTTGATTCAAATACTCCCTAGTAAGAACAGCCAGATCTCACCTGTGTCTTAGGAATCCCTATTTACAAGATTCTGGTGGTTTTCTCTGCAAGAGATTTTAATAACTTGGAGGGGAGAGAAGGGTGCAAGAGAGACAGTTCCTGACTAAAGTAATTGATTCAGATGATCAGGGTTTGGCTGTAGATGGTTCGTGAGGCTAGGGCTGGTTGGAGGTGTGAGGATGGTTTTCTCTGCTCCTGCTCTGGCTCAAGGAGTCTGCAGGCTTGTCCTTGTACCATGTGGTGGCAGCCTTGCTCACAGAATGCGATCTGTGTCGCCTGCCTGGTTTTGTTTGCAACGTTTTTTTTTTTTTTTTTTGGATGAAGAGCTCAATGGACCATAGATGCTGTCAGCTGGGTAATATTGTACTGTAATGTAGTGTTTTCATCCCCACACCATCAGCGATGCACAACTTCTTCCTTTCCTTGCCGTGCCGGAGACATCTATAATTCAGTGTGAAACAGTCCATTCTGTTGGGCTGGGTGCTCCAACACGTATTGTCAGGGCTACACGAGTGACAGGGCTGTGCAGGAATGAGGACATGAGGATATTTAGGGCACGGGAGACCTCACCCAGTCTTTCAGATCCCTGCCTGGAAATCCCAGAGGCTTCCAGGAGCTGTGAGAAAGGACTGGTAGCAGGTACTAAGGGCCATTCTTAGCTGAGTCCCTTCCCCTTTTTCCCTGCTAATTCATGCAAGATTTGTCTGCTCCATACCATGTCTCACTCTGAGCCCTGTTTTGGAGGGCTGGGGTCTCTTCTGCTACAGATTTGCCTGTGCTGGTTCCTGAGAGGAGGAAGGAGGCAGGTGGTATTTATTTGGATTGAGCTGCAGTGTTGTGTTTTCAGCAGCAATGGCTTAGCAGGTTGTGGGCATACTGGGGAGCGAGTCACCACACAGTAATGACAGCGGGAAGAGAAGGAGAAGAGAGATGCTTCAAGACTTGTTCAGCTTTTCCTGATGGAAGCCAGACACAGGGGCAAAGTTTACTTGGAGTGGCAGAAAGCATCTAAACTGAAAGGTCACCAGAGGTGATCCAGGGACACGGCTCAGCTGTGGTCTCGGTTTCGAATCCTCATGTGTCCCTGTCACCAGCTGATGTGGAGACTTCCTGGCAGATGCATATGATGTTGACAGGAGAACTTTCTACTTGTCAGCTTCTCTAGCCACCAGAAGTCTTGTCAGGCTGATGTGGCTGTCCTAAGGCACCTTTGCTTCCGTGCAAGCTGGCTTTAGTAGAAATCAACAGAGAAGCACTTACTGCTGTAATAAAAGCGTCTGCGTGGAGATTAGTGTCCTGCAACTGGTTTACACTTCACTGAGCCAGGGCAGAAAGGACGTGTGTGGTTTGCAACATTGTTTTTTCTCCTTAATTCTGGCTCTTGCTGCTGTTTCGGATCAGAGATGCATATATGGGACAGTAATTAGTTAGGAAATATTTCTTAGGCTGCATTTTGGAAAATGCTCGACTACTGCTGGTGTTTTCACTCTGCAATAAATGCTGACCAGGTGGCCTAAATGAGGAAGGCCACCTTTGTTATGCTTCTGATATGTATGCCACACTGAGGACTGGTACCCTGTGGGCATCATTACTGTGGGATCCTTCAAATCTCAGTTTCCCTACATTTAGAGACCCTGTTGCTTGCAGGCACTAACTCCATGATAATTATCATTGTATAAAAAAATGCAGAGCAGATGGGGAGGAGGGTAGATAGGAAGCTGATCTCACAGCATTTTTCTTAAACATGTATTTAAATTATTTTGAGATCTAAAGCGGGTTTCCTTTTCAGCTTATAGCACAGAGGAAGCCCTTTGCAACAGATCGGCTTAGTACAGGTGGCTTTGGGCTTGAAGTGGAGGGCTTGGAGCTATGAGGTGAACTTGTTGTAAGAACCAAGTGTAGTGCAGTATCTATGGACAGAACGATGTCAGTATGGTTTGTTGACCAGAATGAACTACAGTTGCTGCAGCATCTACTGTCCTTTGTTGCAAAGGACAAAAAAGTCCTGGCTTCTTACTCCTGTATTTACTATTCCTTTAGCATGGAGCTTTTCTTGCTGGTAAGTGGCACCATGCAAGCTCCTCATCCTGTTGCACTTGTCCAGGATGAGATGCTCCCTGTTTTACTGTGATTCCCAATAGTTCCTTGCACATTACTAGGTTAATCTGTCAGACTCTGGAGGGACACTGGTGGCTAATAGTTAGGTCACCCCTGAGGACTGTGGCTATACTGCCTGCAGAAGAGACAAGGAGTGACCTGGCCTGTGGAGCAGCTCACTTGGGTGCACCTTTTTATGTGTAGGTATGTGGAGAGATGTGGAGCTGAAGCCAAGGCCCCTAGAAGACACCATTCCTCAGCTATAATGCTCTGTCCTTTTAAAAATACCTTCAACCTTGGGTCAGGCCTGCTGTGTTTAGGGTGGTCAAGATTACTGACATTCTCTCTGAACTCTGTGTTAGAGGGGTTTGGGGTGGTGGATCCTCTTTATTTTGGGGAATGATAGCATTAGAGAAACTTGGCTTAGGGGTTCTTCTAAAAGCAGCAATGGAAAGGCATCAGGGATATATCCTAACTACTCAACCCTGACTTTCTCCAGTTGCTCCCAGCTCTGAGTCTGATCAGGTGGTGACCAGTGGCTGAAAAGTCTTACATGCCTTATGAAGGGAGCAAAGAAGGGCTGGAGGGAAGCTCCAAGCCCTGCTATCCTTCTAAGACTGTTTGGGGAAGAAAGACCTCTTCTCTTGCATCTCAGACTAATCTTTATGGGTGAATTGGATGTGCAGCAATCCTCAAAGGTGAACTGATGCTCTGTTCACCTCTGTTGTCTCTTCAGTCCCTTCTTCTTCTGTGTTCTGCATGCCCAGTCCCATGGTGACCGTACCTGACATGGTCACATGGACACCTCTGCAGTTTCTAGGAGATATCAGCAAGCCTCTTCCATGAGCAGCTGGGGACTAGACATGGAGCAGAAAGTGCAGTGGGAATTTGGACTTGGGACCACTGTTCAGAGCAGGCATTGGTTTGAGTCTTCCAAAATGTAGTAGGGGCTAGAAGCGGAATGCCCATGCCCATTTACTGCCGAATCTGGAGCATGCACCCAATCATGAGCATTGCTGAGAGTTTTGTTCAGAAGTTTTGGAGAAATTAAAAATTTTTACTGTAAAGTGCGGACTCAGCTGTGCTAGTGGAGCTTCTAGTCGCTGTCAGAGAGGACAGGCTGAGCTTGCAAACTCCCTTTTGGAATCCTCCAAAGCCTATCAACACCAGAAGCCAAAGAAGTTGCCTTGGAAACTGTGATGAAGGTGAAGTTGCGGGGAGCTCCTGGCAGGCTAACTGGAATAGCAATGTAGATACCCTCCCTGGTGCTGGCATCAGGCAGAGCTCAGCAATCCTGGGGATTCTCATTCCAAGCCGAATGTTAGAAAGCACCATTCTGGCATAGAAGGATACTAGGCACCTTTTCAGCTGCAGGTCTGCCCACCTTGAAGAGAGGCAGGGTTCATATCCAAGTACTTTTTACTCAGGGAAAGTATGATGCGAGTCAACTATGCCTGTTCCTTGGTTATGTTGCCCTCTTAAAAAGATAAGTGAGCAAAGCAGGTACGTTTGCAGCTGTGGAGGAAAGGGATTCTGCAGGGAATGAGAAAGGAGATGGACTGGAAGACCAAGCAGCAGATAATTTGCCTAAGGGACAAAGAGAATGAAGCTGGTTACTCATTTTTTTTTTTTTCCACACTTGCCACAGGCTAATTAAGGAATCGATGTAATGCTAGAAACCTCTGAATGCTTAATGGAAAAACAGCTAATTAATTAACATTACAAATCATAATCATTAAGGAATTAATCTTTCATGAACTTAATTAGGAATGGTGAGTGAATGGGTGCATGGGAGGATGACTTTTGGAATATGAATTATGGTGGTTTCTTTCCGAATCGCTGCTGGTTAATGAAGACACAGAGCAATATTACTGAGCAAACAATGCAGAGGGGAACAAGGCTGTGTAATGATCCCAGCTAGGAATGGTAATTGTTTCGTTTGTTGGGAAGGCTCACAAACTGGAAATGGTATTTGGCATGATCGTTCTGTTGCTTATGGTAATAAAGGGCTAACTTGTCCTTGACTGTCTGCCTGGAAGGCAAAACTCCTGACTGGCTGAGGCTCTGCGTCCAGTTCCCAGGGTTGGTTGTGGCCACTGCCCAGGGGCCTCAGGAGTTCTCCCATCACAAGGCAACATGAAGTAGATGAGAAGCACAGTTTTCAAAAGAGGAAAAAGAGCCGTAGAGCTTTGTGAGGGCAGTATGGAAAGAGATTGGAGGGTCTGAGATGACTGCGATGGTCTGGACCACGAGACTTCCCTATCTGGCATTTTCCTAAGGGGTGTGTGCTGGCTCCATCTGGATTTTAAAACTCCAAGTGATGGTTCCCAGGGTATGTGGATCCACCTGTGGATTTCCAGGTTGTTACAAACAGGTCTCTCATTTTTTGCCTGTATTAGGGATCACCTTCACACTGTCTGACACCCTTCTACTCCTTTCTGCTAAGCAGAGATCCTTTCTGCACCAGGGTAGTCTAAATGTGTCAGGGCTGCTCACAGTGGTGCCAGGCAGAGCTCAAAGCAAGGAGAAAACCCTGGCTGTGGTTTGGAGAGCTTTATGCCTTAGTTAATCAGCTCTGTTTCCGGTTCAGTGCTTGTTTGGCGATCATTCTGCTAATAATTGTTCTTAAACTTGGCAGTCAGACAGAATTGTGTGAGGCTAAGGACTCATTTAGGGTGGGGGGAGAGGCAGATCATACTGGGATTTACCCTGGGGAGCACACACCAGTGGAGTTACACTAAGGAAAAAGAGGGAGCAGTGGCCCTCTACTTTTATTTCTGGCATGGGTGTCTGACACAAGGTTCCTCCAGGAACTAGAAAATGACAAATTGGAACAAAAGCTAATGAACACCCTACCTTCTTGAAATACAACAATACATAGTTAGATACACATTGCTATGATAACACAGCTCTTCTGGCAGCAACTGGTAGATTTCTGTTTCATTAAAGAAGCTTCTTAAGAACTTTATTCCCCCCCCTTCCCC